>VSWD01000012.1:32919350-34119350 GCA_033119305.1 Pinctada imbricata | reverse complement strand
ACAGCTTTTTCCAAAATTACCTACAACTTACAAGATCAATATTTGGCTATTGTACATGTAGGGTTATGTTGAGAAAATTTTGAGAAAAGAAAATTTATAAGGGATCAGAATTGTAGGTCAAAATTTACAAACAAAGAAGATATCTTTCATAGCATCTCAATATCCAAAGGCAGCTACACATTCATCTTTCAGGTAATAATTTAAAATTATTTCAGAGATGGGGAGCACTGAGGACTTGCTTTTGGCGGATAGATCTAAAGAAGACAGCAGAAAAAGAGATTTAAGTAAGAGAAGTTCCACGGAAAATACACAAAGTACAGAGGCTGATGTTAGGAAGTCAGGTCAAGCAGTCGGAGAACAAAGGAATGGGGAGAGGAAAACCTTACAACACAGGACCACAGAGGTACGACGAAGTGACGGCAGTGAAATCGACACAGAGGATGAACTGGAAATGGCAAGGCAACAGGTGGGTGGTTGTTTATTCTATAAACATCTTGCACACTCAAAATACATTTCAGTGAAACTTCCAAAAAGATATTGAAAGAAAAGGTTTATTCGACATCAAACAAATTTTTGACAATTGAAAGCATTAACGGCATTTCAGTAATCTTTCCTTTTGATTTTACAGCAATCCATAGATATGGTGAGATCTGAAGGAGCTGGTCAGAGTCTAGAAGCAAATAAATCAGAACAACTAGGTATGAGTATATCACAACTAGAAATGTGTAAATCACATCTAGGTATGAGTAAATCACAACTAGGTATTTAAGAAATGAATCTTATGTTTTTTCTGTTGATGCAGGTATCACCCGAAAATTTGGACAGAAAACTGCATCAATGCGCGTAGCGCGTTGATGCAAAAGTTTTCTGTTCAATTTTTTTGGGTGATACCTGCATCAACAGAAAAAATATAAAATTCATTTCTTATCATTTAATTGTGGAAAACAGACTGTTTTCTTGGATCTATAAACAATCAATCACCGCACTATATTTCGTAAGTCGGAAGGTTTTGCAGTGATACGTCTGCCAAATCAAGTTATGGCAGCCGCCATGATTCAAACAGCGAACGATCGTCCCTCTATATCTTTGGAATAAGGACCAGTTTGAGCAAATTCTACATGCACTTTTAACTTTTGAGTAAGTAGAAAAGAAATGGTACCCTTGAAATCATAAGCAAACATCAACAAATTGTATTTTCAGCAACGAGTTCATTCGTGTTTGAGGGAACCCCCAGTTCTAAAATATTGCTATAAATAGACTTTCGTGAAAAATTCTGTTGATCGATGTATCAACAAAATTTCTAAGCCAATCAGAATCTTCGTTTCTTGAAAATGACAATGGAAATTAAATGATGAGTAAATCACAACTAGGTACTGTATGTGTAAATCACAACTAGGTATGTGTAAATCACAACTAGGTATGTGTAAATTACAACTAGGTGTTAGTAAATCACAACTAGGTATGTGTAAATCACAACTAGGTATGAGTAAATTACAACTAGGTGTTAGTAAATCACAACTAGGTATGTGTAAATCACAACTAGGTATGAGTAAATCACAACTAGGTATGAGTAAATTACAACTAGGTGTTAGTAAATCACAACTAGGTATTAGTAAATCACAACTAGGTATGAGTAAATCACAACTAGGTATGAGTAAATTACAACTAGGTGTTAGTAAATCAAAAAAGGTGTGAGTAACTAGGTGTGAGTAAATCACAACTAGGTATGAGTAAATCACAACTAGGTATGAGTAAATCAAACTAGGTATTAGTAAATCACAACTAGGTATGAGTAAATTACTACAAAAAATGTATTAGTATTTATTAGTCACAAGAAGTAAATACATTTATCACGCCTCAGACAAAAATGTTGGAATCTGATTGGTCAGATCATGGTCAAATGACGCCGTGAAAAAAGCCGTATCAGGCTTGTAAATCCGTATCGGGCAAGTGGTGTATAATGACGTCGTGAATTGTATGATACTGAGACCCCCACACATACAGTTAGAGGTCTTCGACGTGATAAATTCGTTACACGGTTAGTTAGGGACCTGATACGGAAAAATACATGGTTTGAAAAGAAAACCCGTATCAGGCTCGGCTTTCGCCTCGCCCGATACGGATTTTCTTTTCACACCATGTATTTTTCGATATCAGGTCACTAACTAACCGTGTAACTAATAGTACACGTATATTGCAGAGATGTCGAAATCTGTTTCACTCTTGTCGGACATTTTAGTAGTTTTGTCAGTCCGAACAATGAAAAGTTCTGCGAACTTTTGTCAGTCCAAAAGAATTTTTGTCCGACATTTCCTTCAGACTGACACTTTTCGACATCTCTGATTTTGTATAAGTGAGTAACAAAATTCAATATGAAATACATGTATTTCCAAGTACATGTTGGTATCAGTTCATAATAGAAAGGTTTAGTTACAAGTTTTAGTGCGACGTATACGTATGACGTCATCACTTCCTGCGATCTTTGATCAAATGACATCATGACGTGATGTATAGCTACACATTATGAACGTGTAAACGACGTTCTACTTGTAAAGACTAAACGGGTAACTTCTTTGAAATTTTTCACACTTGTCATTGATCGAACCTCCAGTTTTCGGTGTTATAAAGCACGTTTAGGATTCTAACTTTCCTTACGTTGAGGTTTTACGAATCTCGATGTACATTTCTCGCAGATTAAACTGATTGACCTTCTGACATAGCTATACTTAGGACTTCTCTGGTTCGTACTTATAACTATGAAGTCTTCGGAATGTGACGTCAAACAGTGACGTATACATGTACGTCATATGTACACGATGAAAGCACTTGTAACTAAACCTCTCTAATAACTATTTTATACATAACTTTTTCTTACGGTCATTGCAATGTGTATACATGTATGTACAGTACATGAAAAATGTCGAGTATTTTATCAAATACATGTATTTGCTAAGCAAGTATGTTTAGTTGTATGTATTTTTTCTTCAGATTCAGAAAGAAGAGTGAAGAAAGACGACAGTAATATATCCCTGACTATGAGATACTCTGCTGAGGGTGACATAGAGGAACCCCCTCCCCCAGGGGATGGAGGGTGTGGTGGAGACGGGGAGAGTGATTCAGATAGGTATGTATTACATGTATAGACATATCACTTACTATGAGATACTCTGCTGATGGTGACATAGAGGTACCCCCTCCCCCTGTGGATGGAGGGTGTGGTGGAGATGGGGAGAGTGACTCAGATAGGTATGCATTACATGTATAGACATATCACTTACAATGAGGTACTCTGCTGAGGGTGACATAAAGGAGCCCCCTCCCCCAGGGGATGGAGGGTTTGGTGGAGATGGGGAGAGTGACTCAGATAGGTATGTATTACATGTATAGACATATCACTATGAGATACCCTGCTGAGGGTGACATAGAGGAACCCCCTCCCCCATGGAATTGAGTGTATGGTGGAGACAGGGAAAACGACTCAGATACAATGTAGGTATGTTTTACATGTATAGACATACATGTATCACTGACTATGAGGTACTCTGCTGAGGATGAAATAGAAGAACCTCCTTTCCCTGGGGATGGAGGGTGTTGTTGAGACATGGAGAGTGATTCAGATAGGTATGCATTACATGTATAGACATAAAACTTACAATGAGGTACTCTGCTGAGGGTGACATAAAGGAGCCCCCTCCCCCAGGGGATGGAGGGTGTGGTGGAGACATGGAGAGTGATTCAGATAGGTATGCATTACATGTATAGACATATCACTTACAATGAGGTACTCTGCTGAGGGTGACATAAAGGAGCCCCCTCCCCCAGGGGATGGAGGGTTCGGTGGAGATGGGGAGAGTGACTCAGATAGGTATGTATTACATGAATAGACATATCACTATGATATACCCTGCTGAGGGTGACATAGAGGAACCCCCTCCCCCATGGAATTGAGTGTATGGTGGAGACAGGGAAAACGACTCAGATACAATTTAGGTATGTTTTACATGTATAGACATACATGTCTCACTGACTATGAGGTACTCTGCTGAGGATGAAATAGAAGAACCTCCTTTCCCTGGGGATGGAGGGTGTTGTGGAGACATGGAGAGTGATTCAGATAGGTATGCATTACATGTATAGACATATCACTTACAATGAGGTACTCTGCTGAGGGTGACATAAAGGAGCCCCCTCCCCCAGTGGATGGAGGGTTTGGTGGAGACATGGAGAGTGATTCAGATAGGTATGCATTACATGTATAGACATATCACTTACAATGAGGTACTCTGCTGAGAGTGACATAAAGGAGCCCCCTCCCCCAGGGGATGGAGGGTGTGGTGGAGACATGGAGAGTGATTCAGATAGGTATGCATTACATGTATAGACATATCACTTACAATGAGGTACTCTGCTGAGGGTGACATAAAGGAGCCCCCTCCCCCAGGGGATGGAGGGTTCGGTGGAGATGGGGAGAGTGACTCAGATAGGTATGTATTACATGAATAGACATATCACTATGAGATACCCTGCTGAGGTGACATAGAGGAACCCCCTCCCCCATGGAATTGAGTGTATGGTGGAGACAGGGAAAACGACTCAGATACAATGTAGGTATGTTTTACATGTATAGACATACATGTCTCACTGACTATGAGGTACTCTGCTGAGGATGAAATAGAAGAACCTCCTTTCCCTGGGGATGGAGGGTGTTGTGGAGACATGGAGAATGATTCAAATAGGTATGTATTACATGTATAGACCTATCACTGACTATGAGGTACTCTGCTAAGGTGACATAGAGGAACTCCCTCCCCCAGGGGGTGGAGGGTGTGGTGGAGACATGGAGAGTGATTCAGATAGGTATGCATTACATGTATAGACATATCACTTACAATGAGGTACTCTGCTGATGGTGACAGAGGTGCCCCCTCCCCCAGGGGATGGAGGGTTTGGTAGAGACGGGGAGAGTGACTCAGATAGGTACTGTATATGTGGTTATTTTGGCTGGGGGGAAATTTTGCGATTCTAACATCAAGACATTACGGGAAATATTCGCAATAAAATTGTCTTTCCCATTGTAAGAATATAGTGGGCACATTTTTATGTCTCTCTTTAGAGGCTTATGAATATTATTTAGGACAGATTGAAGGGATATTTACGGTGAAATTATTTCATGTGTAAAAAATTTCCTTTTTGATAAAGTCTAAATGTGAAACACTTGCTAAGAATTTCATTTGGTTGGATGGGGAGTGGGGTAACGACTACAAAGTCATTGAAATAATAATCATAAACAAAGATATCCATCTACTTTTGAATATGACTTCTTCAGAACATTTTTTCGAAGATACGGAATGTTTTTATTGAATTTTCCAACCATTTTGCTTTCAGTGAGCTGAGGAGACAAAATGCTGGTGCCAGCTCCCAGGACTCCTCATTGAGAGCCAAAGACTTCATACAAACATTCAAGGATAGCTTTAAAGGCAATCTGAACTCACCCTCCGCTACTCTGGACTTCCAGGTTGGTGTTATGTTAGGAAACGAGGGTCATAACATTATTATAATATTGAAGAAAGGCTTCAAATGATTGTTTAATACATGTAAATGCATTTCATGGTGTAAAAATGACTTTTTAACATTTATTCAGAATCTCATATTTTTATCAATTCTGTCATTTTGATGCTTGGTGTTTCTCTGTAACCCATCTTTTCATTTGCTAAACAGACTTTATGTGGATATACTTGAATAAGCTTATTTCATGAGTATTTCTTTTGAGAACACCTTACTTTAAAAGAATTGAAAGAATTAAGAAAAAGAAGTTTTTCCATTAAAGAAACCTTTTATAATCTTCAGGAGGAGAGAGTTCGACCAATGGGAGACGACCTACTGAGAGAGGAAGGTGTACACAGATATTCTACCTACCAAGTATGTACAATAAATGTATCTGTTTGCAAATAGATAATGAATATCAGAGTCCTGCGACGCGTACATATAAAAAAAATACTTTACATGTCATGGGACACTCTTAGTGATTAGGTTAGTTACTGACAGTCTACAGATATTTGTTGGGTTGATCAAGCCCATAGAAGGCAAGGCTAAGCAGATCAACCAGACAAATCTCTGTGGACGGTCAGTAACAAACCTAGTTACTGTTTTATTTTGTCGAGGACAAAAACCTCCGTTTTTTGTTGCAGAAAATTGGCGTTTCAGGAATCCTTTTACATGCACATTCATTTATATGACAATAGCGGAATTGCTGACAGTCTGCAGAAATGTAGATGGCGTGCACCTGATGCGATTAATGCTCCCTGATTGGTTCAAACTAGTCTGTGGCAAAATAAATGTTATTAGAATCTGTCTCATATTTTATGAATATTACATATATACGATGTACATCATATCATTTCAGACAAGTATGCTGGGGGATAACTCTGGCCTACACTCCCAGTACTTTGCCCCCATGTCTCTACCCCCTGATGCCACAGATAATCCTGGTGATAGTATAGCCTTTCAAGACACTCTGTACCCCACAGATGACATGCTGGCTCAGAGTCAGAGAGACCTAGGTAGTTCTACTAGAGGCGCAGTAGGTGATCCCAGGGAGGGGACTATAACAGAGGATCGGCTTGAGGCATCAGGCTTCAATATCAATGACTTCCAGGTATGTTCATCTTTGAATATTTTACCATGTTTACAAGCCAAGCTGAAGTTTTGTACCCTATCTTAAGAAAGATCTTTTCAACTTGGAAGATGGAAGATTTTTTGTCTAATTGATGCCACTTCATGTAGTCCATGATAAAAGGAAAAGTCTTATTTGATTTCAAGAAATATGGTTTTTACTTTCAGAGTACTGTATACATGTACAAAATGTATATGAAATTGAATTCATGCATAGCAATAGCCTTCTTCATTTTTGCTTTCACTTATATTAAAAACTCTTTCCAAAAACTAGAGGTATTTATTTATGTTCTAAAGATCATGTATCCATGTACTGTAAACGTGGTTATTTGCTGGGGGAAAATTTTGCGATTACATGTATAACATCAAGCCGTTTCGCGTGGGGGAAATATTTGTGATAAAAGTGTCTTTCCCATTGTAAGAATGCAGCAGGGATATTTTTGTGTTGGGGAAATTTTCGCGAAATCCCTTGATTCGCGTAAAACGCGAAAATTACCTCCACGCGAAAATTTCCACGTTTACAGTAATAAGGCCAAAAAAAATTAAGATTTCGTTTGATGGGCACCGCCGCATTGCCTAAAAACCCGCCACATTTCCGATTTTTATCGCGTGTTTTACCATAATTTTAAAGTAGTCAATTGAACATCGTCGTGCGAATACAAATTGTTTGTTTACATATTCTTTTCTTCACTAAATATATAAATTGTAAAGCTGTAACTCAATACTTGTTTACATAAAATAGTATTATTTAGGCCATGTAAAATAAATTCTATGTTTCTCAGATAATTGGGTCTAAAAAAGTGGCAAGGTAGGTAGGGTTTTTATTTTTTGTTTTTTTTTTCATCAAGAGTGCTCTTATTATTCATGCAAGGCAAAGAAGTCGTCTGTCCTGCCCCCCCCCCCTCCCCCCCCATTATTCGTGTAAGGCAAAAAATCTTATGCTGCCCACTCCCCCCCCCCCCCCCCCCCCCCCTGTTTTTCTTCATAAAAAACTGTCTTTGAACCGTCAGTCAAAATAATGGTACATGTACATTAAAATTTATGGCTTTCTCCTGTAAATAAGTTGATTTTTTTAAAAGTAAAATAACATACTCCTTCTGAGAACGGGGAGTCGTAGCTCATCTGTCTGAATGGAAGAAGCTAATCGATTCAAAATTTGATATACGAAGTATGACATGTTTTGATTGCCGTGAGTATATTTAGTAGAATCGCGTAAGAGACTCGACGGATGTTATAGTATTTGCTCACATCTTGTTTAAACCCAGTTCAAATTAAATACGACCCCTCACTTCCTCGGATGGATCCGTTCATATGGTGAATAAAAATTTGGCCGAAAGCGTTTATCTTCGGAAGTCAAGTCTGGATGAAGCAGAATCTTTAGAAATCGAATGAAGCGTTCAGCATTAACCATCGTCTGATAAAATAATGTACACGGCCCGGGTACAATATACATTCTTTTATTCACAGATTTAAGAATTTAACTACGTTTCTCTTGCGTTCGTCGGCGGTCCTTGCTTATACTTTTTACAACGTGAATGTCATTATTAATAGATTCGGAAGTATTACAATGGACACTTGCTATTGTTCGGCATAGGTATTTACATATGCTGTGGAGATCAATAAAGAAAACTATACGTGTAATACTCGATGTATTAAACACGCGAATAGCCACCTGTCCAAGTGTCCGCGGCACGTTGTCAGTATATCCTATACAATTCCCTTTAAACGACGCGTGGATAATTCTTTACCCGTAACGTAAATACGGAACGCGCCGTGATTTATACGGGCTTTTAAAAGTATTTATTCATCTGGTACAGTTTTGGCGATTTTAAAGGACAATAAACATGTTCAATGAAATAAATGGATATTTCGTTTTTAATCGACGATCGAGGATGAGACACGGCGTATATTTTTTTCTGAAGTTGCAATAAAAACGTCTCGTCGGCGGCGAATTATAGCGCGCGGCGGTGTCTGAGAAACATAGATTTTATTTTACATGGCCTTACCCGAGCTGCCGTATTCAATTGTTGTTTGTACGGTAATCGCGACCACGCGTATATTCCATATCACGGACGAGGTAACGTAACGTAAAATGATACTTGACTCTGTTGTGATAATCTGCAAGAGCATTATTCTTTATTAAATTATCTAATTTATTAGAAATTTGAAAAAGTTTTTGTTTAGAACTCACAGTTTACGTCAGATTGATCAGCCGGGAACGCCGGTGACGGGATCGAGGGGAGGGGCAGAAATACTAAACGATCCTAATTTCGATTCGGATAAACTAGTCAACTAAACCCTAAGCACACCGCAGATACTTCAAAATTTCCGAGGGATAGAAATTCAAATTTGCAAACAACTTGCTCAAGTCCGACAGTGAAAAGGGATGACGAATCGATCAGGATTCCCTTGTGTAATCGTTGTTAAAATTCAAACTAAATTGTCAGACATGCTGTGATCGGGAAGGCAAACTTGCTCAATGGGACGACGGTCCCTTCCACTTGGACTTTAATGGGCCATTCTCAAAAACAATGGGCCATCTTTCCTCACGAAAGGGCCATTCCAAAAATGATCAATTTTTGAAAAGCTATGCATATGCATGCATTATGCATCAGATGTTAGCACATTTTTTTTGTTGCGAGATTCCCAATTTGACCATTTCCAATGAATAATTTACAGTACATTTTTTGCATGGATCACAGAACAGCCAAGACCAAACTTTCAGCCACCTTTCCTGAAGTTTTTGTGTCCACGGATGGGCAGCTTCATTTTCAGCTTTGTTGATATTAGGGAAGACATTTTGTACAAATATTATTACATCAATTTGTACCCATTGACTGACCACTTTTAAAAAATGACATGATAATTTTACGGACGAACACATACACAAGTACCTTAACGTAGATAAGATACGTAAGTGGACGTTGGAGATTTAAATCTCAGGCTCAGATGTCGGAGAAAAATCAATATTGTATCAAAATAGCAAAGGACCTTTCAATTGTCAGTGAACAGAAGAATTTGTGCCTTAGAGTACTGACTGGCCATGTACAGAAAGCTGTGATCTCTGTATTACTGCTCCTGGTGTAGATCTAAGTTACAACGTAGATACGAGAACAGAACTTTTAATAGATTTAAAAAACAAAAAAATGGACGCCGTAGAATAATGGCACCAGGGTGCAGCGAGTTGCCGATTTTATGGGCCATTTTCTATCAGAATGGGCCATCCCAATTCCTGGACATGTTTCTTTGTATTTTCCCTACTCTTTTGCCGACGACAAGGGTCAAATTTTCGGTCTAAGCACTGAGCAACAATTACGAGTTTCACTCACTTAGTTGCACCTGAATGTAGTTCACAAAATGTTAACGTCATTTGAAGTTTTAACCTTACACAGGGCAACGGTTAGAGATTGGTGATCCTTTTTAGCATAAATAAGATGTAAACCATACATTTATTTAGTCTACATCTTCATACTAGTCTGCCATAGGACATTGTCTGTCAAATGATACATATAATAAGTGTGACCAAATCACAGAATATCTAGCAAACTTCAGGTTTGGAAATGCAATAAGTATGTTACAGGAAGACGTTGGGTTATCTTGTTATGGGTTATCTTGTTAATCAATGTACTAAACATTACCACTTCATACTATACTTAAGTTTTAATGTATTTTCAGCATCAAAACACTTGAATTAGAAATTTGGTTAAAGATAAATTACAAAAAATGTACATTCATCATATTTCACGTTTGCAAAAAAAAAAAAAAACAAAAAAAAAACCTGCCTCCCTCACTTTTTTTTCTAAAAAAGTACCCGTCAAACTAAACATTAACTTTGTATGGCCTAAAGTAACGTAGCTGTAGCTGTTGTTTTTACTTATGTGTAGATTTCTATACATTTCTGTCTTGAACACCACCAGGATAATAATGATCCCTTCGACCGACTCCAGTCCTCGTTTGGATCGTTTGGAGCCAGCCCGTCAGGTAGGGGGAGTGAGGAGAGCCATTTTACCAATGTCCATGATAGTCCCCAGAGCATGGCCAGGTCCAGTCTGAACAGTGTGGGGTCATATCCTCGCCCCCAGGGGGCAGGGCAGTCAGAGGAGAGGGGCAGGGTACAGGGTCAGGAAACAGAGGATCAGGAGGTTGGTATTTGTACATGAATTTTACTTTTGGCCAGGGCCAGTCTTATTAGTCTTCGCCCCCAGGGGGTTGGGCAGTCAAGGGAGAAGGGTAGGGTACAGGGCCAGGAAACAAAGGATCAGGAGGTTATTATTTAAATATGTTCATGTATATAACTGATGGCCAGGTCCAATCTTAACAGTGTGGGGTCTTATCCTTGCCCTGAGGGGGGCGGAGAAGTCAGACATGTCAGAGGAGAGAGCAGTCTTTGTTTGTCAACAAAAAAAAACTTATATATTTGCAATTACTGTTCACTGATAAGTGTTTGCCTTGTGAAAAGAATTTTACTGAAATATTATGCTCCCCACAAAGAGGTTGCATTAAGATCGTTATGTTTATTCATCATTCTGTCCTTACTTCTATCTGTCAAGCTTCCAACCTTTCACTTTGCAAGCAATAACTTTAGAAACTTTCAACCTACTCAGACCAAATTCAATATACAAAATGTACTAGATAATACTTGTTAAGAGGGGGAAGACACCTATTTACTTTGGGGTCAAAGGTCAAACTTCCATCCTTTCCTATTTGTTGCTGCAAGGGGTCAAACTGCTACAATGGAAGCTTATGTTCTACATTCTCTAGTTTCATAATGTGACCTTGATCTCTGACCTTCATTTGAAAATATAACTTTTTTTGATAAATTTAATAATCAGACCCCCCCCCCCTCAGAAGTTGAGCTTTCTTGATGAATTTTTTTTTATTAAAAATTTTTTTTTTTAACTCTTCAGAGAAATAGTCAAAGAAGCTGGCATTCTGGTGCTGAAGAGGAGGATGTTGTGTCGTCTACGGAGGGAACTAAGTCGTCGTCAGAAGTCATGGAGTTTAGGAAGCCCCGTCTTAGTCTGTATCAGTCACAGACCAAACGTAAGGACCTTGAACCAGGGGAGTTAACAAAGGCTATGCCTGTAAAACAGAGCTCTGAGCACAGTCCTGTCTATCAAAAAGACCTCGGAAAACATAAACAAGAAAGGAAGCAAGATAAACAAGAAAGGAAACAAGATAAAGGTATGTGATTGTACACATAAGGAATGTTTTTTATATCAATATACATGTACTTGTTTTCATATGGCCTGCAAATCAAAGTGCCATATTCGTTTGGAATCTGCCTGAAAGTATGTGAGACTTTGAACTACACAAATAGAATATGAAGTAGCATAGACTTCCTTGATTTGCATGGCCAATAGTCCAAAGAGCTAAATTTGCCCCTCAACTTTTCAGCAACATTTGTTGACGACCATGCTTTGTAAATTGATCCTTTCTCTTTGTAAAAACTTGAACTTTATCTGTTTTCTCTTTGGGATTAAGTTTTACTCTTCAAGAAATTGCAAGTACAATTTACTGTGGTTTCAGATGTAGTATACAGGGACAGTACAGGAGAGTTTGTGACAGATCTGGCTTTCCATACATCGTTTGCCGACATGGTAGCCACACAACAGGAGAATTTACAGCAACAGTTCATGAACGGCACTCTGGACTTCGATCCGTTACAGAATGACGACCAGTTCAAGTCTCCATCAGATGCACGTGCCATGATCGACGAAGATGAGGAGGAGTTTGAAAAGGAAAATGTGTTCAGAGAAGTTAGTATTGATCAGTTATTCATTTACCTTGCAGTGTTTTCTAAATCTAGGGTATAACTTTGAATTTGCCCCATCTTTATTTTTGATGAAAGTTATACTGTGCTAATTTGTTCAGTCTGGAACTTATCTCTCTTCTTAAGATTTTTAAACAAAATCCTTTATGAATTATTCTGGTTTCCACCTTTCAGACTTTCACCTAGTGTCATCTTGCCTGGCCCTCTGTCCATCTATTTGTTACTCAAACTTTACATAATGTACATCAGGGTTTTTTTTTCCTTGTTTTGGGGCCGAATTTTGGCCCCTTCCCAATGCCAAATTTGCTCTATTTTTCCCAAAAAAATCACCCTGAAATTCCCAAAGAGGAATTATGAAATAATCACCTTAGAAAATAAGACTCAAATCCTGGAAATCAGCACAAAATGTCCTATTTCGAAGTGCATTTTTAAAAGTTTTCATTCATCCCTTGTTCAGTTCAAGCAAATCAATAGATTACCAGTGTTAATAAATGATACTTTAGGGTTATACTTTGGTGAAAATTTGTTCGAAAATTTTCCCAATTTTAGCAAAATGTCGCAAATTTTCCCAAATGAGACGGGCACAGGCACCTTCCCCAAAATAGAAAAAAACCCCTGTACATGTTGACGGTTATTACTACCTTGAATCTTATTTCAAACTCAAATGGAATGTTCAAGCATGATACGATGCAAAGCCCAATGAGAGTCAAGGTCACGTTCAAGCTCAAGGTCACACAGTTAAGGTCAAACATTCCACAGATTTACTTGTTTTAGACCAGAGTATGTGCATTCCTTGTGACAAGACCTTTCTTTTGATTCCAAAATACATGTATTTAACATTGTGACCTTGATCTTGGAGTTTGACCTACTTTTTGTGTCGCCTGCAAAGCATAGTGACACTTAGGGATCACTTTGTCCGTTGTCCATCTGTCCATCTGTCCGTCGGTCCGTCTGTCTGTCTGTCACACTTTGGGTGTCACATCCCATAACTTTTGATTGGTAAGTGATAGGGCTTTGATATTTCACATGTGTATTCCTTGTGACAAGACCTTTCTACACTTGCCATAATTTTTGACCTAGTGACCTTGACCTACATATTTGACCTGCTTTTCAAAAAAATTAAGAATGGATATATCTTTTGATTGGTAAGGGTTAGGACTTTGATATTTCACACATGCAATCCTTGTGGCAAGACCTTTCTACACAGACCATAATATTTGACCTTGTGACCTTGACCTAGATATTTGACCTACTTTTGAAAAAAAGGTAAGATTCACTATATCTTTTGATTGGTAAGTGATAGGGCTTTGATATTTTACATGTGTATTCCTTGTAACGACGCCTTTCTACACAGACCTTAATTTTTGACCTATTGACCTTGACCTACATATTTAACCTACTTTTCAAAAATATTAAGATTATTATATCTTTTGATTGGTAAGTGATAGGGCTTTGATATTTCACATTTGTATTCCTTGTGACAAGACCTTTCTACACAGACCATAATATTTGACCTTGTGACCTTGACCTAGATATTTGACCTACTTTTCAAGAAAAGTCAAATTGGCTATATCTTTTGATTGGTAGGTGATAGGGCTTTGCTATTTCACATGTATTTTCCTTGTAACAATGAATTTCTACACATACCATATTTTTTTACCTTTTGACCTTGACCTACCTATTTGACCTTTTTTTCTAAGAAATTAAGGTTGTATATATCTTTTAATTGGTAAGTGATAGGTCTTTAATATTTCTTATGATGATACCTTTTCGTTACCAATTTTTACATAGGGACCTTGGCCTAGATGATTGACACTATTTTCTGAAAATTTGAGAATGACCATATCTTTTAATTTGTAATTAAGAGGTCTGATATTTCAAATGAATTTCATTTGACAAAACTTTTCTACTGTTACCAATAATTTTGATCCACTTTCTAGAATAATAATCATGCCGCTTCGCAGGCGACACAAGCATTCCTTGGATTGCTATTTTAGGAAAATAGCTGTTATACTGACATTCTGACAAAGCTGTTGCTTGGGGCATTTATGTTTCACAAACATATCTTGATGTTTCATTTTTACAGGATGAGAACATATCAGCCTCTGTAGTGACCCCTGACTCATCATGGCTGCAGCAGGTTAAGACTTCCATGTTGTGTCCCCCTGACATGAGGGACGAGATAGGCTGTGGAATTGATCCAGTACGGATCTCTATAGGAACGTTCATGAAGAGCAGATCTGGGGCAATGGGCTCTTTAGGTGGAGACAGCACTGAGGAAAGGGTAAGTGACTCTTGTAGACTTCTTTCTTATATATTTAAATTATTAGGTGAGAAGGTCAGAGGTCAAGGTTGTTACTTGAACATTTATGAAGAGCAGATCTGGGGCAATGGGCTCATTAGGTGGAGACAGCACTGAGGAAAGGGTAAGTGACTCTAATAGACTTCTTTTACACATGAATTATTAATTGGGTGAGAAGGTCATAGGTCAAGGTCGTTATTTGAACATTTATGAAGAGTAGATCTTGGACAAATGGGGTCATTAGGTGGAGACAGCATTGAGGAAAGGGTAAGTGACTCTTGTAGACTTCTTTCTTATATATTTAAATTATTAGGTGAGAAGGTCAGAGGTCAAGGTTGTTACTTGAACATTTATGGAGAGCAGATCTGGGGCAATGGGCTCGTTAGGTGGAGACAGCACTGAGGAAAGGGTAAGTGACTCTAGTAGACTTCTTTTACACATGAATTATGAATTGGGTGAGATGGTCATAGGTCAAGGTCGTTATTTGAACATTTATGAAGAGTAGATCTTGGACAAATGGGGTCATTAGGTGGAGACAGCATTGAGGAAAGGGTAAGTGACTCTAGTAGACTTCTTTCTTATATATTTAAATTATTAGGTGAGAAGGTCAGAGGTCAAGGTTGTTACTTGAACATTCATGAAGAGCAGATCTGGGACAATGGGGTCATTATATGGGGACAGTACAGAGGAGAGGATAAGTGACACTGATGCCTAATGATACCTCTTAATCTCTAAAATTAATGCTATCATAATGGCATAAATGTACAGAAGTTTAACTTATTGATACAAATCTTGAAAAAAAGGGGGATTAGGCTTTACTTGTTCTTCAACCTCAAATCTGAAGGAGCATTTACTTCATGTATATTGCCTGCAGTGCAAGGGTGACATAAAAGGATTTACTTGGTCCAGCATCTATCTGTCTGTTCTTCTGTTCCTCTGCCTGGTAGTTACACTTTCACAAATATGGCTAGAATGTGCAGGGATTATCAAGCATAATGACCATAAAGGCCGGGTTAGCACAGTGGTAGCACGCTCGCTTCTCACCTCTAAGGTCCCAGGTTTGAATCCCAGATTCGGCAAAGGGTCTTATGTGGGAGGGTAGGTGGTCCCCACCCAGGCCCCTGCAGGAGGTTTTTCTCTGGGTACTCCGTTTTCCTCCTGCTCCTTGGACCCCCTCACGCCAACATCTGTGCCAACATGAGACATTAATATAAGTTGTGTAACTTGTATGTTAAACGTTGTAAAATAAATAAAGTTTAAAAAAAAAAGCATAATGAGACTCAAAATTCATTGATGGTCAAGGTATCTCGACTTATCTTGGGTCAAACATGCAAATAAATGTTTGTTCGAAAAATATCTTCATGTTTCATGCATGACATGTTGTATTTTAACTTTTATTGTAGCCTGAGTTTGGTATGAAGATAAAGACCCCGCCCACTAACAAGAAGCCCTGCCCACTTATAGAGCCCACTCAGGACCATAGAGAGAATGTCAGCAAGGAAGGGGAGTTAACTCTGTTTAGGACATCAGGAGTGGGAGATGAGGAGGGATTCAGTCCAAGTGGTATATATGTTTTTGTTTCTATGGTTTTAGCTTTTTTTCTGTAGAATTGTAGAAATAAGCAAATCTTGCCGATGCTATGAATTTACAGCTTTCTACAATAGAGTTATCTTTATAAACAGCTTTTAAGCCAGATTTAAATTGTCAGGGAACAATGCCTGTTTTATTCTTAAAATTTGGATCTAAATAAAAGAATATATTGTAAAAGCAGTCAGGGATCTATTTCCCATCATACCTCCTATCCATTATAAAAGATATTTAAGTGCAACTCTCTCCCCATTTCAACTTTACTTGTCTACATTATGCAGGAAGTTTGACATTAAACATCCTGCCCCTAGTATTGGTTTTTTTTTATGATTAAAGCTAAATTTCTAAATTGTCATGGAAAGTCCATAGTAAATTTTATAACTTACATGTATGTTCTAATTTTAGCTGACAAAACAGTCACCTTGTATGACCTACACCCTAGTGTTGATAGAACACTGAAAGAAGTAAGGGCAGACGACTCCTTACCAGTCGGGGAAAATGAAGTTTTCACACCCGAGAGATCAATAGGTTCTGGCACACCTGGACATAGAACAATCAATGGTAATATTTTATTTATTTCATATTACATACATACATGTAATGGTCCAGCCTAAAGATATTGTCAGAATTAAACTTAACAAATATTAGGATATTAGAAAAGCAGATTTTTGTGTCTCCAACGGAGCATAGCAACACCTTAAGATCACTCTGTTCATTGTCTCTCTGTCTGTCTGTTTTAAGTGTAACGATGTTTCTCAGCTTCTTGCACTCCTTGCATCTCTTCATATCAACCCTAATTCTCAAAACTGACCACCTTATACACGTATCTTAAGTAAATGTATATAATGTAATAATTATGTAATTTGCAGATTCGTAATAGAAAATGTTACATATTTTCCAGCAACTTTGAATGTCAGCGAAGTAACAAGAGCCATGGATAGTTTACCTCAGGGAACTAAAGAAGGTGTAGAAATGGTGCTGGGACTCTCTAAGAATAAGAAGTCAGTCAATAGTCGCAGCAAAAGTGAAGTCGCTAGTAAACAGTCACGATTACCTGTGAAAAAGGGATCTGATGTGCTTTCTAGGACATTGGAATCAAAATCTCCGAATTCATCTCTCAACGGAAGTAAAGATAGTGACAAATATAAATCCAAGGCATCTACTATGCCTGTAGCTTCAAACTTGGATATTGTAGAGAATGCAAGACTGGAGGAACTTAGAATGGTCAGTGATGGTGCTACAGGGCTTGTTAAGTCCAACCCCGATGGTGAAGAATCGGACCGTTCCATTTCTCCCATAACAGGCAGTACTAGCAATGATTCTAGTCCCTGCAGATACAAGAGTCGGTAAAAAGGTCCCGGAAACTGTTAACAAGGAACACACTGCAGTGGTAAATGTATCTCATGAAAAATATGTCAGGAGTCCTCGATCTAGTACAAGCTGTGGGCTTAACAGGTCATCATGTGCCTGATGGTACGGACTATAGTTTGCTAGCTGACTACCCCCATAAAGTTAAAATGGGTAGGACCCGTGAGGATGTAGATGGTACTGAAGATATTGGAATGGCCGACTTCCAGGGGGTTCGACCTGATATCACGTGATGAGCAAATAGGTGCTGGGCAAAGGATGGGGCAAGGACAAAAGGTCCAAAAAGATAGATCGGGCCTTTATGTTGTACCAGATAGTGATAGTGACACTGATCGTAAAAAATCGGCACATCGAACGAGAAGTGGAAGTGCAAGTTCTGATCATATGAAACGAAGACCTGACACTGGTCCTCATAAGGAAAATATTTCTGACCTAAGAAAAGTCCATTCTGATATAGGTGTTAAAATGGTAGCTGCTATTGAAAAAGAACAACTAGAATTGCACAGACAGTATGAAAATGATGATTTTAGACTACGAGCTAATTCATCACCTGTATTAACAAGAGATTTAGATGGGCGGAACTAAAGGGTACCCTAGCAAATTATAGGGAGCCTATTCATACTGAAGCAGCTTTAAGGGAGTCAGATCATTCGAAAAGTTCAAGTAACCAATCTCTAAGGAACGAGAAACATGTTTTACCAAGATGATAGAGATCTTATGCCTCCACCGCCTAGTGTTGACTTCTCATAGGGACCTAGTCAAGTGCTCATTCTGTGGAGAAACCCAGACTGCTTACAGAAAGAACGCTAATGGTTGAAGAATTTGCTCAACCTTACCTAGTGAGAGATGCCCCAAGGACGTTAGCTGCGAAACAAATGACGAAGACTAATCCTATGCTCCCAGCCAATCAGTGGAGTGGAGAAAATAGCATGGTAACTCCAGGTCAAGATCGGCATCACTCCACGTTGTACGAGCAAAAGGAATTTAATCCTAGTCCGAACCTAGAGAATATGAGTATACTGAACCATATGCCGGCATATCACAGTACTCCATACGTAGAAAGGGACAATACCACTATGTTATCACAAACGTTCATGAATCCTGATAATACTCTAAGTACGTCTACGATGGTACAGCCTCGGGAGTCTGTCAGAACAAGTGGTGGATCACTGAAGTCACATAGGGCATCAAGGGACTCAATAGGTTAGTGATCTATTCTGTATATCTTGTTACTTTAGTATAGATTTTTCAAAGCATAAGTCAAATGCTAGTGTTGTACATGTAGTTAAAAGTATATACATGTACTTTTCCAAATGTAAAATCTTTTATTCAAATCTTGGACCATTTCCCAAATTTTTTTCCAGATTCCTGATCTTTTTACTGCTTTCTTATTTGTTATACTGTCAAGTAATCAATAACAATTACAACTTGAATTACATTCTACTTCAATATTTACATGTAGTTCCCTCTCTGAATTCAATAATTAGTCCGTTTTCAATTTTGACTATATATTCAATCTCTAATGAATCGTGTGAATATTAATCATTCTCTGTTTTCAAACAAATGTACATGTATGTAATTTTATCCTTCTTACAGGACACTATAGGACTGAAGAGTAAGCTCTCGGCTATAGAAGCTCCGTGTACAGTGAGGTTTAGCAAGGTTTGCTGTATCGGGATTTTTACACGTAACTTCATACCGCTTACCAATCCTACATCGTATTGGCTGGAATGCTTACTGCGTGTAAAGTCACTGACAATTGACGGTAATCCTGTTAACGTAGAGGCCAACAATCCCTTTGAGATGAAGCAGAAAGTCATTGTGGAAGGTGACTCCACGGAAAACTTAGAGGTATGTTAAAGTGAGAAACAAAAAACATCGAAACATGTTTAACATGTTAAATGAAAGTTCGATTCATCATTTAAGGCATTAGAGGTATAATACTCTACTTCTGGTTGTTTTGATAACAGAAAAATTAAATACCATGAAGTTGGCCGAAGATGCACGACTTCGGCAATGTTCGGGACCAATCATTTTCATGGCGAGTTGAATGAAACATGAAAAAATATCAAATATCTAAAAATATGTAAGATATGGAAGTACATAATTTCTAGCTTTTCTGTGATATTGTTATTATACCCCAAATACCTTAAAGATGGTATTTTGAAAGGTTGATTCATTTTGGTGTGATGCTTTACCTATTTTTATGTCTTAGTCGGGGATTAGCCTTAGGAAACTTCGTACTGGCCACAAAGATTCACCAAGACAAAATGGAGAATCCAGGTCATAGATCAAAAGGTCTAGGTCACAATCAATGGAAAAGGTAACAGTAAAATTTAGTGGCAGACTGAATGAATCCTTACTCTAAAGGCCTTCTTAAAAGCTAGCTTATATACAATATTTTCATTCCAGGTTACGTTTGTGCCTAAGGTAGCGGGTGCTTACGTCGCTCAGCTACAAATCTACTCTCTGTTGTTTGCCTCAAGCAGTGATAGCGATCCAGAGAAAATACCCACAGAAATAACCATTCAGGCCATCGCTGAAAATCCAAATGTAGAGGTAGGGTATTTAGGCAGACCTGCCTACTTTTACGATTTTGGAGTAATTTTTATACGCCCGTCATTTGACGGGACGTATTATGGTATGGCGAAGTCCGTCCGTCTGTCCGTCCGTCCGTCCGTCCGTCCGTCTGTCCGTCTGTCCGTCCGCCTATGGAACGCAATAACTTGAATACGCGTCAACGGATTTTTATGAAATTTATACATAGTGATCAGACTGTGGAGAGGAAGCCGCCTTTCAATTTTCAGGTTCATCCGATTTGTCGTTACAGAGTTATGGGACTTAGATTTTTAAAATACAGTGAAAATATACTAAAATATTTAAAAATTATTTAAAAATCTATTTCTGGTCGAAATGTTTTGAAATTTTGTTTATTTCAAGTAGGAAGGATGTTCTTTGACATATGTAACGGGTTTTTAATTTTTTTGTCGCATAACCGAGATATTGTGTGTAATGGGAAGGGGGGGTGGGTTATATGCACATACATTTTAAGCTAAGGGCAAAATATAGGCGCATGGAACGCGATAACTTGAATATGCGTCAACGGATTTTCATGATATTCATACATTATGATTGGACTGTGGAGAGGAAGCCGCCTTTCGATTTTCAGGTTTATTCGATATGTCGTTACAGAGTTATGGGACTTAGATTTTTAAAATACAGTGAAAATATACTAAAATATTTAAAAATTATTTAAAAATCTATTTCTGGTCGAAATGTTTTGAAATTTTGTATACTTCATGTAGGAAGGATGTTCTTTGACATATGTAACGGGTTTTTAATTTTTTTGTCGCATAACCGAGATATTGTGTGTAATAGGAAGGGGGGAGGGGTGGGTTATATGCACATACATGTTAAGCTAAGGGCAAAATATAGGCGCATGGAACGCAATAACTTGAATATGCGTCAACGGATTTTCATGAAATTTATACATAGTGATTAGACTGTGGAGAGGAAGCCGCCTTTCGATTTTCAGGTTCATCCGATTTGTCGTTACAGAGTTATGGGACTTAGATTTTGAAAATACAGTGAAAATATACTAAAATATTTAAAAATTATTTAAAAATCTATTTCTGGTCGAAATGTTTTGAAACTTTGTATACTTCATGTAGGAAGGATGTTCTTTGACATATGTAACGGGTTTTTAATTGTTTTGTCGCATAACCGAGATATTGTGTGTAATAGGAAGGAGGGAGGGGTGGGTTATATGCACATACATGTTAAGCTAAGGGCAAAATATAGGTGCATGGAACGCAATAACTTGAATATGCGTCAACGGATTTTCATTATATTCATACATTTTGATTGGACTGTGGAGAGGAAGCCGCCTTTCGATTTTCAGGTTCATTCGATATGTCGTTACAGAGTTATGGGACTTAGACATTTTAAAATACAGTGAAAATATACTAAAATAGTTAAAAATTATTTAAAAATCTATTTCTGGTCGAAATGTTTTGAAATTTTGTATACTTCATGTAGGAAGGATGCTCTTTGACATATGTAACGGGTTTTTAATTTTTTGGTCGCATAAGCGAGATATTGTGTGTAATAGGAAGGGGGGGGGTTATATGCACATGCATGTTAAGCTATGGGCAAAATATAGGCGCATGGAACGCAATAACTTGAATATGCGTCAACAGATTTTCATGATATTCATACATTTTGATTGGACTGTGGAGAGGAAGCCGCCTTTCGATTTTCAGGTTCATTCGATATGTCGTTACAGAGTTATGGGACTTGGATATTTTAAAATACAATGAAAATATACTAAAATAGTTAAAAATTATTTAAAAATCTATTTCTGGTTGAAATGTTTTGAAATTTTGTATACTTCAAGTAGAAAGGATGTTCTTTCACATATGTAACGGGTTCTTGAATTTTTTGTCAAATAATCCAGAAATTATTTGTAATGGGGGGGGGGGGTTATATGCACATACATGTTAAGCTAAGGGCAAAATATAGGTGCATGGAACGCAATAACTTGAATATGTGTCAACAGATTTTCATGATATTTGTACATTTTGATCAGACTTTGAAGAGGAAGCCGCCTTTCGATTTTAAGGTTCATCCAATTTGTCCTTATGGAGTTATGGGACTTAGATATTTTGGTGTTGTGAAAAAAATCCCAACGGGCGTATCTTGCTGCGTGAGCGTAGGCTTTATTGTCACATAATCCAGAAATTATGTGTAATGGGGGGGGGGGGGGGGGTTGTATGCACATACATGTTAAGCTAAGGGCAAAATATAGGTGCATGGAACGCAATAACTTGAATATGTGTCAACAGATTTTCATGATATTTGTACATTTTGATCAGACTTTGAAGAGGAAGCCGCCTTTCGATTTTAAGCTAGGTTCATCCAATTTGTCCTTATGGAGTTATGGGACTTAAATATTTTGGTGTTGTGAAAAAAATCCCAACGGGCGTATCTTGCTGCGTGAGCGTAGGCTTTATTACGATTTTTGACCTACAATTACACTATACGCTTTTGCTGCTCAATTTTACGCTTCCAACATATTTCCAAGCAGAATGACTGTTTTAAAACTTGTCTCTAACAAATGAATAGACTCGCGTACAAAAATTACTTGAACGTTGAGCGTTTTGATATCTTATATACATGTACATCTTTTCTTATTTATTTCATTTGATGCTATTGAATTTGAAGACATTTAACATGCAATTGTGTAAATGATTTAGATTTGTAACAATGTCAAAGAGTGGAAATGTTTAACGTCTTCAAATTCATAAGCATCATTTTAGAGCAGATAAATTTACAGCATGGACCAGACATGCACGTTTCGAGTATTTAACCCTCGTCAGTGAAAACACAATGTTTTTATCAAAATTGCAGTCAATTTTGTTATATTACGCTTTTCTTCCCTAAATTAGGCGTTCTTGAGGAAAGTATTACACTTTTGAAAAGAAATAGGTAGGCAGGTCTGTTTTATAAGGCCAAAAAAAATTAAAGTTTCGTTTGACGGGCACCGCCGCATTGCCTAAAAACCCGCCGCCTTTCCGATTTTTATCGCGTGTTTTACCATAATTTTAAAGTAGTCAATTGAACATCGCCGTGCTAGTACAAATTGTTTGTTTACATATTCTTTACTTCACTAAATATATAAATTGTAAAGCTGTAACTCAATACTTGTTTATATAAAATAGTATTATTTACCCAAGCTACCGTATTCAATTGTTGGTTGTACGGTAATCGCGACCACACGTATATTCCATATCATGGACAAGGTAACGTAACGTAAAATGATACTGTACTCTATTGTGATAATATGCAAGAGCATTATATACTTCTTTAGTAGTTAAATTATTCAATTTATTAGAAATTTGAAAACGTTTTTGTTTAGAACTCACAGTTTACGTCAGATTGATCAGCCGGGAACGCCGGTGACGGGATCGAGTGGAGGGGCAGAAATACTACGCGATCCTAATTTCGTTACGAATAAACTGGCCAATTAAACCCTTAGCACATCGCAGAAAATTCAAAATTTCCGTGGGATAGAAATTCAAATTTCCAGACCGACAGTGAAAAGGGTTGACGTATCGATCAGGGTACCCTTGTGTAATCGTTGTTAAAATTCAAACTAAATTGTCAGACATGCAGTGATCGGGAAGGCAAACTTGCTCAATGGGACTATGGCACCTTCCACTTGGACTTCAATGGGTCATTCTCAAAAACAATGGGCCATCTTTCCTCACGAAAGGGCCATTCCAAAAATGATCAATTTTCGAAAAGCTTTGCATATGCATGTATGTATAATACATTAGACGTTAGCACATTTTTTTGTCGCGATATTCTCAATTTTACCGTTTCTAATGAGTAATTTACAGTACATTTTTTTACTTAAATTTGTACCCATTGACTGACCGCTTGATAATTTTACGGACGAACGCATACACAAGTACGTAGATAAGATACGTAAGTGGACGTTGGAGATTTAAATCTCAGGCGCAGAACGGGGATAAAAAAGAATGTCGGAGAAAAATCAATATTGTATCAAAATAGCAAAGAATCTTTCAATTGTTAGTGGACAGAAGAATTTTGTGCTTCTGAAAGACTGGCCATGTACAAAAAGCTGCGATCTCTGTATTACTGCTCCTGGTGTAGATCTACGTTACAACGTAAATACGAGAACAGAACTTTTAGATTTAAAAACCAAAAATGGACGCCGTAGAATAATGGCACCAGGGCGCAACAAGTTGCCGATTTTATGGGCCATTTTCTATCAGAATGGGCCTTCCCTATCCCTGGACATGTTTCTTTGTATTTTTCCTACTCTTTTGCCGACGCCAAGGGTCAAATTTTCGGTCTAAGCACTGAGCAACAATTACGATTTTCACTCACTTAGTTGCACATAAAAGAAGTAGTTCACAAAATGTTAACGTCATTTGAAGTTTTAACCTTACACAGGGCAACAGTTAGAGATTGGTGTTCTTTTTTTATGCATAATTTAGATGTACAACATACATGTATTAAGTCTATATCTTCATACTGGTCTGTCATAGGACATCATCATATGATAATATAAGAAGTGTGACCAAATCACAGAATATCTAGCAAACCTCAGATTTGGAAATGCAATTACTATATTACAGGAAGACGTTGGGTTATCTTGTTAATCAATGCACTAAACATCACCACTTCATACTATACCTAAGTTTTAATGTATTTTCAGCATCAAAACACTTGAATTAGAAATTTGGTTAAAAGATCAAATTTCACGTTTGTAAAAAAAAAAAGAAAAAAAAAAAAAAAACCTGCCTCCCTCACTTTTTTTTCTCAAAAAGTGCCCGTCAAACAAAACATTAATTTTGTATGGCCTAAATAAGGTAAATTTATTAATAATTATTATGGTAGGATTTTCCAAGTATTTTTATACATGATATGATATATAATTATTATTAATTGTGTTTAGCAAGATCAATATCATTAGATATTGTTTTTCTTTTCTTGATGCTCGTTTCTTTGTTTTTAATAAGTAAAAATCATCAAGATGGCAGTTTTCCGCAAATTGAGGGATTTCGTGAAAATTTCTCCCACGAGAAAATATCTCCACCACATTTTTACTATGGAAAAGACATTTTTGTCACAAATATTTTCCCCTTGCGAAACGTCTTTATGTATTGTGAAATTTCCCCATTGCGAAAATAACCATGTTTACAGTACTAGAGCAGATATGATGAAGAAATTTCAAACTGAATATAAAATTTTGTCTATGATTTCAGATAGCAGGTAATTACACAGGTGACCATCCTATACTACAATTTGGTCAGGTCAAGTGGGGGAGCTGTACACAGCTAACACTGACAGTGGTCAACAGAGGTCTGGCAACAATACCTCTCAGACTGGCCATAACTTCAGTAAGTAAATGTATACTTATCATCTTTT
This sequence comes from Pinctada imbricata, assembly GCA_033119305.1. Lineage (NCBI taxonomy): Eukaryota > Metazoa > Mollusca > Bivalvia > Pterioida > Pteriidae > Pinctada > Pinctada imbricata. The sequence goes on along the minus strand of VSWD01000012.1, from coordinate 34,093,689 downwards.
TATGGTCTATGGTCTGTGTATATAACTTACAATATCAATGGCCTGTGGTCAGTATTCAGCTTACAAAAGCAGTGGTCAATCAGTCTCTGGTTAAACTTCTAAGTTGCGAAAGCCCTCGTATCTCAGTGTCTGCATAATTGATATCATATGGGCAGAATAAGTAGAGCTTTTGCCAGCTCACATAAAATATCTCAAGCCTACAATTGTCCTTAATGGCTCCTTTTATTTGTGTAATTCATCAGTTTTGACAGGCATAAATCTACACACGCCGTGTTCTAATTGTATAAACAATAGACATCGCGTCTATGTTGTTAGTCTTTACTTCTTGACAACAAACAAACCTTTATAAAAAGAGTTCAAAAAGTTGCTAGAGTTATATTTCTTATGTTAGGGAAAAATGGGTTGGTATGATTAAAAAGGGGGAGATTTTGGTCTCCCGCACGGGAGGAATGCGAACGAGGGTGATAAGGTTAAAACGCAGGAGTCTTCCGCAAAATGCGGGAGAGTTGACAGGTATGATGATTGTCCTAGTAGTAGACAAAATCCTGATAGGCAAGCAAGTATTACATTGCATGTGAAAAAGAATTGAATGTAGCAGCTTGAACTGTTCATCATGTTCATTGTCAATTATGTTTTGGCAGCTTTTAACGGTAATACTTTGAATCTGTTTTAAGAATTTATTGAAATGTGCATGTAAATGAAAACTTTATATGTAAATGATAATAAACATGTAAATGGAAACATGCAAATATAGTCAACTTACATTTAAAAAATGACAACTTACATGTAACTTTCATGTAAATAGCAACTTACATGTAACTTTCATATTAATGGCAACTTACATGTAACCTTTATGTCAATGGCAATTTACATGTTACTTTATGTCAATGACACTTACATGTGACTTTATGTCAATGACAACTTACATGAAACTTTCATGTAAATGGCAACTTACATGTAACTTTTATGTTGATGACAACTTACATGTAACTTTCATGTCAGTGGCAACTTACATGAAACTTTCATGTAAATGGCAACTTACATGTAACTTTCACGTTGATGACAACTTTCATGTAACTTTCATGTCAATGGCAACTTACATGTTCCTTTATGTCAATGGCAACTTACATGTAACTGTATGTCAATGGCAACTTATATGTAATTTTATGTCTATGACACTTACATGTAACTTTCATGTCAGTGGCAACTTACATGTAACTTCCATGTAAATGGCAACTTGCATTTATGTAACTGAAATACAAATGAAATCTTACACGTAAGTGATCTTTTACATGTTTGATACTCTTCACGTACGATAAAAAAAAACTTCATGCAATAAATATAATAAGGATTATTATTTTCTATTAGTTGTAAATTATTCTGTTTTTGTAAAATACGATCCACATGCAAACGCAAGTGAAAACATAAACAAAACTTTTCATCAAAATTATTACATGTGTGTACACACACATGTAAATGATTATATTAGTATTATACAGAATGATGCCGTTGTAAATTGCTGTCATCATGTACATGTTGATGGTACTTAAATATGAATGGTGATCATGGTGATTCTTTCATTGTAATCTCTTTTAAGTCCTTAATTTTGAGATTTTTGGAATTCCAAGGTTGATTCTTACCATTGCTTCTAGAGTACACTGCAATCCATAAATAACTATACAAACAAGGAAATCATTCTAAATTCTTCATAAATTTATCCAAATTTTTCCATTCTGAACTTAAAAGATCCATAATAATTGACTTCACATATTTCAAAATTATAAATTGTGATAACAAAAATGGAAATAAAGACTTCTTTCATCAGCACATTTTTTTTTCCAAAAATTGTCTTTTTTATATTTAAAAGCATAAAAATTCCAAAAATGCACATATTTTGGTCAAGTTTGTTACAAATGATTTCTATAAGGTTCATCTTCAGAATTATACAGCAATGGATTCGAAGCTGTGTATTTTCTAACAGCAACTTGAACAGAAATGGTGTATACTAATCTATGGATGGCAGTGTAGATTAGATATCAGATTGTATCTTCAAAGATTTCACATTACATTCAGAATCATTACAGCAAAGCTTAAAACTAATGCATGTATAAACATGATATTCTTTCAGACCAAAAATTTGGGTCCAGTATGTACATATATAATAATAATTAGTGATATCACTGTGTTCAAATATCTTGCACATGTACATCTGCAATTTATATTAATATACAATAATGTCTCAAGATTTCAGATAGATCAGATATTTCTTTTATCATAGATCTTTTATGTAAAAGGTTACCATAGTATTATGGTTATAGTAAAATTAACAAGTAAAACAATCACTCTCTTATAGCTTTTCACTTTTAGTCAATATGGTTTCTGGTCAGTTTCTTCCTGAGAGAATATCTCATTTCATATAACATGTATAAGGATAATGTATTTTGTATTCTACTAGCTTTTGATATTAATTTGATTTAATTTTAGAGTATTATCTTTATAAAATGTAGTTATATTTAGATAACTTGAGACCATTACATTTTTTGTATAGCGAGTGATTTTGTTTCCCATGATAAGAGTGTGCAAAATATATTTCTACCAATTTCCTTGTACATCTATCCTTTTCATTGCCTTGATTTCTTTCCTCTACCTCTTGACTTTATTTTTTTTTTACAATTTTAGTGTGGCTGATTACATTCAATATGCAATAGTGTGGAAATTATGTACACCCCCTTGACTAACATAGTATTATCCCAGCAGCAAATTGTTACATGATTCAAACTCCAATGCCTTAAAGAACTAATTGGTTTCAGACATTTTTCCATCAGTTTGAGATGGAAATGTACTTTAAGTCTGAGTTAGGCTTAATATTACAGTAAAAGGAATCATGCATGCAGAAATCTTTTCTTAAAATTTGTAAGCTTTACTGAAAGAATTTAAAAGCATTTTTTTTTTTGAGGGGGAGGGGGGGGGAGGAGAATTGTTGTATACATTTTGTACTAAACTTACCTTTAACATTTGAATAAAATGGAAAGCTGAACAAAACCTCTGCGAATTGTTTTCGTAAAATTTGCTCTAGAAAATTGTGATAAAAAGACGTTGAGAAATATTGATTAGTACATACACTGCCATCAAAAGTAACTATACAAAGGGTTAGTTCCCTATATGTCTTATATAGATAAATCTTATTTTTTCTCTCTGTAATGTCATTAAGATTTTTTAGCACTTACTGAAATGAATTAAAAATTGAAATTTAGTTTACTAGAAAAAAATTTCAAAAATCTCGATTTTCACCCCAAATTTCAGAATTTTTAGAATTCATTATTTTGAAAAATATTTTTTGTGGTAAGCATTAGCACTAAGGTTCCTCATTACAATTATAGGCATTAAAGCCATTCTTCAAACCCTTTTCTAAAAGATCAATGCATTTGAAAGGTGTAGATGTATATTAATTTATGGATGGCAGTGTATGTTGGGTAGCCATTTCAGTAAGACTTGAAGTGAAAATGAGTGGTTAAGGTACACATCATCGTCGAAAACCCACGCTCGGTCACGCAAGCTCACCTCCCGTGGGTCATAACGGCAGTATTTTCGCTGGATAGCATTACAAAAATCTAATTCCAGTACTTGTCAGTGAATTAGCTATTTAAAGCCACTATATAAGTAATATTGTTTTGTAACTCCTAAAATTAACAAATATGAATCACTGTCAACATTATTTAGGGCATCTTTTGTTGGTGGAAATATAAAATAGATGATACTTTTGCTATCGATAATAAATTAACCAACGAGTTCTCGCATTAGATTTTTGTAATGCTATCCAGCAAAAATTCTGTCGTCATGAGCTAGCTTGACCGAGTGTGGGTTTCCAACGATTGGTACACATGTAAAAACTATATGTAATGGAAGTGGTGAAAGCTGTCATGTGAAGTCTTTATACATGTATTATGAAGCTTACGTGTACTAACTTTGGGTAAAGTATTCCTTCTTATATTGTAATAAGTGCATGTTTATGAGCTAAGCCTATTCTGTGAAACAAGTTTGTATAGTTATAACATATGATATTGTATTAAATTGTAAAGTAGGATCTGAAATATCTTTTACAGCATCGAGTGCCCTGGCATTGTTTTGCCTTTGATCGTGGATCCCAGCCCGCGAGTGCCGATATATCTGTGATATCACGTAGTAGTCGCCTTCAATCCCCTGCCCTGGGACGTACCGTTATGACGCTGAGTATACCGGGACTGAATGAGGAAAGTGACTACAGGGCGTGTGAGAGGGAGATTAAAGTCTGGTGTAGACCTCCACATAAAAGCATGGAGTCGGGTAAATGATAGATATCATTAAAATTTGCATCTTTTGTACTAGTGCTGTAACGATAGTTGCCGCTATCGTCGCTGAAACTTAAAAGTCACCAACTATCGATAATGGTTATGAAAATCGATTGTCACTATTGAAGTTTCTTTGACGCAATTTCCGCCATTTGGGACCATATTAGCTTTAGAAAGAAAAAGGAAGGTCTTCCTTCTCAAGCAAACTTCAAGATTTTGTTATTAAGAACAAGGAATGTTCATCATTTAATTTATTTCCATGATTTTAAATAAAAATCAGATTCTTAAATCGCAAGCATTGAGTATTCTCATTCTGAAAAGATACAGAACATTGAACAAGAAAAAAGTCCGATTATTCCGATTGTGATATTGATTGTACTCCTCCGATAGTTGCCAATAATCGATAGTAAATTTTTTCCAATTTCACAACACTTTTTCGTACGGACAAAAAATCAGCCAAAAGGCTGAAAGATGTGTGTTGGAAAAGTTAAACAGGCAACAAAAAAAGTAGAAAATTTATCCATCTCTTGAATCAATTAAATGAATTCCATCTCAAAAGTTAGTTATAGAGGTACATGTGAGATAGGGTAAATAAAGAATATTTAATTACACATGAAGGAATCATTGCCAGTACATGATGTAAACATTTAAAATAGAATTTGCTCCTTCAGAATAAGTCTATCGCTATTCTATGTTAAAAAATTAGAACATCTGTCTTCTGACATTCTTCTGAAAACACTTAAGTATAATTTTTGGTGACAGGTTTACAGTTACAGAGAGCAGATGAGATGAGTGCCATAGTGAAAGTAGAAGTAGACACACCCAGTACCATGCGTCCGCTGAAAGTTGTAGAACTCCGCGCCCTCGTAGGATTTCCCAGGCTTCACATACATCGACAGCATGACAATCTGAAATTCAAGGCAGCACCTGGAAAGGAATCGAACACAAATCTAGTACTGAAAAATGTGGGCAACATCAATTTAGACTTGCATTTTGAATTTATGCAGCATGAAAGTCTTTTCAGCATCTGTCCATGGAAGTTGTCGATACCCCCAGGAGAGCAGGTCTCTCCGATAGTTACGTTCAAGCCTGGGAAAGATGAAAGAAAGCTTCATTTTAAGTCTCTGTTACTAATGGTAGAGGAACCAGACGGTCCATCGTACGAGTTAGATGTAATAGCGGATGTAGTAGAGTATAACAATGAGGCAGCAGTACTGTCTGACAGACGTTATGTGGCATTTGGTGGAGTGGCTGTTGCAAAGTCTGTGTAAGTACACTATTCGCTATTTTCGAAAACCAGAGTTTCTTCCCATTTGAGACGGTATCTGATGTAGACTGATTATGAAACAGTCCTAAAAGTCTGGGAAATGTCGGTATAAAATCTACGTTACCATACCATTTTCATGACGTCACAATGGTTTAACGTCAGATACCGTCTGTAAGGGGGGAAAACTCTATATTCCGTTAAGACTCAATACTCTTTTGTACATGTATTTAGTTCCCTACCTGCATAACGAAAGAGGGCACTCTTTTTCCAAAATATTTCAAAATCTGAAATTGATTCCTAAATTTGATTTGGATAGGTACAGAAAAAGATATGTTGAAGACATCTTTGACCTGTTGTATACACCTTGTATTCCGTCCAATAAAGTACAGAATGCTTGTTTAAGTTGTTATCTGGGAAAATGTACATGTATGATATAATAATGTTAGCAATGATATCATCAATGATTCATGTGTACATTGTAGAGAGAAGAAACTGACAGTGTTGAATGGATTAGATCAGGAATTGAAAGTAAACTTACAAACACGCTCAGAAATGGGAGATTTTAAGGTACTTTAATACTCTCATAAGTTTTCTAAGAAAATATAAGATTTGCACAAATATTTTTAAGGCATGTTTTTGTCTTTCTATTCAAGAGGTGCCAAATAATATGTGAAGTTTCATTGATTAGCAAAAGCAGTATGCTTGTACATACATGTAGCTCTTTTAAAACATTTCCCTGTAGATCCGAGTGTCGACAATTCACCAGAAGCGTGTTACAGACACCTGTGACATTATACTCCAGCCACGGGAGAAGTTTCCCGTACATGTGTGGTTTTCACCCTCAGAGAATAGTGTACAGACAGGAAAACTCTTCATAAAACCATACGGATACATGAACAAATACTCTGTGAGTATCACACGCAATAAATGTATGCTACCCAAAGTATATTTGTAATGAGCTGTTAACTTTTTGACTGAAAATGATATCGGACGAATAAGAGATAAATTTTACTAACTATAGACAGTACATTTATATTTTTTTAAAAAGTTAAATTACAATAAAAACACTTTCAGTGAAGTCATATTTTTACAATAGACCAGGGAGGTTAAAGCGAAGTATGTGCATATCAGTGTTCTCCCCAGAAATTTCAGATAGCATGGTGCTAAGTCTTCGCGGTGCACCTTGCGTTGGGATGCGTCATTGCGCGTTGCGTCATTCGATGTTGCATCATTGCATACCTTGTACTGTTTTATGTGTTGTTGCTTTATTACTAAACTGTTCAAAATAACTTTTGTGCTAATAATACTACATTCTTATCCACATGCTAATTATCATTAGATTTTAGACAGTGAGATCATTGGTGTTCTATTTGTAAAGAGAGATTCATAAGTTTTAAAAGTCAATTAGTTTTGGGCCTTTTGAGAAAATTATCTTGAGAATGTTTCATGACCATAACTCCAGGTAGCTTAGTGTAAGAATTTAGCATAATACACTGATTTGGAAGGAAATTCTGTGAATGGGCCATTTTCCATGATTTTCTAAAATATCAATGGGCCATTTCTTTAAAAAAGTACTAAGTTTTCAATGGGCTATTTTGCAAATTAATGGGACTATGGTGCATGCCCTTCCCAATCACTGATATTAGTGAATCTCCTTGTGTTATGGAAGGGGAGTCTAACCTTGAGTTAAGGAAGGGCAGGTTTCACCTTTTTTAAAAAGGTTGAAAACTATCTTGTATAATATACAAATTGGGTCCAAATATGGAAACATTTAATCCTTCCGCACCCCTCCATTATTAGCCATTGCAATATTGTTTGTGGTCTTCTCTGGCAAAGAAAGCTGACAACTGTTCTACTTTGCCCACAATATGGAGCAATCCTGCCCCCCCCCCCCCCCCCCGAAACCAAGGTCTATTTTATATGTCAATTTCAGGGGGTTTTTTTTTGGGGGGGGGGGGGGGGGGAAAGTGCCTGTGCCTGTCTCATTTGGGAAAATTTGCGACATTTTGCTGAAATTAGGAAAAATTATATACAATTTCTCACCAAAGTATAACCCTAAAGTATCATTTATCAACACTGATTAATCCATTGATTTGCTTGAACTGAACAAGGGATGAATAAAAGACTTTAAAAAATGCACTTCGAAATAGACTTTTTTGTGCTGACTTCCAAGTTTTGAGTTCTATTTTCTCAGGTGATTTTTGCATAATTCCTCTTTGGGAATTTAAGGGTGATTTTGGGGGAAAAATAGAGGAAATTTGGCATTGGGAAGGGGCCAAAATTCGGCCCCAAAACAAGAAAAAAAAAAACCCTGTTAATTGTATACAAAATGTTCTATATCGCGCTCAGACCCATTAATACAACGATGGTCCGTGCACCATGTTAAGATTTGATGATTAATTTCGTCCATCCGTCTAAACTTATTATTAACTATATTCAATAAATAAAATATAGACATGTAGTTTCATACCGACTCGTTATTTATTCAAAGTAAAATTATTTTGCGCGAGCGGGGTAACTTCTTTCGTATCTTGTAAAAGCGGTGCGGCAATTATTTTGTATGACAAAGAGGCGAGGTCGGGTAATATGTCGAACAGTAAGACGGATTAAAACATATTTTAATGACATCTGAAATAGCGTATTTCTATTTCCAATTTACCGTCACGCTGTAACTATATGACACGTGCCGGTCAACACGATCTAGCGATTACTACGTTATAGAATGGTCGTCTTTTGTTGGTCACTCGATAGACATTGACAACGCAGATATTTTAAATGTCCGATAGATTGACATGCGCCGTAGAAGCCAGACACGTTCTCAGCTCAAGTAAATAAAGCTTGAGGGGGGCTATAAGACGTTTAACACCTCCGGTTGTATACAGCCGGGGCTAATTAATCGGGAATGCGGTGGTTAAATCAATCTTAACGCAAATGGGTACACAAAATAGTTAATACACGAATTTTTAGGTAAAAAAATATAGCATGGCGGACGTAAAATATAGCGTGGTGCTAATCCCGATAGCGTGGCGGTAAATCTCGATAGCGTGGCGGGGCCGCCACGCTAAAACGGCCTGGGGAGAACACTGCATATGTTAAGAAAATATCACGAAAATGTTCAAATCTTTATTTTAGAAATTTTTGAGAAGTATTTAAGAAACATCGGAACAAAATCCTTTGTTGTTTGTAGATTCCACTGTCGGGATACGGGGGGATCAGTGAGCTGATATTACAGGGTCCTAACGTACGTGACGGTAATTGTTATGTGGTGGATCTGGGGGAGGTTACCGTTGGTGCAGAACTAGGTGTGACTCACACACTTAGGAATACTGGTGTCAGGGCAGCTTATGTCAAGATCAAAGCTTTCTCTGGTAGGTCATCTATATATGTACAATATCTAATTTTAATGTACAGTAGTTGTTATGTGGTAGACTTGGGAAGGGGGGGGGGGCAGAACTAGGTGTGACCCACACACTGAGGAATACTGGTGTCAGGGCAGCTTATACCCCTGGTCACAACCGGCCGTGCATGCTTTCAGGACGTGCGTGTTTGTGGAGGCTACGTGCGCTACGTTTTTCTGAAGACGCAAGGAAGGAAGTGGCAAAAGTATGGAAGGAGTGCATCACACACGGTTATATGGATGGTTACATGTAGCGCAAAAAAGTAAGTGCGCTGCACGTACTTACGATTTGCGTGCAACTTGCTTACCACGTACTTTCACCATATGTCTTCTACGTTATTGTAAGGATGTCAAATTGACACGTACTGCTAACGCACTCACTTCCTTGCGTCAAAGGTGTGTTGAACGTACTTGCAACGTGCGTGACGTACTTCTTGTTGAATGCACGCAGACTGGACGCAGTGAAAGTTCTGTATGCACTAAAACTGCTACATACGGTCTGCGTGTTCCGAAATCCGCAAGGAGCACCTACGGTACACGTACTGATAACGCACGGACACCGTACAGATACCCAAGGTTTGCCTACGTTTTTGCACGCAGACAGCACGTATGGCGGGTTGTGACCACCGCTTATGTCAAGATCAAAGCTTTCTCTGGTAGGTCATCTATATACATGTATGTACAATATCTGATTTTAATGTACAGTAATTGTTATGTGGTAGACTGGGAGAGGGGTAGGTGCAGAACTAGGTGTGACCCACACACTGTGGAATACTGATGTCAGGGCAACGTATGTCAAAATCAAAGTTTTCTCTGGTAGGTCACCTATATATGTATATCTTATCCTAATGTACGATAATTGTTATGTGGTAGACTGGGGGAGGGGGGGTGCAGAACTAGATGTGACCCATACACTGAGGAATACTGGTGTCAGGGCAGCGAATGTCAAAATCAAAGATTTCTTTGGTAGGTCATCTATATACATGTATGTACAATATCTAATTTTAATGTACAGCAATAGGTGTGACCCACACACTGAGGAAAGCTGGTGTCAGGGCAGTGTATGTCAAAATCAAAGCTTTCTGTGGTAGGTCATCTACATTTACATGTAGATATAGATATATAATCCTAACATACGGTAATTGTCACATGGTAGACTAAGTTTTGTTCTTTTCTGTTACTGTTACAGATCCCTCTTGCTGTAGATCAAGTATAACAAACAGAATCCTTGCAGAACCTAACAACTTTATAATTCAGCCAGGGGAAGCCAAGGTAAGTAGCCTGCCAGTAGGATTCAAAATGCCGCATTCAATTACAGTCTTGGACACTCTAATTTAATGTCTTATTCTGTCATTTTAGGACTGTTGCAATTTTGTCGATAAATTTAGAGCATAACCATGGTGGAAACAATAGTGAACATGGTGAATTGAACTCTATTGGTTTTTTAAAACATGAAAACAAACAATGATGGAATATCATCATCATACAGGAGTTTGATATTTTCTTTAAATTACAGCTGAAATGAATTAATGAATGGAAATAGATGTTATAAATCTCTTGCAAAATTTTATTTGAACGTATGCATTTAAAGTATTATGTCATTTCCTGATTTTTGATATATTCATGAAGTTAAGTATCTGTCATGATTATATTTTCTATCTGAAATATGATCATAGTAATGTTAAAACATAACAGTAGCATATTGCCCTTACCATACATACTGATGATTTTTTTAGGCGAGTTTCGCGTAGCGATCTCGGCTATAGTGATCGCAGGATTTTGACGTCACACCACTTCCGTGACATCCCCGGGCCCCGAAATGTATAAATTGAGTGAAGATAAATATTCTCAACTCCGATCGTGTAGCCCGATGACCCTGGACCTCATTATTCACCATATTTATTTAAGACAGCGTACATTGCATTCCGCGTTTTGACAGTTGTTTCATAATGTTTAAAAAAAGTTAGAGATTACTTAGGATGCAGTAAACATCAACTGTCTCGTGTGCACGTGTGTTGAGATTGGGCTGTACTGCGGTACTAAGAATTACCGAAAAGACAGCATTTACCGAAACGACAGTGATATTTACCGAATAGACAGATATATTTATTTTTGGTTTTGGTGATACATTTAATTGTATAAACACATTTCCAATCATAAAATGTGTTTAGTTTTGAAATTTAAGTTTCTTTTCGGTACAATTTGGGGTCTTTCCGGTAAATACCACTGTCTTTTCGGTAAATGCTGTCTTTTCGGTAATTCCTACTACCCTAGTATACTGTACCACGTGACACTATGTAAATAAAATGGAAGGCGCTGATGTTCAAGTCGTAGCAGTTCGAGTGTTTAAGCGATTAACGAGGAGTTACGGTCATACATTACACTTCTAGGTATAGAAATCAATTTAGAATTCACAGACAATCAAGCGTTCATAGCGCATTGGTCTGTCGCATCTCGCAAATAGAATGCCCTGACTCACTGAACACCGAGCCACGCTGAACAGCTAAATTCGAGTAAACAAAAACTAGGTCACTGAAGAAATGGTACTTACGATATCTCTGGAAGTAAGGGGAATTTTTTAATGAAATTTGGTGACATAGTAGATAAAATATATAGGTACAATCGTAGAAAGTATGATCTTATTGGAACCTCTATAGCGAATTTTGCAATGGTTGAAGTTAGAAATTTGACATGACTGTGTATCTGCGAGACAATATATACACAGGTCGTACACATACCAGGCACTTTTACGGCCTGTGGAATAGATATGCAGATCTATACACCACAGGGGTGAGGTATCATCGCTTGGTCACAAACCCTTTCCTCAATACAAACCCTTCTGTCTATATAAATAAAACTTCTTTAATAAAAGGGTACGTATAGAGGAAAGGGTTTGTGACCAAGCAATAATACCTCACCCTGTGCTATACATGAAGAAAAAATAAACATCTGTACTATCAGTGCGGACCCACCTTATTATTTAGGGGGGGGGGGGGGGGGGGGGGGGGGGTAAATAATTGGCAAGGGGTCTGGGGACTTCCTAGATCCCCAGCGGGTCCAGGGCGGAGCCCTGTTAGGGGGGTTGAAGCCTCCTGGAATCTCTTGAATTTCAGCCTTTTTGGGATTTTCGTGACTGTAAATTAATTAAAGAATGGGATTTGATGCATTTAATAATTATATTTACTAAAAGGTAAGTAATATTCACTAATATTCACTCTTTCTTGATTTAAAATGATTGTTTTACCCATGATTGGAAAATTAAAGGGGGCCCTATGCCCCCCTTGAATCTGTCACTGACTAGCAGTCATGCTGACATAGGTTCACATGGACAAACCTTTACCAAAATATCCTAGGAGCCAACTGGGCCCCTAAACTCTAAAATTTAGGAGCCCAGGCTAAAATTTGGGGGCCCAGAAAAAATACACATCTAATCTTAAACTTGTAAAGAAGATAAGTTTCTTTCTTCCAGGTACAGATACTCTTGTACAATGTCGAGTTCTACACATTTTAATAGCCTCTAATAGAACAATAAAAACCTCTGCTGTAGTTCTTTTGAAATCACTTTCACGATCGTTTTTTTTTTCTTTCTGCGGGTCGTGACACCCCTTCCAAACGCTTGCCTATTGTTTTTGTTTTATTGTTTTTTTTTGGGGGGGGGGGGTCTTTTTAATCCGACAGGTTAATTTCTACTGAATAAAACGTCACTTTAGTATTGTACAGTCTCAGGTTTCACGCTTATTGATGTACGTTATCACAGACAAAATGAGAGAGAGAGAGGGGGCTAGAACAATACACGGTTCATATAGATATTTTTAAAACGTCATTCGCCGTTATACCGTCGCCTTTGGCATGGATTGAATCAGTTGAAATGAGATTTTGGGCGTAAATTTGGTGAACGACTTTAAAAGATTTTCGATAAATGAATTAAGAAAATTAGTTTTTGTTTCGGCCGTACGAAGTACCACTACCTTTCAGTAAATCGGTAAATGTGTACACGAATGCTTTCGAAAACATGTACATGCAGTAAGGCTGTGTCGTGCGAACAACATGCGGTAATCCAAATTCCAATTATCTTAATAGCAACTTTGAACGAGGGCTTCGCACATTGACACGTGAGAAAACGTAAATTTCGTGTATGTAAACAGGTACGTACATGTATTAATATAAGCCCCTGATTTTAAAAGAGCTTCATTGACGAAGTATGGGGCCTAATATAGAAGCGAAAGAAATTCCTTTTTTTTTATAATTAGATATGGACTATGTATTTTTATTTTCATTCGCCAAATGGGCGAGTAGGACATGATGTTTTGGGGGCCCAGCTAAAAATTTGACTGGGCGACCGCCGATTTCCGTCCCTGCGGTTCATAAATGTTTTATTTCCGAACATTGGAAAATGGATTTGTTCTATCTGCTAATACAAAAAATCCCATAAAATAGTTTGATATCATTCTAAAATGAATAAACGAAACTCGCCATCAGTTCCTTCAGAGCTTTGATTTTTGTGTTTCAGTCTATAACATTGACAATAAACATCTCTGAGAGAGAGGAAGCGTTATGTTCATACGGACGAGGGACGGTATCTACTGTCGTGTTTTATTACGGTGACGAGATCATGAGACAAAGACTACGCAGGTAACATTCTTTATTATATATCAGCCCTAAATCAGGCAGACCAAGAGCCCTCAAAAGACAACAGTACTAGCGGATAGGCATCGGACTTGTAATCGTAGGATTGCTGGTTCGAGCCTTGCTAGGACCGCGGGTCGGCCGACATATACTCTTCATTGACAAAAATGTCCTTGTCTATGTATTGTATACATGTTTGTGGCGTTTATAAATAAAAAAGAAGAAAAAGGTTTTTGTATGGTTTCTTAAAGAATTTCTACTAGCCCAACAAAAAGTTTGGTAGCCTCGGGCGTTGAGCTGGCGAGTTTTTGGAAAGACTCCAGTATGCATTTATGTACTGTTAGGTAGTGATGAACCAATTGTCGCCGACAATCGATTGTTGATCGCTAAAACTCGTTCGATTTCGATCATCGTTTTCATTTTCTTACAAATTTGATTGTCGCTGAAAGAAAGGTATTTTGTGTAAAGGTATTTATTTTTCTCTTTTCACATGTAACATAAACCGTTACTTGTTGTCTTGCATGTAAACAGGCAGATATTTTGAAATTGAATGCTTTATATTTTGTTTTCAGCAAAGTTTTCTGAATTTTATGCAGAAAAATACAATTTTTCTATCTTTTACGTTCTATTTTTTATGGACTTTTGTTTTCCGATTTAAATCGATAATCGATCGGTTTACTCTTTCCGATTCTTTTCTCTAATCGATTCTTAAAAGTCTTCCGATGTACAACACTACTGTTAGGCCAATAACAATTTCGTCTTGATTATGTGTTTCATGCATCTTTGATACAGGGCCTATCAGAGTGGATGCCAGTCGTCTTTACCTAGAAATGTTGACCCAGTCCTTGCAGATCTAAGATTCAACGAACCTTTTATGGGAGAGGAAGATGTGTTTGAAAATGCAGGTAGGTACATGTAAAATTGTGAGAAATGCGGTGAGCTATGGCCATTTCGTTACCTAATTCTTTATCTAGAGACAGAATTTGATATGTGAAATTGTACATTTAGCTATAGAAGATGTTCTGTATGAATTTCATTCTTTAAAAATCTTTCTAAACTTACAAGTAAAAGGTGTTCTGTATAAATTTCATTCTTTAAAAATCTTTCTAAACTTACAAGTAAATCTGACACTTTTGAGGTGTGTGTATTTGTGCATATACATGAAGTTGCCCTAATATCAGCACATTTTATACTTTGACTAGTGCCAAAAGCTGTGGAGCCCAAGCACCACATCGACAAGTTCTACTTTAACATGTCCCGGCTGGTTGTTGCCATGGTGGGTGCCGCCCCTGGTCACCTATCAACCAGGACACCACAGCTTCACAGCAGATCTTCTCGGACGTCATCTTGCCAACCCTCCGTGGAAAGTTCCACCCACTCCACAGCAGCGCTTTCTCAAGACAACTCGCCTGTATCTTCTTCAAACCCAATCTCTTCACGAGGCCATTCCTCAGATTTTACCGTCCCTTCATACAGGTCCTCGAGCCTTAGCAGACAGAGTAATTCACATAACTATAAGGCAGCCACGAGTAATGGTGCATCACATCGTAGAACGGCCAGTAGTGACATGGAGCCTTTGAGGGCGACAGTTAATGATATACCTATGCTGGGAGGGAAGGCAGCTCAACCTGGGTCAGCTTACCATAGCTCTGATATGGTACCTAGCAGGTAGGAGATCTATTTCATTTGTTCCACTGGATTCTTATCTATTAATCTTATCTTCTTTAAGGAGAATTGATAATTCTGTGGTTACAAATAGTCATGTTGTGCTTTACAGGTATTGTAACTTTTTTCATTTTTTTACATTATGGTTGATGTACCATTTTGTGTCGCCTGCGAAGCATAGCGACACTTAGGGATCACTTTGTCCGTCTGTATGTCTGTCCATCTGTCTGTTTGTCCATCTGTCTGTCACACCCTATAAAAGTGATTCCTGAGTGTCGCTATATTTCGCAGGCAACACATGCATTCCTTGGAATGATTTTTGTTTTTCTTATTGAGAGATTAAACGGATCCCCTGAATCTTACATGTTACCTCGATGTCTTCATGGTCTTTGTCATCAGTCTTGTAAAAATTGATTTTACTGAATAAAATCTTACAATCTAACATAAAGGTGTAGTGAAGTTGCTGTGCAAAATATAACACTGTGGATATTACTATACAAATATGGACTTGGTTGAGGTCATTATGTAATTATAATGACCCGATGATATTTGTAATATTGACGAAGGCAGAGGTCGATATTACAAATATCGGGTCATTATAATGACATAATGACCGAGGCCAAGTCCTTATTTCAATATTTGTTGTATTATATAAGGAATAGTTAAGACTATATATTAAAATAATGATTCAAAACAATATATACACATAATCTTTACAATTAATTGCACTTTTTTGTGAAAAGTATATCTTAAAGTTTAATATTTAACAAAATAACTAAAAAAAATTTTTTTTTTCGAAAATACTGAAATCAGGACAAATACCACACTGAGTCATTATCTTCCGTCAGCGGTTATTATCGGAAAATAATGACTCGCGTGTCAGCCAATTAGAATTGACGTTACATCCTAGTTATATAATAGTTTGTAATGTCAAAATTACAGGGATGACAGTAAGAATAAGGACTTTGCCCGTTCCTTACCTGCTAGCCTTTATAATGAATGTCTGTATAACTGGACCATAAAACCTGATCAACTCATCCTCTATGTCTCTCCTAAAGGTCAGTGTAATGTTTACGTGTTTACAAGATTAAGATTTACAATTTAAGAATTGTATGAGTGATAAAATTGGAACTCTTTAACATCAGTGAAACTACTGTTATCATCAGTACACATTTCTTTGAACAAATTTAAAAATTTAATTTTAATATGAATTTTTTTTGGGGGGGGGGTTAAAAAAAAGGTGTTTTTAGCTCACCTCGACGAAGTTGAGTGAGCTTATGCTATACCCCCGCGCATCCGCGTCCGTGTCCGCGTCCGGTTAAGAAGTTTGGGATAGCTCAGTATCTGACAAAGTACTTATGCTACAGTAACCAAACTTGCACAAGTGATTCATCTTTGGATGCTGAGGTGAACCCATGCATCGGATGCAGCATCTGACCTACATTTTACGCTTGAGTGACTTGGTTAAGAAGTGTGGGGTAGCTCAGTATCTGACAAAGTACTAATGCTACAGTAACCAAACTTGCACAAGTGATTCATCTTTGGATGCTGAGGTGAACCCATGCATCGGATGCAGCATCTGACCTACATTTTACGCTTGAGTGACTTGGTTAAGAAGTTTGGGGTAGCTCAGTATCTGACAAAGTACTAATGTTACAGTAACCAAACTTGCACAAGTGATTCATCTTTGGATGCTGAGATGAACCCATGCATCGGATTCAGCATCTGACCTACATTTTCCGCTTCAGTGACTTAGTTAAGAAGTTTGGGGTAGCTCAGTATCTGACAAAGTACTAATGCTACAGTAACCAAACTGGCACAAGTGATTCATCTTTGGATGCTGAGGTGAACCCATGCATCGTATGCAGCATATGACCTACATTTTCCGCTCGAGTGACTTGGTTAAGAAGTTTGGGGTAGCTCAGTATCTGACAAAGTACTAATGCTATAGTAACCAAACTTGCACAAATGATTCAACTTTGGATGCCGAGATGGACCCATGCATCGGATGCAGCATCTGACCTACTTTTTCCACTTGAGTGATTTCGCTTTTAAATGCCAATATTGAGCAAAGTATAAGTGCTACATGTACCAAACTTGCATATTGGATGTATCTTTGATCAAACTTTCATAAAATAACCTTGACCTACTTTTTCCGCTTGAGTGATTTTTCCTTTAAAAGCCAATATTGAGCAAAGTATAAGTGCTACATGTTCCAAACTTGCATATTAGATGTATCTTTGATCAAACTTTCATAAAATGACCTCGACCTACTTTTTCTGCTTGAGTGATTCTACCTTTAAAAGCCAATATTGAGCAAAGTATAAGTGATACATGTACCAAACTTGCATATTGGATGTATCTTTGATCAATCTTTCATAAAATGACCTTGACCTTCTTTTTTCGCTTGAGTGATTTTGCTCTATAAAGCCAATATTGAGCAAAGTATAAGTGCTACATGTACCAAACTTGCATATTGGATGTATCTTTGATCAAACTTTCATAAAATGACCTTGACCTACTATTTCTGCTTGAGTGGTTTTGCCTTTAAAAGCCAATAAACATGTACTAAGAAATATGTTTGAATTGAATTTTGCTGTCACGAGGTGAGCTTCGTAATCTGTGATTACCTATGTTTAGATGCTGAGGTGAACCCATGCATCGGATGCAGCATCTGACCTACATTTTACGCTTGAGTGATTTTGCTTTAAAAGCCAATATTGAGCAAAGTATAAGTGCTACATACACCAAACTTTCATATTGGATGTATCTTTGATCAAACTTTCATAAAATGACCTTGACCTACTTTTTCTACTTGAGTGATTTTGCCTTTAAAAGCCAATATTGAGCAAAGTATAAGTGCTACATATTCCAAACTTTTATATTGGATGTATCTTTGATCAAACTTTCATAAAATGACCTTGACCTTCTTTTTCCGCTTGAATGATTTTGTCTTTAAAAGCCAATATACATGTATTTAGAAATATGTTTGAATTGAATTTTGCTGCCACGAGGTGAGCTTCGTAATCTGTGATTACCTATGTTTTAAAAACTGTTTCAAAATTTTCATACTTATAATTTCAGATCCAGGAAATGTACAGATTCAGAAGTTCCAGATTACCAACTTATCAGGGAACAAACTAAGGTATACATTCTAGGAGAAAACTTTGACTTTGTAAAACTATCAAGTTCAAGGAAGAATTATCTACATGTATATTAGGTATTGTGAAATGTGTTGTAATTCAGAATAGCAGATGTCAAGTTCCCAATACTATATACATGTACATGTACATGTACCTACAAGTTTTGGAAGACAAGTTATTTAACCTCAGGGGTGGAAGAACTAACCACTTTTGAGACCTTTAATTTCTATACCATCAAACTCAAAACATGGAATTTTCTTGCATTACTTCTTTTAAAATTGTTCAGTGATATTTACTGTTAGACTGGACTATAAGTTCATATATTTCTAATATTGATAAATACATGTACCTTAAACTGAACATAGATCAATAGGGGTATCAGAAGTACATTGCTTTTAATTTTGTAGGTATTCCCTAAACTGGCCAGAGCAGTACCTGAACTTAACTCCAGAAGTCGGCATTGTTGATGCAAAGTAAGTATAAGATAAAAAAAACTTAAGTGTATTAAGAAATAAGGAAAGAAACACAACTACTCTTGTCTTTTGAAAAATAACAGTCACATTCATCTGTCAAAAATATTAAAGATGTACTTAATGGGAATTTTTGACATCAGTTCAGGAAAATATAGTCTTGTAAAATTATTTTCATTTACAGTAGACAACTTGTGTTCATAAACTCTCTATGGTCGCATTCCCTATATTTGTATTTCAGGAATTACACTACAGTATGTGTGAGCGCTAGTGCATGGGTGTATAAAAACACGACTGAGCTGCCGTTTGCCCTGACAGTCACTGTGGAATGCTGGGATACTAGCGGCAGTTACCAGCAGGCTGCAAAGGTAACCAGTCTACATACATGTAACTCACTGCTTTTACTACTATGTGATAGATTCATTTGTTTTCTGCTGTCTGTGTAAGCCTATGGCCTACAGGTTTAGGTTGTAGTTTAAAATTGTATAAGCTCAACTGCACTTTAGTGCAAAAGAGCTATTGCAATACTGCCGGCGTCATCCGAGCTAGATGATAAGGTAAATGTGAAGATCACACAATTTCCTTTCCTATGTTCATATTCTGTTGGTTCTTTTTGTTGTTAATGTTTGATTATACATGTACTTTTTATTCTGGAATTTGGAAGTAGAATATATCATGAAACTGAAATTTTATCGAAAATAGATCAAAGTAAGCCCTTAGTTTTACATTGTTAAAAATGTAGATGCTACCTGGTAGGAAAGTATTGCTTAATGAAATTTACATGGTTTTTGTAATAGTCACAAAACATAAGATTGATTTAATCAGAAATGACATTAGTAATTTCTATTTTCAGCAAAAACTTGGAGTACTTATCAGGACCGAGCCCTCTGACAGTGTTCCTTTGGAGGTCCAAGAGAGGTCACATGACCTCTTAGCCCCGCCCACAAGTGTTGCCCTTTCTCTGAAACTTCCCTCAGTTAGTTCCCCTGGAAGTTTTACACAAGCTGTAGTTAGGGATGTCAAGTTCCCAGCTACTAAAGTAGGAGAAGTCTCGGGTATGTCAACATTTATGACTGCTTTTATATAGAGAATAAGTGATTTAATTTGTGTTTTGTTACAGGTATGCAACACACAGCAAGTGCATTTATCGTACATGTAATGCCTGTTAGCGCATTTAATGCGATAAATGCACTTGCTGTGTGTTGCATACCTGTAACTAAACACAAATTATGACATTTATTCTATATGTATGCACCATAGTTGTCTGTTTTGTTCTTGTTTTCTGAAATTGCCTTTTCTCGGTAAAAGGGTGACGTTAAAATTCATCTCACGACGGGTTCAGTTTGCAGGTTAGAACAGCCGTCACAACATGTTTCTTTAGATCTTATGCATTGTGACGTCACGAGTGTTAATACACGAATTGCAGCATGTTCCTTTCAATAGTAACATCTCAAGGAATTACATTGGTTGTGCATATATATTAGAATAAGTCTTAGGGTTTCTTGAAATTGCATCTACATTACATTGTTTATTCATCAAACTTAGCATATAAGTTGCCTTACAATGCAACACATATTAATTTCCACTGTCAGGGTCAATAGTCAAGGTTACAATTTTCAATACTAAAAGAACATTGCAGACACTCTAGAAATCACATATTCCATAAATAACATCACAATTAAAAGAACGGCCATGAATATTTGTTCCTCTATCCAGTGATGAATATGATCTATTTGTGAGATTTCTCCATTCATAAGAAATATAATAATTTCTTTGTTTTACAGAAACCGTTATAGAGGTACAAAATGTGTCAGATGATGCCATACATTGGTTAGTTACCTCCCTTGCACCGCCCTATGTCAAGGTAATGTATATGATTTCAAATACTTGTCTTGTGTCTTTAGTATGTACATAATTTTTATGCCCCCGTAATCAAGGATTCGGGGGCATATACATGTAGTTTTTGGCCTGTCCGTCTGTTTGTCTGTCTCTTTGTCCATAAAACTTTGACATTGGGCATAACTTTTAAATGGAAGGTAATAGAGCTTTCATATTTCACATGTGTATTCCTTGTGACAAGACCTTTCCATTGATAACAAAAATTTTGACCTCTTGACCATGTTGACCTCTGACCTACTTTTCAAAAACTTTAACATTTGGACATAACTTTTGAATGGTAAGAACTAGGGCTTTCACATTTCATATGTGTATTCCTTGTGACAAGACCCTTCCATTGATACCAAATTTTTTGACCTCATGACCTTGACCTTTGACCTACTTTTCAAAAACTTTAACATTGGGCATAACATTTGAATGGTAAGTGATAGGGCTTTCATAGAGAGCTTTCATATTTCACATGTGTATTCCTTGTGACAAGACCTTTCCATTGATACCAATTTTTAGCCGAGTTGCAAAACTCGGCTCTTAATTTGATGTGAGACGGGCGGGCGGGCGTCTGGGCGGGCAGGCGGGAGGGCGTCAACAATTGGTTTCCGGACTATAAGTCAACTACGAAAGAGGCTATAACAATGAAACTTCATACACTTACTCACCATTAGTCAAGGATGAGCCCTATTGATTTTGGGGTCAAAAGGTCAAGGTCACAGGACTCAGATGATTGAAAATGGTTTCCGGACCATATTTCAGCCTGTATTGCACCTATAATCATGAAACTTGCCAGAAATGTTTCCCTTGAATCAAGGATGAGGCCTGTTGGTTTTGGGGTCAAAAGGTCAAAGGTCAAGGTCACAGGACTCAGATGATTGAAATTGGTTTCCGGACCATATTTCAGCCTGTATTGCACCTATAATCATGAAACTTGCCAGAAATGTTTCCCTTGAATCAAGGATGAGGCCTATTGATTTTGGGGTCCAAAGGTCAAGGTCACAGGACTCTGTTGATTGAAATTGGTTTTCGGACCATATTTCAGCCTGTATTGCACCTATAATCATGTAACTTGCCAGAAATGTTTCCTGTGAATAGAAAATGACCACTTTTGATTTTGGGGTCAAAGGTCAAGGTCACAGGACTCTGATGATTGAAAATGGTTTCCTGGCCATATTTTAGCCTGTATTGCACCTAAAGTCATTAAACTTGCCAATAATGATTCCCATGAATCAAGAATGACCCCTATTGCTTTTGGGGTCAAAAGGTCAAGGTCACAGGACTCCGATGATTGAAAGTGGTTTCCGGACCATATTTCAGCCTGTATTGCAATTATAATCATGAAGCTTGCCAGAAATGTTTCCCATGGATCAAGGATGACCACTATCAATTTTGGGGTTAAAAGGTCAAAGGTCAAGGTCACAGGACTAAGATGATTAAAAATGGTTTCCCGACTGAATTTGAGCCTGTATGATGAGATTGAAAATCTGTATCCTTGAAAATATATTACACGCTGATATAGAATAAAGAGAAGACCATTTCTTGATCCAGAAATTTTCATTTCGGACCACAAAATGTTGTTACATCCCATACACATTTCATGTTAGTCTGCATATTCATACTTACATTCCAGTTTTGCAACTCGGCATTTTGCATCTTCGATGCATTTTGAGCTTATTTTTAGCTCACCTCGACGAAGTTGAGTGAGCTTATGCTATAACCCCATGCGTCCGCGTCCTCGTCCGCGTCCGCGTCCGCGTCCGTGTCCGCGTCCGTGTCCGCGTCCGCGTCCGGTTAAGAAGTTTGGGGTAGCTCAGTATCTGACAAAGTACTAATGCTACAGTAACCAAACTGGCACAAGTGATTCATCTTTGGATGCTGAGGTGAACCCATGCATCGTATGCAGCATCTGACCTACATTTTCCGCTTGAGTGACTTGGTTAAGAAGTTTGGGGTAGCTCAGTATCTGACAAAGTACTAATGCTACAGTAACCAAACTGGCACAAGTGATTCATCTTTGGATGCTGAGGTGAACCCTTGCATCGGATGCAGCATCTGACCTACATTTTCCGCTTGAGTGACTTGGTTAAGAAGTTTGGGGTAGCTCAGTATCTGACAAAGTACTAATGCTACAGTAACCAAACTGGCACAAGTGATTCATCTTTGGATGCTGAGGTGAACCCTTGCATCGGATGCAGCATCTGACCTACATTTTCCGCTTGAGTGACTTGGTTAAGAAGTTTGGGGTAGCTCAGTATCTGACAAAGTACTGATGCTACAGTAACCAAACTTGCACAAGTGATTCATCTTTGGATGCTGAGGTGAACACATGCATGGGATGCAGCATCTAACCTACATTTTTCGCTTGAGTGACTTGGTTAAGAAGTTTGGGGTAGCTCAGTATCTGACAAAGTACTAATGCTACAGTAACCAAACTTGCACAAGTGATTCATCTTTGGATGCCGAGATGGACCCATGCATCGGATGCAGCATCTGACCTACTTTTTCCACTTGAGTGATTTCGCTTTTAAAAGCCAATATTGAGCAAAGTATAAGTGCTACATGTACCAAACTTGCATATTGGATGTATCTTTGATCAAACTTTCATAAAATGACCTTGACCTACTTTTTCCGCTTGAGTGATTTTGCCTTTAAAAGCCAATATTGAGCAAAGTATAAGTGCTAGATGTTCCAAACTTGCATATTAGATGTGTCTTTAATCAAACTTTCATAAAATGACCTCGACCTACTTTTTCCGCTTGAGTGATTTTGCCTTTAAAAGCCAATATTGAGCAAAGTATAAGTGATACATGTACCAAACTTGCATATTGGATGTATCTTTGACCAATCTTTCATAAAATGACCTTGACCTTCTTTTTCCGCTTGAGTGATTTTGCTCTATAAAGCCAATATTGAGCAAAGTATAACTGCTACATGTACCAAACTTGCATATTGGATGTATCTTTGATCAAACTTTCATAAAATGACCTCGACCTACTTTTTCCGCTTGAGTGATTTTGCCTTTAAAAGCCAATATTGAGCAAAGTATAAGTGATACATGTACCAAACTTGCATATTGGATGTATCTTTGATCAATCTTTCATAAAATGACCTTGACCTACTTTTACCGCTTGAGTGATTTTGCTCTATAAAGCCAATATTGAGCAAAGTATAACTGCTACATGTACCAAACTTGCATATTGGATGTATCTTTGATCAAACTTTCATAAAATGACCTTGACCTACTTTTTCTGCTTGAGTGGTTTTGCCTTTAAAAGCCAATATACATGTACTAAGAAATATGTTTGAATTGAATTTTGCTGTCACGAGGTGAGCTTCGTAATCTGTGATTACCTATGTTTTCTTTGTGACCTTGACCTTTGACCTTCTTTTCAAAAACTTTAACATTGGGTATAACTTGAATGGTAAGTGATAGGGCTTTCATATTTCACATGTGAAAACGTTTTGTGCACATTTTGTTACTTGTAAAGCCAATTCTTGCATTTATTCTGTTTTGCGTCCTTTTGAAATTGGGAAAGCTACCAGTAGAAAAACAAACAAGCATATGGAACAAAGTTGCAATTTCATATGTGACTGTGTGAAATTTGACAGAAACTCAATTCATTTGAATATTAAGAGAGTTTAGTCAACAAAGGAAGATAGAGAATGCAAAGTCTTGAATCATTTGAGTACTTTTACATTTTTACATAAAATATGAAATAAACAATTTCTCTTTAATTTTTGTAGAGAATGATGCATTTAATTTGCAAAATTTTAATTTTGTTTAGTTTTATGACTTTGGGCCCAAAACCCACCAGCATGAGAATGCAAAACAAAAAATACCAAAGAAATGGCCTAATTACATGTACAGTCCCACCTGTGTTAACGGACACCTTTATATACCGGACAACTGTACATAACGGACAATTTCAGTTCCCCCCAACGTTTTTTGTGTTATAAATGTCTTTTGTATAGCGGACACCTCCGTTCTCCGGACAACGGACACCCTTCTGGTACCCCAATCGGTGTTAATAACCTCCTATAACGGACATAATTATCTCGGTTCCGCCTCTGATAACGCACAATGCCTTTGTAAAATCCTTTGATCCGCGTCCTTTTCTATCGTGGCTTCACAAATTAATGGTAATTAGGGGACGGGTAATTAGTGGCCAATTTATGTTTACCTGTTTATACATTAATTAAAACAAGAACGTATAAACAGAGGCTTTGACGCTTGATGAAGGGTGTAATATTGGAAAATCGCAAGAGTACTAGAGCCTTGTATTCACAATAGAAAGCCTTCGTTTCAGAATAGAAAGTTTAAATCCCGACTTCATTTATTGTATAGCTACTGACATTTAACGATCGATATTTTACAATGAGTTCGACATACTCTTTTCTCTCTTCGTCTTTTTATGAATGTACACAGCATATGTATACTAATAATAATGCTGAACAACATCAGGAATCTATTGCAATATTTCAGATTCGATTGATAATGACGTTCATGATTTTAGAGGTATTCACGGACCGCCGACACGCGACAAATGTCTGTTTAATCCTTACATCAACGTTATCCGTAAATGTAAGGATTTAAAATTACGTTTTATCAACAACGTTTTATGTACCCGTGTACATACATGTAATTCGATCAACTAGCGGTTTTATGTCGATCAATCTAGCCTTGGCTTCCGTATACACGCTCTACGCTGACCTACTCACGGGCCCTCCTGAAGAAGTGAGGGGTCTTTAAACATGTAAATCGCGAGGATTTCGATAGGCAAGATGAGAAACCGCAATACATTCCGAGCCTTGTACGTGACATGGCGCTTGCGTACTTATTTATCATGAATTACGTCTCCCCTTTCTCATAAACTGAATGGGAGGAAAGTGGCATTTTAAAACTTTATTTCCCAGTTTACTTAGGGAAACACTCTCCTACGTAAAAAAAATGTTTGCAAAACTTGATGCTTTAGGCTACTTACATTTATATTGCAAGAGTACTCTTGATAAAAAAAATATACTACCTTCCTTAATTTCCTTTTTTTGTAGTCTCAATTATCTGAGAAACATGTATTTAATTCTTCATGACCCAATTACATGTATTAGTACATGTATTCTGTTTTATTATTAATTTACATTGTAAAACTACTTATCAAAAATTGACGGAAATTATTGCAAACTGTATATCAAACTGAACCTCTGCATAAAGGACACCTCTCTATAAAGGACAATATTTGATTTTCCCCGAGCCGTCCGTTATAGACAGGTTAGACTGTAGTTATTCAGGGGGAAGTAAAGCTAAATTGAAGAATGTTTATTTCAAAATTTGTTTAGGGTTTGAAAAAGGAAAAATTCATGTACTATAATAATGAGAAATTATATATATTGTTCACAGGGAGCTGAGGGGTCTACAGATGTTATCAGAGCACTGTACAAAGTGTTTGACTTCACAGATAAATACGGCTGTCTTGTCGGTGGTAATAGTATAAAGGTAGGCAACTCTGTACAAAGTGTTTGACTTTACTGATAAATACGGCTGTCTTGTCGGTGGTAATAGTATAAAGGTAGGTAACTCTGTACAAAGTGTTTTACTTCACAGATAAATATGGCTGTCTTGTCGGTGGTAATAGTACAAAGGTAGGTAACTCTGTACAAAGTGTTTGACTTCACAGATAAATATGGCTGTCTTGTCGGTGGTAATAGTATAAAGGTAGGCAACTCTGTACAAAGTGTTTGACTTCACAGATAAATACGGCTGTCTTGTCGGTGGTAATAGTATAAAGGTAGGCAACTCTGTACAAAGTGTTTGACTTCACAGATAAATATGGCTGTCTTGTCGGTGGTAATAGTATAAAGGTACGTAACTCTGTACAAAGTGTTTGACTTCACAGATAAATATGGCTGTCTTGTCGGTGGTAATAGTACAAAGGTAGGTAACTCTGTACAAAGTGTTTGACTTCACAGATAAATATGGCTGTCTTGTCGGTGGTAATAGTACAAAGGTAGGCAACTCTGTACAAAGTGTTTGACTTCACAGATAAATACGGCTGTCTTGTCAATGGTAAAAGTATAAAGGTAGGCAACTCTGTACAAAGTGTTTGACTTCACAGATAAATATGGCTGTCTTGTCGGTGGTAATAGTATAAAGGTAGGTAACTCTGTACAAAATGTTTGACTTCACAGATAAATACGGCTGTCTTGTCGGTGGTATTAGTATAAAGGTAGGTAACTCTGTACAAAGTGTTTGACTTCACAGATAAATATGGCTGTCTTGTCGGTGGTAATAGTATAAAGGTAGGTAACTCTGTACAAAGTGTTTGACTTCACAGATAAATATGGCTGTCTTGTCGGTGGTAATAGTACAAAGGTAGGCAACTCTGTACAAAGTGTTTGACTTCACAGATAAATATGGCTGTCTTGTCGGTGGTAATAGTACAAAGGTAGGTAACTCTGTACAAAGTGTTTGACTTCACAGATAAATATGGCTGTCTTGTCGGTGGTATTAGTATAAAGGTAGGTAACTCTGTACAAAGTGTTTGACTTCACAGATAAATATGGCTGTCTTGTCGGTGGTAATAGTATAAAGGTAGGTAACTCTGTACAAAGTGTTTGACTTCACAGATAAATACGGCTTTCTTGTCGGTGGTATTAGTATAAAGGTAGGTAACTCTGTACAAATTGTTTGACTTCACAGATAAATATGGCTGTCTTGTCGGTGGTAATAGTACAAAGGTAGGTAACTCTGTACAAAGTGTTTGACTTCACAGATAAATACGGCTGTCTTGTCGGTGGTAATACATGTAGTACAAAGGTAGGTAACTCTGTACAAAGTGTTTGACTTCACAGATAAATACGGCTGTCTTGTCGGTGGTAATAGTATAAAGGTAGGTAACTCTGTACAAAGTGTTTGACTTCACAGATAATTACAGCTGTCTTGTCGGTGGTAATAGTATAAAGGTAGGCAACTCTGTACAAAATGTTTGACTTAAAAGATAGCTGATAGTCAGTATGCATTTAGGATGAATACACTGCACATGCTTCTTTCCATACCTGGTCCAAATATTTTATTACCTCATAATGTTGACCTTCATGATTAACCTATGTTTGAGTAGAATATTAACCTATGTTTGAGAAGAATATTAACCTATGGTTGAGAAGAATGTTGTGAACTTTTTCATGTCTGTTTAATTATACATGTAAATGTAATTAGTTATAAATGTAAAAACAGTATTTTTCAACAGCAAAGATTTGGCTAAAAAATATTTCAAGAAATACACTTCTTCAAGTGTTTATAACGATTTGTTACAGCTAAAGGTACGGTTTATGCCACGCTCATCTGGAACGTTTATACAGAACTGGGATATTGAATCTAAGAAAGGCTCCAAACCAACCAGGGTACAGCTAATAGGAGAGGTCTGCATCATTGATACTCATATTTTCTCAATCCTTTTCAAGTTACATATATGTATAGCGATCACTTTCCGTGGCATCCAACCATCCTTCTGATCGTAGCCACTATTTTAAATAATGTTCATGACTCATCGGATGTACTGTAAACGTGAAAATTTTCACATGGGGGTAATTTTCGGGTTTTTCATGATCCGAGGAATATCACGAAAATTTTCCCATGCGAAAATATCCCCGCTGTATTCTTACAATGGGAATGACATTTTATCCTGAATATTTCCCCCATGTGAAACTTCTTGATATTATAATTACGAAATTTTTCCCCAGCGCAAATAACCATGTTTACAGTATTGAACTTTCGTCAAACTTGCAGGTATGGTCAAGATTGATTAGACTGAATTCTCTGTTAGAGTCAAGGTCACATTCAAGGTCAAGTGGGCATGATTGTAGTCAAACATGCAATAGGTAGCATGTCTTTTCTTGAAAAAGTTAGGTTCAAAGATCAGGTATAACCTTACAAATACAAAGTTTGATTGTGTATGAAACTTGCACAACTTACATGTATATCCCAACACAACATATTTTCAAAAACTAGGGTTGCTTCCCTTTTGGGACGGTATCAGACGTAGAGTAATTATGACGTCATCAAAATCCATGGAAACGGTCCTAAAACTCTGGGAAATGACGGTAAATATTCGACGTTACCATATCATTTTCATGATGTCATAATGGCTTTACGTCAGATAAAGTCTCAAATGGGAAATAGCTCTGTTTTCCGCAAGTACTCAATATACTGTTTTAAATCTTGCATCTAGTTCATGAATACCATATGGAAAAGAAATAATTTGATTTCTCTCACAATGTCCAGGCAATACCTGTAGAAGATGTGAGGAGGAGGAGTGCAGGGAACAGTATGGCTGCCGTTACCGACCAGACGGAAAAGAAAACGTAAGTACAATATCTGTAAACTTACTTTATTTTACAACCTGGCTAGTGATATGACGATAGTCGATCGCTGAAACACCTTTGATTTTCAATAATCGATAACAAAATTGACAATCGATTGTCGCTCAGAGATAAAAGTATTACTACATAATTTAGAAGAGTTGTCACAGTTCTCTAGCTATTTTTTGTATAGGAAAAGTCAAGGAAATATTGAAAGTCGTGGATTTTCAGAATATATTAATAATTAAGAGCTTTTAATAGCCATTCTCTGTAAGGACCAAAATCGTTCGGCATCGCATGTCATGGATTTTGATGATTTTCGGTATAATGGGTACATATTGAGTACTGACCATGAAAATAACACTTTTCATCCAATGTGACCTCTGGTTGCCATGGTAGCGAGGTCATTCTATTTATAGCACTTTTGGGACCATGAAATAAGCCAGCTCCAGAGACTTCGTTGCCATGGATACCACTGTAACAGCTTGTTCATCTTTATATAATCTATTCTTCCTTACTTCCATTCTTACTTAGTACACTTAGTTATGTGATATTTATTACAGGAAGCTTATTGTATTAAGCCAAACTAAGTCAAAATGAAGCGAAAAATAGAGGTGAAAATAAGGGCCAATTTAGTGTGTTTTTGACCATTTTCCTTCTTAAATATCACAAAAGGCACCAATAGGAGACTAGTGATTTTCATCAATGGAAATGTATGTTTATTGACAAATAAAATGAACGAAAAATTGGAGTGGGTATTTCAGAGTTTTACCTAAATTCTGTCGTCAAAGACCGTTGCCATGGCAACATTAGACCTTTTGCTTGTTTCATATTATCTTTGAAATTGATTTTATTCCTCTTTAGAGTTACATAAGATTGTCAAAATGTATGCATGTATATATATATGACTTGTATCTTTTACATAAGAACAATTAAAATGTTCAAGGTCATTGGCTTGATGTTTAAGGTCATTTATACTTAAAGACTCAAATTTTGCATAAAATATAGATTTTGAATTTTTTTGTTACCGATTTTAGTGATTTTTTTATTTAAATATTTTCATAGGTCATATATATTATGAAAGCACATGAATATAAGAAAGACAAATCTTAGAATTTATTGAATTGTAGCTATTCAAAAGGAAAATATTTTTCCGTCAAAAAAAAAGAAAAATACAGATTTCGTCCCTTTTTTATCAACATACTCACCAAGAATTTAGGTATTCGAAGATGTGAAGAAATGTAATCAATAGTTCTAAGAAATAAGTGATACATTTATCATTTTATGGCAAATAACTGTTAAGTTCAATATTTCAAGGTATCTAAAATATTGACACCTTCATTTTATGAAAAATCAGGATTTTTCGTCAAATCTAGTCACTTAAAGTTTAATGACCTTGAAAATTCAGTGGATGACCTTGAAATATTTTCAAGGTCATTTTTATATCAAAACGCCTTTGATAGATGTATACATGAACTTCTGTTCCAATATCATGCGTAGATAGTTTGATAGAGGTTGTGTTTAAATTCATCGTATTGAAACCTTTCAGCCGATTGTTGCCATAGCAACTAACTTTGATGCTGTTTTGCATATAAAAGGACAAATTAGCCCAATTAATTTTTTATATCCATGTAGAGTTCAAAGATGATACTAATTGGATAACTACAATTTGGACTTCAAAAATTGGTGCTTTTATGAAATTTTCAACCTTGTAAAACAGTAAAAACATGCAAAAAAGGGTCTTTGAGTGCCCAAAACAAAGCCTTTTGATACCCTGTTTCGGCCCAATTTTTCATCTTGTATACATAAGGCATCCGAGATGAATGTAAAAAACTTTACAAATATGCGTAATAATAAGGATTAAAAGAAAATAATCAAAGCAATTTAAGATTTAAAATGTACCTGTTTCCATGGTAACGAAGCCTACAAAATTGCCTTGTCCTATAGATTTTCCCGATTTTTTAAACTTCAGACACGGTTACCATGGCAACGACAACCTTTTTGAAAAAACTGGGGTTGATTTACATACTAGTGCTTCATATTGAACTTCCATACCAAAAATCTCAAAAATCCATGACATGCCGTGCCAAAATGTTTTGAAATTCTTTGGTTCTTACAGAGAATTGCTGTTAATACATAATTTTCATATAGAAAAAAATGCTCATATTTGTATTTGACATTTTCTTGAGATGCTCATTGTTTGTATGTTATTCAATCAAAAGTAAGAGAAGGAAAAGGTGAGATTAGTTCCTTAAGTTTATTCCAGTTCTGTTCTTGTATCTTTATGTTACCAGTTTATTGTCTTGTACAGTCTTCACATTTGATATATATGTGCATGTAATTTTGTCCCAAAAAGTCAATTTGAGGTATTAGATTTATAATGAACGGAATCACGTTTAAAATATTGAATTTGTGTGTATAAATTATTTCATATTTCTCTATCGCTTTTGATGTTGCATAAACTTTTGTACTATGATGGTAGGCATCGGAAAAGGGAATTTTTTAATAGGGTTATTTTTAGGACTTATCTCCCCTTGAAAGATAATACTTTAAAAATCAATTGCGGAAGATGTACACGGTGGACTTGAGATTTTTCAGTGAAATTTAATAATATTAATTTTTAGAAATTTTCCATCCATCCATATTAGAGCCCCCATCATTTTCTTGGGAAATATGGCTAAAATATTAGTTTTTCCATAGACTTCAATGTATGGGCTCTGAGGGCCAGTAACTCTAATAGGAACAAACTTTTTTCAAAAACGCTTTGGTGAAAAATTTTCAATAAATTTTCATATTATAACTATGTCATAAGTTTAGAATTCAAAACTCAATGAATGGGTGAACCAATTATCCTTAATGCTATCGAAAGACGTTGATATGGCCATACTGATTTGATGAATATCTGCATCAAACTGTTTTGTTGTGTCTCTATAATATGCTGTATAAAAAAATCATATATTATTATGCATTACTGTAAACGTGGATATTTTCGCTGGGGGAAAATTTTGCAATTATATCATCCAGACGTTACGCGTGGGGGAAATGTTCACGATAAAGATGTCAATCCCATTGTAAGAGTGCAGCTGGGATATTTCCGCAGTGGTGGAAATTTTCCCAAAGTCCCCTCATTCGCGAAACACGCAAAAATTACCCCCACGCGAAAATTTCCATGTTTACAGTATGTATTTATAATTATTTGCCTTCTTTATTTCCTTGAATGTTGCTCATCTTAAACACATTGTACATAAAGTATCATTGAATAATATTTTCAAGGTCTATTCTCTGTAACGTTATCTTAATTTGATATTGATATTATCAATTTGTAAATTCAAACAAAATTATGATTTGATATAATTACATGTACTACTAAGAAAAATTAAGTCATATCCATCACAATGTCTGTGCAATTAGTTTCAGCCAATGCAAATTTTCAAAGCAAACCCTATTTTCTTGGGATAATGGTATCATTAATGTGATTACCAAAATTAAACATTGTCTGGATTCAGTATAGATAATGTATTACCTTGCTGCTTGCATACCTCAACTCTCTCTTGGAGGGAGATTCCCTCTTTTTGACCTCATCTCCCTCTTTGGCATTTCTCCCTCGAGGGAGACCCAAAATCTCCCTCTTTTTTGCCCTTTCTCCCTCTTTTTACATATTTTCTAAAGAAAATCACTCTAAATAGCGACATTCAGAGCGTTTCATGAAATATTGCATGACAAAATGTAAGAATTTTTACTAGAAAAGATGTATAGAATGCAATATAATATTGATACATGTTTCATAGTTTATAAATGTTTTTGCATTGAAATGTCAGCACAATGAAATTATTTGAAAATTGGTTTGGTATAAAATGTCGCGATTCATTAATAATGTAGCAAAATGGGTTCACACACAATCTCTCTCTTTTTCAAATGCCAAGGAGGGAGATCTCCCTCTTTTTTAAGATTTCAAAGTTGGTATAGGTGTATATTGAATATCATTGTATCTTGATTTTAGAGGGGACGGTGGTGATCAAACTATTGAGGTAGATCCAGAGGGTGTTATCAAGTTCTCATCCTGTGCTCCAGGCCAAGCCCAAATACTGAAAATCTCAATCAAAAATAGATCCATGGACAATCAGCTGGTGAGTTGTGAGAACAGTAAGATTTCAATAGAGTCTGTCCTAATAGACGATTTTCACATAACCACAGTAGGCTTGAATTTTATACAGACCAAGACCCGACATGACAACATTTGACGTAACTTTCAACTGTGACGTTGAAACATATTTATGACGTCATAATGAAAAATAACGTCAAAAGTTATGATATCAAGTCTTGGAGTGTCTTAAATGCAAGTCTAGCAGTAATAAGAAAATGGTCTATTGAAGCAAGATACTTGCACAGTAAAGTGTGCCTCGTGAAATTTACATGAACTTTACATCAAAGTTCACATCTTATATGAAATGAATAAAAACATGACATTTTTTGACATGAAATTTATGTCAAGTTTCTGACATGAATTTGGTGTAAAATTCAATTTAACATGAAGGGCTCATAGAAAAATTCATGTAAAATCATGGTTTGCGAAAAACGCGAAAATTACTCCCACGCGAAAGTTTCCACGTTTACAGTAAAACTAAATGTATACATATTTTACAATTTCAGGTGGAGATAATCCCGCCACAGTCTCCTTTCTTTGTTCGACATCTTGCATTTGAAGTCAAGTAAGTAAATCTATTTTAAAGTATATGTATTAATCATGTTAATTGAATTTCATTGATTTTGATCTTAAGTTTTGATAAGATGATTCATATGAAAACATCAGGGCCTGGCACCATAAACCATAGCTGTCAACTGACCCGATTTCCGCGGGTCTGTCCCGCTTTTTTACCCTTTGACCCGATTATTTTTTATCACGGGGCGGGTCATGTCTTTCACCCGATTTTTCGTTGCTGACCCAGGAATCGCCCGATTCCGATTAGGTTCAGTCTATTACTTGGGACTTTAAATTTCCAGCTGTGACTTTTTCATTAAAACACCTGCAGTTACAGGTAAATTGGGTTATTTGTTTAGTGATATGGGAAGTTATTAGCCACTTTCATGTTGTTTTAACGACCTGGGCTTGGATTATTATGGGAATGTCTGTGGGAAGATGATCGTAAACACAGGAGATTTATACAGACAAAAAGGGACAAATGTTTTTATAGTGTTAAAACAGTTGAAGCAGTGAAATGTAGAGTTCATTTCACTCAAAAATCTTCATCATGGTATAGCAATAACTTAATAAAAATATATCTAGCCTTGCAAATTCAACTATGAACCTTCAGGCCTTAATGAATAAGTCCTAAAAGGGGTAGGGCAACGAAGTCCGATATTGGCCCTAATTTTGAACATTGTACTTCATAGAATTCTTAACTGTTATTTGACATTTTGAAACATTCTCTACTGAATCCCGAATCTATCTTTGTAAATGTTGCATTTATCAATATCTTTTAGCCCTTTGAAAACACCAAAATTGGTCATATTTCGCGAAATTGACAAAAACTACATATCTCCATTAAATTAGCAATGGCCGCATGCATTAACTAAGATGAAAAAATTATATGTGAAAGAATATTAGTATATCCTTTTGTCATAAACGTTTTATCTCACTTAACGCATGCGGCCACATTGAATTCTTCGACAAAAGACAAAATTCCCTGCAATTTTCGCCATATTTTGTCAATAACGTCAAAATGACGTCACTTTATGACGTCATTGCAATTTAATGGCACTTTGTTTGGTGAATTTTTTCTTTTCTCTAAAAGCGGTAGACGTTAGTGTATTTTCATGAGAGATATCAAGTTTTTCTTATGAAATTTATTTCTAGGGAAAAATCGAGGGCCGATTTAGGGGTTTCGTGGCCCTACCCCTTTTACACATGTGCCACATTACATGTATCATGATTATGCAGTATTACAGTTTAGATAAATGCTTAACATGTCTTACAATAAAATGAGCTTTTTTGACCAGTATTTTTTTTGGGGGGGGGGGGGGGTAAATTTTATTCAGAATGACACAAACAAAGGGTTGCGATTTTGTTTCGCGCGCTGTGACCCTCTTTTTCATTTCCCATGAGGGTCATTGACCCTCTTTTGTCTGAAAAAAGTTGACAGGTATTCCATAAACTAAGAACTGACTCGAGTCTAAATTTCAATTTTCTTTTTTTTCGTTATAATATATGTGATGACTTGAAATTATTCAAAGAATTTTTCTATTTTCTGAGTAGAATAGAATGGATGAACTCAATATTTCAAATTCATACTGATTTGCTTTATATCGTATTTTGAGAATTTGACTTAAGTCAATTCTTAGTTTAAAGTGCTGGGCCCTGGTGTATTAAGTTGGCTGTGCTTGAAATTCTCTCACAAAATGCTCGTAATAAAGTAAATGGCACAACTTCATTCATATACATTGTATATTGTATGAAATTTAAAGTAATTTGAGCTCCATTTTGATTTTGTGAATCAGATGTGAAAGTACAGATGCAGGGGTCTAGAATTCCTGCTTCCCATTGCCCGGGGCAAGTGAAAAGTTAGGTCGGGAAAGTACAAAGCAGGTGTTCACTTGCCTGTGGGCAAGTAGACTTGTTGAACGTTTTTTCCTCTTCATTCAAATTTCTTTCTTATTCTGTAGAAAGGATTTTAATTTTGATATTCTGAAGATTCAAGCACTCGATTAACTAAACATGCTACATTTCAACAAGTTCAGTATAAGACCTATCCTGGGGGAAAGCAATTTTTGAGTCAGACAAGTAAATTTTAAGCCTTGAGTTGCCCGTTGCAAGTAGATTTTGAAAAAAAATTCTAGACCCCTGAAATAGCGTTTATTTTCATCAAAGTAGAATAGTCAACATGGTTATACAAAATGTATTTACCCCTTTTGTGCTGTTCATCAAATTAGAATTTTATATATATACATTTATTTAATAGGAAGAAGAGATATTTACGCTATCCTGTGGAATTCAGACCTGAAGAGCAGGGGCCCCATCATGGACTCCTTATTATCAAATACGGACACTACAAAACGATAGATGTACGATTAGAGGGCATGTGTAAGGACTAAACCGATTTTAGACATCTTACATCAAAGAGTATGGGCCCATCATGGATTTCTTAAAATCAAGTACGGACACTACCGAACCATAGACGTACGATTAGAGGACGCATGTAAAGACTGGACCAATGTAAAGCAACTTGCAACTAAATCAAAAAGTCGCAGAAAATTGGTAGTAGTTTGATTTAATCACTTTGTACCTGTGCTTATCAAATGTGGCTAGGTTACTATAATATGGCAGCTTTGTGGAACATAAATTTAATAGACCATGGATATCGAAGTATGTACATTTACTTTTAGTTTACAAATAGTCTCAAGGGATGGAAAGGAACATATACATATTTTTGTACCCCATCCTTAATGATGATGGTTCAGGGATCTTGATCAGAGTGATTTGGGGCTGATATTGGGCCCAATTCCCAGACCTGCCTACTTTCACGATTTTGGCGTAATTTTTACGATTTTGATCTTCAAATACGCTCTGCGCTTTTGCTGCTCATTTTTACGCCTAAAACTTATTTTCAATCAGAATTACCTTTTAAAATATTTTAAGCAAAGGACTTGGTTATAGAAATTTGTTGTAAGTTGAGGGTTTGATATCGTATAAGTGTAAATGATTAAGTACTTTTTCTCTCAAAATTACACGCAATTGTTTATATCAATACGCTTAACACCCCTAAATTACACCATCTATAGCAACATTTTACACTTTTCGTAAGAAATAGGTAGGCAGGTCTGCATTTCCAATGTAAAATGGTGTCTCTTTTTTTTTCCCGATTTATTGACAAATTTTTCCCAATTGGAAACCTGATGGAAAATTCAAATCAATGATTTAAAGATGCTAGATTTCAAGTGAAAAGGCATCCTAATCTACATTGTATTTCTATTTTTCCCAATTTTTCATAAAACGTCACTATTTTTCCCAATTTCAAAGGCCCCAGCCTCAGTCCCATAAATAGTTGTGGTAGCCCTGTGGTTACATGATAGCATTTGGCTGCTGTAGGATGAATGTCTGTTCATTTGTTCTTTCCTATATAAACTGGGTAGATAGATGTGTTCATACCATAGTGTGTTAATTTCTTTTTTTATTTAATTTTTTTTTTTTTTTTTTTTTTGAATTTTGTAAAAGTCGACATTTAAGCAACCATAATCTCAGACTGTGTTTGTATATAGTGTCTTTAAGTTATACAAATATATGTTAACTGTAGTAAGCTTGATATGATTATGTCACTGCTAGAATCTCGTTCAAATATTTCAATCAATTACTGATACGTCATTTTGTAATTGTGTGTATGAATTGAATGAAATTTAAAACATGTTTTGAAAGCTTCTGCCGTTATACTATGTTGTATGTGATGTAATCTTGTAGTAATCATGATGGTATAGAACTACATTTTTTTTATCTAATTTTTTTAAAAAAGATGTTTCTGAAACACAAATCTTCCTGTTAATACCTTCCCAATGTCAAAGCAAAAGCTCTAACAGATTAGGCTTTGAAAAGATGTTTCTTAAATAAGAATTCAAGCAAAAGATCTTATCTTCTTTGTATACTTCCAAAACAGATTTTCCTCGCATGCTTATTTTCGTTTCAAGAGCACTTACCCAATACACAATACGGTTTTATACCAGACATTTTCACTCTATTAGAGAAATTTGACCATTTGACGCTTATTTTTGTTTCAAGAGCATTTTTAGCCGATACTCAATACGATTTTATACCAGACATTTTCACTCTACTAGAGAAATTTGACCTTTTGGAATATGTCCGAACTTGGCAAACAGATGGTTCATTTCCCTCCAAACTTATGTGGAAAAATTTGGTTTGGAATACCGTTAATGCTAGGGTCACACATTCACGGATGATGGTCCCGGATGCAGTACGGACAAAAATGCTACGGATGGTGTCCAATTTTCTGCCATCCATGCGTCACTACGGTATTGTTACAGTCCACAAAGATTTAGTAAGGTTCCTTTACAGAGAATTATTTAAGCAATCAGGGTAAAGAAAGGATTTGCACGGTTTGTTAAGAACTAATACGGCGTTGCTACGATAAAGTAAGGATAAGAATTGTTTCTTTATGGAATTGTACGGGTTTGCACATAGTGAGTTTCTGTAGTAGGTATCTTTTCTCGCTATTTTGGGACAGTCTGTCAAGTGGGTCCTGGAAAACTTAAGGACTACCCATGCAGGTGAAACCTCTGGGTGTCCAATTCTTTTGATCTCAATTTAAAAACACTAGTTAATCCTATTGATCACGATACTTTTATTCTTACACATAAATAAATTCTCTCATTCATATTCCTCTCTTTTTCTCTTCCTATTTTAATTTTTGCCTAACACCTACGGTATATTTATATACCTTATGAAATATTTCTATCGATTAGCGAATCTACCGAATATAACATAGATTATTTATGGTCACTCATTCGACACACTTATGAACTTATTAGAAGATAATTTATTTCATGTTTTGCTCAGTAGGCCTATTGGTCAACTGCCCGATAGTGAAACACGGGATTTTCAAATGTGTTCATATAGGCTAGTGCGTGATGCCACGTCAGTATATAACTTTAACCTCAAAGGGGTCAATAACTCGTATGTAATGTATGACAACATTTGATATAAATTATGTTATTCCTTACTGAACACTTGATTTTCTAACTTTCTTTTCTTAATATATTGTTTTGTTTTCCTTTTCTTTTCTTGTACTTTGTTTGCACTTTATACATCTGTGTTATGTCACTGTAATCTTTCATAATTTCTATGCATAGGATGAAATGAAATGAAATATCATAAGTACATGTAAATTAAAGTTTGATGTCAAGTACCATGCTAAATATAATATGGTTGTGAGTTATATAATGTACATTACATTATATAAGTTTGTATGTGTTCTTTGCCATCCCTCCCCTCCCCCCCCCCCCTTTGTGATAGATGAGTCTCCCATGCCTGTGATATTAATGTAATACAATAGATTTAATGGTGCTGATGATATATAATGTGTTCTGTATGTAAAGTCAAATTACATGTACATTGTAGTGATGTTTTTTTCCACCTTTTGTCATTTGATGTCATGATTAGCTAGAATTGCTAGATTTCTAATATAAAGACTCATTTTCAATAGTTATTGTTTGTTATTTTTTGCCTACATACATGTGGATCAAGTTAATTATGAGGCGTCGTTTTACTATTGATTCCCTTGTTTTTTTATATCACAAATTTATTTTTTGATATCACAAAATTTATTTTTTGATATCAAATAATCGAATTTGTGATATCACAAATTCCATGGTGTGATATCACAAAATTGAATTTGTTATATTTTGTGATATAACAAATTCGAATTTGTGATATAAAAAAAATAGGGAATAAATAGTAAAACGGTGCCTCATAGTTTATAAGAGCATTATCAAGTTTAGCTGATTTGGTATTGTTCAAGTCGGAGAAAATTACAATTTCGTGACTGCCACATTATTGAAAAATGGTATACAGGTTCAACTTGCCAAACTGAGGTGATTCTTGCATCCAACCTACATTTTCCACTTGGCTGACCGGCTTGAGAAATAGGTTTGAAAGAAAGTCAATTGTGTATACCGTAGATAGTGACCCACATGTTCTGCTTGAAATATTTTCAGTAAAGTTGAAGCATAGAAAGTACCTTTTGTCACAAAATTAGTCACTTCAGCATACCCTTTTGGATTACTTTTTGCACCTCATAGAACAAAGAAAGTTCAAGAAAATAGTTTTATGTTTTTGGCTATACACAGATGTACATGTATCTCCATGCAAGTTCATGAACTAAAATTATTACTAAGATAACAAGAAATTCATGATATCCATGAGCGGCTGTGTTGCAAATGGGGATATAGTAACATTGCTGTGTGCTGGACACTCTACTGGTCGAGGACCAGTGGCCGCCCAGGACCAGTTACCTCCTACTGCAATTTAGAGGGACAAAGGGTTGAAATAATGACATGTAAATTTGTCAGAAGGCTTTTAGACATATTTTTTCCTGATTATGAAAAAAAATAATCTCATCCGGTTGCTAGATTTGTTAAATTATCAAGAAGAGGATTATTGACATGAATTCTTGGGTTGGGGAGAGGGTAGGTATATTCAATATATCAATGTGGTCATTTGCTTTCGGATTTTTTCATAAAAAAGGCACCATACTATCAAGTAAAGATTACTTTCATTACTGTGAAAGCACTGGAACAAAATATTTCAGTTTACAGAAATAGGAGCCAAATAGGCGGTAACTGGTCCTGCAGTCTAGCAAAAAGTGTCCAATTTCAGTGACACTTTAAGACATTATATTAACAAAATAATCAAATTTTTCCGAGAAAATCGTATATAATCCAGTGTGATAAGGGTACACCATTGTCCATCCAAAGTTTCAATCAAATATTTCATCAATTACAAATTTTATTACCAAAATACCCTGAAAAATAGGCGGCCACTGGTCCTCCACCAGTAGAAGTCTGAGATTACCTTGGTTGGCCATCAAACTTTGCATGAGAAGAAAGGATAATATATTTATTTAACTAAAACAACTTGTGGTCACTTTCGAAGTTACATAAATTAATGTTGGTCATCAAAGTATGCAGTTGAGTTCCCATTTGGAGAGGACTGCAGCTAATCTCTATTTTCAAGGTCAGTGCCACAGTAGGCAAAATATCGTTGGAAAAAAAACTTGTGGACACTAGTGGTCACAAATCACTATGGGTGGTCACTTGTGGACACTAGTGGTCACAAATCACTATGGGTGGTCATCAAACTAATACATGTACATTGTCCACCGCGTGGAATCGAAACGTATGATAATGTGATTCCTTATGGAGGTTTTTGGTTGATTTCTCATCATTTAAGTGATACTGCACAAAACTGATGAGACGTTGCAGTAGGACAATGCCTTGTAAGTAAGCCCTTATCATTTTAAATATCTGCTTCACAAACATTATCTGGTTCATCAGTTGATACGAGTATTGGAAAGAATTTCAGAATAAACTCAAACGTGTTAATAACCACTTATACTGTGTAAATAAGTATCCCTTATTTCCAAAACGTGGGGTCGGGACATTTGAAAGTCAGAGCAAATATTTAATAAAAACTAACAATAACCTCACGCTGGAAATAAATAGTTATAGTTGATTTTTTTATGATCGCAAAGTTCGAATAAAGGAAAAAAAATCTAGAGATTTAGTCTCGGCGGAGGTTTCTTGAAACAAGGCCTCAGACCAGGTATAACAAACCCCCCCCCCCCCCCCCCCTTGTCTAACACCCCCCCCCCCTTGTCTAACCCCCCCCCCCTTTTTTTTACCCATAAAAACTCAATAGCCCCCCCTTTTTTTTACCCACTCTTAATTAATAAACATGATCTCGTGTTGATACAAATAGCCGGAGTCATTTTAGTTGAATTTTAAAATGACGTTAGAAAAACTCCCTTTCGCCATGTTCCACGAACGCAAGGGAAAGCGGAAATCTTGACATCTTTGAACTTGTGCAGAAGCCGGACGTTGCAGGATATTAGATAACATTTAATCATACGATATATAACGTGTATGTGTGCGTAATAACTTGTATGTAAAAGTAATTTTATGGTTTGATGTGATGGCACGTTAAATTAGGAAATATGGCAGGAAGAAACAAAACGTGAATATGAATGACATTGCAAATCCTGAAACCACAACGTCGAGAACTGTACATAGACATACTTGAATATCATTATTTTGAAACTTAGAGTCACATTAATTTTGTTCATCAGCTGTGTCCCCGTGGAGTTCTCTTCTAATTCGACGGAAACTTTATACAATATTTATAAAGATAAACACTGATGGTTGAGATCGATCTTTAATTTTTAATGATCTATAATTTGCTTCAAAGCTTAGTGTACTCTAGCTGATGCATGTTGATTTATCAATCGTAATGCATTTGTTGTTCAGACGAATTCCGGTATCCCAGAAATGACGTATTAGTACATGTAGTACATTGTGTGGTATGAAATTGTGAAAATGAAATTTTGCCCCTAACGGAATGAAAATCCCCCCCGCAGCAATAGTTTTTGAAAAATTATCTTGGGATCAGGGTCAAGCATCAATTGTGACCTTAACCTTTGATTTATGACCTTGGTTCAAAGTCATGACATACTCTTAGGTCCTAATTAAGGAACATTTCTGTGAAATATATTTGAAATCCATACACAGGGGAAGGAGTTGTGCTCTGGACAAGGTTTTACTAATAATGTCTATTGGTACCTTGACCTATGACCTTGGTTCATGGTCATGACACACCCTTAGGTCCTAAGGAACATTTCTGTGAAATATTATTGAAATCCATCCACAGGGGGAGGAGTTATGTTCCGGATAAAAATTTGCTAATGATGTCTATTATGACCTTGAACTTTGACCTTGGTTCAAGGTCATGACACACCCTTAGGTTTCTAAGAAATATTATTGAAATCCATCCACAGGGGGAGGAGTTATGCTCTGGACAAGGTTTATTTATGATGCCTATTGAGACCTTGACCTTTGACCTATGACCTTGGTTCAAGGTCATGACATACCCTTACAAAATGTAGGTCCTAAGGAACATTTCTGTGAAATATTACTGAAATCCATCCACAGGGGGAGGAGTTATGTTCCGGGCAAGGTTTTACTATTGATATCTATTGTGACCTTGACCTTTGACCTATGACCTTGGATCAAGGTCATGACACACCCTTAGGTCCTAAGGAAAATTTCTGTGAAATATTAATGAAATCTATCCACAGGGGAAGGAGTTATGCCCCGGAAAAGGTTTTACTGATGATTTCTATTGTGACCTTGACTTATGACCTTGATTCAAGGTCATTAAACACCTCAGGACCATTTCTGTGAAATATTATTGAAATCCATCCACAGGGGGAGGAGTTATGGACAAGGTTTGATGGACAGACGGACGGACGGTCAGACAGGGTGATTCCTATATACCTCCCCCCACAAAAAAAAACTTTGCGGGGAGTATAATAAGACATTGCATATACAGAAAACTTCCGCAAAGCATATGTATATCCATTTCCTTAAAAAAAAAATCCCTTGACATCGAACCCTTAAATTTACATTGAAGACCTTTGTCTAAGCCCACATCCTGCTTAATTAACAGTTAATTAAGTTTTATCACTGAAAGGTTTTACTTTAAATCTGCACTTTTTGTAACCCCCCTTACCCCCCCCCCCCCCAAATTTAGCAAGTGGCCTTGGCCTTTCAGAAATACCATTAAAGATCACCTTCCGAAAGTTGAAGGAGATATCTGTTGTAAGGACTTGTTAATAAGTATAACCTTGACCTTTCAGAAACCTTAAAATTGTCCAACAGCCTAGCTAGTTAACGCCTGCAAAATTTGGTAAAATACGATCAAAATCTGACGAAAAGTGTGGCAGATAAAAGTACTTCATGACATTCTGTGTTATAGTGTGACAAGGACACGTACATCTACCTGTAAGAAATGACCTTGATCAGATTTTCACTCTTTCATACATACATATAGAACACACAACACACAGCAAGTGCATTTATCGTACATGTAATGCGCGTTAGCGCATTTCATGCGATAAATGCACTTGCTGTGTGTTGTATACCCGTAACAAAACACAAATTATGACATTTATTCTACATATATGCACCATAGTATATATATGAATGTGGGATCACAATATCAAGATATTCAGATATATATATAATGCTAGGTACTGATCGAGTCAGTAATGAATGGAGTGAACACATAGGATAATGTAGTGGGAAAGCAGGGGTCATTTATTTTATTTATTCTTATTTTTTTTTTCATGGACTGATCTGGTAGTTGTGCGGTGGTCACATCTGGACCACTTGTCCTTAAGCACCGCCTCATGGTGACTTCTGCATTTCTGCCATTTCATCCCAAGAATAATTATTAAATAAAATAAATGAAGCATGTGTTTGTGAAACACGAATGCCTCCGGTGGCATCTTTGTTAGTATAAACACAGTTTTACGTTAAGTACGTGAAAAGGTCAAGGTCATGCAGTGTCATTATAGGTTAAATTTTTTTTTTTGGTATCAATGGAAAGGTCTTGTACAAGGAATACACATGTGAACTATCAAAGCCCTATCACGTATCATTCAAATTTAAGCTAAAGTTTTGAAAAGTAGGTCAAAGGTCAAGGTCACAATGTCAAAAAAATTTGTATCAATGGAAAGGTCTTGTCACAAGGAATACACATGTGAAATATGAAAGCTCTATCACCTTCCATTAAAAAGTTATGCCCAATGTTAACGTTTTTGAAAAGTAGGTCAAGGTCAAGGTCACGAGGTCAAAAATTTTGATATCAATGGAAAGGTCTGGTCACAAGGAATACACATGTGAAATATGATAGCTCTATCACCTTCCATGCATAAGTTATGTCCAATGTTAAAGCTTTTCGAACAAACAGACAGACAAACAGACGGACAGGCCAAAAACTACACCCCCCCCCCCCCCA
Organism: Pinctada imbricata; assembly: GCA_033119305.1. NCBI lineage: Eukaryota > Metazoa > Mollusca > Bivalvia > Pterioida > Pteriidae > Pinctada > Pinctada imbricata. The sequence goes on along the minus strand of VSWD01000012.1, from coordinate 34,048,980 downwards.
ATCTTTGATTCCGGGAGCATAAAAAAGAAGGGAGATAAAATATTGTCATTATTACTAATAACGTTAACATTGTAGAATAAAAAGCAGATACCGAATCTATTATTTAGTGATGTACACAGGGTGACATGGCATTAAATTAAAATTAAAAAAATTATTGAATGAATCTTTAGAACTTATATAATAACAGGAGTGAGGTGCTTACCGTAAGTTCAGTTCACATGTAAAAAGATTCATTCAATAATTTTTCACAGAATAGTACTGGTAAAGCATATACATTAACATACATGCATCTCTCGCCTCTAGTTCATTATAGTTTGGATGTATATTTTAAAATATCTTGTTGTTCTTCACAGTTCATAATCATCTCCCTCCAAGATATTTTTTCTCCCGTCTTTTCTCTACAATTTGTCCCCGGTAAAGGTTTACTCCCTCCCCAAGCCGGCATTACTCCCTTCCACTAGCAGCCCCCCTTCCATTCTTGAGAACGAAGTGCTCCAGGACCGACAACTCTTCGTCCAAAAGTGAAAAATTGTTTCTTGACGTCAGAAATCACATGACCTCTGTATCGTAATGGTGGACAAAACAGAATCTAAATAGAACGTTCCATGTCAACTTAGCGTCTGGAGATCTTGAACAAGTATGAAATCATAATATTGATGCATATTTTCCAGAAGAAACAAAAATAATCGATCTGAATATGATCAGATCGTTTGTTTATGGGTCGAATTGGCCATATAATCGTGACATCCTTGTGTAACGACTAACGTCATGTCATGTTGCCAGTGCCCCAGTTTTTGGCAGCTCTCGTTCACGTTCAGGGGTTAGAAATCAAAACAAACTTTGTTTAACTGTCTGTCTGCTGTCGAAGCTTTGGCAAAAATATACAAATACCCTGAAATACAAATTGCATTGCACTGATAAAGTGAATTTTTAGATTTGCAAAGCAGTATCACTGTACTTGATTATTGTGCAATTCCAAAATCATACTGTAACTCAAAGGAATTCTGCAAGAAAATAGTTTAATCTTCAACACAAACAGAAAATCTTAATTAAGCCACAAACAGAAAATCTTAATAAAACTCTTGATATTAACTGAAAATTCATACTTGTCCTAGCTTACTTGAGGCAGTCATTGTTGACGAAATGTCATTCAAGATCGTGCAGCGCTAACAGTTCGGGAAAACTCAAAATTCGGCAACGTTGTCAAATTCGGCAACATATTGCCGAATTTGGCAACCTTACAGCAAGAAATCAGGTCTAAAAATACAGGTTTAGTGTCAGATTTAACATTGGTTGTAATGGGCAACTTTTTAATTGCTCTACAGAATTTTTTCTCAATTGCTCAAAAACATGTAGAATGGTGAATTATTCAAGAAACTGGCAGCATATACATGCTGATTTTTCTAGTTAAATGCTGATTTATTATTCAGTGAAAAGTTGCTGAATTCGGCAACCTAAAGTTGACGAATTTAGCAATGAGTTGTTGAATTTGACAACGTTGCCGAATTTTGAGTTTTCCCGGACTGCTAAAGTGATCTTCCTACTGGTGTCAAAGCAGTAACTGAACGGAAGAAGTAATCGAACGATTGCGGTGTATTCGAATGACAAAATTTGAATTAAGGAAACTTATCAAGTTTCACTAGAAATCAGCATTAGTGTCAACATTTTTATGAAAGGGTGACTTGATGAATAGTTTTTGTTCATTTCAGCTGCGATATTACGGTTGGGAAAGGGTACCCTCCTAAAACTTTCAGTAGGAACTATATTTGAGGGAATTTTTCTTAATTTTCTACAAATCGATCTTTGGAAAAGATGTTCCCTCAGATTTATCAACATAAAATTGAAAATCAATCGATAAAACACATCCAAATGCTCGATCGTTTGGTTACTGCTGTAGCAAAGTTCCGAAATAGGTGAAATCTGGTGGTTTAAAGATTGACATAAAAGATGATGAAAGTCCAAATTATTTGATAAATATTTGAGGCATATGCCAATCATTATCTGTTCCGAGTTTCGTGTCTGAATCTAACAAAACAATCAAGTTATTGTGAATAAACCTTCAAAATTGTTCGGTTACTGCTTCGCTACCAGCACAGTCCTAGGATTAGACGGTTTTCACTTTAACACAGCCACTTGAATTTTAGATACTCCAAGACACAAAACCAAGGGTCCAACTTAAATAGGTTATAGCATATTGAAGTTAATTAACTTATAACATATTGAAGTTAATTAACGAGGTAAAACGTCGCAGTGATCCGAGTTAACCTTATCTTTGAAAGGTCTTTCACGCCACCTCAATTGGCAGAAATCTTTAATTAGAATTTTTCTGATCAACCTGTATTTGCTCTCATCTTAATACATGTAGTACAAAAAAAGATGCTTCTATTCACCTTCTCAGTTTTAATACTTAAACTTTACTTAGTGTAGTCTTTTGTAGCTTTAGTATACTTGTGATTTTTTAAATCTTATTGAAAACCCTGAATTTGTCAAGTTTAAGCGAGTGTTATTTACTTGTTATTTGATACCTTCACTTGATACCGGTATGCCAACTGGACGCTACTACATTTTACATGAATTCAAGAGTGTTAAGTTCAGTCAAAAATTGGAGAAAAGAAAAGAATCCCGCGTTTAGTACATCATTTTGTACATCTACTTGGATGTTATCAAGATACAGTATTTCAGATACCTGGCTGTTACCACAAGCTTAGATTACATGTATTTCTCATTTAACAATAGATATCACCAAATGTCAGAGAAAAATTAAAGGTGCTGGCACACTATGCAAATGAATAGAAAAATTTGAAGAGTAACCTCTGATAGACTGCTCTGAATTAGGTTTCTCCTGATTGACCTCTGTGAATTAGGATTCATTTCCAATGTAAACTATCCTATCGATGAAAAACCATTCAAAGGAAAAAAAAATTTTAGTATCTACTACACCCTGCTGTACATGCAAAAATAGAGAAATTATAGAGAGGATCGAAGATATTGATATACATCATATTATATTGGGTTTTTTTCCTAGCTGAAATGATTATGATTTTATATTATTATTGGTATAAAATCATTTTCACAATGAATGCCAAATATGCCAATCCAATCTGATTGAAACCAGATCTTTTCATTTTCCTGATTTTGTTATGTCTACGCTAGCATGTAGAGATATGGTTTTAATCAGATTAATACCAATGCAACCATAAAACGTAATACCGGTAGTCTGAATCATGCATTATCAAATATACCTGCCATTTTAAAACTCTATCATTATTATCACTATAACCGATCTGGATTTTTTCCTTTGCCATTTTAGAGAATTTACCTTTGAACTTGAAGATGTTTTGAAAGCTTTTATTTTCCATAAGCATAACAAAAGACAAGTATTTTAATTCCTTTTAAGTAAATTAATGATCGAGGCATCATATAGTTTGTTCCGTTTGATACTGGTTTTCACTGCTACTGCCAGTATACCCTTTCTGGATTTCACTGCTATTTAACCATATTATGTAGTACAAATATGGAACTATTTATACATTTACCAACTGAGTCAAATTTTGCTGAAACGTTTGACCATCTTACTCAAGCTTTCAGTAGATTGTCTGACAGGCAGGTTTTGTAATCACTTGCACTATAGGTCATCAGGTACAGTGTCTTAACATTGTATAATAGACCAGGAAGCTAATAAATATATACAGGGTACACCTGTATAACAGGTAAAGTCACCTATATAGTATGATATTGTTGCATGTATTCTTCAATTCCGTCAGATCACTGACATTCATACGTTCATACATTGTATGAATATCCTGTACAAATTTGGCTTCTGTAGAAATTTACCAGATAAAAGATCCAGAATTTTGCATAAAAAATGAGAATGGCATATTACTTGACTAAGCTGATTTAGTTAGGTGTATAATTGAAATACTTTACAGTACAGTCCTTTAAATTAAAATGACCAGCTACCAGAGACAAAGTTCCATTTCATTGTAAAAGTTTGTACAACTTGTCATATCCTAGCCCAGTATAGTGCAAGTAATGAACGGTTTATTGTTTTACAGATACACATGCCATAGTTGACAACATAATGGGAGAAGCTGCTTCTGCTGCAACAAGTAGTGCACAGTACTCACAATTACAAGTAACAAGTAAGTTAAGTAGTAAGCAATACTCACAATAACAAGTAACAAGTAAGTCTAGTAGTGAATTGTACTCACAATTACAAGTTACAAGTAAGTTAAGTAGTGCACAGTACTCACAATTACAAGTTACAAGTAAGTCAAGTAGTAAGCAGTACTCACAATTACAAGTAACAAGTAAGTTAAGTAGTGCACAGTACTCACAATTACAAGTAACAAGTAAGTTAAGTAGTGCACAGTACTCACATTTACAAGTAACAAGTAAGTCTAGTAGTGAATTGTACTCATAAGTAAGAAAAGCACTGAGCAGTACATGTACTCACATGTACTCACAATTAGTAAGACGTAGTAACAAGCAAGCGAAGTTGTGCACTGTACTCACAATTACAAGTAACAAGTAAGTCCAGTTGTGAGCAGCTCTCACAATTACAAGTAACAAGTAAATCTTGCTGCACGGTGCTCACAATTGCATGTAACAAGTGGAGTACCATAGTAAGCAGTACTGATATGTAGGTCAAGTAGTGCACAGTACTCACAATTACAAATAACAAGTAAGTTTAGTAGTAAGCAGTGCTCACAATTTCAAGTCACAGTAAAGTCCAATAAAGAGCAGTACTCACAATTACAATTAACAAGTATGTCAAGTAGTGAAAAGTACTCACAATTACATTGTAAGTCAAGTTGTGAGTAGTTCTCACAATTACAAGTAACATGTAAGTAAAGCTGTGCACAGTACTCACAATTACAAGTAACATGTCATGAAGTGAAAAGTACTCACAATTACAAGTAAGTCAAGTAGTGAGCAGTTCTCACAATTACAAGTAACAAGTAAGTCAAGCCGTGAGCATAACTCACAAAAACAAGGGCTTATGTAATAAGTAAGTCAAGCCATGGACAATTTTCACAATTACAAGTACCGAAACAAGTAAGTCAAGCCATGGACAGTACTCACAATTACAAATAAGTCAAGTGGTACACATTACTCACAATTACAAGTTAGTCATCATTCAGTTATTTTAGTTGGATAGCACATCATGTTAATCCACACTCTATTATGAGAGTAAGAAAAATTATTAACCTTGATTTATATTTTACCTTACAGTATGTTCTGCTAAGATAACAGCCTCTGGTGGTGCCTTCTCTAAACCTGATCCATTTATAGAAGTCAGTGCAGACGGACAGCCAGCCAGAAAAACAGACACACAGAAAAAAACTACTACTCCAAAATGGGATGAGGATTTCACATTGTAAGAAGACACCTTATTCATACACAATGTACATGTTTTTAGTAAAATATTTGCATTAGTGATCATCTGCAAGGAAAGCAGATATTTAAGGACATTTGCACCTTAGTTTGGAGTTGCTACGAAGTTTTGTCCCTCAGGAATGTTGTTAACGGGCAGTAGATGAGTGACTCTGAATCAACAAAAAAAATCTCGATATAATACAAAACATTACTGAACAATTTGTGCATTTACAAGCTTGTATTAATAAATTATTTCAAAGTTCTATAGTACTTTGCACACATAATGATAAACAAAGATGTACAATTTTCTCATATAAAAGCTGACTCCTAATTTTGCAGATTGGTTACACCATACTCTAAGATAGATATACGAGTATTGAGTCAAAACACAATACGAGCTCCTTCACTACTCGGCCAGGCCACGGTTGAGTTACATGGAATACTTCTGGAAAACCATGGCAAATGTAAGTACCTGTTTCTTATTATCATGGTAATCACATTATCAGTACTTCGCCAGTTGTTGTTACAGTACAAAGCTTTGAATTTGTCAAGTCTTATTCTTGCCAGATTTAGATAGGGGATTGATTTGCCCAGTCTTTCTCTTTTTCTCTTTGATAGATCCTTTACATATAATTTTATTCTCCCCCAGGACAGGCCTCTTAAATTTGCTTTCGTGGCATTGGGCCAAAACGAGCAAAAATGAAAGGGAAGTGAAAAATTCCCTGTATACATTTATATGCAATAGCGATAAATCGGACAGAATTTCTGAAAATTATGATATTGATATGCATGATGATTATTTACAAACTAAAAACAAAAATAGTTTATTTTTAAAGACTCAAAGCTGACAAATAAAGGTGATGTGCAAGTGGTAATGCAATATTCATATGTCATGCATAGTGAAGAAAGCATGTAAATTAATTTTTATTTTACAGTAAAAGATCACACACGGAATGTGGAGATTAAGTTGGAGGGGAAAGGTAAAACGGGAGAAGTCAAGCTGGTCATGACAGGAATGGAGGTCAATATGACCAGATTCCCCAAAAAGAACGTCAGTCGTAACTCACAGTCACAGGCCAATGGTATGTAATGTCGTGGATACTTTGTCTCATGTGAAAGGAATGCCATCATGATTTTGATAATGAATTCAAAAATATAGTTTATTATACATGTATGATTATAGCGAGCGAAGCTCGCATTTATGGTAACGCGTATACGTAAGTATGGGAAAATGCACGAGCAAAAGATATACATACCTTGACAAAGTCGCAATGGATAGAATTCTTCTATTTTATGGCATAATAAAATTAAGTGAACCTCACCGAATTGTTCTTCTGAAAATCAGAAATTCAGCAGCAACTAATCCGTCATCTTTATCACTAATGACGACACAACGGTACGTAACTCTGCAGTATACTTGACGTCATTATTCCTCTTTATGTGACGTCATTGTAGCAGTGTGCCCATTTTCACATGCAAGAATGTTACATGATTGTAGTAATGCAAGAAGGAAAAGTAACACAAAACTGCCGCAATTTTCTAACACTTTTCCATGTATCAAACAAACAAGATAGATATGATCGAATTAATTATGTAGTAAAGAAGAAAGATTTGAATTTTTTAAATAGATTTCAAGGTCACTAGAGAGGAAATGGTAGGGATTTCAGACTCCCTTGCTAATGATCTACGTCTGTGTAAAGTTGATGGGACGGATCCAAAAAAAATTTTTTTGCAGTGGGAAGGGGAGGTCTAGCTTGACCGGCGGGGAGAGATTCCTGGAATCCCAAGTTTATGACTTTGAAAAGTTTCTGATTTTGAGATCAAGATTTTAAGGTTTTACAAAAGTTTTGGTGTATTTTTACTCCGCTCGCACATAAGGCTTTGCCTTGATTCATATTATGATTTTAATGAAAGATATGTGTAATTTGAATTGACTTTTGATTATGGGCAAAATTATTGCTTAATTTCATGAAATTGCAATATTTTTGCTTCAGACAAATAAGATTTGAACCTTGGTCAAATGTCAAAAATTCATCATGATATCATGATTTTTCTGGAAATTTTTATGCAATTGGATGAGATGAGGAAAATGAGTTTACAATTTCAAGGAATAAAAGTATCCTAAATTTATTTGAACTTTGAAATACATATGTAATTTCCGTTCTGCCTCTTTTCCAGGTCAGCTTCCAAGCAACCAGTCCACACGGGGATCTAACAGGACACGTCGTAGTCCAGCCCCTCCTGTTCCCCCTCCCCCCGCCACAAACAGAGGAGCACCGGCTGCCAGTGCTGCAGCATCAAGTAAGTTCAAATTTATGGTGATAATTAAGCCGTCATTGAACATCATTAATAGTGATTATTTTCATTTGATTAGCTTGTAGTGTGAAGGTCAAAGGTCAAAATTTAGAACATCTTGCTTTTGAACTCAACCTTAAAAATGTGCCAGAGTTTATCCATATCTGTTTTTAAGAGACAGTAATTTTAGTAATACATGTATATAGAGAATACAAATCAATACGGTATTCGTAGAATTGGCAGATTCAGTAAGTTTTGGAAGGAAGAGTTTGGACCGTGTGTTCTAATTCTGATTCAATCAATACTATGAAAAGAGTCAAAGGTTAGAAAATCAGTTCATTAAGAGTATTTTGAGACCCATTGAACCCTGCATTTTGCTATTCATATGTATTATACTATAGGAACTGTATTTCACTGTGTATCAAAGTGTGAATCATATGTGATTTGTATAGAATTAGAATTGTGAGGACATCATGTTAATTCACCTGATATTTGAGTCAGACACTCAAATACACAGACAGCGCATTTTTCAAGGTGAAAAATAACGGCATATGGTAATGATTTCAGGTCAGCTTGGTCAGAGAGGATGGAGAATCAATAATACACTGGGTATACACTGCATGTCAGATTTGATCGTAATCTGAATTATGCCTACTAACAGTGTCTCTTACTTTTTTCTTGGTCTACATGTACTGTCTTATTTACATGTAGGTCATAAAAGACCTGCATACATGTATGTGTAATTTCTGTATGTCATGTGCGCAGATGACTTCGATGTTTTCTGTTATTTCTGTATCAAAGCTCTGCTTTTATGAAGCTAACAAAAGCAGCTGGACAATTTTCTCTACTTTCTAGAAAATGGGATAAATTCTATTTCGTAATAAATGTTTAATACTTTAAAATGTTCAAGAAAATGACACTTGTATAGAGTTACAAAAAAACATGACAAGTTACATGTCATATCTACTTAACACATCTCTGAAACCTGATGTGCTGAAATAATGAAAGAACCCATCCCTTGCTCAAAAAATGAAAGGGGAGGGAGGTGATGCAAATTAGCCAATACGAATTGAATAACAAATTTTTATGTAAACTTTTCTTAATGCAGCTTTTACTTGTATAATGCTGTCACTGTTTCCATGAGCATTTTGCTTTAATATTCAGCTTCTCTGCGTGAAATAGCAGTCCAGTTATGTCTACTGAGTTGACCCTTCCGATTTCAGGGAAAAAATGCAAAATGTTGTGACGTCACACTGCTTTTACCTCAGACAAACAAGCTTTGAACCTCGGTCAACATTAAAATTGCATTGTGACGTCATGGAATTTCTCAAATTTTTCCCGCGTTTGGAAGGGTCAATTGGATGTCTTGATCATGTGTGTATGATAATTAATGGCAGAAAAATATCAAGAAATATTCAGTTTCCTTAAGATTGCAATACATGATTGATGTTTCAACGCAGGTTCGTCAGGCGGAACAGAAGCTCCCACAACAACGCCCACTTCACAACAGAACGGTAACGTTGCCACGGCAACTTCAGGAGCTTCAGGGGAGAACACTCCTGCTGGTAACCCCACACAGGAACAACAGAATCAGTCCCAGAACACAGAACCTCTCCCTGCTGGGTAAGTAATGTATACAAAGAGGGCTCAAAAGATACCTTCATTTCCCTTTGTGTTACCCAAAATTTGTAATTTGTGATTAAAGCTTTAATATTTTTTCACCAAATTTATTTTCTTTGTGGAAAAACGCAAAACAATTTAGACAATAAAGTTTGCATACATGGTTAACCCAGTTTTGAAATGTTTACCTCAGAGTGAATGACACCTCACCTCCTCCTTCCACCCCATTGAACAAATTCTGATTACCGGTACCTACTGTTCTCTGAAAAATATTCATCTAATGCTTTCTACTTTTTCAAAAGTTGTGAAGCACCCTTATTTTTGTATAATCATGTATGAAATAAAAGATATTTTGTATTACTGCCTATGAAGTCATGTGTAACAGATAGTTTATATTGTTGTAGATGGGAGATGAGGACAGACGCCCAGGGAAGGTCTTATTATGTAGATCATAACACACGAACTACCACATGGGAGAGACCACAACCTTTACCAGCTGGGTAGGTGTTCATTTATGTTCTAAGAATATCAGTGTGAAAAAAAACCAAATTCCTATATCTGACTCTTCACAATTTGATGCATTTTCTTTATTTTCACAGTAATTAGTTAAATCTTATGGTCTGGAGTATAACTCTTCTGATCCCCTTACCCCCTTCCCCTTTCCAGGCCAGACTTGGCCCAAGCCCAAGAAAATTCATGAATGTATAGTACATACCTTGTAAATGTTGAATTACATATAAGTTTTCTTTGGATATTTTTTAAAACATAAAACGTGCATAAAGCGTAATCTTAAACTGTCTATTTATAGCTGGGAGAGGAGAGTGGATCCCCGGGGACGTGTCTACTATGTAGATCATAACACACGCACCACCACCTGGCAGCGACCCAGTACTGATATGGTTAATAACTGGCAGGAATGGCGAAACAGCAACAGAAATATAGCCTTAGAGCATCTACAGAACAGATTTTTATTCCCTAATCCTGCCGTGGCGCAACAGGACAACGATCCATTAGGTCCCTTACCAGACGGCTGGGGTAAGTCATCGTGTAGTAATATGTTGTCTATTTATAGAACAGATTTTTATTCCCTAATCCTGCCGTCACACAACAGGACAACAATCCATTAGGTCCTGTATCAGATGGCTTGGGTAAGTTATCACTTGGTCCCTAATTAAGTGACCTTGACCTATCAGAAATGACTTTGAGTGGCCTTTGTCCAAAACTCCACATCCTGAATTATTTGACAAAGAAATATCATTTAGCAAAGAAGGATCAAATTTTGATGAAAGGTGTAGGAGGTAAAGTACTGAATAGGTGACCTTGACCTTTCAGAATGGCCTTGGATGACCTTTGAGCTAAATTATGCTTTAATGAATTTTGATCCAATTAGGATGAAAGATTAAGGAGGTATGAGCTTGGACGTACAGCCAAACTGACTGACAAACAGACAGCAGATGGTCAGACACATGGATAAACAGGGATTATAAGCTTCCCCAAATTTGTGGGGAAACATACATGTAAAATGTCCTGCTTTTAGCTATATTATCCCTGAAATTTTTTCCTGGTTTACATGCATATAGAATTTGATTATGTCGCAAGTAGTAGAAAAGTCCAAATTTTAAAGTGTCTATCCTTGTTAGGATAAAAGTATGGAAAAGTATTTTGACACCTACCAAGAAGAAATAAAGAAATCTTTGAATTTTGGAATCTAGATACAGTCTATTTGCAGCTCCATGCTGAATTGGACTGTTGAATTAAAAAGTCATATAAAGTACTAATAATGCTAAGTGTTCTTTTCATCAATTAGATTTAAATGTGTATCTAAGACCAAACATTATGATTTGTTTTCTTGACATTTCAGAGAAGAGGATAGATCCTAACGGTAGAGTTTACTTTGTAAATCACAAAAACAGAACCACACAATGGGAAGATCCCAGAACTCAAGGGTCAGTATCAGCTCTATAATCTATCACAATTTTAGTTTTGTGTTTTTTGTAACAGTTTGTGTTTCATTGACAATACATCATTGTATCGACATGATCAACGAAGATTTTGATGGTCATTTGATTTTCAATTCCAAAGAAGTCTTGTATTTACTGGATATTGTCAGCTACGGCACCTTAATTTATCATGAGAGATACATGTACATGTATTTTCATAGCTCTTTATTGATAAAATGGGGAAAATATGATTCACCATCATGTACATGTAACTGTATATTTTAAAAGTAAATTAATGCAAGATAGCAGTTGGTTCTTATTAAAAGATAAAAGACGGAACTTGTTATGAAAATTATGAAGGAAATTTTTCTTCACTATAATTTTTGAGAAAAAAAATGTATAATACACTAGCAAAAGACGGAAATTGTTATGAATTTTTGAAAGGAAGTAGTGATACTTAAAGTAGAAAAAGCCAAAATGCTAACTTGAATATTTGTTTGTATTATAGATCTGTACAGGAAGACCCATTACCAGAAGGTTGGGAAATGAGGTACACCTCAGAGGGCGTACGGTACTTTGTAGATCATAATACACGATCGACCACATTCCAAGATCCCAGAGGAGGGCAGTCCAAAGGGTGAGTTATGTACTTAAGTAGTGATAGAGAGATGTGACTGAATAGGAAAGTAAGATGTATGGAAGGATAGGAAAGATGTAATGTAGTGATGGAGAGATGTGACTGAATAGGAAAGAAAGATGTATGGAAGGATAGGAAAGATGCAATGTAGTAATTGTCTCAGATTTTTACTATGACACAGTCTTCATGAAAACTTACAAGTCCGACTCCTGAGGCTACTAGAATTTTGCTACGCTATTAGTAGAAATTGTCTAACAAATTATTCAATTTGCTAGTACAATTAGTCTGGGCATGTGGTTCAAATCAATTTTCGTTCAAGTTATATGTACATGTATGTATTTACATGTATATTGATTTTGCAAACTAAAAACGAGATATGTTTTGGTGTGTTGTGTGTCAGAGCCTCCTTTTGATTTAGAATCTTGTCTCTTGACACACCTTTAGATTTGCCGAGGATTTATGATTTGTGATGTATTGAGTCAATTTTGTTTTGATTATTGTAAAATTTTCCTTGTATATGTTATGTTCAGTTGTACAAGATTTTTGGGATGCTTTAATTTTTGATGAAAAAGTCCCCACTGCATTTGTCAATTGACGAGATTTTTGGGGTGCTTTAATTTTTGATGAACATTTGTATTCTTATTTAATACATGTATCATGGTCATGAAAGTTCATAGGGAAACACTAGGTTTCACCATGTCTGTTCATCCTTTTGTCTGTCTATTTACTAAAAGTTATCATGGTCAATTGATGAGATTTTTGGGGTGCTTTAATTTTTGATGAACATTTGTATTAGTGTTGTACATCGGAAGACTTTTAAGAATCGATTATCGGAAAATAATCGGAAAGAGTAAACCGATCGATTATCGATTTAAATCGGAAAACAAAAGTCCATGAACAATGGAACATAAAAGATAGAAAAATTGTATTTTTCTGCATAAAATTCAGAAGACTTTGCTGAAAACAAAATATAAAGCATTCAATTTCAAAGTATCTGCCTGTTTACATGGAAGACAACAAGTAGCGGTTTATGTTACATGTAAAAAGAGGAAAATAAAAGCCTTTACACAAAATACCTCTCTTTCAGCGACAATCGATTGTAAGAAAATGAAATCGATAATCGGAATCGTAAGAGTTTTAGCGATCGACAATCGATTGTCGGCGACAATTGGTTCATCACTAATTTGTATTCTTATTTTCTTCAGTTCTTGACCTGTCTAAGTGTCTTTAAGAAATTGTATTCCTAGATAAATCATCACTGAAGGAGGTCATCTTTCGATTTTGTGGTCAAACATTTATAAGGTCAAGGTCAAGCCTTACGTATATAAAGAAAAGACGTATTTATTCGCCTTATCTCAAAATTTTCATCCAATGCAATAATGATACTTCAAACTTGCTATTATCACAGCCAAGGAGGACTCCTATTGGCTGTGGGGGTAAAAGGGTCAAGGTCGATTAACATGGAAAAACTTTAATTCATGTATTTTCACACCTTTAGCACATAGAATCTAACTAGGTTATTGATAATCAAGGAGAATCTTCTATTTACAACTAAGCCAAAAAGACGGAAGTCAAGGCTAAACTTAGCATATATTGACAAATTTGTTGCCGCACCACAACTCAAGCAGTGTAGAGTGCTGTGAAAAGGAGGGGGGGGGGGGTTTGTCCCTCTATGAATGTTCTAGTTCCTTTATGGATTTTTTTATGTATGTATATTTATCACTGTTGGTATTTCTTCGGATGAGAAATGAGCTAGGTTGTTGTTATAAAATCAAGAAATGTCACATATTAATCGTATTTCATGATTTATTTTATCCCAAGTTGTAACTCACATGTGGTGTAGGAAGGAAGTTCAGGGATTATGTTTATGCATAATATAAATTCTTTTTGACTGAAGTATAAAGTATGGTTACAGTTTTTTCCACTTGACCTTTTCGTATGGTAATACATATCGGTATGACTAGATTTCCTGTGCAGACAAAATTCGTGAAGATAAAAACAGCATCTTACTCTACGTATTGTGTATATACGGATAAAAAAGACCCTATTAACACCCCCCCCCCCCCCCCCAAAAAAACTTCACCCCATGGGTGTCATATGATGATCTCGATATTTTTTTCCAGGTGATGGGGTGTCCAGTTCGTCCTGGGATAGGGAAAGTTTTAGCCGAAGATTTTGAGAGAAAAAAAAACGGCTTTGACATATCCAGGGGGAGGGGGGGGGGGTTGGGGCGGACCCTAAACTATCCGTCTTTTGGTGTGTTAGTACATGTTGGTCGGTTCTTATCTTGGTATTTTGTCGGATTTTCCAGGTGAGGGGGTGTCAAGTTCGTCCTGGGACAATAGAGAAAGTTTTAGCCGATGATTTTGAGAAAAAAAACCGGGTTTGACAAATCCAGGTGGGGGGACCCTAAACTATCCGCCTTTTGGTGTGTTGGTGGTCGGTTCTTACCTTTGTATTTTGTCGGATCGGATAGGAAATAGGGAATTAAAACCATGGTCCAGCTAGATATTATTCATTTTAAATACTTCTCAAATAGGACGAAGCAGCATTTTGACGACGTTTGTAGCCCTGCATGTTTTATAGACAGAACTAACTGATACCATGTGTAAATTAAAGAAATACTGATTGTTGATAAATAGCCATATACGATGTCATTCTATTTTGGCGAAGGAAAAAAAAGGGGGGGGGGACTTGATCCGACCTCGTAGGTTTTATATGGTACTGTGGGTTTGATTTATTTAAGTTCATTTTACCTGGTAATTGCAAATGTAGTATGTCGTTATTAGTAATTCTTACATAACACTTTATCGATATTTCTTTTCAAATTTTTGAATTCAAATAAATTCTGAATATAAACTAGCAATGATAAGGAGCGTTTCCTTTTGTTATCACAACCTCTTTGTTTGACGACAGCTAACAGTGACAGGAAAATCAATTTTGTCGAACTAAATAATACTTTAAATACTCGTTTATTCCGGAATTATAACTATCGTTTTGGTACAAAGTTTTTGGAATCTGTTTATTATTCCATTGCATTTCCCGGTATTTCAAGTGAAGGTATCAAATATCCAGGTAAAAATTTAATGGAATAAAATTTCCATTAGGATTTTTACCGCGATATTTACCGCGCAATCTACATTTTTACATTTTTTGTCACGAAAAGGTGCATACCCATAAGGCATTTTTATTTCGACACACCTTATATAAGGTTTAATGAACCGTGAATGTCACGCGTGCTGCGTTCGCTTGTACCCTTTATGCTCTGACCTATTTAATCCCATATGCATGATCATTTAACAAAGGGGCCTGTAGATATAGACGCGGCCCGTGCCTGTAAACATTTACACACGCTAGTGAGCATCACGTATTTGTCAATTACGTCTTATTTATATAACTTCTAAGTATTTCATAAGCAGATCTAAAGATGGATATGATGAGGATCAGTACCCTGAAATTTGATTATTTATTCATATATTTTCTCAAAGTTTGGGCCCCGAATTTTGATTATTTATTCATGTATTTTCTTAAAGTTAGGGCACTGTAGCGAGACTTGAAACACCCCCCCCCCTTCCAAACTATATTGCATGCGCACATGTTTGCAAGTCGTGTGCGAAGGGAAGGTTATGGGGTTTTTTTGGGGGGGGGGGGGGGGGGCAGGATACAATGCAAACAATTTAGGACTGTGGAGTTAAAAGAGCGCATGTGAATTTTCTCCCATTAAAGTTTAAAACACAAAGAGGTTAATGTTTAGAACATTGGTATTTTTCTTATGTTTATGTTGCGAAAGGATATCAGTTTTTAAAATATCTGCCGTCTGTTCTAACATCTAGTCAGACAAAACCAAATTTATAACTTTATACGTAGCTTAACTAACCACTTCCGAACTTGTCCATTTCGTCCGTCCGTGCATCTAAACGTGAAATTTCCCTCACGCAGAGAAGATGCCGTCCGTAATGTTTATACAAATACTGAAATAAAACAAAAGTAAAATATTGTAGAGATTAAGGGATGCCTCATTTTGGTTTTTGGTATGTTAGCAGTAATTTATTTTCACGGAATACAATGCTTGATTATGATGTTTTCTAAGCAAACTCAACAGTATAAACAATGTTTGTTTTGATTTTTTGGTCACCGATGGGAATTTATTTTCATAGAAAACAATGTTATCGCGCTTCCCGCTTGCTTGATGTGTTATAGGTTAACCCTTCATAGTACATCAAGCAACTAGGAAGTGCGATAAATTCTTGTGATGTTTTCATAGAGCAGTGTACACATTTTGTTTTCAATGTGGTTTGAAGGAATTTTGTTTTTGTAAATAATTATGTTTTTGATGTGTCAGCATTTTTCCAAAAAAAAAAATTGCTGTATCAGCATTTTTTTTTTTTTTTTTTTTTTTTGGAAGAGTCAGCATTTTTTTTTCTTTTTTTTGTGCATTAAATTTTCCAATTTTTTGGTGGATTTGTCATGCGTGATAACAATTTTGTATAGAATTTTAGAGAAATACCACTTGATTTTTTTTTTCGTATCAAATTTAATCTCATGTTATATCTGTATCAAATATTTCATGCAGATGAATTTTTTTTTTTTTTTTTTTCAAATATTGTCATAATTTTTTATGAAGATGAAGTGTTGGTCGGATGAAGTTGTTTTATAAGAAAAATGTGTTGTTACATTGTCTATCTCCAGTCCCTACCCCTGAAGTAAAAAAGCGAAAAAGGAAATCTTCCTGCAGCCCCCAGTGAGGATCGAACTCACGACCCCTGGTTTACAAGACCAGTGCTCTAACCACTGAGCTATGGAGGCTTACATGCGATGTATTGTAGTTAAGTTTACCTTTAAACATGCCGACTGAATACACAATCGATAGCGTGGGTGTGAACATAAGTATGCCACGTCATGCGTCAGCGATAAAAATAGACCTTGTGCTATATGGATAATGAGTCGCCCTTTACCTCCTATTTTGATAAACTGAGCTTACTTAAACTATTTTATCACCATTTTTATTCATGAAATGAAGTTTGAAAAAGATCGAATCCATTTTAGCAAGTTTTCCAATATCGATCTTTTTCATTTGATCGTGTATAGACTAGACGGAAGTTTAAATCTCCGTTGTTCATATGGCCCCTATAGCTCAGTGGTTAGAGCACTGGTCTCGTAAACCAGGGGTCGTGAGTTCGACTCTCACTGGGGGCATTGTATTTTTCAATTTTTCGCCCAAGAAACCTTATTTTCCAAGACGAGTCTACTTGTGTTCAAAAGTTGTACTTTGAATCATAAAAGAACTTTATAATATAAGTTCAACAATTCACATTGTTTGTCCTCACCCATACAGTCCAGTAGTTTGTTGCTTTTAAAAATACTCACTTGAGTTAACTCATAATTGAGTTTTTTAAGTGTTTTATCATTTTCTTATTAGATGTTAATTATTAGGTCTTGATTTGTCTGATTAGTTGATAGATAAGTCATTAGAAGGTGTTAATTTGCCTGATTAGTTGAATAGCTGAATCCTTATAAGCTATTGATTTGTCTAATTAGTTGATAGATAAGTCCTTATTAGGTCTTAATTTGTCTAATTAGTTGATAGATAAGTCCTTATTTGGTGGTAATTTGTCTAATTAGTTGGTAGATAGGTCCTTATTAGGTCTTAATTTGTCTAATTAGTTGATAGATAAGTCCTTATTAGGTGTAATTTGTCTAATTTGTTGGTAGATAAGTCTTTATTTGGTGGTAATTTGTCTAATTAGTTGGTAGATAGGTCCTTATTTGGCAGTAGTTTGTCTAATTAGTTGGTAGATAAGTCCCTATTAGTTCTTAATTTGTCTAATTAGTTGGTAGATGAGTCCTTATATGGCAGTAGTTTGTCTAATTAGTTGGTAGATAAGTCCTTATTAGGTCGTAATTTGTCTAATTAGTTGGTAGATGAGTCCTTATATGGCAGTAGTTTGTCTAATTAGTTGGTAGATAAGTCCGTAGTAGGTCTTAATTTGTCTAATTAGTTGGTAGATGAGTCCTTATTTGTCTAATTAGTTGGTAGATAGGTCATTATTTGGCAGTAGTTTGTCTAATTAGTTGGTAGATAAGTCATTATTTGGTAGTAGTTTGTCTAATTAGTTGGTAGATAAGTCCTTATTTGGCAGTAGTTTGTCTAATTAGTTGGTAGATAAGTCCTTATTTGGCAGTAGTTTGTCTAATTAGTTGGTAGATAAGTCCTTATATGGCAGTAGTTTGTCTAATTAGTTGGTAGATAAGTCCTTATTTGGCAGTAGTTTGTCTAATTAGTTGGTAGATAAATCCTTATATGGCAGTAGTTTGTCTAATTAGTTGGTAGATAAGTCCTTATTTGGCAGAAGTTTGTCTAATTAGTTGGTAGATAAGTCCTTATTTGGCAGTAGTTTGTCTAATTAGTTGGTAGATAAGTCCTTATATGGCAGTAGTTTGTCTAATTAGTTGGTAGGTAAGTCCTTATTTGGCAGTAGTTTGTCTAATTAGTTGGTAGATAAATCCTTATATGGCAGTAGTTTGTCTAATTAGTTGGTAGATAAGTCCTTATTTGGTAGTAGTTTGTCTAATTAGTTGGTAGATAAGTCCTTATTTGGTGGTAATTTGTCTAATTAGTTGGTAGATAAGTCCTTATTTGGTAGAAATTTGTCTTATAACTTGGTAGATAAATCCTAATTAGGTCTCAACTTGTCTAATTAGTTTATAGATAATTCCTTATTAGGTATAATTTGTCTAATTATTTGAAAGATAAGTCCTTATTTTGGTGGTAATTTGTCTAATTAGTTGGTAGATAGGTCCTTATTTGGTAGTAGTTTGTCTAATTAGTTGGTAGATTAGTCCTAATTTGGTGGTAATTTGTCTAATTAGTTGGTAGATAAGTCATTATTTGGTAGTAGTTTGTCTTATAACTTGGTAGATAAATCAAAATTAGGTCTCAACTTGTCTAATAAGTTAATATATAATTCCTTATTAGGTATAATTTGTCTAATTAGTTGTTAGATAAGTCCTTATTTGGTAGTAGTTTGTCTAATCGGTTGATAGATAAGTCCTTATTAGGTGTAATTTGTCTAATTTGTTGGTAGATTAATCCTTATTTGGTAGTAGTTTGTCTTATATAACTTGGTAGATAAATCCTTATATGGCAGTATTTTGTCTAATTAGTTGGTAGATAAGTCCTTTTTTGGTAGTAGTTTGTCTAATTAAGTGGTACATAAGTCCATGTTTGGTAGTAGTTTGTCTAATAACTTGGTAGATAAGTCCTAATTAGGTCTTAATTTGTCTTATTAGTTTATAGATAATTCCTTATTAGGTATAATTTGTCTAATTAGTTTGTAGATAAGTCCTTATTTGGTAGTTGTTTGTCTACTTAGTTGGTAGATAAGTCCTTTTTTGGTAGTTGTTTGTCTAATTAGTTGGTAGATAAGTCCTTATTTGGTGGAAGTTTGTCTAAGTAAGTTGTAGATAAGTCCTTATTTTGTAGTAGTTTGCCTATTTAGTTGGTAGATAAGTCCTTATTTTGTGGTAGATTGTCTACTTAGTTGGTAGATAAGTCCTTATGTGGTAGTTGTTTGTCTAATTAGTTGGTAGATAAGTCCTTATTTGGTGGAAGTTTGTCTAAGTAAGTTGTAGATAAGTCCTTATTTTGTAGTAGTTTGCCTATTTAGTTGGTAGATAAGTCCTTATTTTGTGGTAGATTGTCTACTTAGTTGGTAGATAAGTCCTTATGTGGTAGTTGTTTGTCTTATTAGTTGGTAGCTAAGTCCTTATTTGGTAGTTGTTTGTCTAATTAGTTGGTAGCTAAGTCCTTATTTGGTAGTTGTTTGTTTAATTAGTTGGTAGATGAGTCCTTATTTGGTGGTAGTTTGTCTAATTAGTTGGTAGATAAGTTTGTCATCCTCTTAGTTAATTTGTAACTTGCCATTTTTAAGAGCCCACTGCTTTTCTTTTGGGTGAGTCTTTTGATATTTTTGCCATTCTACATACAGATTTTTGTCTTTCTAACACTCCACCAAATAATTCAAATGCTTTTTCATTGTCTTGTTATCAATGATTTTTGCAAATTTTTGAAAAAAAAAACAACTTTTTCTATTCTGTTTTTGGCATACTTTGCAATACTTCATTCTCAGGTTGTATTCTTTGAAGTATTTAATTTTCATTAGTGAATCATGTAATGATTTTAAATTTAACAAAACAATCCTTTTTTTTTTTGCTTTGCATCAACTTAGTCATTTTGTTATTTTGCTATGCATGTCATTATTTTATAATTTCCTATCTCTTAAGTAAATTTATTATTTTTGCCATCTTATTTTAATCTCCCTCTTATAACATGTACTGTCTTTTGAGTAATTACTATTTTTCCAACCTTTGAGTACTTCATTAGCCTGACTTCACTTTAGTGCAAAAGAGCTATTGCAATACCGTAGGTGCCAGCATTGGCGTCAGTGTCGGCCGAACTAGATGATAAGGTAAATGTTAAGATCATACAATTTCCTTTCCTATATTCATATTCTTTTTGTTGTCAGTGTTTGATTATACTTTGTTTAATACTACCAGATGGTGATGCAGCCCCTAGGGTTGGGATTTTTAAAATTATTTCAAATGATAAGGCAAATGTTGAGATGATAAGGTAAATGTTAAGATAGCAACATTTTGCCTTTAAAATGGCCAATATTAAGCAAAGGAAAAGTGCTACATCTTTCAAACTTATATGTTGGATGTATCTTTGATCAAACTTTCATAAAATGACCATGACCTAGTTTTTCCACTTGAGTGGTTTTGCCTTTAAAAGCCAATATTGAGCAAAGAATAATTGCTACATTTTCCAAACTTACATGTTGGATGTATCTTTAATCAAACTTTCATAAAATGACTGTGACCTATTTTTCCGCTTGAATGATTTTGCTTTTAAAAGCCAATATTGTGATATATATACATATCATGAATAATGAGTTAAAGAAGATCCTGACCTACTTTTTCCACTTGAGTGATTTTGCCTGTTGAAGCCAATATTGAGCAAAGAATAGGTGCTACATGAGTATACAATTGTGTAAAATTATATAAATTGGGGAAAAAAGTGAGCTTAAGAAATTGGCTGTCATTAAAGACATTATGCTATGCATTTGAGCATTAGGTAACTCTGGCAACTATTTTTTTGTCTTGCTCCAAGTACATGCTGATTATTTATATTAGCATCCTTGTTTCAAAACAGTTGGTAACCTTGAATTCTCAATGCTTTTTGATTTATCAATTTATTTCTTTTTCACCCAATATAGGTTTTACAAGCAAGATATATTTAAAACAATTCTTTGTATTTATAGTATTTACATTGTATATGCATTTTTGAGTTATCAAAGAAGATTCATAGATAAACCATGTGATTGCAATAGAGAGAGGTGTAGATTGAAAAAGTTGACTGTGTGAAATAAGATATGGGATAAAAGGGAGTTCAAGTTGTATAATGTCAAAATATGAGTTAATTCTGCATTATAATAGGCCACTTGCCAAAATTCATTATGGCTGACAAAATGACGGAAAATGTAATGTAATGGTAATGTAAAGGTAGGCATTTTTTGTGAACTTTTTCATTGTTACTTCACAATGTAATTGCGTTTTTTAACAGTGACGTCATAATGTAAAACAATGCCAAAATATGTTGACTCTGACATTTTGTGCTTTCTAACAAGATCGGAAAATGGTCTATTGAGTACATGTACCTGGCATTTAAGACCGAGATGTGAGTGATTAGCGTTAGCTCCTAAACCGCACCTCTGCTGTATACTCCCATGGGAGTTGAAAAAGCATTTGACAGAACGGGTCCCGCCGAGACAATGTGCAAGTCAGGCGATACAAGACTATAAACCCTGTACCTTTATTTTTCTGATTACAGACCCAAAGGAGCGTTTGGTGTGCCTATACAATACGAAAGGAGTTTCCGCTGGAAGTTAGGACAATTCCGATATCTATGTCAGTCCAACGCTCTACCGGGACATGTGAAAATCACAGTGTCCAGAGACAATCTCTTTGAAGATTCCTTCCAGCAAGTAAGTTTATGATACAGGTGTTTTTACTGTAGCGTAAAAAAAAATTGATGTTAAATGATCAAAGGGAGATTTTGAAGAATTTCTTGAAAAATGAATTGTAAATGTGAATCATAAAAATGTGAATCGTAAAAAATAAATCATAAATGTGAATCGTAAAAAATGTGAATCATAAATAATGAAGCATTTTGTGATGTTTATATAACATTATTGATAGATAGAAAAGTACTGTCAAATGATGGTTTGATGTTTTTTCACAAATTCAGTTATTTGATGTTATTTATAGATAATGCGCCTTCAGCCTTTTGATCTCAGGAGAAGGTTGTTTATCATATTTAAAGGAGAGGAGGGGCTGGATTATGGAGGTGTGGCCAGGTAATATAATTATAACAATATTGTACTGTCTGTCTGTCCGTCCGTCCATCTGTATGTCTGATGGTCAGTCTTCTACACTTTAAGCTATGACTTTGTTATCACTTATCTTAGAACAATCAAATTTGCAGGGTGCATCAAGCACATTGAAAGTAAACTCCTTAGAACAATAAAGTTATTTTAGAGGTCAAGGTCACATTCTAAGAGTTTTAAAATATATACTGTAAATTGGTTTTTATTCGTCATGTACCAATTTTCGTCATTTTCGTCAGTGCCTCCCTTGACGAAATTACGTATCGACGAATATAAATACTCCTAGTAAAGTATAGATTTAATTAAAGGATTTATTACGACAGGCAAATGATAAATCATTGAAATCTGAATACCCAAACAAAGTCGCATATAATGTACTTCTAATTACCAAATGATATGTTTTCACAACAAGCTAGGTGATATACATGTCTCTAAATTGTTTGTTTACCAATAATTGTTAAACAAACAATGTAAACAAATGCATACGGCCTTTCTAAATGCTAGGTTGGCATTTGAACAGACGAATTTTCATTTTAGGGACCCTTGGATGACAAATTTACGTACTGACGAATTGGTCATTTTGAACAAATTGACGAAAATTGGTACTGACGAAAATAAAGCAATTATTTGTGCTTTAGAGTACTCTATTGATTAACATGAAGCTTTTTGAAGCTCTATAAACATACATTACTCTACTGATTAAAAGTAATGAAGCTTTTAGGTTATTATGATGTATTATTGAAATGAAAACCTTTTATCTCAAAGAATGATTTCAAAAGCACAAGTACCGTAAAAGTGGTTATTTTCGCTGGGGGAAATTCTTGCGAAATGACCAATCGCAACAGTACGCGTGGGGGTAATTTTGGCGAAATGACCAATCGCAACAGTACGCGTGGGGGTAATTTTGGCAAAATCGAGAGTATTCCCTTTAGTCTCTATACTGGTTGTAATTTTCATGGGGGGTTTATTTTAGCGATAATTATACAATCGTGAAAGCATGAAAGATACCCCCATGTGAAAATTTCCACGTTTACAATAAAAGTACTTAAAAATACAATTTTTATGTGAAGTATGGCAAATATCACTCATATTTTTAGAAAACCACATTGAATCCACAATTACATGTATGTAGTTTATTTTATCGATGCATGATTTGTTTGCTACCCATAAACTTAGTGATTTATTTTTTACCATTACAGAGAATGGTTTTTCCACTTGTCCCACGATGTCTTAAACCCGATGTACTGCTTGTTTGAATATGCAAGCCAAAATAACTACTGTCTCCAGATAAACCCTGCATCCAGTGTTAATCCAGACCATTTAGTCTACTTTAGATTCATAGGAAGGTTTATAGCCATGGTATGTCTTTGAAGTCCCTATTGAGTCTTTTCGGATTACAGAGTTACTTCCCATTTGAGATCGTATCTGACATAGAACCATTGTGACGTCATGAATGTGGTATGGTAACGTCGATTTTATACCGTCATTTCCCAGAGTTTTAGGACTGTTTCTATAGAATTTGATGACGTCACAATCAATCTACGTCAGATACCGTCTCAAATGGGAAGTAACTCTGGTTTTGGAAAATAGCAAATATGCTCTGATATCTTTTCTGTCATAGTCTTATAAAAGATTTTCAGATACTTATGAAGATTTTATAGCTTCCTGAATTTCCTGCTATCAAAATTGAAACAGACTCTAGGATTTATTATGCTCATTGTGGAATAGACCATTTTCATGTTACCGCTAGATTTGAATTTTAGACACTCTAAGACCCGACATTTCATCTTTTGACGTTATTTCTTTCTATGACGTCATAAATCTGTAACAACTGCATAGTCAAAAGTTACGTCAAATGTTGTGCTGTGGGGTTTAGGATTGTATTAAATCCAAGTCTAATGCAGTAATGTGAAAATCGTCTATTTATGAGTAGTTTGAGCCTTGCAGGAGTTACCTTTCTTGTATTTCAATACTACTACATGTATTTCCATTCATATTTTAACAAAAAAATTTTTAAGGAAAATTGAATTTTGAAGTTATTACCAAAATTTTATAATTTTGATAATTGATATGCAATGTATTATTCCTCTGTTTTAGGCTTTATACCATGGGAAGTTTATTGATAGCGGTTTTACTTTACCTTTCTACAAACGAATGCTGAACAAAAAACTGTACCTCAAAGACATAGAGACGATCGATCCAGAGTTTTATAATTCCCTTGTTTGGATACAGTAAGTTAGATATTTGTATTGTAAAATGAACCTATTATTGTTCAAGACCTGATATAAAGTTTTTACATAGGATGTAAGTGTTAAAATTAAATTGAAAAGTGAAAATTCTCTAATTATGCCATGCTATGTCTATCAGAACAATTTTGTGCAGGTGTCCAACCATTCACACTTGGAATAAGTAATTTATTTCCTTGATTGATTCATTCCTACATGTACCGAGAGATCCCAAATGATGTAAACAATGCACATACACATGTAAAATCTTCATAAGTTGAAAGAGATCAAAACAAATATTCCTACATTCTAAGCTGGAATTAAATTTCATTGAGTAACTTATCCTTTATGTCACTATGGACAAATTAGCCTCTTTATACATGTATCTTTTGTATTTTAATAACCTATGTTTGATTCAGCCTAAATGAATTCTTAGTAACTCAGTTGTTTCAGTAATTGCAAAATTAAAGCAAAATTGTTTCATACATTTTTCAGAGATAATGAAATAGAAGAATGTGGTTTAGAGCTTTACTTCTCAGCTGACTTTGAGATTTTGGGTAAAGTAGAAGCGCATAATCTGAAGGAAGGAGGAGCTGATATAAAAGTCACTGATGAAAATAAGGAGGAATATATCAAGTAAGTCTTAGGAATATATCATGTAAGTCTAAGGAGTATATCAAGTAAGTCTGATGAATATATCAAGTAAGTCTGAGGAATATATCAAGTAAGTCTGAGGAATATATCAAGTAAGTCTGAGGAATAAGTCAAGAAAGTCTCAGGAATATATCAAGTTAGTCTGAGGAGTATATCAAGTAAGTCTTGAGGAGTATATCAAGTACGTCTGATGAATATATCAAGTAAGCTTTAGGAATACATCAAGTAAGTCTGAGGAATACATCAAGTAAGTCTGAGAAATACATCAAGTGAGTCTGAGGAATATATCAAGTAAGTTCGAGGAATATATCAAGTCTGAGGAATACATCAAGTAAGTCTATGGAATACATCAAGTAAGTCTGAGGAATACATCAAGTGAGTCTGAGGAATATATCAAGTAAGTCCGGGGAATATATCAAGTAAGTCTGAGTAATACATCAAGTAAGTCTGAGAAATACATCAAGTGAGTCTGAGGAATATATCAAGTAAGTTCGAGGAATATATCAAGTCTGAGGAATACATCAAGTAAGTCTGAGGAATATATCCAGTAAGTCTGAGGAATGAGGAATTAAATTTTGTAAGTTCAATGAGGTATTAGGATTTGTCTGTGAAATAGACTTTTAAGGACAAAAGTTTATAATGGGGCTGTTTTGATTTAGTGATCCTTGAAGTATCATGATTGTCATATTAACTTTGAAAGTTTACATGTATTATCCTTTATCTGACATGTCTGATGAGTTATGTGTAAAATCATACAATGTAAAAAAAGATTGTAACTGACAAGTTATGGGTTTTGGATTTTTTTCTTTTTCAGCTTAATGACAAACTGGAGGTTTTCTCGAGGAGTAGAAGATCAAGCTAAAGCTTTCCTGGACGGCTTCAGTGAAGTCGTACCGTTACAATGGCTGCAGTATTTTGATGAGAGGGAGCTTGAGGTACTGCATTATACAGCTTGAAATGTTTAACTCATTTTGTGATTGTGAAGTGGTTACATTAAGATACCAATTTTTAATCTTGCAAAGTGGAGCTCAGTCTGTCCAAGCTGTCATACTTTGTCATTGTTTTACATTGTGATGTTACTATTACAGGTAATATTTTATTGTGACACATTTAGCAATAAAATAAATCAGGAAAAATTATTATCCTGGACATACATAGCTCTTTTATAAAGATTTGAAAGTAGTCATATTCTAGTAGTCATTTGAAAGTAGTCATAGTCATAAAGTAGTCATATAACAGCAAACCCGAAGAAAGTTTGTTAAATAAATTCAATGACAAACTCATAGATACATATGTGACCTAAAATTGGTCTTGTGTGTGTATAGAATAAACATGATTTCCCCGCAAAAATACCTTCATTAATGAAATTCCATGTTTTTACTTGTAGTTGATGTTGTGTGGAATGCAAGAGATGGATGTAGATGATTGGGAGAGAAACACTATATACAGGCATTATCAGAGGAACAGTAAACAAGTCACATGGTTCTGGAAGGTACTGTAAACCGTATCTTATTCACAGCGTCTTAATTTCTTAAACTTCTAAACTTAAATTAAGGTGACTAGTTCGCAACATTTTATTTTCGCAACATCGTATAAACGTACCTTTCTCCACATGTGTTGGAACATATTCACGGCGTTTTATTTTCGCAAATTGAAGAATATCGCGAAATTAAAATGCTCGCGAATGAAAGACGCTTTTCTTATAGTCTATTAAATTTATGTTCACGTACATGTCTTTATAAAACTTTTAAAACACTCATCCTTAATTTAAGCCCATAAAGGAAGGTTTTGGTAAAAAAGATGCATTTATGTTTCACTAGATTTAATATCTGATACACTGAAGCAGTAAATGATTTAACCTGATATTTAGGGGAGATGAGTTTTCCAGTTTATATGAATTTTAAAGAAGACTTTATGGCCACTATTTCGTACCTTTATTATGGTACATGTAGAACAGCTAGTTGTGCCATTGTTTCGGCTGCTTTTCACTTAGCAAATTTTAAGATTTGTCATTGGTCAATAGTACATAAGCACATATATTTATCATTTTATGTTATGTATGTTAATTTAAAATTAATCTTGTAGCACAAATTTAGTTATATTGATACACGTTTCCTCAGTTTTCATCCCAATCACAAACAATTTTGAATCTAGTCTGCATCATGTCCACTGTAGTTTGATAATCTTATGATTTGTTGTAGTTTGTGAGGGAGATAGACAATGAAAAGAAGATTCGACTTCTACAGTTTGTTACTGGCACATGTCGATTACCAGTCGGTGGTTTTGCCGAGTTGATGGGTAAGTTTAAGTTTAAAAATATTTCGTATACAGCCAATTGCGCCTAACATGAAATTCATATGAAATGAGCATCATGTAAATTTTACATATAATTCATGTGAAAAAAAATTCACATGAATTTCACATAAATGTACTTCACATGAATTTTACATGAATTTTTCTTTGTGACTTTCATGCAAAATTGACTTTAAATGCAATTCATGTTAGAAACTTAACATAATTTCATGTGAAAAATTTCATGTAAATTTCATATTTGTGCTCATTTCACATAAATTTCATGTGAACTTTTACGTAAATTTCATGTAAATGTCATATGAATTTCATGTGAGGCACAATTGGCTGTATATACATGTAATTTGTTCCTCTTATCTGAGATGGATTTTTGTAAATAAAAACACCAGAAGAAACAGGTGAAAAAGCAGGTGAAGTGTTGAAGTCATGAATTTTCTCAAATTTATTTTGCACTCTTAGAAGGGTCAATTAGATTTTATTTCTATAGATTTTTTTATAAAAGTTACACATGTATCTCTGCTCATCCAAGATGAATATGCACATGCATGTACATGTACTTAAGTCTCTTCTTTTCATTTTAAAGGGAGCAACGGTCCACAGAGATTTTGTATAGAGAAAGTTGGCAAGGAGACTTGGCTACCACGTAGTCATACCTGCTTTAATCGATTAGATTTACCCCCGTACCGTAGTTACGAACAATTAGTGGAAAAACTAACAATGGCCATAGAGGAAACGGAGGGCTTCGGACAAGAATGAATTCTGGGACGTCTTAGTGCTGTTTACATTTACGTTTCTCTACTCGTCTTTCTCAAATATTATCTTGGCATACAATGGTATGCTCTTTTAGTGCATTCTACCAAGGATATCTTCTCTTATCTTTTTTGAAGTTCGGAATTGTACTCATTATCATTGTACACAAAAACGTATCGAAAGAATTTGAAACTTCGCCCATTTTTAAGTGCCAAATGCAGAACACAACATTCCTAAATCTACGTGAAAAATTGAAATAGATTTAAACGTCAATGAAATGAAGAAAAAGTATTGTAGATGAATTTGATTATTTGATAAGATTTCATAATTTATTATAAGAACTTCTACCCTACTGTGTTATGTTTATAACCCTACTGCATACGACCAAAGGTTGCAGTATCGCAGCCTAGTAAAAGTTCCTGTGATTTTTTTTTTTACGATATTTGTAAAGGGAGCCTACTTCGTAATGAAGACATTGATTGTGAAGTCCGTAGGATAGAAAAACGTCAAACTTTGCAAGAGTTATGCCACATATCTGTGATCAATTTATGATTTTGCTTATTTTATGCATGTTTGTCTGGAGAGAAAAATATCCATGATCAAGTTACATAGGTTGTGTATAATCTCTCATATTGAATGACATACTTTTCATTTCGTTTAAGATTTTCATATTTGTTCCTCTGAATTCAATATTTTATACGAAAAATAGAAATGGATCATCGATTCGTGCAACATAGTGTTTGTCTATACGTTCCTTAAGTATCACATGACTTTCGCAATGTTTTGTCCATTTTAGAAAAACTCTGCCTCTCTTGTAATTATGTGCTTGATTCTAATAGAGTTGTGCGTATGGAATTTTAATGTACCCTTACCAATTACCTCATATGATGTATTGTGTATCGTACATATGAGCATATTATATATGCAGAATCTGTCCATAATATTTCTGCCATTTGGCATCTTAAGCAGACACATAATAATATGTTGTATCCTATCACCCAATTCCTGATTTTGTTCGTCTTTGTGTTTAGATCTTTGAGTCTGTGCAATCAATTTCCATTCCTTACATGTATGTTGTGTCATTTACGTATATTTATCAACTGTATGTGCACTTGCATTAGCGGAAGATCTATCTTTACAGAATTGGCGCCAACAAGAGAGTGCTTATTTACGACTATGTTGTAATTATTTGTAAGGTACCGTGTTAGAAATCGAGGCATATGCGGTAATTAATGGTTTTAGTCAATTGACCTCTTTTCCATCCTAAGCTGAAATTCCGTTCTGCTTATAATAGTGCATGTTCAGTACCGATTCTTAAAATTATTTATGGCTAGAAAGACAAGTCTGTCGTGAAATGGAGAATATGTGTTGGTATATGTTGTGTGTGTTATTACCAAATACATATGTAATACTGTCAAAATGTTTCTTAGCTAAATCTGTAAAATCCTAATTATTTTTATAAATAACAATAAACACTCAATATCCACAAATTTTTGGCCACTCAGCCTTTATCATGTGGAAAAGCACAAAATAAAAGAATTCTACGTAATATCCATTACTGCTGGTAAACAAAGCCCAGCATAAAATGAACCATTATTCATTTGTGTGTTTATTATTATTTATTAAATATAAACTTCCCTACGGAGGACACTACTTCATTCTAATTTCTTTAGAAAAAAAATGTTATCTGAACTTGTTCGTCATATCTCTCGCAGCCTCCGTTAGATAGTTTCTGCAGAAATGATTGAACATTTAGGTAAAAACCAGCAAGTGACTTGAGTGATATTGAAAAGATTTTAGGATATTTCAATTGCCTTACAAAAAAAGATAGTAAAAAAATCATTTTGATGTATCAAGTTTAACAAAATGCAACAACAACAATAACATGTAACTCTAAATTGGACACATGTGACTTTCTATCCTTTTCTGGCATATTCATATGCTACCTATTATGTCCAAACATACACTTGTTTCTTTTATCACTGCAAATTGACATATTGTGTTTACATGTATCTGACCAACTGTACTAAATTTTCTACGGAAAAAAAATCGGAGGGTACTAGGTGAGGTGTTTGTATACTAATCTTTGAAATCGATCCCTTGGTTGCCTTGTCTTAATCCACAAATTGAAGTTTAACACAGTAGGTTACTTTGAATGTTACTTATCACATCAAATATTTATAATTTCATGATTTATAAGTGTTCAATGTTGGTAATATCACATGTTGTAGGAAAAGTGCTCCCTCATGTCCTCCATATTTTCTTCTTTTTCATCTTTTGTTTGTCTGATTAGGGGGCATATAGATTTCTACTTCTCTACTTATCCAATTCAAGAATATCAGTTCTAATAGTGTGATAGAACTTTGTTATTTTGAATAACATTGCATTTATTGTAAGGACAAAACACTACTTTGACTTTGGCACAATTTAGACCTTGATCGTTGACAAAGTTTTCAATTTTCCATTTTGGGTTAGGTGTTTTGCAGAAAGATGTCTTTTTTCAGTGCATATGTTGGAATTCCTTCATATTTATTCAAAACAATTATGTTGTTGTCTTGCTCTGTACCATGATCATGTTATACACTGATTGAAGACTGCTCAGTATATTATAGAAGGATCGCAATACAATTAAAGGCATCATATCACACACATAGCTTTAACAAGTGCATGATCCATTAGGAATAGGAGTCCAGCTTTCTAATTTTCCATGTTTTGTGAATTCATTTTTGTTATAAATTAAGCATCAGAATTTACAGACTGAGTAAGATTTTCAGAATTATCAAATAGTCATTCAGCGTAATTTCCATGTCAGCTTTTGATTTACAGTAGATAATGGTCAGTCAATACTGTATATATCATAGATGTCCAGAAAATATTCATTTACTTATGAATTCCTACAGAAGTGATACTATAATGTGAACAAATTTATAGCAAGTTTGTATGATTGGTTTATAAACTCAACACTTGTTTAAGGAATTTCAATATTGACATCATGTAGTAGTACATTTTTCCGATGCATAGGAGACACATACATGCTAACAGTATGTGCTGTCCACTCTACGTTAGATGATTCCTTGAATACAAGAAGACAATAGTTACTTCTTTTCCCATATGAAGTCTCGTCATGTTTGACAGATCTGATTGTACAATGATAATCTATTACGCTAAATACTTGTGTGGTATTTATATGTGTCGGATGGGTTTGCTCAAGTTGTGTGCAAAAAGAACTCGTGACTTTTTGATGGTGATTTAATTATTATTACAATTTAATTTGTGAAAAATTGATTTGACGTATTAAGATCTTATTTGTATAGAGATTTACTTTATATAGAACACTTCTATATGTGATTAGCATTTTGAGTGATTCCCCCATTCATCATCTGTATCCCCCCTTTCCCCTACTGATCAACATGGTAACTAAATATGCAGATCTTGTATATAAGACACCATACCACATGCTATTTGTATTACTATAAATTATGAGTGCATTGTTGCCTGTTAATTCATTAAATACAGAATATCATGATTCAAGTGTTCACTTGATTTCTGTTTTATTTTTAAGATACTTGGTAACTGCATCAAAGTATGCAAATTGAGATACTGCCGCTTTGCACCTCAAATATAGTGCTGTGTCTAGTTCAGGAATTTGCTGTCTACCACATACAAAATGCAAGAACAAGAATATTCTCCAGTTTCAATTTCATATAGAATAAATGCATCACATAATATCAATTATAATTCTTGTTTTCATAGCACATTGGTGGCGTTGTAATATACTGCTTTGTTTATGACAATGTTAGGAAAGATAACTAAAAAATTGCATTAAAGTTATAGAGTTGTCTTTCTTATATCAACACTGAGGTTAGATAAACATAATTTTATATTATAAGCTTCGCATATGCATCCTGTGTTAAAAAAAATAATCATGATTGCCTTACAGTAAAATTATTCAACATTTTAGTATCTGCTGACAATAAATTTTGCGTAGATCTAGAAGTATCTCTCAGGACCTTCAGTCCTTTGATTTAGTATAGAAGTTATGAGTATATTTTATATTTTTATGCCCCCCTCTCAAATTAAATGAATTGACCTTTCACCTACTGAACAGAAGTTGGGTTTTTAGGATCTTTTAGGATTTCAATCACAATTTGAGAAAAGGGTGTTAATACTAACAAAGATGCCGATGGGGGCATTCGTCTTTCACAAACACAGTCTTATTGTCTTGATTGTTTGGTTGATTGCTTTTGGACACAACATCAGAAAGTCAAGAGTGTAGGCTTTCATATTTCACATGTTTATTTCTTGTGATAAGACCTTTTTATCAAAGCAAAGTTTAACATTGTTTTTGCTGGACATTTGACGTATGCAAAAGACAGCCTCGAAATTGGCCTTTGTGTATCACAAACAGATCTTGTTCAGACTTAGAGTGGAACTTAATCTCTTAACATCCCTCTAATGAAGTATTTTTTGCTTATTACTTCGTTTGAGTTCTCTTGAAGATGATACCCAAAAACTTAAGTTCCACATTTATTACATCATCCAGTTAAATCTCCAGTAAGTGCCTTACATCTTCTCCTTTACATATTTCTTGTAGGATTTCAATCACATTTGAAACTGTATAGTGCTGTTCGATGTTTGATGACTGAAGTTGTAAAAAGTAGAACTTAATTGGAATTCAGGGCGAATGATAAAAATTCTCCACATCATTTATCTCTTAGTCTAGCATAAACACAGAAGAAGTACCTATCAACTATTCAGTCTCAAAGTTGAAAAGGTAAGGCAAAATCATTAGAATTTCCACTGGAACAGTTGCGAACCCCGGAATAAACAACATTCCGAAGTGAGACCAGGTGCCCGGGGAGAGTCAGCGTCTCCTGTTTGCATGCAACACCGTCATCTAAGAACATTTCTATGAATATAGACTGCATGTATTCTCGGGTAAATTTGCGTAGAGTATATTATTCTTCTGCAGCCCTATCTGCGCATCACAAGAGCAACGCAGAATAATCCACTGCTCAAAAAAATTGAAGGAGCGATTTTTCCATTGTAATATTATGGTACATAGAATGTTATATCTTTTGGGATAAGCAAGGCTACAGATATCATCAAGTTTTATCATGTGTATATGGTTAATCTGTTCAATACAGACATTGGTTATTAAGAAATTACTATCAAATATGCCATAATATATTTATGTTCATTATATAGAATAAGCAGCTGTAAAAATGTGTGATATAGAAGTAGAAACCTTGCTCCCTTAATTTTTTAGCAGTGTATTTCTGTATCAATTTTAGTTCTGAGCCAAGAAAGAGAGGAGAGTATGCAAATTAGAGATTTGATCTGAAAACTTTAGAACAGTTATTGTTTAGACCTAATACAGATTTGCATGGAAAGAGCGGGTGGCCGAATTGGAACTCTCTAATGAATCCATGAAAACATCACCTAATATAAAGTATAAAAGTTTATCATTCGTACGAGATAAAGAAGATCAACAACACTCACAACAGAGCACCAAATTGAGCATCGACGAACCTTAAGCTAGAGGTCGGACCAGGTGCCCGGGAAGAGTCAGCATCCCCTGTTTGGCTAGCCGCACCAGCCGTCGATGTTAACGCTCGAAAATGAAAACAATATCTACAAAACATGCACTGTCTGAGGCTATTTCTATATATAGGAGTGCCATGGTGACCATGTCAGGGAAATACAAAAAAAATGTCATTCAAAACACAGTCAAACCCCTCGTGGGGAACTTTTTTACGAGCCCCACACGGCAAAGGGCATGGTGAGTTCTTAATCATATTCTCTGTATGATGACCATTCCAATAGAAGTTGACGATACGATTTTATTCCCAGCATTGATCTAAGTATTTCTTGGCACAAATAAGGATGTTCCATGAACTTTACCTCAAAGGCTTGGTCAAATCTGAAAAGTCCAGACGATAATGCACCATATGGTCATGCCTCGTCCTGTTAATATTTTAATCCCCTTAATAGATCTGAATATTATGAGATAAAGAAGATCCTGACGACAATCTCAACAGCACTCACAATAGAACACCATATTGAGCATCGACGGACCCCTAGCAAGCTAGAGGTGGGACCAGGTGCCAGGAAGAAGCTCCCCTGTTGGCTAGCCGCACCCGCTGTCGATATTCACTTTTGAAAACGAACACAATATCTACAACAAAGGAAGGGACAAAACATGCATTGTCTGAGGTAATGTCTATTTAGAAAATGCTACTATGTATATCTATTCTTCTATTTTAAGAGTGTCATATGACCATGTATCTGCAAAATCAAGATCTATTAAGGGGATGTGACAGTTCTATCGAATTGAAGCGGCGGGTGTTGCATGCAAGCAGGGGATGCTTACTCTTCCTGGGCATCTGGTCTCACTCCCATATCGGGAGTTCGCTTCTTTTCATGTGGTGGAGGTTTTTGTCTGTTTGCTTTGATTCCTGTTTTATCCTGATTTTGTATACCTTCGGTTTCTGATTTTCTAAATTATCGATTTTGTGTTGTATTCAGGGATATGGTCATTATCCATATTTGTCATTATACCCAATGGCCAGAGACACTTATATGATGTAAACTTGTATTTTATGTTTTCATTTAAGTGAAGTTTTTTGGAGGAAGAATCATAATCAGTAGCAGCTCTCTAACAGCCCACAACTCAATATCTATATCGATTTTAATTAGTAATAATGATAAAACAGTATGAATTTTCCCCTCAAGAGAGGACTTCTTACATATTGGATGATGTCTTCATTTTCCATCAGTTAACACATTACAGAGGCTATGTACTTTTTGGATATGTTGTATCTGAATTATGCATCTACGTAAACCGACAATTCATATGCAAATACACTTCTTTTCACACATAAGATACTTATTCACTGCACAATGCATCACACACTGTTTATACAAATAAATCACGGGTCAGAATAAACTCAACTGAAACATTCAAACTCTAGTTGTAATTGTCCTTGAATTCAGGGCAAAAAAATCACTTTCCATCCTTGATGCGATATCACTGGTATATTTCGTCTTTTCGATTTTACAGTCCTACGTTCGATTTGTGCAGGTATCTGACGTAAAAGCATTATGACTTCATTAAATTCCTTTGAAAATGTCAGATATGTAACCCTGTTTCCCTGAATTTCATGTTGGTTTCCATAGAATTTGATGACGTCACAATGCGTTGACGTCAGATACCTGCACAAATGGTAAGTAACTCTGTATTTCGAAAAGACCGTATTATGCACTTGGTATATCCTCATCAAAGTCTTTTTGGATATCACCGTTCATATTTTTCTCAGTCAATATGAGATTTGTATCTTCGAAGTTAGGAACGATGTATTCGTCTTCCCTCCTTTTCTCGTTTCCTTTTCTGTAAAAAAATCATACGATCTCTTAAGATAGATTGTTGAAAGAAACAGATGTAAATGTAGAAATTTCAGAAATTACTCAGACATTGGCAATTTACAATAGGGAATATCCTATTGATTTCATAACTAATATAGTAGCTGCCGCTTTACGGAGTTTTGCAACGCGGCTTTACACCATTTGTGATACAACAACTCAACTGACATTTCATCACTCAACAAAACGTTAAAAATAAACATTCAGTTCTTAAATGATTATTTCTCACTATAAGGCACCCTTAAGCTGAAAACTAATCATATAGTGACTTAATCTGTGTTTTGTTACGGGTATGCAACAAACAGCAAGTTAGCGCATTCCATGCGATAAATGCTATAGCTGTGTGTTGCTATGCACCATACTTGTCTATTTTATTCTTGTTTTCCGAAATCGCGTTTTCTAGGTGAAACGATGACTTTAAATTTAAGGTCACCACGGGTTCAGTTTGCAGCTTAGAACAGCCGTCTATTATGATGTCTCGAGCGTTTACATGCGAAATGCAACACGTTCCTTTCAATAAGATAAAGAAAATTCTGACGACAGTCTCATTGAGCATCGACGGACCCCTAGCTAGAGGTGGGACCATGTGCCCGGGAGGTGTAAGTCACAGGGCTGGAAGTTGCATTGCATAGTTATGTACGTTATAGAGTCGAAATTTTGCATTTTTGTTTATAAAAGTTCATTACATTCGATCACTCGAATAGAGATAAAGCACTTAATCTTCAAAACAAACCTTCCGAATTCTACTCCATCTTTGATTGTTTCAGGAAGTTTTCTATTAAGCGTCTCTGGTAGAAATAAACCGCAAAGTATTCCAGCGCTTACTGCACAGGCCCCGAAGACTACCAACGGAAATGCTGTTCCAAATTTTCCTCCCATCATTTGACCCTGGGAAATAGAAAAAATATATGAATTAAAATATTTAAGTCAAAATTGTCTTGTAGAGAAAGTAAAGCACACTTATAAGAATTGATTCCCTTTTTTTAAAATTTCTATAGATATCGAAAGAAACATACTGATTGAGCAATATAAGGTGCTGCCATCCCTCCAAAGCGGGCTATACATGAAGCTCGCCCCCATTCCACCGTTCCGTACTACTGTTGGATACAGTTCAGCGGAAAATATGTAAATGATTCCGAATGCTGCAGCAGAACCCATTTTGCCAACGATAGAAAACATCAATGTCAAGGGTTCTAAGGCTGTCAGAGTGAAGCAAGAGAATCATTTATAAGAATGAAGGAAAACATGGAATCCTATCTAAAATATTTACACATGAACTGCGGTTCTCCTAATCGGAATTATATAATTGTAGAGCTCTTGCTTTGCATTCTGTATTGTAAGCAAATGCGATAGGTATATGACGTCACGCGAAACGTAAAGAGGATCTAGTGGTGAAAACCATATGAATACATAAATATAAGGATAATTGTTTTCATTTTTCCTTTGTATTGGTGTATACTGGCATGCACTTGGTCGTGGAAATAACTTCTTGCAGCACGAAAATTTATTCCATGACCAACTGCCTGCATACAAAGCAACAATGAAAAACAATCCGGAAGAGGCGGGTGTTGCTATACAAAGAACAGGAGATACTTTCTCATCGCGTACCTGATCTCATCTCAATCGGATTAAGTTTTACTTCTTTGCGGAATATTTCAGTCGTTCTGTTTTGTTTAGTTGTTTTTTTTTTCTTTTCATTTTCCATGATTTTTGTATGTCCTTATATTCTGAATGTGGGTCTAACTTTGACTTTCGTTCACTGATTTGAACATTCTTTCAAAATGATGACGACAAAACAGGCGAGTGTATTATATAATATTCATATTTTTCCCACAAAACACAAATCGACTAAATTCTTATTTCATTTTTCAGACGTATTTTATCACGGGCTATTTAAACAGAAAATCTAAGTAACTCCCCAAACAAGTTCCTTAGTAAATGGGTGCTTTCAGTAGTACCTTCTCCGCCGTATAATACTGTGAAAATGGTACACAACATGGTACCGCCTCCAATAAACATACAAGCACAGTGGTTTATTTTCCTCCCTAGACGATTCAACAACAACATTGATATAATTTTGGCGGGGAACTCCACAACTCCCAAAATAAAGAAATTAAGGTAGAAGTTTCCTCCAAGATTTCTGGTGTGCATAGTAACTCCATAGTAGATCATACTGACTACAATCCTAGAAATAAAGTAAACTATTAACAAAACATCATTACATAAAATAAAAGATACACTAAACACATAATATCTGTTTTCATGATTTCTTATGTAATGAATCTGATTGATTTAAAAGGTGCATCAACCCGTATATATAACTGAGATGATGTAAGTAGATGATGGAAATTCTATTCCATTAGTCGAAACTTTGTGACCTTAGTCAAGTTGTTCAAATTGACCTCGCTCTATACCAAGGAGTCAAGCGAGGATCTTTTAATAAAGACATGCCATTTCTGAACTAAGGAATTTCAACGAGTTTTTGAAAACCATAATAAATCATAGGATTCATGTCAATTAATCATTTTAAAAGGAAAAATAATAGGTCAGTGATGAAAATCAAGAATTTTGCCTTATTTTGAAAACAGGGTTAAAAGTGACGGAAATTTGTTGCTGAAAAGATCACATTGTAAAGATACTTAAAATCACCGACTTTTCAAACACACCGTAAAATGTGCTCCGGAGAAAGACTTTTCAAAATATTGAGGAATTAGCGTAATCAGTTTTGAAATGAGAGAGGACAGACGCTCAAGAATAATGTCATTTTGTGGTTCTATTGAAAAAGTGTGAACGTGATAAAATTTGCCTTAAATTGGTTGGAATTTAAGCAATTTATATTTTTTCGTATCCATCAGCTCTATAGAACAGTTTATGTCAATAATACTTCATATGTAAAACGACATTCATGAGAAATGAGAGAAATCCGAACTGTTCAAAAAAGTACATCAAGCTCAATTTTGTTTAGAAATTACTGCGAAGCATGTTCTTACGGATTTTTCTTTCAGTTTAGTTCAAATTTTCAAACTTATCCGTTTTTAGGTATATAATGAATTAAAGTCTTCAATATAGTCACAATGATATATTGGCCATAATAGATTGAAATAGCTATACAATTCAAGCTCAATTAGTGCTAAAACAGGGAATGCGTAAGAATGGTCTAAAATCGTGACCAATGACGCACCTTAAATGAGACAAGCTGACTTTTCAATTGGATTTTTAGAAAGCACTGGACTGATTGAGTATCGACGATTTATGATAGGGTAACCAGATTCAAGGTTATAAACTTGTAATTGTAACAACTACCAATCAGTCCATCCGAGATTTTTATTTTTGCAAACTCAATGACGAAGTGCATCTAATCTAAATAATAATTTGGATATTTCAAGTACCAGTTGAAGATTAAAATCGTTGTTCTGAAGAAAAGAACTCTGTGTGAGAACAATTTCCAAAGTCTCTCCGTCTTTGGAACCCATAACTTCTCAGGATGAATTATTTTCCCGTGAACAATTACTTTGTTTGCCTTTGCCATCTTTTGAGCTATTCTTTCGGCCTCGTCATACCGTTTCTGTGACACCAACCATCTTGGCGACTCTTCTATGAACCTAAAAGACAAAATAAGTTTTTAGCCTTTGAATATAATCGGATCTATCTTCCTGTAAAGAAGAAAAGTAACCTGTCTTCATTGACGTCCCTTTATGCCTAGGAAATCAATAGGGGAGTCTATTCAACACGATTTTGGCCTCAGACATGCGTTTTATATGTTGTTTTCATTTTTCGTGCATGAACATCGACGGCGATTGCGGCTGGACAGCAGGGATGCTTGCTCCTTCGGGGCACCTTATCCCACCTCTAGCTTGCTAGTGGTCCGTCAATGCTCAATTTGGTGCTCTATTGTGATTGCTGTTAAGATTGTCGTCAGGATCTTCTTGAATTCATTTGTGTCACTTTGAAGGCATAGCTCTGTCTTTAGATGGTTCTTTGGCATAAACTGAAGGTTATGCTTAGAATTTTAAACTTCATATAATCATTCTTTGATTTCTTCAGTTTCGGTCTCGAGCACCATCGATGAGACATCACATGAAGAAATTCTCCTATGGTGCACTACAATTATTGCAATAGGACATTTATTACAGAAATAAAGAAATAATATCTGTCATTGTGTTGACATAAGGACGGGTTAGCGCAATGGCAGCGTACTCGCTTCTAACCTCTAAGGACTTGGGATCGAATCCCAGATTCGGCAAAGGGGTCTTATGTGGGAGGGAATGGCAGTCGTCCACAAAGTCCTAGGAGGTTTTCCCCGAGTTCTCCGGTTACCGCCTGCTACAAGGACCCCCTCATGCCGACATCTGAGAAAACCTCACACAATAATATAAAGTTTGTAACTTGTTTGTTAAACGTTGTTAAATAACTAAATCTTTTCATTGCGTTGACATAATTGTGATGAGCTTTTATTTTATCTCCTTTGATTATAAGAGCATTAAAGTACGTACTCACCACCAGTATGAAAGAAATGCGATACAAGGTAGACCGACAGACAGCTGTACGTAAGCCCAGTGTCTCAGTAAGAAACCCATCAGGCTAACATACACAATGCCTACGGCAAAGAACATATGGATTGGTATGCCCGTCATGACACGCTTGGAGGGACCACACAACTCGACACCTAAAAGGAATTACAAGACTTGAAACATAAACAGACCCAGTTTCCAACATTTTTTTTACTTGTCCATTTTTATAATTGCGATTGCATGCTGGGTAATCTAGCAACGTAGAACAATTGGTTTTTTACATTTTGGTGCAAAAGGGGGAACGTGATTCAGTGTAAGAATGCCTTATCTATGAGTTGCATAAGGTGGATATTAGTTTTTTATACCGCACAAACACGATTGGCGTTTTACTTTCACTTTCATCTACACGAATCACGCCTGATCGCATTCAGCTTTATAAAAAGGCGTATTTTTTTTCTTTTGTGGATAAAACTCATAGCTAAGGCATCCATACACTGCATCCCATTCCCCCTTTTGTGATAAATAATCTGTAATTTCACGAAGTTTTTGATAAACCGAATAGTTCTGCGTAGCGAGATTACCCAACGTGTATCGGATAAGTCAGACATTTAAGGTGAAAATGGATGTGTCATTAAAGAATTTTTGGTTATTTTTTGTACAGCACATATACATACATGGAGATACAATTTATCACATGTTATGTCCAGGACGAAAATCATTGGATATGAATAATAATGGTTTATCAAAATGATTTCAAATATTGGTTCTACAGAAAATTAAAAAAAACCCTTAGTTTTTATGATTTCATGACGAAATTCGATGGAACAAATCGACTAAACATGTGATAAAAAGAATCTTAAACGACTTTCCATATTCGTAGAATCAAAGACTCATGTGCTACATTTTACCCGTATATACCTTGT
Organism: Pinctada imbricata; assembly: GCA_033119305.1. Classification (NCBI taxonomy): domain Eukaryota; kingdom Metazoa; phylum Mollusca; class Bivalvia; order Pterioida; family Pteriidae; genus Pinctada; species Pinctada imbricata. The sequence goes on along the minus strand of VSWD01000012.1, from coordinate 34,007,869 downwards.
TATAAAATATATGGAAAACATTTAAGATCCTGTACATAAAATAGCTTTTATCTGGTTATTGAATCTTTAATGTTTGTTGACGACCAGCGTCTTCGGGGCTCTCTTCGAAGACTTGGGAGTAGACATATGTGATACAACATCCACCTGGCTTTGTTAGACTCTTATAGTCTATTTTGTTCCCTCTGAAATTTTGGAAAAAGGGAAAGATTAAATCTGTTAAAACTATTAACATAACTTTAAAGGTTACAATATCAATGAACAAATTGTTTTCCCTCGCACTTCAGTCGATCGTCGTTTAGACATCATTTGTAAGGGAGAATGAAAAACACCCTTACGAAATCCGCTTACTAGCAGTTTTGAACATGAAAGCGTGCGTAAACTAAATGTTGTTTTATCCCAAGACGGTACGTTTGCGTACAGATGTGATATAAAGCTACTTCTCATTTCCTCTCGAACAACATTCAAGAATCATTATTTCTTTTTTTTTTCGAACCGCGCAGATGAAAGAGGGTTGATAGAATTTGGTAACCCAATTCTTATTGCTTACAAAATTAGAAGAAAGGATGGGATTTCCAACAACACTCGGTGGCAGCAGCCACAGCAAAACCACAAAACACCCATGGCCAATGTAAACAAAGAACAAAAACCTACACCATAGAAATATGAAACACATAAGACCACACATAAACCAACGAGACAAATTGACAACCAGTGTCGACTTAGGACGGCCATTCGCCCTGCAAGTAGCAGACAGTGAGTTATCCGGATTACTTGCGCAGAACCCTCCCACTTTCCCGATTACCAAGAGGTCTCAAAGAACGCAGAATTGTGGTGTAAAATTACCTCCTCGCTGTAAGATAAACATACAACAGATAGCATGACGCAGGGGCCTAAGAAACACACAGATGGATAGGTAAATGTATGTTATATAAAAAAACATACATTGAAGATTGTAAACATATGATGGGAATTTTAGATACCATTTGCTGGACAAAGCATTGAAAGGACAAATTATTCTGGGTACTTTATACCGACCAAATAAAGAACCACGTTAAACATATTTAATCCGTTTTAAGATTGTAGTATCATATGAAAAGGGTCTTACGAGGGCTGATTGATATGTTGTGAGCCTCGTATTGAATTTTATCAAATATTTTGCATTATTTTAAGGGCCTCAATACCACTTTATAAAAGAGCTCCTTATTTTGACTGTTCAGAAAGCCATCCACTGCAAGTATGACGTCATCATCGGACTGAAAGTGGGCGGCAGAAATCTAGGAATCTAGGAATCTAATGGGGCAAGATCAGGTGAATGAGGCTTATGCTCAATCAAATTAAAGAAACAATCATGAATGGCAGCCATAGCAGTGACATACTTGTGGACAGGAGCAATGTCCTGATAGAACAACACACATTTCACTAGTGAGCTTTCCGCGGCGCTGAAGTTTAATATTTTATAACCAGGGTGATTCCACTGTTTCGACTGTTGTTTGGCCTCTGGGGTAAAATAATGGACCCTTGTTTCATCCATAGTGACAAATCTTTTTTAGAAAATTGACAGGATCTCTCTCAAAAAGGTTATAATTAGCACGCGATAAAGTGCACCTGTTGTGCTTCTGATCAACTGTAAGAAGTCTTGGTACTCGACGGCCGAAAGTTTTCTCATTCCAAGCTTTCCTTTGAAATGCCAACTGTACTGGCTGGCTATATATCTTTCTGTTACTCGTCTGTCAGTCATAACAATATGATGGACTTTATTAATCATTTCTGGAGTTGCAACAGTGAAAGGCCTTCCAAGGAGGGGATCATTCTCAAGGCTCTGTCTGCCGCGCTTAAATTCCGCCACCCATCTTTTCACTGTAGCATATGAAGGGGCATCGTTCCCTAATGTGGGAATAGGCACAAACGAAAAATATCAATAACAAAAAAACCGACCGAAACTTCAAAAGTTGTGAATAACAAAGTGCGGGTGCTATTCTTTAAATTGGACTCGCTTTATTCCCATCAGTAATGCGATATTTCAGGTATATATTGATAAGAAGTACCAATAAATATAAAAATTACTTAGCACATATGCTGGAACGAAGAATCCATGACAAGCAGCTCCGACAATGAATTGTAGAATAAGAAAGGAGTAGAACTCTGGGGCAAAGGCTGTACCCGTTGAAACACCAACCTGGATGAATGCAGACAGCATCAGTGTCTTCTTTCTTCCAATACTACGTTAACGATACAAGTATGTAATATTAGTTCATAAAGGTTTTCAAAAGCGTTACAAATTTGACAAAGCAGATAGGAGTATTCATGCTTAATGACGAACGGTGAAAAGGCAATCTGTATATGAATGTAAATTTGAAAAATGTCCGAAATATGAAAATAACATAATATTCGCATTCACGCACATGCACATACACCCCATAAAATAAAATGCACGTATTTTGATGGTACTTGAAAAATCCGTGATACGAAGGAAACAGTTATTTTTCAGAAGACGGAAATTTCGGGACAGTAGACCATTTTCCGACCTTGTTAGAAAGCACAAAATGTCCGAGTCAACATCTTTTGGCGTTGTTTTTCATTATGACGTCACTGTTTAAAGACGCTATTTCTTTGAGACGTTACAATGAAAAAGTGCACAAAAACTGCATACCTCGGACATTTTTCGTCATTTTGTCAGCCATTATGAATTTCGGCAAGTGGCCTATTGCAAATCACGCTCAGTCAGCTCCATAGCGGTCATCTAACTCCTGAGACTCACCTCACTCAATCCCACGCATACAAGAACAAAGAAAATGTGAATATAAATAATTTAAAAAATAGAAAAACTAACAATTAACAAAGTAAATGAAGGAAGCCACATTACAAAGAAACTGATTACAACGTAAGATTTACTCGAGGAAGTGATTAAACAAATAGTTTTAGATAGATACTTTCGATTTATAGGAAAGTGTCTGAAAATTCAATCTGAAAATTAAAAATGTCTAAATTGTCGATAGACCATAACGTGACAACTTCGTTGCGCTTCACTGTCGTTTGTGTCTTGGGGGTTTGTTTGTTTGTTTGTTCTGTTTTGTTTTGTGTGTGTGTGGTTTTTTTTGACACCGTCATTTATTGTTCTTGTAGCATTGTCGTGGAAATATCATTTTTTGGTTTGTCATTTTAATAAAAATCTGAATACCAAAGAAGGAATTATCTATATGCCGTATCAATGTTAAACGTCATTAAACTCAATAGCATCATTTAAGAACAGATAAATGCACCATGGACCAGACATGCACGTTCTAGGGTACTCAGCCCTCGTCAGTGATCGACAATCTAAACAACGTAATATGACCAAAGAGTGTGAAATGACAAATATGGATAATGACCATATCCCTGTCTACAGTACAAAATCGATAATTCAGAAAATCAGAAACCGAAGGCATACAAAATCAGGACAAAACAGGAACCAAAGCAAACAAAAACAAAAACCTCCACCATATGAAAAGAAGCGAACTCCCGATATGAGAGTGAGACCAGGTGCCCAGGAAGAGTAAGCATCTCCTGCTTGCATGCAACACCCGTCGCTTCAATTCGGTAGAACTGTCACATCCGGTTACTTCCATTTTGGAAGATATAGAGTACAATCTTTGGTTGGATGGTTCAAATGGTCTATGACAGAATATCATCCACCATTCTGGATAGTGGGACATCATAGTGTATGACGAGTTCCCCATATCGACCGTAGAACTTCCTCAGTGACGATGTTAGTCGGTCACAAACATATCCCTGACTGAGAAGCTTATCTGAAAGACGCCTAGCTCTCAGAACAAAATCCGTATATTTGGTACTTGCTCTGGCATAGCGTATCAACTGAGATATGAACACGCCATAAGCAGGCGATGAAGGGATGTTGCTACTCAGAAAAGGAAAGTTCGTAATGCTGAAATTGAAGTCGTCACGTTTGTCATAGAGTGAGGTGTTCATGTGACCATCAGTGTCGTAGGACAACATTATGTCCAAATAGGATGCTGAATTATTTGTCTCTGTAGTTTCTTTGACTTCAAGCTCCGAAGGATAGATACTGCTCAGGTAATCCGCAGTTATTATGTCCAAAATGTACCGAAAGACGTAGTAGGATTGGTGGGATATGATGCTACAGGATTTTTTTTTCTTAGAAATTTCAAGAACTTTTGAAAACAGAATTTGTCTTAGTATCCTAGTGCAATCAGAAGACACTGACTCTCCCCGGGCACCTGGTCTCACTTCGGAATGCTGTTCATTCCGGGGTTCGCAACCGTTTCGATGGGAATTCTTACGATTTTGCCTTGCCTTCTCGACTTTGAGACTTAATAACGGATAGGTACTTCTTTGATGTTTACGTACCTGTCTGCGAGCATTCCAAATCCAATGTCTCCAAACAGAACTCCAAAATAATAAATCATCTGTGAATGGGAGGCTTTGATAGCATCATCACACACAAGGTTATTCTGTTATAAAGAAATAGAATATTTGAAGGAGCCTTATTGAAAAAAAGAATGTAGGTACACCAAAGATAAGACAAAATTTGCTACCCAGAAAGGAAAAGTGTGTGATGCCTAAGTTAAATAACCACAGGATTCACACTTGAGGTGTTATAAAATGCGTTCGCAAAACAAAGTTATGGCCATTTTCCGATGATTTTAGGTTTCAGAGTTTTCTTCATGGATATTTCGCCATTGTATCTCGAGCATGCCCTCAGAAATCTAAAAACTGAAAATCCTGTATCCGCCCCAAGCGGGTCACTTGGCATAATAAAAACAGAAGTGAAGCCGAATGGGTAAACATGGGAGGTTTTAGGAATCATCATGTTTTCTAATAATAAAAGAAGGAAGTGTTCCAATCCTACAGCCAAAGAATAATTGCAGTAACACTGTTGCACTGTCAGGCAAATAAGTGCAAAATTTTCTGTGCACGAAATAAAAAACCCGAATTGGTTATGTATGCATGGTCTTCTTCTTGTTGTTATCTTGCATGTACAAGTAGCCGCTGTCTGTCTATATTTCTTTGAAAAAAAAGGTATTTCCTATTCTAGGTATTGTCGTTAAGGTATTCAGCCCGTCAAAAACATTTTCAATGTGAATTATCAAAGATACAGATTTTCTATTTCATCATATGTCCTAATACAAATGATGCCACTTGTCAACCAATAGCCCATGCAATTACCTCCGAACATTCCCGATAATAAAATCATCGGTATTTGTCGGAAATGTAGGAATAGTGTACAAATTTAACCGGAAGTAACTCTATTGGGTGCGGGAACCTTAAATTGAATTATTAGTCTTCCTTATGCCTAATTATTACCTTTGAGACGAATGTTTCCTTGAATGTCTCTGTGTCGTACACCCACTCAGAACATTTGACAGATCTCTTTCCTGGTTTCCTGTAGCATTAAAGTTGATATACCGATACGTGTGACATTGGTCATAATAGAGGTTTGAATCGTCAGACAAAGGTATTGATTGGTTGATTAGATACTGATGATAATCACTTTGTACTTCCCACGTGTCGTTTGAATATCCAGGGATCTTACACCTGGAATGAAATGGATATGGTCATTATCCATATTTGTCATTTGAAGAAAAAAATCTTCAATAAAGTAAAATGAAACTATCTCCAATACGAACGTCCTAAAATATTGAAAGCGAGTCTCATACACTCATATCTTTATAGATTACCTAGTTGTAAGCTTAGAATTTACGTTTTGGTCGAAGGGCACCCGAACTGAATCGGAAAACATGATAGTGCAAGTAAACATCAGCCAGATTCTGATGTGAATTAAACTTTGATTATAAAAATAAAGGAAAGTGTACAAAGAATCATTTTAACGTATAAAAGTGCACAGTAAATGTGAAAAATCCATTAGATTTCGGGACTTCGCTCCTTGAATAAAAAAGGCTTCTTCCTGGATCCATTCGGGGCCTCAAAGCCACCCCAACCCTTTGACTGTAGACTTGTTCTCTGGCTACGCACCTGATCATTTCTCTATTATAGCATATACAGATTTTGTTTTCTTGCTTCAATGGCAGTAAATTTTATTACAAGAATGAAATCATTAACAATTATTACCTGTGTTTTGGAGTAGCATTAAGGAAAATTGGTAGCAACATGAAGCATCCGGAGCTGATACTTGCAATACAGAGCAACAGATAGAGTCGCTTCTGGAAATATCCAAACTCTCCTAACTTAACTAATATGTCATCAAACTTAAGTTCCTTCATGTTCGATATATCTGTAAGAGAATGATAGGCTAGATGTTACTTCAAAAGGGGTAGTTTATAGGTTTTTCCTATCTCTTGAACTTTAATTTTTTTTACAAAAGCTTCGTTCTACTGTTTTTTGTGTTATAAGTGAGTCAAGGACATGCACAAGCCATACGTAACTTTAGAAGTGTGTTTTGAAATGCTAAAGCGATCGTGTCATATTAGTTTCCATTGGCCGAAAATGACAAAAAAGTTCGATTTGACGTCATCAGTATGTTATACAATTAACTATCAGATAACATTTCTTGTCAATGACACCGAATCGCGTATATGAATCATTAATTTTGGAAATTGTTATGTACTGAATGGATGATACAGTACATTTAAAATGACGCGATAGATAGTTTCATCGAAGAATACAAAAAAGAAATAATATTTATCTAACACTATCAGATAGCAGATGAGTTGAGTATCTCAGTGAAAATCTAAAAGAGGAATACATAACAATCAGGAATATATAATGTCTTAGCAATATGCCAAATAATACGGCTTTAAAAAAAGTAGAAAAAAATGTTTGTTTTAGCGTCGTCAGGCACTTGAAACATTGCAAAACTGGTTAACACTTAAACAAGATGCCCTACGATGTCCACCATTTAAGAAAAATCTTGGAGCTCTACGCATTAGTACGTTCCATTACGATTACCTCGATTAGGTATCGCGTTTTGTCGCGTGCTGTCACGACTTCCCACACTTATTTAGATCTCTCGCGATCCTCAGAACCAAACACAAAGCTTCTCATGTTTCGATACTATCAAATCGAAGACATGGTGGAGATCGCTTAGCAAAAGCTGGTTTGTTGGCATAACTTTTAGATTATGTTTCGAATTTCATTCCTTTTTATATCCATTATATTGATTTCTTCTATATCGATTGATGGTATATTACTTGAGGAAATGCGAATATGATTCACTGATATTCTAATAATGTATTCCTTTTTTTAATGTATTTATTGCATTTACACATAACATATTTGAGATATTACTTGAGCAAATGCGAATATGATTCACTGATATTCTTATAATGGATTCCTTTTTAATGTATTTATTGCATTTACATATAGCATTTTGAGATAACATAAACTTACATAAATACAAATATCAACTCAATCTTCCACTCAGTCCTCACATCCAACAATAAGAAAGTACAGATAAAGTCAGATAAGAACAAAGCAAGTATTTCTAGCAAAGTAACCAAAAAAAATTATAATAATATTGGCAAATTATACTTAGAACTGCATGTGTTAGTGATATGGATGGATTCCTTGTAGTTTAGGGCAACTACGGTGATAAAATCAGGGATTAACTTATGAAATAACAACTAGCTAGCCGTGGTTTATTGTCAAGTAATTCCACGAGTCGCATGAACAAATCAAATTATCATCGAGCCGTGAAGCGGCGAGGTGATAATTTGATTGGTTCATGTGACTCGTCTATTCTAATATAGCACGTGAATGGGCGGAGCTTAGCGCACTGGAAGTTTGTTGGAGATTTTACACCAGGCGAGTTCTATGGTTCATATAGGGAGAAAATCTCAAGTCATATTAGAATTGTCTTTTTGCGAGCTTTCCGATGTATAACTTTGATAAGCTCGAAAATTGGCGGAGTGGACTGTGACTTTACGGTTATCGTGACTGGTTACCTCAGTCGGTAAGAGTATTTGCTTAGAAAGAGGATCTTGGGTTCGATTCCCGGGCCGACATTTACATCAGGCACAATACCCACGACTAGTAATTCATAATTTTGTCTGGTTATAAGACAAAATGTTTTCAAAAACTTTAAACACATCCTGCTATGTTTTTCGGTACATTTTTGGACATAATACCTTTCACACTCTTTGCCAATGTTACATCGACGATCACTGACGAGGGTTTGGTACCCGAAACGTGCATGTCTGGTCCATGCTGAAAAGTTATCTGTTCTTAAATGATGCTATTGAATAATGAAGACGTTAAACATTTATTCAACTTGGTGTGTGTCACTCCTGGTGGACCAGGGGTCCCAGAGGGCACATGTAGCCAAGTTCGATCAACTTCGGTTGATCGTTTCTTCAACGCATTCGACATTTTCTGTTAGCAATATTTCTTGAAATCTCTAAAACGTGGGTCCTGTAGCATCATATCCCACTCATCCTCCTACCTTTCACACTCTTTGTCCATGTTACATTGTTTAGATCGAGGATCACTGACTAGAATTTAGTACCCGAAACGCGCATGTCTGGTCCATGATGAAAATTAATCAGTTCTTAAATGATGCTATTGAATTTGAAGACGTTTAACATTAGAAAGATCAATAATGATAATTATATGAAGTTATGCCCACTACAGCTTCAAACCCATGATTTTCATGTAAAACCGTATAATGAATAAATTTACCATAAAACAGTGTAACATTTGGAGCCGCTTATTTTGACAAGAGGAAATTAAAACTGTATTGTAGATGGCGCCAGGGGAATTCACTTCCGCTTTATTTAAACTGTTTGGCATGAAATACTACTGACGAGGATTCAAGTATCCGAAACACGTGTCTAGTACAACAAAATTGGTACTATAGAACATATATTTCAATATTGACAACTTTTACAAGTTCGACGAATTTAGCCACGTCAGTGATGCTCGAAGTCTAAACAGATATACAAAGCACACCGATTATTTCAAGAGCTTAATTCGACATAATATGTTACCAAAGGCTCCTTTAAGGAAAGAGTAATAATTAAGGACATATTCCTTCGTTAAATAACACGGTAGCATATATCACATGATAAGGTGAATACCATAACATGTAAACAAAATAAAAAAAATACGTTGAACTGTTCTCTGAATATATCTCTTTTCTTGACTAAAAAGATTACCATCATATAAATGACAATGATGCTCATATGACAGATCTACAATAGTGTCATGTAAAGTAGATTCAGACCGTATTTACCATGTTTAATCGAAGGGTATTCCCGGGCTAGCGATTATTTGCACATCACTTGATATACTACTGTGAAAAAAGTCACATGAAGATATTTTTCACATCACTACTGATACCAATGTTATTATTACTACAGGCGATTACTTACAGGTGGAAATTTTAATGTCATAATCAAAACTAACATGGCTAAAATAAATTAACCATCTCTTTATCTAAGATTTGAACAATCAAACATTTCTTCACTATTGGGTGTGTATACTTACGCAGAAATCAACTTAAACAGAAAGCACTAAAGATCCAAAACTGTGCAAGATACCACCCTACACACTGATCCTTGATCCTAGTATTACATTAGTAGATGGACCAAAGATTGACAATAATGTCATTACGCAGCTACCGAAACGTTCCCACGCTGACCTACTTGCCGGGTTGCCTGAATTTCTTATTGAACCTATCAGACATAAATATCATAACGCAATACACAGATAGTATGCTAACACATCTCATCCTAATCAAATTCAGAGGCCGATATAGATCAGCAGAGCAAAAACATGTGGGATCTGCCTTCAATAATAATGCTTGCTTAGCACAATTCATTCACGAGAAGTATCTAATGTAAAATAACAGTAAACAGTGGCGGCTCTTAAGCCTGCTTTTCTTGTTCAAATTTACATAGGCTTTATACTTTGTCGGCCTTACGTAACATGTGATTAAAGGAGTGGTAGCTAGTGCATTGCGGTGCTAAAAAAAACAACTCAGTATTAGGAGCTATATGATTTATTAGAATGAAATAATGAATGTTGAAAAAATATTTTATACATCTTTCAAATTATATTTGACATAATTTGTACATTCGAGTAGTCTTTGGATTGGTTCAGTTTCTAACGATTTTCATTGCATTTATTGCATAAAAAAGTAAAACATACTTAGGAAGAAATTGAATAATTTTAACAAAAATAAGTAAATACAAACCATGTTGTTGCTGAGTAAATCCAATAGCATCGTTAAAGGCGATGCAAAATTACCAGCTTTGACTCCTTCACTTGGCCTTAGAAGAAGACACTGCCCCGACATCTTTTCGGACAATTGACCGGACTCCTCATTTGATGAAGCTGAGTTCTGGACAGTGAAGGACATTCTTTGAGATTAATCATTTGTATATATGGCTTTATTATTGAGTGTTAAACGTCTTCAAATTCATTAGCATTGTTTAAAAAGTGATGAGCATGACAGCATTGATCAGACATGCACGTTTCGGGTATTGATCCTCACTCCAAACAATGAAAAATAGCCAAAACCTATGAAAATTTAAAATATACAGAAAGACGCGGCAAGATGGCTGGGATACTACAGGACCCAGGTTTCAGAAATTGGGAAAATTTTGAAAACAGAAATTTTCGAATGCGTTTGAAGAAACGACCCACCAAAATTGATCGAACTTGGCTGCATGTGCCCTCGGGGACTCATGGTCCACCAGCAGTGACACTCACCAAGTGGTACAAATATTAAACGTCATCAAATTCATATCCATAATCTAAGAGCAGATAAATTTACAGCATGGACCAGTGTTGCACATTTCCGGTATTGAAACCACAATCATTACAATGAAATTTTGCCAAAATCCATAGAATGTTTAACGTCTTCAAATTCATTAGAATTATGTCCAAAGTATACCGAAAGACGTGGCATGATGGTTGGGATATGATGCTATAGGTCCCAGGTTTCAGAAATGTTATTTGAGTGTTATTTGTCTTTAAACAGTTACATTTGTATCAGAATACATCCTCTGGGTTCATAAATAATTAACCTTGCAGTCAGAATAGACTTTGGCTAATTTTCGGTCTTACACCGGACATCCTCTGCATTAATAAATAATAAGAATAGACTTTTGCTCTTTTCCAATCCTATGATTCCGGGGTCATAGTATGAAAAATTTGTTAAATCAACTTTGATATTCATCTGTTCTTTCGGTATTTTTAAACATAACTTTCACAGTCTTTAGACATATTTCATTGTTTTGGTTTCAGGATCACTGACGAGGGTTAAGCACCCGAAACGTGCATGTCAGGTCCATGCTTAAAACCTATCTAATCTTAAATGATGCCATGAGTTTGAAGACGTGTGGCATTAAAACCGCATCGCATTTGAGTGGTGTCACCTACAATAATTTTCATTCTTACACTGGTCTCTCTTGAGATTTTCATTTAGATAGAGTGACTCTGTTGTGCTGTTTTGTTTCCGTCTGTTTATCCGCTCTTTCTCGTCTCCTGAGAATGCGTCCCGCTGTTGTCACTGTTAGGGATCTCCTCCTTCCTCATCATTGTTTTGTTTTATATTCTTCAATGCATTTGAAGAAACGACCAACCGAAATTGATCGAACTTGCCCTCGGGGACTCAATGGTCCACCAGCAGTGACACTCACCAAGCGGTACAAATGTTTAACGTCTTCTAATTTATTAGCACCATTTAAGAGCAGATAAATTTACAGCATGGACCAGATATGCACGTTTCGGGTATTTAACCCTTGTCAGTGATGCTCGATCTAAACAATGTAATATACTAATTGTAATTTGCGTGCTGATTTTGGGGTTTGTGTTTAACTTTCATTCACTGATAGACACGATTTATTTGTCCCTTATTTTCATAGCTGACTTTTTGGTAATGATTTCATTTTTCTACACTCAAATATCGAAGAGTGAATGCTCCCTTCTGGCAGATAAATTCATATTGATTGGATTTGAGGAACTTTTCTTTTGTTCACATTTGAAAGATATCATATATTTTAAAACTCACGTAAACAGATCAGTGGACATTGATAAGGTTTCGCACGACACAATGGTCATTATTTAAGTGTGAGTGCTTAGATACATTACAAGAGAATTTATTAATTGTAAATACATGTGGTACAGATTATGGCGAACAAGGCAAATTGAATAATATTGACATGAAATGGAATCATTTCGATTTGTTGAATACTATAATGCTCAAATCTGAATAAGTTAAAAGTTGAATATTTGTTGTTCAAAGACGATATGTGATCTTTTGGACAGTAAATCCAGGTCACTGACGGGCAACATGGTGAGTGTCACTGCTGTTGGACCAAGAGTCCCGATGGCACATGTAGCCAAGTCTGATCAACTTCAGTTGATCGTTCTTCAACCGCATTCCAATTTTCTGGAAATTTCTGAAAGTGGGTCCTGTAGCATTATATCCCACCCATCCTCCTTCGTCTTTCGGTTATATTTGAACTTCACTTTCACACTCTTTGGCCATATTTCATTGTTTCGATTGAGGATCACTGACGAGAGTAAAGAGTAAAGTACCCGAAACGTACATGTCTGGTCCATGCTGCAAATTTATCTGTTCTTAAATGATGCTATGAATTTGAAATCGTATAATATTACTATTCGTTGATCCTATCTAGAATAGGAATCCATTTACATGATTGTCTCATAGATTTGGACATATTCGTAAATTGTGTTTTTGTAAAGTCTTATGAGGACGGACAAGACATTTAATGCAGACAATATATTTCTGTCTGTTGAAATCTCCATGTTCCGTAAAATCATTCTCACATCATATTTTGCGTTGTCGAAAACTTCATTTTTCAACAATGCAAAAGAAACTGATAGAGAAGGCGTAATGTCTGTCCGCAATAGTGAAAATGTCAAAATACAATATTTAAGAAAATCTTTGGGTTAAAAATGAAAACTAGAATGAAGACCTTTAATATTTGTACCGCTCGAGGAGTGTCACTGCTGGTGGAACAGGAGTCCCCGAGGGCACATGTAGCCATGTTCGACCAATTTCGATTGGTCGTTTCTTCAAACGCATTCGAAAATTTCTGTCTAAAAATTTTCACATATTTCTGAAACCTGGGTCCTGTAGCGTCATATCCCAGCCATCTGGCGACGTCTTTCGGTATATTTGGACATATCTGTCATATATTTTGGCCATATTTCATTGTTTGGATTGAGGACCACTGACGAGAGTTAAATACCCGAAAGGTGCATGCCTGGTCCACGCTGTTAATCAATCTGCCTTTAAACGATGCTAATGAATATGAAGACGTTTAACATTGGTAAAAATATGAATCCGCTGTCAGGCTTGATAAAATATTCGTAATAGGACGGATAAATATGGTCGAAACGAGCGTTTTTGTCCCTATAGAAATCAACGGAAAACGGAATTTGCTTTTACAGCATTGTTCACCACGCTGAACATAATGCCACTTTCTCCAAATTGATGCATAAAAAAGGTCTGTTTCCTGACCAGGTGGGAGGAGTTTGTGAAAGTTATCCTGATTACCAAACTTTTGATAACATCGTTGCAGATTCCAAAGATCGATTCATATGAATAGAACTTTTCGATTGATGCCAAAGAGTCAGAATGACAAATATGGATAATGACCATATCCCTGTATACAGCACAAAATCGATAATTCAGAAAATCAGAAACCGAAGGCATACAAAATCAGGACAAAACAGGAACCAAAGCAAACAAACAAAAACCTCCACCACATGAAAAGAAGCGAACTCCCGATATGGGAGTGAGACCAGGTGCCCAGGAAGAGTAAAAAGAAGGGAGGAGATCTCCAACAAGACCCCGTTGCAGCATCAACAGTAAAACACCAAAACACTCGATGCAAAAACACAAAAGACGAGTACAGCACGAGACGGAAAAGAGACACACGACATAAACCGACGAGACCAATGGGTAACCGGTGCCGACTTTGGACAGCCATCTGTCACGCAAGTAGCAAATGGTGTGGTTATCCTGGATTACGTGCGCACAACCCTCTCACTTCTCCAATTACCCAGAGGTCTCGAAGAACGTACAAATGTGGTGCAAAACAACCTCCTTACTGTAAGATGACATCACACAAACAAGACCGCGAAACGCAGAGGCCCCAGAGACACAGATGAATATGTAAATGGATATAAAAAGAGGGCACGCGTAATACAGTCCGTGCTCTGCCGGCTGTAGCGAGCTCATGTATGTAATCACCCGAGGAGTCCGACTGACATTCAGAGAGGACAGGTGGTCGGGGCCCTGTCTTCTCTAAAGAGGTATGGACAGGGCCCGTCATGGAGTCCCGTCGTCACAGTCAGTCAGAGTGCAAGTCTCAAGGATGCGCTTGTACAAGACTGTAGATTGGTCAAGTACCAAGCCTAGTGTCCGTCTGGTGACATTAGGATCATATCCACGGTATAAAAGGCGTTTGATGATTCTGACGCATTTTCGATGGTTATGCTGCCTACCTTTGATCCTTTTTATTTTGTTTATCATATCACCATAAAAGACAGGTTGTGTAAGCATCTCTTTGAAAGTTTTATTATTGCAACATTTATTTGAACCATTTTGAATTTGTCCAGCGCAGCAATATCATTTTTCAGTGGCGCCACTCACAAAAATTTCTTTTTCAACAATGAAAGTCTTAGGAGATTATTCATAGTGTAGTCCTTAAGGTATATAACCCTTAACTAAAGGATTGGTACTGCACAATTACCAATTCCACCACATTACAATTTATTACATCGATGCAATCAAAAATGATATCGATGTAACAAAAATTGACGACAAAAATATTAGAGCAAATATGTACAGCTGAGCCTGTCGGCACATCAAAGGCTTGACGATCCTTGCCGAGTATACATGCTATGGGGACCTTTTTTCCCTTTAATTACATATACATGTATCATATACAATTTCCATAACTGATGCTTATTTAGTTTATAGAAGACAAGAAGGTGTGTGCTCGTGAGAAATTTATTTATGAATGTAAGAAATGCATTTCTAAGATTAATTCAATAACTAATGGTTGTTAAGAAATATATAGTGTATATATCATTATTGATAAAATAGCACTCAGACAGTGTACAATTAAAATAACAATAAATAAAAGGTCGACCATATAAAGTGTGTTTAAAGGAAACGCATACTGTTACTCTTTTTAAAGAATCGACTACATTTATACATGACGTAGATTCAATTTCTTTCCACAATTCAAACGTCGTATGTGTTTTTGACAAAGTTGTGAGTTATATACAGGTATACTTATAATTTACAAAAGTGTTAAGAAAACAGGGTTATGGAAATTAATAGAAAAATGTATAAAGATGTGTGGATTAAGGACGATAGGTAAAAAGTTCGTCATACTTTAAAACCTTAAATACATTGGTTTTAATAAATATTTCGTTGTGGCTAATCAGCAATCATCAAATATACAATTACAATTTCTACGTTTGTTATTTCAGCTGTTTATAGCCTATGTATGCTACAAAATTGAGTATTTTTCACATAGAGAAAATATGAAAGGCATTTTCATTTACAGCAGAATCTCAGACAAAATGATAACCAGGAAGGCATGTTGCCACAAAATGTTCATTGCCTGTTTGCAATAGCATTTTTTAAAAATATCAAAAGCATGGGACATTCTACATTGATTTTATAATCGATCACTAGACTATAAATCTTGACACAGAAGAACACAATTTTTTTACTCCAAATCGCCATATCACTCATTTTCATTCAAGAGCATTTTTTTTACATATCCGGAATGACAATTCATGTTCTTGATATGGTATAATTTACAGTGTTATTCCTTCACCAAATCGCCACCGGTAAATTTGAGGTAAATAGACGATCAAATACTGAAGAAAAAAGTCACTCTTAATATGTTGAACACTCGAACACTTATACATCCTTCACCTATCTCTAATACATGTACAAATCAATTGCAAGTCACAATTCACAGCTAAGCTTAATGTATCCATTCAGACTTCAGTTGTAGTTGTCCTTGTATTCATTACAATCCATCACATTCTTACTGTCATTACCACACTTGACTCAGTCTATCATGCTTTCGCTGTGTCATCACTGTACTCTTTTGGACTGTCACCGTTCATATTTTTCTCGGTAATAATCAGTTCTGTATCTTCGAAGTTTGGCACTATATAATCGTCATCCTTCTTCTTTCTGTAATTAAATTAAAGGTTCAAGGATTAAGAACTTTTCCGTCAAATAAATAGACAAAAATAAGTTTTATGTTCAAAAGAACATAACATATGCACTAGTCTATCAATTTTTTAAAAAAAATTGCATTTGCGTAAATATTTGAATTGCATAACAAACCTTCCAAACTCTACTCCGTCTCTAATTGTTTCAGGTAGTTTTCTGTTAAGTGTCTCGGGTAAAAATAGACAGCAGAGTATTCCAGCACTCACAGCGCATGCGCCGAACACAACCAATGGGAATGCAGTTCCAAATTCTCCTCCCATCATTTGACCCTTACCATAAAATACAAAAAGGAACAATGAAACCTCTCATATTAATGATAATACACGAATATTTTGACGATATTTTAATGATAGTAATTAAGCAGCTTATCACATATCTTACCGACTGCGCAATGTAAGGTGCCGCCATTCCTCCGAAGCGGGCTATACATGAGCTCGCCCCCATCCCGCCATTACGTACAACTGTTGGATACAGCTCAGCGGAGTATATGTAAATGATTCCAAATGCAGCAGCTGAACCCATTTTCCCAATGATGGAAAACACCAGAGTCAGTGGTTTCATTGCTGCAAAGATTAAGGAATAAAAAGCAATATGTTTGAATTTTAATTTTGTTGTAGCTACAGTTTCAAATGACCGACGGTTTGCAGACATAAAAGAAAGGAGGGGATCTCCAACAACATCTTTTTGCAGCACCACTAACAGCAAAACCCCACTGTAAAACACAAAGCAGACAATCACAGAAAGAGACGCAAATGGTACAAGGAACGCCAAATCACATAGAGACATCAAACACAAATGACTACACATAAAGCAACGAGGCCAATGGGCAGTCGGTTCCGACTTAGGACAGCCATCTGCCACGTCAGTAGCAGACGGTACTCTCGGATACCGGGTATGATAATTCCATATGGAGAAATCATTATTGTGTGAAACTTGCCGCAATCTAGAATGATCAATGAAATTCTGGATTGCAACTAAATGGCTGTCAACATAACCACACTAGGCATCTTTACCCGATATGAACATCAATATGTACATCGAGTCAATCACCGAATTTAACAAGTTTTCATGTAACTGTTGCGACGGGTGTTGCATGCAGACGCTGGCTCTTCCTGGGCACCTTGTCTAACTTCGGAACACTGTTTTTTTTCTGGTATTCGCACCTATTCCAATTGGAATTCTTATGATTTTGTCCTGTCTTCTCAACTTTGAGACTGAAAAACTTATGGGTACTTCTTTAATGTTTACTTTTCTTTTAGTTTAAAAAGCTTTGAGTTTGTGATGGGGTGCATCTTACCTTCTCCACCATATAATACTGTAAATATGGTACATAACATGGTGCCACCTCCAATAAACATACAACCACAGTGGTTCACTTTTCTTCCCAGGCGATTCAGTAAAAACATGGATAGCATTTTGGCGGGAAATTCAACGATGGCCAAAATGAAGAAATTGAGGTAGAAATTCCCTCCAAGGTTTCTTGTGTGCATGGTTACCCCGTAGTATATCATACTGACTACAATCCTTGAAGGAAAAATGTAAATATTAGTTTCTGGATATAGATTTTGATTCAGGTCTTTAATTCTTCAGCTTATATTTTAGTAAACCATGCCTGTTTGCCATCAACACATGTTATTTCATTTTGCATCAATATTATACTTCTTAGGGACAAAGAAACCTTTATTTCAACAAATGAAAAGTAATAATTTCCAACAGAGACAAATGCTTTATATTGATTAAGAAAAATTTAGTACCAGTTGAAGAACAAAATAATCGTTCTAACGAGGAGAACTCTGTGTGAGAAGATTTTCCAAAGTCTCTCTGTTTTTGGAACCCATAACTGCTCAGGATGAATGATTTTCCCTTGAACATTGGCTTTGTTTGCCTTTGCCATCTTTTGTACAATTCTTTCTGCCTCGTCGTACCGTTTTTGTGACACCAACCATCTTGGTGACTCTTCTATGAGCCTAGAATAAATCAAAGAAATCATCAGAGTTTTTGACTACAAAATAACAACGATTGATAGGGTGTTTGCAACTCAGGCAACCACAATGTATGTTTCTAAAATCAGTTTGATGTTGATGAGCGGAAATTGTAGTAATTAATTAATCCTGAACATCTTCGCTCAAATATTTTCATTCACACTTTTATAGTCTTTGGCGATATTTCATTGTTTGGATTGATGAGCACTGACAAGGGTTAAATACCCGAAACGTGCAGGTCTGGTCCATGCTGCACATTTATTTGTTCTTAATGATGCTATGAACAGGAAGACGAGTGCATATTGTATGGCATTTTCATTATATAAACTGGCATTTTAAAGCAGGATAATGTTATCCTAACGTCAATGAGAAATTCTCTCAAAATGCGTTCTGACTGTAAGGTAAATAGGCAATCCTTTTTAATTTGTTCAGTTATGGTACTCACCACCAGTACGATAGAAATGCAATACAAGGTAGACCGACAGACAGCTGTACGTAAGCCCAGTGTCTCAGTAAGAAACCCATAAGGCTAACATACACAATGCCTACGGCAAAGAACATATGTATGGGTATGCCTGTCATGACACGCTTGGATGGACCAGTTACTTCCACACCTGTAAGAGAATTGCAAATCTTAATCCCTGGATAAATATACTGATTTACAACACAGAAATCAAATAATTGTACATTTTAGATAGAATACATAATCAACATGTTATACGCTTGCTCACCTATATGTACTGAAGACCCCCATGGACAGGACGATTCTTTTTTTTTTATTCTTTATTTTTTTTTTCTGTTCATTCTTGTTATATTTCGCAGTTTGCGTTGGCCACGGGCATTTCACTTTGTAAATGTTCTTCATACATAAATTAGTTTTTATCTTAGATTTTCGCTGCAATTGTTCTCGGGATGGGGAAATTTCAGATTTTGAAAAATTCATATGTAAGTGTTTATTATACATTTGTACTTGTAACTACTTAAAGTTTGAAACTATTTTACTTTTAGAATTCGTGTAGGACGTGAACTTCTCATGTTTTATTCTTGCTTTCGAACAAATTGTTAGTCCCTCAATGTTTTGTGTTAAATTGATTTAGCATTTACAATAATTTAAAGCTTTATTCAAGATTCTTTTTCATTTCTACTTAATATTGCTTCAACACAAGTTTTTCTAGGTTTATTTCCAAAGACGCATATTGATTACTTTCTCATTTTCTATCGAGAAACAACTTGATTTTGAAGGGATTCTGTATTTGGTCTGTGTGTTTGACTTTTAGTATTTTAGTTAGGATATGATCTGATGAGTAGAAAAATGTTTCGAATTCAAGGCCTTTGAATACAAAATTGAATGTACTTGTGACCGGTGAATTTGTGTGACAACTATTTTCTTACTAATAACGCAATTAGAAACTTGAAATTTAGAATTTTATCTATAATTTGGACAAGATGAAGGACAGACGATGCGATATGTGGATTACACATCATAATCAATACAATACATATACATTGAAATATAATTTTATCACATGTTTTGTCAAGTATGGAAGATATGAACGGAGCGAAAGAGTCTTCGGTTGAATGAAATTTTGTAATGATAGACAGATAGGAAAATAAGAGTGAATGTTTTATCATACATGATATGCGTTTTGATGATAATTTCTAAATTGAAAATACCGATGATGTATGATAATTAATAACATCCCCGCAATGAAACAATGCGACTAAACATGTGATAAAAAGAATCTTAAATGACTTTCCATACACGGAGTCCAAATACACATTCGTTGTTTCTTACCAGTATATACCTTGTCAAAACTTATATGGAAAACATTTAAGATCCTGTACATAAAATAGCTTTTATCTGGTTATTGAAGCTTTAATGTTTGTTGACGACCAGCGTCTTCGGGTCTCTCTTCGAAGACTTGGGAGTAGACACATGTGATACAACATCCACCTGGCTTTGTTAGACTCTTTATAGTCTATTTTGTTCCTTCTGAAATTTTGGAAAAAGGGAAAGATGAAATCTGTGAACACTGTCAAAAGAAATTCAAAATGATCAACAAAACATGTAAGATAATAATTTTACCTTTAACATCATGCAACTCATCCTTACTATAACAAAAAATTGCTCGGTTAAACAACAATATAAATAGACCATCAAAACATATAAAGGAATCTTGAATAGTACAACATCAGATATAATCAGCGAGTATTGTCGGTATTCACGATTGAAATTTCTTTCAATTCCAGTGATGAACTTCGTACGAACTTTAATAGCTTTATTTATGGTCTTATAATATCGGTCGAATGGATAGAGCTTCTTTTCTTCTTACGATTATGTCTCTAAAATTCTTCATTATCACCATCATTTACTTTGCAAGTCACTGAAATACGAACTAAGGACAAGCAAGAGAAGTCAATACAACGCGGCGATTTAGACATATTTATTATTTTTAAAGTGTTTTATAGTCTTAAAGGGGAAATTGGCAACAGAAATAAAAGCACTGATTGTCAGGATTAGGAAAAAACAAAGAACCGAACGGGGGAAAGATTAAGATGGTGCATAAATAAGTCCTGATGGTGCTCTTTCAAAATGTAAATGGGTAATAAAACTATTCTCGGACTATAGGTTAATAATAACGCAGAAAACGGAAAGACATATCTTCATACTTTATGATGGACATCACGTTCAGTTATCGTCATTTTTATCAGCATTAACGGCGTTGCCAGAAAGAGAGAGTAAATAATAAAATGAATTACTGAGAACGCAGGCTGGAACGTAGAATCCATGACAAGCAGCTCCCACGATGAATTGTAGTATAACAAAGGAGTAGAATTCCGGTGCAAAGGCAGTGCCCGTTGAAACACCAACCTGTATCAATGCAGACAGCATCAGCGTTTTCTTCCTCCCGATACTAAAATAAGAATAAACATAAGAATAAATATAAATATATTTCTTAATATATATTATATTGTTAATATTAGAATTGTCTAATTCAGTTTCTTAATTAAACGATCTCAGCGACGAATAAAACAACAACAAATGCTTCATTACAGATGGTAATTTTATCTTATAATTTTTGTAAGAGTAAATGATAATTCCAAACATCAGATACAGATATCCGATCGGATTTTTAAAAGAAGCACTTTCAAAATTATTTGTATATAAACTTTATAACATTTCCAAAAGGAGGCAAATATTCACTTATAATATATAATTTCTATACAGTACATTTTAATATAAGTCAGCCGCTTATTTAGATATAAAATGGGGAATTTCTTGGAATAATCTTTCGTATGATACAAAAATACAATATGTACACTTCTTACAATTTTTTGTGTGTGTTAATTTTCTTAAACCTATAGTCGGTTTTTTTTTTTATTATTATTATTAAATTGCCCATTTAACAATATTAATCTGCCTATCCGGGCCAGAAGACAGATGATATAAGGATATGAAATGTATAATAGATATTATATAATATAATTTACTATTATTATAGTCGGTATTTTACCTAGCTTCTTATACATGAAACAAGACATTTATTTTATCAACAACATTCGACTTCGGTTATCCAATCCAAGAACGTTCTGCAAATAATCTCACATCGTAAGAGAATGTTTTACGTTTAAGATTCTCAGAAAATTCCAATATATAAAAAGTCTTGCCGGAGTAATTTCTCACCTGTCTGCAAGCATTCCGAATCCAATATCACCGAACAGTACGCCAAAATAGTAAATCATCTGGGAATGGGAGGCTCTTATAGCATCATCACATACCAAGTTATTCTGTTGAATCGTACATAAAAATCAGAAAACGTATGACAGAGCAAATTTAAACAGTGTTTCTTATCTATCTTGGCCCAGTAACTCACGAAAGTTCTTACGAAAAAAAATCAGGAATTTTCGTAACTTTCGTCATTTAATAAAACATTCAAAAGATTTTCCGTTTAGATTATACTATGTTTTCTAATATCATTTCTACATACTAAATCTAAAATCAGAAACAAAATATCGATCTTTCTATTTGAAAAGAAGAACGAAGCGATCAAAGTTACGAACATTCCATAAATTGTTCGTAAAATATTTTTGTGAAAATGGCTGATTCACTCTATACTAAAGATATATTTTAACTTCAATAATGGTTTAAAACATAGAGAGAAAGATGCTCCGATTTTGAGACCGATCAAATGACTCTACTGATTAATTTAACGTTGAATGAATTTGCTTAAGGGGACGGATATGGAGAAACACTGTCTTAAGTTATCACAATTAAAAAAGGTACATTCGAAAAAATTTTCTGAAAGTTCTGAGCACATGTATTAAAATCACTAATTTTAGTAGATTGCAAACTAAAAATAAAATTTATAATGTTTTTTTTTTTGGTCATAATTTTTCTTTCGACAAAGTTAATGCTTCATTTTAAAATATCTTTGTATGTTTAGAAGAAAAGTAAGTAGTACAATGAATAATGACAATACGCATGTAACTTTACATTCATTATATGCTGTACAATGAATAATGACAATACGCATTTAACTTTACATTCATTATATGCTGTACAATGAATAATGACAATACGCATTTAACTTTACATTCATTATATGCTGTATGCTCAAGAACAGCCCTCTCAAGTCGATAAGATGTCTCGATAATGAAATAAATAGACATTTTTCATCGTGACGAACTTCGCGCTTCGAACTTCGTACTTCGCACTTCGAACATTGAAGAATAAGTGGTGTAGCTGCCGTTCACGTATAAACTCATAAGCAGAGTCTTCTACATTTTGATTAGTAAACTCAATCGAATGGTATATTGGACTTCCTGGACAACTGGTGCGCTTTTTTCACCAACCCACTTATGAAATTAAGTGCGAAGTTCGAAGTGCGAAGTGCGAAGTTCGTCACGGTGAAAAAAGTCTAATATTGACCTTTGAGACGAATGTTTCCTTGAATGTATCTGTGTCGTACACCCACTCAGAACATTTGACAAGATCTCTCTCCTGGTTTCCAGTAGCATTGAAGTTGATATACCGATACGTGTGACATTGATCATAATAGAGGTTTGAATCGTCAGACAAGGGTATTGATTGGTTGATGAGGTATTGATGATAGTCACTTTGCACTTTCCATGTGTCGTTTGAATATCCAGGGATCTTACATCTGTGGATAACGCGAAAATGTATCATTTTGATATCGCAAGAATAAGGTTAAGGATAGAATAACTTTGTTGAATGAGTCACAAATAAAATATAAGGTTATAGGAAAGACGAATTTGCCATATATCTATACAAATGAAGTTTAAAAAATCCTCTACCAGTTGATGTAAAAGAGAGAATATTAGAAAATAACATCAACAACAATAAGAAAAATTTTATTGTGAAATACGAATGCCCCCGTTGGCATCTTTGTCGGTAAAACAGCTGAAAAGTAGTTCATATTATGAGGTCAAGGTCACAGATTTGTTATCCATGGAAAGGTCTTGCCACAAGCAATTCATATGTGAAATATGAAAGCCCTATCACTTACTATTCAAAAGTTTTGGCCAAGGTTAAAGTTTTTTTCAAAAGTTGGTCAAACCCCAAGGTCAAGTTCACAAAGAGAAAAAGTTTGGTATCCATGGAAAGATCTTGTCACAAGGAATACACATTATCAAATCCCTATCACTTACAATTCAAAAGAGTTAAAAAAGATCCTGGCGATAATCTCAACAGCACTCACAACAGAACACAAAATTGAGCATCGGCAGACTCCTATCATGCTAGAGGTGGGGTCAGGTGCCCGGGAGGAGTAAATATCCCCTGTTTGGCTAGCCGCACCCGCTGTCGATATTCATGCACGAAAATGAAAACAATATCTAAAATGGATGCACTGTCTGAGTTCTATATAGAGTATATATTGTCTATATAGAAAGTGCTATAGCGACCATGTCAGGAAAAATATTCAAAACACATGCTGTCAAACGTTATTGCCAAGGTTAAAAATTTTGCGGACAAACAGACAGACATACCAAAAACTATATGTCCACGAATCTCCGATTACGGGGGCATAAAAAGATTTATTGGTAAAATGTATATCAATTTCTCATAAATATTCATTTTTTTGAAATGTAAAAGGTTCGATGCTCCTGACTTGAAGCAGATATAAAATTTGTGAGCAATCCTTGCTGCAAAGCAAGGTATGTAAAATATAGCCCTGTTCGCGAAGCTCACTTCAGAAATCGGAAAATTGAAGTTTTCTCTACTTTGTCGGCAATTTTGGCGATTAAAATTTATTTAGGGGGATAGATCTCGAACGCTCATAACTAAAGGTGTATGATATATGTCTGTACGACCAATACTACGCACACAGTGAAAGAAATAGTTTAGATGGGGAGATTTCTATGTTAACTTTATCTTAATATAAATCTTTACCGCAAAAATTGCCGACAAAGTAGAGAAAACTTCAATTTTCATATTTCTGAAGTGAGCTGCACGGACAGTAGCTATCCCTTATTACCTGTGTTTCGGCGTAGCATTCAGAAACACTGGAAGCATCATGAAGCATCCCGAACTGATACCCGCTATACAAATCAGCAAATAGAGACGCTTTTGGTAATATCCAAACTCTCCAAGCTTCACCAAAATGTCGTCGAACTTCATTTCCCCCATCTTCTTCTTTTCTGAAGCAGAAATACCTCCCGGTATACTCGTTATCATTTTTAAGGACATCTTATTGATATTATAATATCGCGTCTCCTTGTTAAAGTCGATACAGGAAAACAAAGAAGAGGGAAGCATATTTTAAATTCTCATATAACATCTTTTGTGTGCTGATAAAGGGAATACTTATATAATCTATACTGGAATTTATTCATATATTGTCGGCATTTCTGCATTTATTGCACAACTCGCTCTACTTTTCTCTGACCTTTTGAAATATAATTATATTTATCTTTACACTCAAACACGTTTGGGAAACAAAAGTTCCAAAAAGGTATCCTTGATACATTCATTGTCATGTACTGAATCATTCCGAACAATTCAAATTCAGAATTGTTTACCTCTGTCTGAACAATGACCTTCAAAACTGAATACCAGACCCATCAAGGGATCAAAAAGGTAAATGCAATAATAATACGATTATGCAATATTGCCATGACATCAAGTTTGAAAAATTTAAGTCATTGTCATTTGATAAATAAATATGTATAAATAATATTTAAAAAAGATACAGTGTCCCTGAAATAAATTTTATTGAAAACGTAAAATTTATTCCTAAGGGTCTAGATATAGGGAAAAAGGAGCTATAAAAAGTTTTATTTGAAAATATTCAGTAACGACAATAATATTGCCGAATTTGTCAAATTAAATAAAGATTTGACAGTTTATTGGAGTATGAACTTTGGTTTGTCGCATCACAAATTGTGTAAAACCGCGTAGCGTAGCGAAGCGGTTTTACGCAAAACAAACCATTTCATTTCAAACCAGTTCATACTCCAACATGTCCAATAAACTGTCAAAATTGAACAGTCAATTCCTATAATTTCAAAACCCCGACTCTTGTTGTGTATGTCGTCTCTGTGTTTTAACTTCGGGCTGTTTTGATATGGGTGCTACCACCGAGTCTTGTTGGAGATCCCCTAGTTTCGTTTTGCTTTTAGCGCATGTCCCCTATCGCGAAAGTTTGTCACAGTGAATTCATATGATAAAGGCATAATTCAATGAATACTATAATGAGAAATAAATCACTTAAACTTTTAGAAGCAAGATCCTTTCGAGCCTTCCTAGAAATTATGAGTCAATGACATACATTTGAATTGCTTCCAATAATATAATTAGTACTAAATTTTATTTCACAATCTAGAAAGAGACATTTAAGGAACACATATGTAAATATTCTAATAAAGAACGTTATCTCACGCCGTATTTAAAACTTAATTTATCTAAGTACAAGATAAAAGAAAGTGTGTATATTCTAACACAAAGCATCAGACAATGCAAAGTTAGCTTTGTCAGATAAGCTTCTCAGTCAGGGATATGTTTGTGATCGACTAACATCGTCACTGAGGAAGTTCTATGGTCGATATAGGGAACTCGTTATACACTATGATGTCCCACTCTCCAGAATGGTAGATGATATTCTGTCATAGATCATTTGAACCATCTAACCAAAGATTGCACTCTATGTATTCCGAAATGGAAGTAACCGGATGTGACAGTTCTAAGGAATTGAAGCGACGGGTGTTGCATGCAAGCAGGAGATGCTTACTCTTCCTAGGCACCTGGTCTCACTCCCATACCGGGAGTTCGCTTCTTTTCATGTGGTGGAGGTTTTTGTTTGCTTTTGTTCCTGTTTTGTCCTGAATTTGTATGCCTTCCTTTTCTGATTTTCTGAATTATCGATGTTGTGCTGTATACAGGGATATGGTCATTATCCATATTTGTCATTTCACGAGCCTTGTTTTTATTACGTTATTAATATTGGGCCAGCAGGATCGACGGTCCCTAAAGCTACTTCCTCATATATTAATAACAAGGAATATAAAAGAACATATGAAAGGCTTGGAATTTTAGAGATAGATATAGCATCGATTTCACAATACAAAGGCAATTTTTTGTGAGAGCTTCGTCGGCTACATGCCAACCAGTCTACGTTTCACAGAGCTATTTTGGACATATTAGCAAGTTGTCTGTCTCGTCATTTAGCAGTTGTGAAATGTTGATTTTTTATAAAAGACATGCTCGTCAAAACAAAACCATTTGATTCCATATTGCAATTCTAACTATGTGGACTTCTATAAAAACCCACAAACAACGAGACAGAAACAACATTTAAATTTCGTTGAAATGTATTTCTCAACATAATTAAAACATAAAACAGTATTTTTCTACAGATCAATTTCTCAAAGTTTATTAAAAAGCCAGAGATTGCAAACACTTGTTCTTATTAACATTTAAAGAAGGAAAGTGACCGTAATGTGTTGCTGTCTGACCACTAACTACTACTATATTATGTGCCTTGCAATTATTACAGGTCCATGTCTTTCTTTTTCTAAGCTTTTTTAAAAATTCAATGTTCCTAATGCATGTATATGCTACAATGCCCAAACACATATAAATATTTTCCGCTGTGTTCATTTTATCGTACTCTAGAAGGAGACCTTTGCTTACCCCTTTCCACAAGTTCTTGTTTGAACAAGACAAAACAAAAGCAAAAAAAAAAAAAAGTAGGAACACTAATTAGAAACATTCGAACGTAATCGGAGGTAGGAAGTTTTTGTTATTTACAATTCTGAATGGATGCTATGTGAAATTTGGAACTGCTCACAAAATAGATTCCTGAAATTAGGAAAGGGGTAGGGGCAAAATCTGCCGTTTTTGGCCCCATTTTTTGCTATTTTCAAAAATTGTTTTCATACTATTTTTTATCTTCCAAATAAGAATAGATATATTGTTGTTTATTGAAACTGAATCGAAAATAGATATAATCAACTAATATGAGTGTTATTTCCCGCCAAAATTGCCCAATTTTATAGAAATTAGTAGTAAAATGATTACAACCAGATTTTAACATAATAGTTTATAGTATATATAGAGCAAGCGCATGTAACAAACTTATACTTTCCATGTACATTCAGAATACAAAAAGGAATGCCCCATATGAGTATGAACCTGTTACACGCCTTTGCTCTATGCTTACTACTGTAGGTATGTGTGTCCCTTGCCAAAAATCAGAATTTCTCATGTGAAGACATTGTGCTAAACTTTCAATCATTGTGCCCTGAAAGGCACGGTTTTCAAAAAATCACACAAAATTTGTCATTTTTTGCTTAGAAGAAGAATAATGAATAAGAAAATATAACTTTTTTAAAAATTCTGATTGGGGCCAAAAATGGTCACTTTTGCCCCTACCCCTTTAACGCAAACCTTAATTAGTTTGTCTACTTTTTAAATCATTTGGTTTGAATGATAGGTTGAATGATATCGAAAAGATCTTTAAAAGAAGGACTATCATGCACTATGGGCGGAGCGGCACATTTGGAGGATAATAACCCGAGTATTAGATATCACAACTTAAGCAAACATGGGCATACGAAAAATATCGTGCTCTTCTGGTTAAAGCCAGCTCATAGTCAAGTCCGTCCAACTTTCAGATATGTCAAGAGATCAGGGCCCGACATCGTAATTAAGCATGTACTCAGTCTAAATACCATATATATAACAAATCAATGTAAATTTGAAACATATAGTTCATTCATTCTACATCCTCTCGGAACAAGTGTACTCAATACCTTACTCCTCCTTGTCGAATATCATACACAATTGACCTATCGCCAACTCCTCCCCCTGCTGCCGCAATACCAATGATATTATCTCATATCGTTACAGGCATGCTAATAATAGTCTCTGCCCTGCACGTGCTGGGAGCTCAGACAAACTAACGCGTTATCCTCATAACTTTAGTATATAAATGCAAGATAACATGAGCATTTAGCACATAGATTTTCATCATTTTCTTGATTTATTAAAATGTTTGAAAGATGTGCACATAATACAAGGAGTAGTGATGATGACAGATATCGGGGTAATATTTTTCTTAGATCAAATACATAAAAAGTGCTTAAAATAGACAAAAATCGGCACGGTCATCAACAGATAACACGAAATACATAATTTGCGTATACAGTTGATCAAATATATTATATGCACATCTAATAAAAAACCGATTTTGAGAAGTTCAAACATACATGAATATCCAAATTAAAACCCATAACAAGCTGTATAAAAGTCGATCTTGCCGGCGAAAGAGTAAAGAATAGGCAAAAAAAGGGGGGGGGGGGTTGAATGAATGTTACCATTTGATTTGCCTTAGATGAAATCATATTGATATTACCTTGACATTAATTCATTTCATACTATTATTCTTAAGTACTTTTATTGTAAAATCAAAAAGAATCATTTATATAGCATAAAGCCCATATAGGAGAATCCAGCTAGAAGGATAGAGGGTTGCCCCCCCACTCCTTTGGTTGTACCCTAAAAAGATCAATGATAGCATAAGCACAAAATGATGTTAAGGCAAAGGGAATAAAAAAAAAAAAAGAAATGAATTAAGGCCTAGAAGTAAAGAAAAAAGTTACGGTTTTAAATTATGCTCAAAATATTTGAACAAAAAAATGAATATTAAAAAAAATCCGGTTCGCATCACTCCCGTTTTTCTTCTTCTTTCTTCTTCTTCTTTTTTTAAATGAAAAAATAAAATTTTTATTTTATGTTATCAGTGATCCTATACACTTATGCATTAATTTCCTGAATTGTCAGGCTTATTACACTCGCAATTTAAATCTTAGTTAATATCAAATATTATAAATGCCCCCCCCCCGAAATTAATAAAATCAATTATCGTAATAATATATTTTCACGTGTTATAAAAAAAAAAATGCACACACCCCCGGGCTGTACCCGCCGACGGTGTTTCATATTCAACCCCTACCAGACCCGACTTTTCATTTCGCATCCTGAAACAATGTGTTGGACGCCCTTGAAATAACTTTAACAAGAAATATTATACTCTTAGAGATAAAGTACATTACACATAATATATTTCATGCAAAAATGATTACGAAAATCAGTTGAAATGGCATATTTTGTTGCCGATTTTCCTATAGAACATGTACTGTTTACATCCGCCTCAGCTGGTTTTTGTCTGAGCTAGCGGGATCCAGCGTATTTGGTAATATGGGCGGAGCTTATCTGGGAATTGGCGATAGGCGAATTATGCTTCTCCTGTGAGTTTCGCTCGGATAGTATATCAACAATAGCAGAGTCTATATTTCATTACACTTTCACATACAAGCAATTTTGAGAGTAAAATCATCAGAATTGCAATTAAATTGTTCGAAGTTTTGGCCTAAAAAGTATCCGAACGAAACTCACCGGAGACGCAGTTCTGTGCATGACATCCGACAAGTACGTACACTTGTCTCGAGAAGATGTCATTCTGTTCTAATCTAAAATAAGAATAAAATGTTCGAGATATTGCAAGAAAGAAGGATCTCCAACAACACTCGGTTGCAGCATCAACAGCAAAACCCCAAAACACCCACTGCAGAAAAACACACACAAAATGAGCCGCAAATGGAACAATGAACGCCAAATTGCAACAAACATGAATGACTACACATAAACGAGGCTAATGGGCAATCAGTGCCGACTTAGGACGGCCATCTGCCACGTCAGTAGCAGACGGTGTGGTTATCTTGGATTACATGCGCACAACCTTCCCACTTTTCCGATTACCCAGACGTCTCGAAGAACGTACAATTGTTGTGTAAAACAACCTCCTCACCACACACAAACAAGACCGCAAAAACGAAGGGTTCCAATCAACACAGATGAATATGTAAATGTATATAAAAAGAGGGCGTACGTAATACAGTCCGTGCTCTGTCGGCTGTAGCGAGCCCGAGGAGTCCGACTGACATTCAGAGAGGACAGGTGATCGGGGCCCTGTCTTCTCTAAAGAGGTTTCGACAGGGCCCGTCATGGAGTCCCGTCATCACAGTCAGTCGGAGTGCAAGTCTTAAGAATGCGCTGGTACAAGGCTGTAGATTGGTCAAGTACCAAGCCTAGTGTCCGTCTGGTGACATTAGGATTATATCCACGGTATAAAAGGTGTTTGATGATTCTGACGCATTTTCGATGGTTATGCTGTCTTCCTTTGATCCTTTTTTTTTTTAATTATGTCACCATAAAATGCAGGTTGTGAAATACCAAAAGTAATATACTCTGTTGCTTGTATGGGTCCGAATTTCAAAAGTTGACGATAATTTTTTCAAAATTTCCAGAAAGTCTTTACAAGTTTGTGAACGCGTAAACCTTGACCTAAAATTGTTTTCGTAATTTCTACTATGAAAATCCAAAACATTAGTGCATGCTCTAGCATATCGGATGAGCTGTGAAATGTAGATACCGTATGACGGTAATCTAGGAATACTATGTTGAATCCAAAATTATCTCTTTTGTCATACACACTTGTATGAATCTCTCCATTAAAAATTTTGATATTTATGTCCAAAAACGGTGTTTCTGTGTTGTAACGTTTGCCTTGTTAAGAGTCAATTCTTGTGGATAATGAGTTAAAGAAGATCCTGACGATAATCTCAACAGCACTCACATTAGAGCACAAAATTAAGCATCGACGGACCCCTAGCAAGCTAGAGGTGGGACCAGGTGCCCGGGAGGAGTAAGCATCCCCTGTTGGCTAGCCGCACCCGCCGTCGATTACATAACATTTTTATTTATTTTTTTTTTCAAAAAAAAAAGGATTGTCGATAGTAAGAATATCATCCAGGTACCTAGAAGTACCAATAACACATTTCACATCATCATGTTTACTTTGCTTTTGCAGATTTTTGATAAATTCTTTTTCGTACGTGTATAAAAATAAATCTGCAACAAGAGGCGCACAATTTGTACCCAATGGAATCCCTACAACCTGCTTGTAGAGATCAATGAGACAAAAGGATATTGGAATTTAGTCAAATCAAGTCATTGAGACAAAAGGATATCGAAATTTAGACGACAGTCAACTATTACTTTATGGTGCCGGGCCATTGAACAACAATGATGAAAGAAAGGAGGTAAGATTCATTTTCCGAAATATGCATTTTGTCCAGAAGGCAGCTCTTTTTCTTTAAAACGCTGAACAACCTTTTCGAGCGAAAAATTAATTTTACATATTTGAAATCGCCTATTAAAATTTGCCATTTATTCAAAATAATCATCTAAATAGACGAATTCGAACACTTGTACCATCCCTTCAATTATCTGAATAGACCTTACAAGAAATATGGGATCGCTCACTCTTCTCCAAAATAGATCAACAGATTAAATTCTCTTCCTAATCTTATATAGATAACTCAAACACCCTTTGGACCGGATTTTGCAGAAAAAAAACCTTCAAGAAATAACAATAAATTTGAGAAAAATAAGTGTCTTAATTATGCTGAAAGTGAGCAGGCTATTGAACAAAAGAGGTTCGAACGAAGTGCACAAGATATGCATGTTTCAAATAACGAATCCTCGATTCCTATTCTACAAGCAAAAATAATTCAGAGAAAAAAAAGGTTTGAAAGGCAAAAGAATATCCACCCATGAACTTGTAAAAAATCCTTATTTTTTCTAGTTCTTACGTAGAATTCTTTTCAATTTAACTCTATGCAGAAGAAAACAGGGAATCTTCAAAAGAATTCAGTTGTAGCACCCACTGTGACAACAAAACAACTAAATGCAAAGGCACAAAACAGCACAACAATAGACAAAAAAGGCACAAAACAGCACAACAATAGACAAAAAAGGCACAAAACAACACAACGATAGACAAAAAAGGCACAGAACAGCACAGCAATAGACCAAAAAAGGCACAAAACAGTACAATAGACAAAAAGGCACAGGACAGCACAACAATAGACAAAAAGGCACAGAACCGCACAACGACAGACAAAAAAGGCACAGAACCGCACAACGACAGACAAAAAAGGGACAAGGAACAAGACCAAACACCAAAGACGACGTATAATCACTACGCACAAAAAATGCACAAAAATCAACGAGACCAATGGGCAATCGGTGTCGAGTAGTAAATTGTGAGGTTATCATGATTATATGCGCACAAACCACTCAGAAATTATGTTAAAACACTGTTCAAAGAAATAGATATGTGAATGTAGAATATCCGTTCCCCTCGGAGTTTCAAAGTTTTTTAATAATCATTCATTAGTTTTCATACTACTAGAAAATCATTCACTCCACATGCTTTCAAATTGCAAATAATTCAAATGTTTTATCTATTAAAAGAATGAAACAGAAAACGAATGTACGAAACAAAGTATAAAATGAACTTACAGTTCGCCACTATTCGTAACATGGAAATAATGGATTCCAATTCCAGCCCATATTGCATCAATTACGTCCAATAACGTTCACCTCGAGACAATGCCCGGGGGAACAAGTAGACTTCACATATTTGTCATACGGAATTATTTGATTTTATATGAAACATATAATAGCAATAGCAAAAGGGAGGGACTTTTTAAGTATTGATTTCCTGTATAAATAAACTTGGGAATGAAATTAGAACAAAACATAATGTCATATTGTATTCTTTTTCCTCGTCGTAAACTCTGAATGAACTAATTAAAACTATCTATGATAAAACTGAAATTATTAATCGTATAGACCTCGATCCTTCTTCAACCCCCTCCGTAAGAGAAACATTTTTGAAACATCACTCATTGGTTCCCTAAAGCCATTTTCTGAGGTTATTTAGAACTGGTGGTTTTTTTAATATGTAAGATCAGATCAAACAATGGAAACCTATTTATCTACCAGTATTTGTTACAAACAAACAACAGAGAGACATGAACATCTACAGAAATATCCAAGTGAGTAATATTTCATTGTAGAGAGACAAAGAGAGTGGCACAAAATGGTCCTTTTGTGCTTTGTGTAGTTAATTTTCAGGTAAGATACGCTTTGTAAGACTGAATACCCACTATAACCTGTTGTTCTTGAAAAAAACTAATATGAATTTTTTTTTTTTTTTTTTGCAAAAAATACCCTGAAATTTTCTACCTCCTCGCCCGCTCACGCATAACAACGTAAAAACTTGTTGTGGCCTAAAGAAAAAGAGGGCACGAAGCGTGAAGTTCACATAAAGGCAAACGACTGCGTGAACATGACGACTATACTCACGTATTGGTAAATACGTTATGACGGGGATTGTTCATGTAATGTACAGTTACTCTGTCCAGAAGGTTATCAACCTAGGCAGCTGAAGATGTTTTGGGCAAGTTCAACGGTCGTTGTGATGGTGTGAACGCTGAACAACAGGATTTGGCAACTTCTATAGCACATTACAATCCCAATTGTGCAGGTTTACATTCCAGTAACTATCCACTGATGGCGCGAGTGAAAAAATGGGGGGTTGGGGTTCTGGCAGGTGAAGAAAGATATTTCCATGGAAAATATAAAAAAAAAACTGTAAACTGTCGTCACTTATTTTTCTACAAGATACATGTATCATTGCAAAACCCCCATCAAAATTGTTTCTCGAAATTTGTGGTCTTTTTCAAATCAATTGTCTAAACTTAGAAAGAACAACCCTCTCCTCCGATTTTATCAAGTTTTAAGAGAATATAAAACGAAAGCTTAACAAAATTTATACTTTGTAAATATTCATAAACATGATAAATTTGATGTACTTTATTTTTCCTATTAATGTTATTATTCAATCCAAGACTAAAGTTAACATAGACGTACAAAACAAAGGAACACAACGAAGACGCCGGGCACAAAAAAATCTGTATATCACGTAAATAGAACTCAGTTTGAATTTCTTGATTCTTAGTTTTCTTATCTCTCATCATACTTTTTCATTAAATAACAATATTGCAGCACTCTTTTATTATGTACAAACTCTACATATATTTGTATATCATACATTGTACATGATATCACGGTGAGGACTCCAGGCAAGGTTTGTAGCGAAAAGCATGATAACAATGTATTACCACTGTTATCAAAGCATTCCCAGATGTATACATTTTGTAAATATATTTTTCAGAATTTTTTTTGATAACTCCAATGTCTAATTTATGTAAGACGTATGGAAACAATACTCGATGAATCATGCAAGAATTGCAAGCATTTGAAAGATAAAGATCGCGTTCAACGGGTCAAAGTAAACAAACACATTGAACAAGATATATGTGGAATCTACGCATCCAACAATTTGTCACAAACGCTAATTTTACGATGTTTGCGAGTTATTTTCCCTAAATCATAGGTTTGAGCACCTTCCAATGACCGGGCTTGAACACTCCCCCCCCCCCCGGAAAAAATCTATATTCCCACTGTTGTATTAAATTTAAATTCAGTGTACCAAGTCACTTGTGTGAATAGATAAAGCAATGAACAGATGCTGCACTAGGTGGCGACACCTACTTCAGTTATGATTATGAAACATGAGTTGGCAAACGAAAATACACATGAAAAGGAAGTAAAACAATCGACCTTTTTATTCTAGTATGATAGTATCAGATATAACAATAAAGTAGAGCTGAGGTAAAAAGTCAGGATACGCTACGTTAATCGTGAAACTTAATCCAAAATCGAAGCTAAAACCACTTCCCTTTTTATTTCCCGGAAAGTCGATGAATGAAATTATGTATTCCTGTGTAGGTCGCAATTCTAGCTATTTATGAATAAGATTTCTAAATAAGTCTTTTTGTCTATCAAAATACCAATGTGAAGGAAATAGGAAATATGAAAGCTGTAAAAACTATTCATCATTTTACATGTTTACAAATTAGTTTCATTCATGATTGGTTTATAAGAGCAAATTCAAATACGCAAATGAATCGACAGATCTACTTAAAATTTTCTATATCATGATCATGATCAAATGGTATTTTGTCTGTTACTTTGACTGCTTTTAAAATCAATGATTGAAACTAATGTAAACATGTTTATAGATATTCAAATGCATGCTTATCTTGAAAAACCATTGGGCCGTGTTCTCATATCGGCTTTAGGTTTAAATACCAAAACTTTATACCTTACCGTGACTCAAATTCCGAAAAAAAATCTCTCAAAAATGGTCTTTTGTCTGTTACTTTTGCTCCCTTTATACCAATGATTGAAACTAATGTAGGCATGTAAAATGAAAAGAAAAGTTAAAGATATACAGCTTTCAAATGCATGGTTATCTTAAAAAATCACGAGGCCGTGTTCTCATATCGGCTTTATACACCAAAACTTTATACCTTACCGTGACTCAAATTCCGAAAAAAAAATTCTCTCTGTGCTAATCTACACTCCTGGAATACAGCTCACTAAATAAGTTCACGATACAGAAGCTAACACACATTCACCTGACCTCGTAGCACGAATTTCGGACCGAGGCGACTTGACACACATACAGAAAACGCAATACACAGATGGCACTCGCTCACATCTCTCCTAGCCTAATATAAGCTAGCAGACGCTGGAGCACATTATTTTGGTTAGTAATTACGTACTACTGCAAAGACGTGTGGGAAGTGCTTTATCATATCAGCACGGCGTTCTGTCTGCTCTCTAACCAAATTTACAATCGATAGCTCCTCTCTCTTCCCTTTTTTTATTGCCAGGAAGCTGGCTTGAATATCAGTACTACGGCCT
The DNA here is from genome assembly GCA_033119305.1 of Pinctada imbricata. NCBI lineage: Eukaryota > Metazoa > Mollusca > Bivalvia > Pterioida > Pteriidae > Pinctada > Pinctada imbricata. Next base: position 33,971,466 of record VSWD01000012.1, on the reverse strand, counting down.
CGTGTGTAGTATAGTGTTTGATATAATCAATTATCCTATAACATTTTTGTAACATAGACTTAATTTTCATTTCCCATCCCATCCTGTCACTGAAATACATACGTATCAGAAGTCGGAAAAACCTTGTCAGCCGTTCAGTTTGGGAAAAGAAGTGAGGAGCGAAAAAAAGGAAAATAAATAAATAAAATAGAAAAGTAAAGAACCAGAAAGGTCATCATGATAACGGTATTTTATAATCCGGTGCCATTAAGGTAAAGTTCGTGTAAGAATCCGGCTGTTTGAGAAAATACCGATTCATTGAAAATAAAAAACAACGGAAATGAGGACATAAAATTAACTGGAAAGCATTTTCATTTTTCACTATCTAGTTTCGAATTTGAGATACAAGCATTTCAATTTCAATGAATTATGAAGAATTTATTGTCTCATGCTATTGGCAATTGTACAAATTGCCATATTTCCAAGATATTCTTTAGGAAAAAATATTTCGAGTTTAACTATAAAAAACCAATAGTAAAACTCGTGGGTTTTTATTTTTCATCATAAATCACCCCCCCCCCCCCCTTGCCTGAATTTTATAAATAACTATAAATAATATGTAAATACTCCTAAACTGCTTTCGTGAAACGTATAAATCAGTGAATTAAGGTCAAACGCTATACCCGAAATCAGATTATATAAAAAAAAAAAAAAAATTCACAATCAAAAGGCTTTCGTATAAAACTTCGTAACAACGATTGATTGATAGGCCGTCAACATGGTCAATTACACACTTCATGCGTCAGAGGGGATTTCTAGCCGATTATTGAACAAATATTGGGGTTTGGGGTTAGGATTTTTGAAAACCTCCCTTTGAGGTCGGACAAACACCCCCTTTTATTTCCGCTCTAGATCCGCGTGCATGAAAGACATTACAAGCGCTTACACACAATTAAGCGCATTTTGATATGTTTGACAAATCCTGTCTTTTCTACATGTATGCATGGTTGGGGCCGCGACAAAAAAGGGCAGAGATTGTGAGGGAAATTTCGAAAGTTTAACGTCACCCATCAAATATAAATTATATGATTCGATCTTTTGTAAAAAAAAAAATCTATAATATACTAGTATAACAAACGGTATTATATCCTTCGAGGCAATAAATAAATATTTAAGCAGATATGAAGTATGATACAGTAATTTAAAAAAGATCGAATGAGTACAATGAAATAAGCATTGGGACTATCATTTTCCAAAACTTAAAATATAATCTTACCAAACTACTATTCCACCACTATTTATCCTTTCCAAAATTCACAAATCCGCAGTAGTAATGGCGTCTTTGACTTGCAATGACAATGTCGGACTTGTAATGTAACAGTATCCGTTAAAATGTCTGCTAGAGTCGCGGATTAACCTCTTTGATCTCTCTTCCGTACTGAATTACTTATGGCACGATTCACAAAACTTAAATGAAAAAAGGTATATATATGAATGAGGAACGATTATTTGTATCCAAGATACACTAGGGAAATTCACAAACGTATCTCGGTAAAGTCTACATGAAATATTGATAGACGGACTACTCCATTGTACCCTAGGAAAATACTTAACAGCTTAATTATGTGAACGTGGTCATTTCTGAGTTAAAACAAAATGGTAAACAAAGGGGATTGATCATTAGGATCAGTATATATAATCTTTGAAAGATTAAATGATTTACTTGTTTACCCTTTATCGAATCAAAGACGTGGGTTTTCTAGAGGAGCTTAACCTCCGAATCGGACTTTTTGTTCCATTCTGTTTGAACTGCACCACTACTTCCAGCGATTGCAATCTTTTACTGATTATTTGTAATACGGGATCTGCAGACAGATACCACTAGTTCGTGCATGCACTGCTGTACATGCGTGGACCTAGAGGGGAGGGAAGGGGGTGTCATGAACCTTCATTCCTTTAATTTGTGAAAGAAAAAAAGCGGATCTAGAATGGAGGGCGGGGGAGGTCATGAAGTCATGAACCTCAATTCCTTTGAATGTTAAAACAAGAAAAAGAAAAAGTGTATCGAATTTATATGTTAGACATCTTCCTCCCTGAGCCGTACTGAACCCCCCCCCCCCCTCCCTCTTTTTTGCACATTTATTTCTGGATCTGCGCTTGAAAAGAATTCAGTATCGTGTTTCTTGATACCCATCTGTGTTACAATGTGTCTGCACACATATTTAGATACAGTGTATACTCATGCGTGATCAAGGTCAGGCGTGATAAACTAGCCCCTGTTCCTGTAAAAATATGTCAGAAATGGAGTTCATGCTCTGAAAAGTCCATACCGACGGAAATTCTGTTGTATGTCTTAATAATGCTATTTTCATTTTTGTGAATATTAGCTGAATTTCAAAAAAAAAATGAAAAGCAAAAAAAAAAAATAATAATAATAATAATTATAATAATAATAATAAAATAAATAAGTAAAATAAATAAGTAAAATAAGAAATGAAATGAAAATAACAATAATACAATATTAAAGATAGATATAAAACAAGTATTAGCTTTCCAAAAAAGCTTGGTCGATATCAACATCTCTTTTATCCCACAATAATTTTTTTTTTACTCTTAAAATAAAGATTAAAGAGAAGTACTTATAGAAACGTATGTCTTTATAATTCTGACAAGTTAGAAAATAGATACATTTACACTGGACAACCCAAGATGCAACACTCTTCATATCCATTCAGATCGAAATTGTTTGATCCGTAGGAAAATTCCATTATAACACATACTGACCAATCAAAAGCCTTTCTGTGTGTTATCGCGGGAAAAGTGGAGAGTTCCGATTACATGTATAAGAATTTCAGTGGCGGATTAAGGGGGGGGGGTGCGGAGGGTGCGTCCGCCCCCCCCCCCCCCGGCACTGACCCAAAATTTTCCAAAAAACAGGCATATTTTCTCCCATTTTTTTTAGTAAAAATCGGCTAAATTCGCCCCTTGACCCCCCGGCAAAGGGGGTGCTGGATCCGCCACTGAATTTGGAGGGAAATAAGGGGAACCTCTAAAAAGTTCAATCAAATTTGGTGACTCGTACAGTCTTGTCGACTTTTTTTATCGCTCATTAATTTCTTTGTTTCATTTATCAATTTGTCTTTGGTAAGAAAATAAACAAACAAACAAAGTGGTATATCCTTAACGAGAAAAAGCTTATAGTCGGATGAACGGTTAGAACCTTTTTAGCCCACTGGCACCCCTGGTACGTTGTGATCGCGTATTTCTTTGTTGCAATGGATCCAAGGATCCAGAAATGTCGTCCATAGGAATTTGGAATTGGTCATGACGACATGTCCTATTTTTGTGTTGTGGATAAATAAGTGTTTAAATGAAAGTGGTTCAGTGTACATTGTACATGTTGTAATTAACAAATTTCAGTTATTAGGTTATATAGTCAAGAAACAGTGCCAAAACCCAATATTTGTATATGAGATACTTTTCTTTTGGGTCATGGGAATGCCTGTTTCTCACTAGTCATGAAAGTGGAAGGTCATGGGAATGCCTGTCTCTGGTCACGTGTTTTTCACTAGTCATGAAAACGTTTCTTTCATAAGGATAATTCAATGATGCATTATTGAATCTGACGGATTCAATTAGGAACATCCGGTCTACAAATCTAGTAAGGTCGATTTCTTGAAATCGACCAATAACCCTGATAATAGAAAAAGAAGATAATGGAAAACAGAGAGCAATTGTATTTTGACAGCTAGAGCTAAAATAAAAATATTCAATGAAACATGCAACGTATCACGTTTCCCAATACGTGCATCACATGATAAACCCTTGTTATTCCATTGGTTGAGCACGCGGGGACTATGAGAAAATAGTGTCCTGCGACAGGCCACTATTGCTTTTTGCTTTACAGAGTTACGTCGCTTGGAGAGTACCGCGCTATAGGTGTCGCTTCTTCATTGTAAAACATCTGCATAGTAAAGATGAAATTACCATCGAGGTCATGTGGTGCACTAAACCTATTAATGCCCGTTTAATTGTTTGGGTACTATTCTCTCATGGCGCTCGGGCACTATTCCTTCCAAAAGCCACAGTACGAGAGAATATTTTAGGTAAATAACGCAACCGACAAGCTTGATAAAATATCATCTCCAAAATATTCATACCTAGTGTAAAGACTGAAAGTGAATATTGAAGTCTCTGGCAGTAAAATGTTTGGTTTTCTTCCGCAATTTCATTAAAAAAAAAGCTTCTAAAACACACTGATAAAATAAAAAAAATTACAAAAATGCAATCATTCGGATCAGCCTCGACCCTTTCCTTCGAAAAAAGACTTGGACGTCAGACGGCGCCATTTTGAAAATAGTTCCTCGTTGATCTATCACTTTTGTTATGATTTAAAATGATATACAAATTCCAACACTGGATCGTAACTGACAAATATGTTACTCACAACATTACTCACTCAAGTTGAAGAATTTTGAATGTTGAAAAAGTGCCTTTTTACTTTTACATCGATTTGATGTAAAACCTTCCACCATTGGCATCCGAGTCTTTTTATGCCGTTACAAATAAAGGGCGAGGGGATCCGAATGAAATGCAATAAGAGGATATATTTCACCGTCATGTGAACATTGATCCCAACTAAACCGTCACAAAAGAAAAAAAAAAAGGAAAAAAAAAAAGAAGGAAAGAAAAAATTTTTTTTTAATTAAATCAAAATAGATAGATAAATTGTTAATGGTAGACTGAATGCTTGAATATTCGGAATTTTTGTGGTAAACAAAGACATTATACGATTAGCATTATAATGGACAAAAGATTTTAACTTCAGCATATCAACTTGTCGGCATATCTTATCAGCATGTTGGTATCTGATTTAAAGTCTAGTTATTCTTTAAAATTATCAAGATCATTACAGGCAGACAGATAGAGAAATGGTGATAGAACAGGAATCAATTAAATAACCCCCCCCCCCCCCCCCCCCATCACAAAAAAAAAAATGCGTGATGTTAGAATCAATATATGCTCCCGTTATGTATGATTCATGCGAAAACACAGGAGCCCGATGCCAACGATCCACAAGAATATCCGCCTCTACTTTCCTTTTATATACTTCGACTAGAGAGAGATGGGAAGGGGCGGCTGTCATTGCAGGTTGCTGGCATCGAGCTCCCGTGTGCGAGAAGGTCACCAAGTAAAAATGTTTGATTTTTACAAGCAGTATGCTAGCCTTGCTACATGTACCACCCATCATAATGTATGGTTTGAGACTAACTCGGATCTAAAAAAAAGTCTGGGGATATCCAGTCTATGAGTCTGAGAAAAGTCAGTGGTATATAAAAAAGGTGTGTGTGAGGGTGTGTGTGTGTGTTTTCAGATCCATTAGGTACCCCCTCTGGATTTGCGCATGCAAGCTATGTGCACGTTTACAAGTATTTACCAGTACAATAAAATTATGCATCCGATCGAGAATGTTTTGCTAATTTTACAATTATATTACTTCGTCAAATAAAATCTTCATCATTTTATTTCATTGTTTACCATCATGCATACTTTGTAACAAAATTTTAAAATTAGTATACTTACAATTCACACAATGATTATGATATTCCCTGGTGAAAAAAACTCCTATGCGAGTTAAAAACTGAAGCGGTATTTAGTATCAGTTCCTGTGTTGTGATTTAATAAACAATGTTGGTTTTTATGACATAGGTCGATATTTTGAATGAATGTGTATGCAGGTGCATATCTAGAGTTACTTAAAGTAGTACATTAGGCGCGGATCCAGAGAGGGAATTTGCCATTTGCCAAGGTTCCCTTTTTTGTGTATTTTCTTTCAAACCACAAGCTAGAACCCCCCCCTTTAGAAAAATCTGCGCATAGTACATAAATATTTCGGTGTAACCTTGTTTTATATTTTGGTGAATGAAGCTATTGCCCTCGGAATCAAAGCTTCGGGGACATATAGTTTTTGACCTGCCCGTCTGTGTGTCTGTCTGATTGTCCGAGGTAAAAACTTTACAATTGGACATCACTTTTGAATGGTACGTGGTAAAGCTATCCTATTTCATATGTGTATTCCTTGTGACAAGACCTTTCCTTTTATACCAAATTTTTTAACCTCGTGACATTGACCTCTGGCCTACTTTTGAAAATCATTAATATTGGCCATAACTTTTGAATAGTAGGAGGTAGGGCTCTCATTTAACATAGCTAATTATATAATAGTGTTAGGTTTAGTGTTCACTATGCCGAAATAGTAGTCAGGGTTCTGGCACATAGTGCACGACCCGAAGGGCAGTGCACTATGTGCCAGAACCCTGATTACTATTTCGGCATAGTGAACACTAAACCTAACACTATTGTTATCATTATGCTGACTGTTTTTGATAGTGTATTCCCTTCATAGAAAACGTTTTCAAGATATATGTTATGAACATTGATTGCACGAGTTACCTCTCTTTCAAAAACTCTGTGTTACAGACAAACATATTCTGGATTTACCCCTCTTTGACTGTAAAAGATCTATAATGTGGTCGTTTAGTATAGGCATAATTTAACTAGAAAAAATATAGCAACATAAATTTGGCATTAATTTTAAAGGAAAAAATAACTATCTAGGATCATTTGTTTTTGATAGTGTACTCCCTTCATAGAAAACATGTTATGAACATTGATTGCACGAGTTACCTCTCTTTCAAAAAACCTTGTGCATATTCTGGATTTACCCCTCCTTGACTGTAAAAGATCTATAGTGTGGTCGATAAGTACAGGCATTATTTAACAAGAAAAATATAGCAACATAAATTTGGCATTAATTTCAAAGGAAAAAATAAATATCTAGGAACATTTGCTTGGGTATGCAAACAAATTTAATTAAATATCTTGTATGAAAACGACATGTCTGTATATATAAACAGGTCAGCATCATTTATGTTAAGAATACTACTGTGGAAAGACAGGGGTGCACTATTAGGATGATAGTGCACACTTAGAAAGGTGATAGTGTACACCTGATCCGTCCTCTGTCACAATATGGTAGAATAGAACCTATCACAGAAGAAACTCACTAAAAGCATTATAATAGGAAATGGTGTTTATACTGACGAAGAGCCGATGGGGCCATTTGTGTTTCACAAACACAGTTTTTATTTTTTGTAAAGATAGCGATATAGTTAAGCAATTCTTTTTATATTCGATCACCGATGAATCGATTTCATCAAACCACGACTCATTTTGAAATAAATATGTTTTAGAGAATGTATCGTAACTTTTTAAAATCCACTGCAAAGAAAACATTTCTTCCATATTTAATGTCTGTTTTACCGTGCGATAGTGTTTTAAATTTATGAATTCATTGGCACCAGCTTAGAATAAGCCGAGGCACGAGAGATGCATATTATTAGTTTTATAAAAGATAAAAATATGAAATCCAACACGTTCTCTATATCGTGTATTCATGCTACGCACGTTCTCTGTATAGTGTATTCATGCTACGCACGTTCTCTGTATCGTGTATTCATGCTACGCACGTTCTCTGTATCATGTATTCATGCTACGCGCGTTCCCTGTAGACATAGTGTATTCATGCTACGCACGTTCTCTATATTGTGTATTCATGCTACGCGCGTTCTCTGTATTGTGTATTCATGCTACGCGCGTTCTCTGTATTGTGTATTCATGCTACGCACGTTCTCTGTATTGTGTATTCATGCTACGCACGTTTTCTGTATCGTGTATTCATGCTACACACGTTCTCTGTATAGTGTATTCATGCTACATACGTTCTCTATATCGTGTATTCATGCTACGCACGTTCTCTGTATAGTGTATTCATGCTACGCACGTTCTCTGTATCGTGCTACTTGCGTGACAGATGACCGTCCTGAGTCGACACAGATTGCCCATGGGTCTCCTTGGTTTATGTGTGGTCTTTTGCGTTTAATGTTTCTATGGTGTGAGTTGGTGTTCCTTTCCCCTTTGCGTCTCTTTCTGTGCGTATCTGCTCTGTGTTCTGTACTGGGTGTTTTGCTCTGGGTGTTGCAACCGAGTATTGTTGGAGATCCCGGGCCCTCCTTTCTTTCGCTTAGGAAATTAGGATAAGGGCTACATGTATATATTTGTTCATTATTACACACATTATTCATAAAGAAACATTATGACGTTCGAGGAGGGTGACTTCGATATGGAAAATAAAAAAAAAAGTTTAGAGCATTTGAGCGCTTCGCTGTATTGTCATGTAAATATTTTCTTTATGTTCTTGATAATCTTTCAACAAGAAAAGCTTCCCTTGTGACGTCATTTAAGAAATTTTAAACCTTAAATTGAATAATATCTCCCCAATTATCAGTCATTAACCAACTACTTTTAAAGTTCAATTACGGATTTGATCGTAAGTTTCTCTTAATCAGTTCTTATATCCTCCCACTTTCGTTTTAACGATTAATCTCTGGTTGTGAAAATATATTGTACGAATGACCAAACAAAGGAACTGTTTTGAATCCTCAATAATCCATCTTCGCATGAATCAATAACCAGCAATGACAAAACACCAACTCTAAACGCGAATACAGAATCGAGTATATTCCATATAATTTTGAGGGGGTGGATAGGATGAAAGGGAGGGGGAGGAAGGGCGGCGGGAGGAGGAAGAGAGGGGGAGGGGAGGAGGGAGGGAAGAGGGCGGGAGGGGGAGGTAAGGGAAGGATGAAAAGGAGGGTTATGGGGGAGAGAGGTACCCCCTGTCCGCTCCCCCCCCAATCTTAATGCACGAAATAGGCCTAATTAGCGGAGTTCCAAATAGTGCATAATACAACACTTGCCAAAGAGCCAGCTAAGGACGAAGCTATCCAGTGTCAGGACAATGTACCATATTATTTCAAGTCAGACCTAGGCGATGCAGTGATATCTTCATACATGTAGCAGTTAGAATGTTTTATAAATAATTCCTGTGCATCATATATAAGGATGTCAACAATTAGTGTATCACATGATAAGTCCTTGTCATTCCATTGAATAGTGCCCGGCAACAGCGCACTATTGTTTTTTGCTTCACAGAGTTACGTCGCTTGGAGAGTAACGCGTTATATAGATGTCGCCATTTCCTGTGAAAACGGTTTCAGTGTAAAACCTGCTATCGAGGTCACGTGATGCACTAAACCCATTAATGCCCGTTTGTGTGGGTACTATTCTCTCATAGTGTTGCTTTTGGAAGGTAAATAGTGCAATCGCTGACGCTCGGGCACTATTACTTCCGAAAGCAACACTATGAGAGAATAGTGCCCACATAAACGGGCATTAATCGGGAAAAAGTCTAATCTGTATTAAATTTGACATAAAATACATGCCAAAGGGCCAGGTTATCTTTTGAAAATGTCTCAATTCATCTATCAGAAGTGCTTTCCTTAAGAAATGAACGAAAATACGCAACCCGAATTTGGGCTTCTACAATATCTGTATAGAAATTATATTTCAAACAGTATAGTTCTAAACGTTCCGATAGGATTGTTATCGGCGAGTCCCCATAGCACATGAAATTGAACGGAAGTTGCAGACGGGGTTAGAGACGGTATGTATGGAAACTCAGATAAAAAAAACATTATATTAGTATGAGTTGAAACGTCCTCTTTCAATTCATGCAAATTAGCACAATCAAAACGCATGAAAATATGACTGTCAGGAAAGAGGTTTAAATTTGACACTAGTATTTAGATTTGCATAAGATAATTTTGCTTCCGTATCATGTTGCCATGTATAGTTCGATTGAGATCCATGCACTGATTAAAAAAGGGGAGTGTTTCGGTAAGCATGGAAACCCTCCAATGTAGAAAATTTTATTTATATTTACCTTACGAATACATAAATGTACCTGAACAAATGGTGAAAGAAAATCGAACTTGACCTTATTTAGAGTCAAATTTTCATTGTAAAAAAGTTCGGATATGTGAATATTGACATTACATCAATAAACTTGAATGTGATGTAAAAAAAGCTTTTAAAATGTCAACGTCAACCAATTGAATTTATAGATTTTCTCACCGAGCTAATGCCTCTTTGATAGTCGATTTTAAAGTTAAATGAATGAATTATGTTTACTGAAACCTAATGCCTGCAACACCCTAGGTTTTGAATTTGGTAACAAAAGGTTCCGTGCACTAAGTTTGGCAAACCATGAATACCTATTTCAAGTAGGCAGTGGAACCAGGAATTATGAAATTTCAATCCATCAAAATGAATCATAACTATTAAGGAAAAAAGAAATATTTAGTTTTACGAGAAACGATATATCACCTTTTTTTCATTCTAAATTGTGTGCCGATAATAAAATCAAGAATCGTTAACTTGCGATTCGACCGAACATACCCCTTCTCTTAACACGTAACCATTTTATAGATCTGCACGTAATTGAAAACTGATCCGATTTAAAGATACGAAAAAAAAAAAACTCTTTGTGATCGATTAACCGACAAATTTTAGAATAAACGATATATTTAAGTGCACAGAGGATTTTCTTACAGAGAGGCTTCGTGTATTGACACGACAGATCGTACAGAAAAAGCAAATTGACTCATAATGGATTCGTAACTATTTCTATTCTAAAGGAGCTCTCTACTTGTGGGGTTTTTTAATATAAGAATTATATTTTTCGGATTTCCAAATATAGATACTTTACCGGATGTGACGTCGTTTGAGAGTAAGTTGAATGACACCAGAAATATAAATAAGATTTTCATTTCTGTGAGTAAATTCCTAAGTCCTAAGAAAATATTATGTTACCACAGGCTGCCAATCGACACAATAACAACATCTCCTGACATAATGTCTCAGGGAAAACCGAGGTAATATAGATCTACGTATGCAGTGGACACATTCTCTGAAGATAAGGCAAAGGGATTTAAATATTCCTAATCGTCATACCGTCTTTTGTCAATATTATTTCATGAAAGACTGTTATTCATCAGGGTATATATGATATAGAGAAGTTGCTGGGAATCTATGTTAATTGCAAAAGACTTCATCCACACGCTGTGCCAACTCTGCATTCTGACGTAGATCTGCTTTCACCAGCATCATATCCCACCCATCCTGCTACGTCTTTCGGTACCCTTTTTCGACATAGTAAATTTCATACTTTTTTGGCATATTACATTGTTTAGATTTGAGGATCACTGACGAGGGTTGAGTACCCGAAACGTGCATGTCTGGTCCATGCTGCCAATTTATCAGTGCTTAAATGATGCTATTCAATTTGCAGACGTTAAACATTTATTGATCACTCCTAAAGTACAGCTAATCAAATAAATCGACCACCACTTTACCGGCTACGGTCAAAAGAAATGCCCATTGAGTATTTGCGGCATACATATGTTAAACGTCTTCAAATTTAATAGCATCATTTATAAAAGAACAGATAAAATTCCAGCATGGCCCGGACCAGACATGCAGTTATTTCCCATTTGAGACGGTATCTGACGTAAAACCATTATGACGTCATGAAAATGATATTGTAACGTCGAATTTTTACCGTCATTTCCCAGAGTTTAAGGACCGTTTCCACAGATTTTTATGACATCATAATTACTCTACGTCATATACCGTCCCAAACGCGAAGTAACACTTGATTTTGAAAATGGGGAATATTATTAGTTATATAGTGTTTTACAGGGGGGATACAGAAATGTATTGGGTCGATGAAAAAATTTCTATTGGGCGAGGCGAAGCCGAGCCCAATACAACCTTTTTTCATCGACCCAATATATTTTAGTATCTCCGCTGTAAAACACTGTATAACGAATTTATCCCGCTGATGGCTTTTGGTTTGTGTATGTTACGTCAACATATCTTAAAGCATTTTGGTGACGTCAAAAGCATAAAACGTCTTAGTAGAAGCAGGATATTAAAATAATATCCTGTTCGACCAATCAGATTGCAAGAAATTTGCCAGAGGCGGGATAAAAAAACCATGTCCTCTCACTTTCAGTCCATATAAACATGTGTTACCAGAGAGCATGTTTTTTACATTGATCCATAAACACATACGCCTTAAAAGTTTTGAATTCTCATAACTAGTACTTCGAGACAATATGTAAACGTGACATTTAGAGAATTTCAAAAAGACTGTATACGTGGTTTACTACATGACAAATATGGATAATGACCATATCCCTGTATACAGCACAAAATCGATAATTCTGAAAATCATAAACCGAAGGCATACAAAATCAGGATAAAACAGGAACCAAAGCAAACGAACAAAAACCTCTACCACATGAAAAGAAGCGAATTCCCGATATGGGAGTGAGACCAGTTGCCCAGGAAGAGTCAGCATCTCCTGCTTGCATGCAACACCCGCCGCTTCAATATGGTAGAATTTTCACATCCGGTTACTTCCATTTCGGAAGATATAGAGTACAATCTTTGGTTGGATGGTTCAAATGGTCTATGACAGAATATCATCCACCATTCTGGAGAGTGGGACATCATAGTGTATGACGAGTTCCCCATATCGACCGTAGAATTTCCTCAGTGACGATGATAGTCGGTCACAAACATATCCCTGACTGAGAAGCTTATCTGAAAGACGCCTAGCTCTCAGAATAAAATCTGGAACTTGGGAATGGGAATGAACTCCGCAGAGAGCTTGACAAAGCACAAGAAGTTATTGAACATAAAGCATGGGATGGAGGACAACAAAACACTTGCCTACGTAGATTCTAGATCAATTTACATGTATTACTTTATTTTAATTTTTGTGGGTTTTTTTTTTTTTTCTTTTTTAACGATGCATTTCCATATTATGATTTTCGGAAAAGCGATTTTGATGATTATTTAACTTGTAATTTTATTCTGTCTTCTTTCGTCATTTCCTTCTACCAGTAAATATTATATTTCTCTACCTTTTAGTGTAACTCCTGTTCAAACATTGGTATTCATGTGACAAGTATTTCTGTTCGATTATGCAAATGTCCTGTTGGGCTTTTTTTATTAGCGAATGTAATTAGATGAGAAATGTTAACAAAAGGCATTGGGGGGATTAGGAGAAACCCCCCTATATTTTGATGATTTATATCGAATTTATGGCAGATCAAATAGACGGCTTTTTAAAATACCATTGAATTAATTTGTCGCCAAAGAAAAGCTTCTGTCTGACAGATGATCCACTATAGCGTTATTATAAGATGTACAATCAATAAAACGAGATCAAATTTACAAACTGTACTATACGGGGTTTGACAGTAAGTGTTTTGAAAATTTTCCCTGACATGGTTGCCATAGCACTTTCTATATAGATATAAACCTCAGACAGTGCAATGCATGTATTAAATTTTCTTTTTCGTGCATGAACATCGACGGCGGGAGCGGCTAGCCAGCAGGGGATGCTTACTCCTCCCGGGCACCTGGTCCCACCTCTACCTTGCTAGGGGTCCGTCGATGCTCAATTTGGTGCTCTATTGTGGGTACATTGAGATTATCGTCAGGATCTTCTTTACCTCATTTGTAGATACAATCTCAAGACAACTGAGATATGATATTAAACGATAGGAACTAAACGAGACGATTTCACTAAATTATCTCAGCTTCACTGAATTCAATATTGATAATCTAAGGGAAGTTAACAAAAATCAAAATTTTGGTATGTGCACAAAGGTCTTGCCACAAAGGAAATGGAATTATCTCCAGCATGACCATCCTGCACTCACCCAGCGAAACAAACCCACAAGAAAGTGACACATAAATGACATCATACAAAACTAAAAATCGTAAAAAGACACATTAAAATTCACTAGAACATCATACAAAACAATAGTAACAGACTACAGAAACATCAAACATTGATGACAACACATAAGTGTGCACCCGGCACCGACTTTGGACGGCTATCTGCCATTAGCAAATGGTGTGGATATCCGGATGCAAGAAATGCAATGTATAATACCACCATTCTATAACTAATATTTCAAAAGATGATATTTTCTCCAATATCCGCAGAGTTGTACACATCAAATGTGCAAAACGACCAACAGAATCTATCACCGGGTGTGAGCATTGACAAGGATATCCAACCCGTGTCCGGGATTTGCTTGTACCATGACGAGGCTTGTCGAGTCATGGAAAAAGCAAATCACTGACACGAGGGTTGGATTTCCTTGAGAATTATCACACCCGGCGATTGATTATTTTTCTCAATATGCCTGAAGAACGTCAAAAATTAATTTTCCTTAACTTTTCTGCCATCTTTGGTCAAGACTAAAGCGACGCAGCGCGTCAGTTTTTTTTTATGACGTCACAGACAACTTAGCTTATCATCCAACCCCCTGTGCCTGAACGACTTGTCATTTTGCGCTTTTCATGAGGTTAACCCTGTGAATATGGGGGAAAATCGATTATCCACAGGGGAGGTGGGGTGGATAAGCTACACGTTCGAACGTTTACTGAAAAATAATCAATCGCTGGGTTTGATCAACGATAAGGAAATCCAACACTCGCCAAGCTTCGTCATGGTACATGTACAAGCAAATCCTGGACACTCGGGTTGGATTTCCTTGTCTATGATCGCAACTGGTAATATATTCTATTATACTTTAGTAAACATATCCCATGTTAAATGCCTATAAGGCAACTAAAATTATGTTCCAATAATTCGGGTTTCCTATTTTGACGTCACGTTCAAGTTTTGTAGGTATGGAAAATTTACTTACAATAAGATACTTTTGATGGATTGGATACATGCAGTGTAAGCGATGTTCGTCTAATATTTATTACGAATGTCCACTGTTTTGTAAATATAAGCAATAATTATTAAGACTCTCACTTTTGGTGTTTATTGGTGTGTAATTCTGGTGGGCCAAATGCAAATTTTCTGAGAACCGCTTCACGATTTACGGAATTTGTACGTGAGCAACCAGATTTATGCACCCATGTGCACCGAAAGTAAGTCAGTCATTTCTTAATGGTTTAATAGACTGACCCCATAGGATATTTGGAGCCGCACACTCTCTGCAAAGTAAATGAACAGATTTAAATCATAAAAAAAACAAGAGGGCGCTACTGAAATAAATTTGGCGGCTTATAAAAATCACATTGGCTGGAAGCATCACTGGTGAGGATTTCATAACCGAAACACGTGTCTGGTGCGTAAAAGTATTTCCAAGAAGGTGTAGAGTTGGAACTCTTCCGTATTTAGATCAAACATCTATGCCAAGGTAACGAGGCTAAAGTAAGTAAAAATGTATAAAACATGGTTTGACTAGAGGAGTGTATTAGTGCAAAAATCATACTGTCACTAATTAAATAACTGTATCACACTTATCAAATACTTGTATCAAGAGTTAAGGTTCCCGCACCCTAATAGAGTTACTTCCGGTTAAGATTTTTACACTATTCCCACATTTCCGACAAATACCGATGATTTTATTATCGGGAATGTTCGGTAATTGCATGGGTCATTGGTTGACAAGTGCCATCATTTATATGAGCAAAATTAGTGTATAAAGTATTCTATACGATGAAATAGAAAATATGTATCTTTGATAATTCTCATTGAAAATATATTACGGGCTGAATACCTTAAAGATGATCCTGACGATATTATCAACGGCACTCACAATAGAGCACCAAAGTGAGCATCGACGGACCCCTAATAAGGTACAGTTGGGACCAGGTGCCCGGGAGGAGTACGCATCCCCTGTTGGCTAGTCACACCCGCCGACGATGTTCATGCACGAAAAATGAAAACAATATATAAAATACATGCTCTGTCTGAGGCCATGTCTATATAGAAAGTGCTATGGCGACCATATCAGGGAAAATTATTCAAAACACTTACTGTCAAACCCCTTGTGGGTAACTTTTTTACGGGCTCCACACCGAAAAGGGCATAAGTGTGACACAAATGAGTTAAAGATTATCCTGACTATAATCTCAACAGCACTCACAATAGAGCACCAACTTGAGCATCGATGGACCCCTAGCAAGGTAGTGGTGGGAACAGGTGCCCGGGAGGTGTAAGCGTCCCCTGTTGGCTAGTCGCACCCGCCTTCGATGTTGATGCACGAAAAATGAAAACAATATAATTATAAAATACATTCTCTGTCTGAGGCTATGTCTATATAGAAAGTGCTATGGCGACCATGTCAGGGAAAAATATTCAAAACACTTACTGTCTTAACTGTCAGAGCTATGCCTTGTAAAAGACAGACGCCGGAGAAAGTATTCTCTTAGTGGTGCTCTTCTTCTCAGGCGACAAACGGCAAGCAAGTTCGCAATTCGTCTCCTTTTCTATTGCCAAGAATATAAGCAGTTGAAAAATTGGTATGGTGTAAAGAAGTCGTAAGTTTGTCCTACAAAAAACGAAATTAAAAAAAAAACTTGCCAAAATTGGGATTTCTTGCTTGGTATTCATTTGAATCTACTATCAGGTTGGATTAATGGTAAAGATTAAAAAAACAAACATTTCCCCAAGAAATTAATGGAAAACGGACAAGTTAATTACAACATTAACCACCACTATAATTTCCCGAGTTAAAGAATATCACTTTCACCAAAGGTGAACATAATTAAAACAAACTTTCTGACCAAATGGGTTTCTGTAACTCGATAAGGAACAACGCCCTACATGGAAAAAAGGAGGATGCGCTACATTTGAAGAATCGATCTTTAAAGCGATAAAATTAATTACAGCTGCCTATTTTTCTTTTTTTTATGATAAAACAATGTAACCTGATTGTTTTCTAATCAAATGTACAAAACTATGTAATGTAATAAACGATTGTCTACTTCTACAGAGTGTGTAATTCGCGTCTGAAATATTTTTAAATTTTGCGATCTAGTACAATAAACATTAAAGAAGAACCTATCAGTTACTTAGTCTCAAAGTCGAGAAGGCAACGTAAAATCACCAGAATTCCCATAGGAACGGTTGCGAACATCGGAATAAATAACATTCCGAAGTGAGACCAGGTGCCCGGTGAGAGTCAGCGTCTCCTGATTGCATGCAACACCCGTCGCAACAAAAACAGCAATCCAAGGAATGCTCGTGTCGACTGCGAAGCGGCTTATTTTTTAAAAGTGGACTAACTATGTAAGTCAAGGTCACTTGGTTAAAAATTATTGGTATCAGTATGAAAGTTTTGGCTGATGAAATTCACATGTGAAATATCAGACTTCTTACTTACCGATTAAAAGATATGGTCAATCTCAAATTTTCAAAAAAGAGGTCAGTCATCTAGGTCAAGGTAACTAGTACTTAAAAAATTGGTAACAACACAAAGGTTTCACTATGAGAAATACACGTATCACTTACCAATTAAAAGATTAAAGGTACAAATAGTCTAACGGGGATTAAACAGTCAACAATGAAGTTTTACCGTAGATAGCTTTTAAGTATTATCATTTGAACATCTATATATTACTTACATAAAACATATCTCACATTTTTGTTTTATAGACGTTTTTACTCTCTAGTACACACGATTTTGGTAAACTTCGGAAATTGTTATTTGCATATACAGTATGTAGAAATATGTAACGATTACCAAGGTCAAAGTGAACACGCAACCACGATCAGCCAATCGCTTGAATGAGCTTGTCACATCATGGGATTATTACGAAACATGGAAAAGATAATTAGCTTCTGACTTCAACTTCACTTACAGATACATAGACGATGTGTTGTCCATCAATAATCCAAAATTCGCGGATTACCTGAGTATCTATCCTTCAGAGCTTGAAGTCAAAGAAACTACTGAGACAAATAATTCAGCATCCTATTTGGACATAATGTTGACCTACGACACTGATGGTCACATGAACGCCTCACTCTATGACAAACGTGACGACTTCAATTTCAGCATTACAAACTTTCCTTTTCTGAGTAGCAACATCCCTTCATCTCCAGCTTATGGCGTATTCATATCTCAATTAATACGCTATGCCAGAGCAAGTACCAAATATATGGATTTTGTTCTGAGAGCTAGGCGTCTTGCAGATAAGCTTCTCAGTTAGGGATATGTTTGTGACCGACTAACATCGTCACTGAGGAAGTTCTACGGTCGATATGGGGAACTCGTCATACACTATGATGTCCCACTCTCCAGAATGGTGGATGATATTTTGTCATAGACCATTTGAACCATCCAACCAAAGATTGTACTCTATGTCTTCCGAAATGGAAGTAACCGGATGTGACAGTTCTACCGAATTGAAGCGGCGGGTGTTGCATGCAAGCAGGAGATGCTTACTCTTCCTGGGCACCTGGTCTCACTCCCATATCGGGAATTCGCTTCTTTTCATGTGGTGGAGGTTTTTGTTTGTTTGCTTTTGTTTCTGTTTTGTCCTGATTTTGTATGCCTTTGGTTTCTGATTTTCTGAATTATCGATTTTGTGCTGTATACAGGGATACGGTCATTATCCATATTTGCCATGTAGTAAACCACGTATACAGTCTTTTTGAAATTCTCTCTAAAAACTAACTCACTAACATTTCATTTATTGCAAATACAAGGTTGATATCATGCATAGATATCATGTTCCATTCAAATCATCATTTTGAACGGGATAATCGAACACATTCAGTTGACTAACAGCATGTAACTGTGTAATAGTGTATGACGGCTTGAATAGGGAGGCAGGTGTAGTCTGCTATACACATGTGCGTTTGCTTACCAAAGCCTGAATGAAAATTAACCTTTATGTAGTTATGATTTTTGTTCGTTTTTGTAATATTTGATATAGACTGTGAATATACATATCATATGTACACATATCAAAATTACTGTGGATATTTATACACGTCAAACTTATTTATATATACTACGCATAGATAAAAATAAACGAGAACAATACATGGACATGTACACTGTAGATCCCTTTAGCTTATTTTCCATTAGACTTGACAGAGTTTTAATTTCACGGTCATCCTCTAAGCTAGGTCTCTATAACTTTCCAATACCAAGTCGATACTATTTATTCATTACATTTCTCTTTTCAGATTTTGATAACACCGATTGTCGATTCATTTTCGTCCCACGTGTTACCCGTCAGCCATGTTGTTTTGTTTTGATACAGTACTGGCCTGATGCAAATAAGTGCTTACACGTGTTCGCAATCGGTCTTCTACGGAGAAAAGTGGGTTATATTAGGGTACCCATTTTATAAGCAATAATTGATCATAGCTCGGTAGTAAGGGCATATGTGACTATTGTAACCAGCTAGTTTCTAATTTCTAAGCATCAAAACTCGTCTGCATTAAAATTTTGACAAAAATAGTTGATTCATGGTTTGATCTTGACGAGACCTTTTGTACCTTTAAGCCAGTTGTAATTTCTTTGAAAAGTAGGTCAAATATATAAGTCAAGGTCACATAATAAAAAAATCATGGTATGTTTAGCAAGGTTTTGTAACAAGGAATACACATATAAAATATCAAAACCCTATCACTTACCAATCAATAAGTATAGCCAATTTAACTTTTTTTGAAAAGTAGGTCAAACATATGGGTCAAGGTCGCAAGGTCACTTAATCGTATTGTATGTTTAGAAAAGTCTAGTCACAAGGAATAAAAATGTGAAATTTCAAACCCCTATCACTTAAGAATCAAACGATATAGCCAATCTATCTTTTAAGAGTAGGTCAAATATCTAGGTCAAGGCCATAAAGTCAAAAATATTGGTATGTGTAGAAAGGTCTTGTCACACGGAATACACGTATGAAATATCAAAGCCCTATCAGTTACCAATCAAAAGATATGTTCAACCTTATTTGTTTTTAAACGTAGGTCAAATATCTAGGGCAAGATCACTGTCAAAATTATGTTGTTTGTAGAAAAGTCTTGTCACAAGGAATACTTATATGAAATTTCAAAGCCCTATTACTTTCCAATCATAATTTTTTGACTGTAGCATCCAAAGTGTGACAGGCAGACAGACGAACAAAGAACAAAGTGATTCCTAAGTGTCGCTATGCTTTGCATAAATAAATAAACGGTTCTCAGTTTCTGAATTGCGATTTTTACCGATTTTATTGATATACTTTCTTCATTTTTTTCTATTTTTACGTAAAAGGAGATAAAAAAAATGCATATCAAATTTAGGTAAAATAATGCATGTTTTTTTCTATACGTGCGCTTTCTGAAGTTTACCAACTTTGAAACTCCCTTCCTTTTAAAATAGTAGATATAAAATCTTGCAACAACTTTATATAAATAAGATTGCTGTAGGGGATCTTCTAATTTGTTAATTTTGTTTATCCTTTATTTAATTTTCCAAAACAAAGACACAGTGCATGAGAAATAATCGAATGGTTTCGAGGCTAAATCAAGCTTAAGGTTTATTATTACAATTCCTTAATAACTGCAATTTATACTAGACATTTTTCAATTAGACGTTCTTCGGACTTCCGCCCTCCGGACTTCGCACTTTCGATGTCATATAAAAGAAACGAAGAAGGTGCGATTAGAAAAATAAAATCTGAACACACAATTGACGGAATGACAATGGACAGCTTTAAACATGTTAAATATGAGTTTTAGCACGTGAAAACAAATAATGTTTTCTTACATATTATTATTAGTTTATCTAAATAAAATAGTTCATATTGCTTTAGTGACACAGTCCCTTCGAGGTCCGAAGTCTGGGAACATGAAAAATGTCCATTATGAAGCAACTGAATACAGAATGTATGCTCTAAAAAATTCGTGCGTCTTCAGCAAAATGCCCTTGATCTTAAACTTCAAGTTTAATTCATGTAGTTAACCTTGGTAATTTAATATTTCCTTTATCTCCATTATCACACAATGAAGATTACCTCACATTACGAAAGGAATTTAGCCTGACTTCTTTATCCTACAAAAATCTATGTTATACAACACATCAAGGAGACATTTGTTTTCGTAATGCAATATCCGTAAAATGGAAATATGATCGGGAAAAAATGTAAAGAAAAAGTATGGTATTTTGCGTTATGAATATGATTAAATTTAGGAATAAAGGTCAACACTAAACTAGTATTAATCCTTAAGGATGCCGAGTTTCATTCAAGCATTGTATAACATGATGCCCCATATTCTATTTTAAAGTAACGCGCGCCATTTCATATTTTGTGTTACATTACGTACAAAACACTTCGGAACATTGTCATAGACAAAACGTTCAAGAATATTTATGATGCCCCATTAGACGTTAGCACATTATTCACAAGAAATTATAAAACAAAGGAGGGGATCTCCAACAACACCAGGTCGCAGCACTCATAGCAAACCCCCAAACACCCAGTGCAAAAACACAGAGCAGACACACACAGAAAGAGACAAAAAGGGACAAGAAGGGAGGATATCTCCAACAAGACCCCGTTGCAGCATCAACAGCAAAACACCCTATGCAAAAACACAAAAGACGAGTACAGCACGAGACGGAAAAGAAACAAACGACATGTAAACATCAAACACAAAAGACTACACATAAACCGACGAGACCAATGGGCAACCGGTGCCGACTTTGGACGGCCATTTGTCACGCAAGTAGCAAATGGTGTGGTAATCCTGGATTACGTGCACACAACCCTCTCACTTCTTCAATTACCCAGAGGTCTCGAAGAACGTACAATTGTGGTGTAAAACAACCTAAATGAAACGTTAACGCACAACACAGACACATCAAACAAAAAGGATTACATATAAACCAACGAGACCAATGGGCAACCGGTGCCGACTAAGGACGGCCATCTGCCACGAAAATAGCAGAAGGTGTGGTTATCCTGGATTACGTGCGCACAAGTCTTTACGTCATAATTTTTTTATATAAAAGTTATGATCACATGGATTTATCACGCTTCCCCGTTGTTCAATGTACTATGGGTTCTTTAAAGCATACCATTTCTGAACGAAGGAATTTCAACGATTTTGTGAAACCATATGAAATTATAAAAATCATTTCATGAAGGAAACTTAATAGATCAGTGTTGAAAATCAAGATTTTTGTTTGAATACAGAGTAAAAATTTTGGGAATAGTACATTTGTAAAGAAACTACAAAGATTAAAAGAAGCCTTGCAATGCACTCATTTGATTTTTATTTAAGTTTCCGTTGGTAACATAATTTATGAACAATTAAACAGGCTTGAAACTTTGTATAAAACTTGAATGGGTCCTGTAGCATCATATCCAAGCCATCTAGCTACGTCTTTCGGTATATTTGGACATAATTATCACATAATTTGGTCATATTTCATTGTTTGGATTGAGGATCACTGACGAGGGTTAAATACCCGAAACGTGCATGTCTGGTCCATGCTGTTAATTAATATGCCTTTAAATGATGCTAATGAATTTGGAGACGTTTAACATTTGATAAGTTTTACCATAGGTGGTATTATATCCACCGATCATTTCAGATTTTCTCAATTTTACATGAAAATTACGAAAACCGTCAAAGTTAAGGTTAAAATATCTGAGATTTTTTTTTCAAACACGTGCTCCTAAGAAAGACTTTTCAAAACATTGAAAGAAAAAGATTATGTCCATGTTGAAATAAGAGGAGTTATTTCATTTTGCGGTTTTCTTGAAAAAGTGCCAGTGCGGTAAAATGTGGCTTATTTTCGATTGAATTTAAACATGTTAAACAATGTATAGTTTGTACCTTTCAGCTTTAACTTATTTCAACAGCTAAGTCAATAATATTCTATATATGAAACCAAATCCTCAGGTAAGAAGAATCAGAGTATTGGTAAAAAGTATATCCAGCTTATTTTTGTTGAAATTACTGCGAAGCATTTGTTTCACATTAATACATGTATTTCATTCAGTTTAGCTCATATGATCAAACGTATCCTGCTTTAGGTGTGAAATGATTTAAGATGTTCGATAGAGTAAAAAATGATGCATTTACCATTATGAATAGAAATGACTAAATTATTTAAGCTCAATAAGTGCAAAAACAGGAGATGCGCAAAAATGATAGAAAAATGACCACCACTGACAAAGGGTTAAAGGGATCTAACTCGGCGTCTAACGAAAAATCGACAAGTCATCGTTTAATTCTTCAGAAATAGGCTAATCAATGTCAAATTTTATTTTCTTTGGTATATTATGATCGATAAATCCAAACCAAATCTTCATACAAAATGTGAAATTAGTACCTACCTTACAAGCCGAGATATACCCATACAGTATCTCTAACGAGATCGGACAAAAAATGTCTAGTGATAATCAGGCATCAATCAGCGATCAACTTGAGGCACCGCTCAACCATTTAATTATGTCAAAATCTCAAATACATAACATTACATTAAATAACCCCTTATATGCCTGGTTCGAAATCAAATAAAGCCTTTTTCAAAAAATTTTGAAATAAGACAAGCTTCGGATAAGTGAATTAGGTCTCTACTGCCTGATTAACACCAGACACCTTTTTGTCCGACCTAAAAATGCGGCGCTCGTAAGAGACATGGTAGGGCGTATATTTTATCGAAATATACGAAGGAAAAGGAGTTATGACATTGCTTAGCCTATTTCTGTCGACTTCAACGATGACTTGTCGATTTTTGTTAGACGACGAGTCAGATCTCTTTCAATAACCAATAGAACATTAAGCACCCGGGAAGCGCAATAATTTTCTGAGGTTATGATATTATTTTCAATCAGTAACGGTACACAGATGTACATAATTTGATAAGAAATCTTTTTGCCCTTCATAATTTCATGCATGCATTTTTTATAAACACAACAGACATGTAGAGACAACAGACACAAACATTTTTAGACATAACATATAAGCGTAAATAAATCTACCAGTATGTAAAAGTGAAGTTCGACACAGGATCCTTCAGGTTACTAGTCCGACTCTTTAACCACCAGACTGCGGCGCCGACTCATAAATTAATTTTTTTCGGCACTTGACCATAAATGAATTTGCAAAATTCTCCGTCATAAAAAAATATGAAAATTTTCGAAAACAAAGGTGTATTTCCCACATGGCATAGCTCTATCATTAGCAGGCTCTCTGTTAGAAAATTTAGGTTGATTTTATACTTTTGCTCTTCATAATAAACATTACAGAAGTACCCATCAGTTATTCAGTCTCATAGTCGAGAAGGCAAGGCAAAATCATTAGTTTTTCCAGAGGAACGAGACCAGGTGCCCGGGAGAGTAAGCGTCTCCTGATTGCATGCAACACCCGTCGCAACATCTCCATGGTAACCTGTCAAATTCGGTAATTGTCTCGATGTACATTTTGATGTACATATCAGGTAAGTATGTCTTGTTTGTCATACCTGTATTATTTTGATGTCCTCTTTTTCGGCCCCGAGCATCACTGTGGGTGCTGCAACCTGGTGCTGTTCGAGATCACATCCTCTGTTTGATGAGACATAACTTCCTGAAATGTGCATTTAACTTAATATATCGCTAGCTGTTCCTTGTCTCTTGTTTATGTCTTCTCTGTGTTTTCACTTGGTGTGTTGCTGTTGATGCTACAACCGAGTCTTGTTGTAGATCCCCTCCTTTCTTAATACTAGATGTTGTCTATTTCAACATTCAATTGACCAACAGTTAGCAGCGATCCCATGGCATGCATGCACGGTGCAATGCATGCACGGTGCACCGAGAATGTTCGCATATCGGAGTATTATGAAACACCCCAGATAC
Organism: Pinctada imbricata; assembly: GCA_033119305.1. Lineage (NCBI taxonomy): Eukaryota > Metazoa > Mollusca > Bivalvia > Pterioida > Pteriidae > Pinctada > Pinctada imbricata. Next base: position 33,946,854 of record VSWD01000012.1, on the reverse strand, counting down.
TTGCAAAAGATAGCGACAGAATCATAAAATAAACAGTGTTCTAAACACCAAACATACATGTATATCACGGCTGCGAACTCCGATTAATTTTTCTATCAACACTTTTAAACTACTGTAAACGTGGTTATTTTCGCTGGGGGGAAATTTTGCGATTATAACATCATGATGATACGCGTGGGGGGGGGGGGATGTTCGCGATGAAAATGTCTTTCCTGTTGTATGAATGCAGCGGGGATATTTTCGCGTGGGGATTTGTTTGGTGAAGTCCCTTGATTCGCAAAAAAATGTGAAAATTACCCCCACGCGAAAATTCCCACGTTTACAGTACCTGTTCGGCCACTATGTTCTGTGTACAAAAGAGGTGACGTAACACAGCATATGACGTACTTTCTTCATGTGTACTCTGCCGCGAATCAGCTCGTGCAAATTCCATCATACCCAGTATCTTATGACGTCATCAATAAAATAAAAGCAACTCGATTCCAGAGCTCGCTTACCTTCTGGCCATTCCTTGTCTATAGGACAGACGTCAGAAGCAGTACTCTTGAAGACAATTAAAAGATCTACACAACCGATTGAAACCGTTAACACCTTTTATGGTAAGCAGACTGGTTGCACCTGCAGAGTAAACTACCACATAAAGTGTAACCATGTATAACCTTTACCGATATTGGTTGTTGACTTGACCACCGGAACCGGTTTAATAATTAGTACCCTGACCAGTCTGTAAACATCTTTTTTGCCTTTAAGGCACTTTTTCACCATTATCCTTCACAGAAATAATCATCACCCATATTGGTGGTGTAATTATTGGTGTATGATTGATCTGGTCGAGGAATTCGTTGCCATGTTGTAAACTGTAATTAACTTCCTGGTTGCGACAGCAAAAGCGTCACCGGTGAAGTTCTATAAATCAACACCAGAGCCAAATATTAAACACTGGCTACAGACCATTCCATTGGTAAATGTACATCCATTTCGGACATATAGTCATGCATGGTTGTTATCATTCTCATACACATACTTTAGTCTACCAGTTTAATATTAATTCTGTATTTTATCATTAATAAATCATATAAATTAAATTCATGATCTTTTTATAGGTGAATCAGTCAAAGTCAATACGGTCTGTCTGCCAAACGAACCCAAACTATACAGTGGGAACGCACTGATCTAGAATTGCCTCGAGTGGCCCGTGGTGCGACTTTACGATGTTGCAATATTGACATATTCAGTATTGCTATATCATACGGTAAAATTCTGAAACTCTACGTGAAAAAAATCACAAAAGTTGTCACGTAAATACTGTATGGAAGAGAAGATCTTTTAATACAGTACAGTTGATGTATTATAATTCGAGTTAAAGCTACAAATGTTATAAATGACGCTTCTCCTTACAACAAATTTTACATACATCGATTATGTAATGGACATTTTTAAGGTTGAAACCCCATAACTATATACTTCCGCTCAAAATTACGCTTTCTGTCGATATCTAATTATATGCTAATGGCGCACTGATATTCGTCAATGTTCGGCAAGCCTTTTATGTACCGACAAACTCAGAAATAAAATACAAATTGTTCATTTAAAAGAGTTGCATTTTCTTTTCAATTTCATTCACAGAATGTCATAAAATGATTGCAATTCATTTGATACCAAACACGACAGTAATACTCCAATTTAAAACCTAGAAATAAATTAACACACAATTAAATTTTTTTGCTTAAAAATTTTGTGTTTCAAGTCCGATTTTAATGAAACAAATTTCAAAATGACCGTCTCGGAAAGACCTTTTTAAAAATGTATACAAAGTCGACGACCATTAAATCATGAGGAGGCCTTGTGGTTTGGTAAATAAATATTCTGACCAAGGAAATGTTGAAAATAAATAATCTGACCCTCTTTGTTGCAGATATAGATATTCTGGTTCACATAAGTGTTCAAAATCCAAAACTTTTCGACTCGCTTCGCTCGCCATTCATTAAAACAAATTTCACCTTGCTTCGCTAGCAACAAGACCAAAATTACACCGATGTAACAAATTGTAATGTGATTTATAAGGTACTTGCAGTCTACCATTCTATAGTTATGGATCGACTACCTTAAGGTATCCGTTGTACAACAGTCATTTTACATAGCGTTTTAATAATCTCTATTGTAAAGTATGGTAAATATAATGCCTTGTAAGGTACTATAAACTATATATTTTCTGAAAGGTAATGATGCCCTGAGTACAGATATAAGACTACCGGGTCTTAAAAATCAAAGGGGAAAAACTCTTGCAAAACTTTGTCATTTTGCATAGGTTATATAGAGTAAATAGACAATTTAAATACTTCACCAGTTATTCCCCTTTATTTTTCTGACCCCCAAATTCTTATTTTTGAGCAGTGGGCATTATAACCTTTCAGAAAATATATAGTTTATAGTACCTTACCAGGCATGACAAAATGCCCTATTGTACATCGGATACCTTAAATACACATTACATTACAAATGTCCGGTTTGTCTTTGCACTGCGAGGTATACCGTTAGTCTTTCGGGAAAAAGAGTACTAACAAAAGACTCTATCATACATGTTTTAAGATACAGAAGATACTTACAAGTTAGGCTTTTGTAGAAACAAGTACATATTACTTATATAGCCCCCCCCAAAAAAAAAATCCGTTTTAATACAGCTAAGAGAAACTTTCGTTGTACCAAATGCGGCATGTCATTTTAGACGAAAACATGTCAAACACAAATAGCGTACACAAGAAAATAAAGCCTTTAAATGCAGGATTTCCCATAATGCTTTGGATAAAAAAGTCTCTCGATGCCCATGAAAGTCAACATGATGGAGTAAAGCCATATCATTTAATTTCCATTGTCATTTTCAAGAAACGAAGATTCTGATTGGCTGAGAAATTTTGTTGATACATCGATCAACACAATTTTTCACGGAAGTCTATTTATAGCACTATTTTTAGAACCGGGGGTTCCCTCAAACACGAATGAACTCGTCGCTGAAAATACAATTTGTTGATGTTTGCTTATCATTTCAAGGTAACCATTTCTAATCTACTTACTCAAAAATTAACAGTGCATGTAGAATAAGTCCTTATTCCAAAGATAAAGAGAGACGATCGTTCGCTGTTTATATCATGGTGGTTGCAATAACTTGTTTTGTCAGACGTATCATTGTGAACCCATCCGAGTTACGAAATAAAGTGCGGTGATTGATTGTTTTTAGATCCAAGAAAACAGTCTGTTTTCCATAAATAGTGATAATAAAATGATAAGAAATGAATCTAATATATTTTTTTTGTTGATGCAGGTATCAACAGAAAAATTGGACAGAAAACATTTGCATCAACGCGCTACGCGCATTGATGCAGTTTTCTGTCCAATTTTTCGGGTAATACCTGCGTCAACAGAAAAAATATAAGATTCATTTCTTAAGTATTTGCAGCATATGTCACAGTTTTATCTTGATCATGTATGCCTTCGGTTTCTGAATTATCGATTTTGTGCTGTATACGGGGATATGGTCATTATCCATATTTGTCACAGCAACAAGCAGAGCACCCCCCCCCCAATAAATTACTAAATAAACCCATGCATGTCTTTTCCTATATTTGAAGCATGGCAGTAACGTCTTTTGGAACAGCAAGGCGATACAATAGTACCGTCTGAAACATGAAGACAAACGTATGTGAGATATGTTGCATTTCGTTTACTTGTAGAACTGCAGTAAGGAGCAAACAGTGTTTATTAGTTTAGGCCTTTTCTTTAATTAATTTGTTAACGGTTCCGCCAACCCGAAGTATTGCAAAATGTAAAAAATGAATAACTAGGTTTCTGTTATTATCAATGAACTGAACATTGAGTGTTAAAGCAGCACTTTCCGCCTTCGGACGAAAATATGCTTTATAAAAATGATATAGGGCAATTCTCTATTTTTCCTGGATCGTAGAAGTTGTAAACTTTCCGTTAATACCAAAATTTGTAACCAAAGGTCCTTGAAGTTATCAAAATAAATGAAATTAAAAACAGAATTTTTGTGGCGCCACAAAAATTGCCCATGTTTGGGATAGACCAGCCCTCACGCGTGCGCGATACGGCTCGTCGTGTTGTACAAATCAAAACAAACATGGCGAGTAGCGTACACACTCAACAGAAAAGAGGGGAAAACGTACTGATACTCTGATTTGGATAGAGAAAGAAGAAAAATGAAGACAGAGTGTGAAAGAGCAATATGGAAAGTATATATTAGAGACCAAATGGATATATAAAATTCGGTGAAAAATGAATTGAATCTCGTCCCACATCACGAAGTAGCTGATATTTTTCTGGATAAGTAAGACAAATTAGATAAAATCGGTCCTAAATCGTATGATACACATTATTTTATAGTTACTGTTTGATATGACGTGTGAAAGAAAGTTACGATGTCTATTTCACCTCTCTTTGTTTAGAATAATAATCGAAATAGCCCAATAAATTTTTACATGGTTCTCCTCGGAGCTCATTAATATTCATGAGGGGGCGCGGCTACAACTGAAATTTTAAACGGCCGTATCTCTCGAACGGGGAAGGTATCGGATATGATATTTGGTACCCGATGAATGACCATAACATGGGACAATCTATGTTAAGAAATATGTATTACAAGTAATAACCCCTTTACAACCCGAAGTCGGAATGTGCTGCTTTAATTAAAAAAAAGATGGAGCTTGACATACGCCTAGAACATGTATCTGGTCGGCGCCCGCCAGTATGGAATTAGAGAAACTTCACTACTTCGTTCTCTGAATCTACAAGAAGAAACATAAACAGTCGGGGGCGTTATCAAGTGTGTTATAGAGGACGAGCAAGTTATCGTGAATGGAAATCGTGCCAGCAAAATGAGACCAAAGAAAGAGAGGGATCTCCAACAAGGTGTGCAGCACCAGCAGCAAAACACCAAAACACCCGATGCGAAAACACAAAGACGAGCATCTTTCTACGTCTTTGGGTATATTTAATTTAGGACATAATTTTCACACATTTTGGTCATATTACATTGTTTAGATTGAGGATCACTGACGAGGATTAAATATCCGAAACGTGCATGTCTGGTCCAAGCTGTAAATTTATCTGCTCTAAAATGATGCTGATGAATTTGAAGACGTTAAGTATACTAAGAGACGTAAAAGAGAATACGACATACAAACATAAAAAAAAAATAATTACTACACATAAACCAACGAGACCAATGGGTAACCGGTGCCGCCTTTGGATGGCCATTTGCCACATAAGTAGCAAATGGTGTGGTTACCTGGATTATGTGCGCACAAAGTATTATTTTTCCTCAGCAGTGAACATTATATCCTTTCCGAAAATGAATTTTAGTAAATAACCATGCCTTAAAAATAGCCTATAGTACATCGGATACGGCCTTCACTAACAAACGTCTACGTAATTTTTGCATTTGTACATACCACATCAAGCAAATTGTACAGTTTGTCATAGGAATTCTGGACGAAATGCTACAATAGATTTGTATAAAGTTTATTATAATCCTTCTTCAGAAAATCCCATAGAACATGTAGATGGAGGAGTTAACGCATGTAGCAATACTGAATCATACACTGAGGATCATGGATTGACATCATTTTTGTGGTGTTTGGAGGAACCGTATTCCAGCAGATAGAATTAGATTAGAAATAGATTAGATCGAATCCCCATGGGTACCAATTACGCCCCACTGCTTGCAGACTTATTTCTATATTCATACGAAGCTGACTTCATCCAAACCTTGCTCTCGAATGGGCAAATGCACCTCGCATCTCAGTTCAATTTTACCTTCAGATACACAGACAACGTGTTTTCCATCAATAATCCAAAACATAAGGACGATTTATATGCAATCTATCCTCATGAACTAGAGATCAAGATCAGAGAGCGACATATCCGCTTCGTACTTGGATATACTTCTATCTTTCGACGCAAACGGCAGATTGATCACCTCACTGTATGACAAGCGTGACGATTTCAGCTTCCACATGATTAACTTCCCTTTCATGATTAGCCACATTCCGTCTTCTGCTGCTTATGGCGTTTTTGTTTCTCATCTGATACGGTACGCCAGGGCATATATATTCCAAATATGACAATTTCATCATTAGAGCCAGACGGCTTGCAAGTAAGCTACTTGTTCAGGGTTATATCACACAACGGCTGAAATCATCATTGCGGAAGTTCTTCGGTCGCTACGGGGATATTATAAAAGAATATGAGATCCCCTTTCCAGAATGATCAGTTACACTGTACATTGTGATTGAATGGCTGTCGTCATCGCCAAACAAGACATACTTACTTGATCTGTACATCAAAATGTACTTCGAGACAATCACCAAAATTTTAAGGTTTCCATGAAGCCGTTGCGACGGGTGTTGCATGAAGTCAGGAGACGCTGACTATCCCCGGACACCTGGTCTCACTTCGGAATGTTGTTTATTCCGGGGTGCGCAACCGTTCCAATGGGAATTCTCATGATATGGCCTTGCCTTCTCGACTTTGAGACAGAGTAACTGTTGTGTACTTCTTTGATATTTACCCGATGATACTCCTCATTCATTTTCAGCTACTTGCCATGTAGCTCCAACAAAAATGAGTTAAAGAGGATCCTGACAACAATCTCAACAGCACTCACAATAGAGCACAAAATTGAACATCGACGGACCCATAGCAAGCTAGAGGTGGGATCAGGTGCCCGGGAGGAGTAAGCATCCCCTGTTGGCTAGCCGCAACCACCGTCGACGTCCACGCATGAAGATGAAAACAATATCTAAAATTATGCACCGTCTGAGGTTGTGTCTACACAGAAAGTGCTATGGCGACCATGTCAGGGAAAGACATTCAAAAAACTTACTGTCAAACCCCTCGCGGGGAACTTTTTTTACGAGCTCGACACGGCAAAGGGCATAAGTGTGACACAAATGAGTTATAGAGGATTCTGACAACATTCTCAACAGCACTCACAATAGAGCACAACATTAACCATCGACGGACCCCTAGCAAGCTAGAATAGCCATTTTGCAAATGAAATGGACAAATAAGAAAATTATGAATCTTCTTTTTCAGACAATTCAAATGAACCAGCTTCAAAGAAATTATGTAAACCCAAAGGGATACTTGATGGTACTAAACAATTATATTTTAACAGCACAGTACATGTGCCATCATCTTTCACTGCAGCAAAATTAACAAGTATTCCAATAGAACAAGCCATTGAACAGTCATTGGCCAAGATACTCCAGTGTACAATTTGTCTTGGTATAGCAACTGCTGCTGTTATAACTCCTTGTAAACGTATTTTTGCACATATAAATGTACATACATTTCGGACATACAGTCATGCATGGTTGTCATCACTTTCATACACACTCACCGAGACGAGGGTTGCGCTACCAGTTCGCGAGTCAATATTAATTCTTTATTTGATCATTAAGACAGGTCCCTACTCGTGAATTTAACAGATGAATTTTGTATTTCAATGTAATTTTCGATACACATTTGCAAAAATAGCATCAAGACAAAGACATAGATAGGTAATTTTGTTTTCTTTAAAGATGCAGTACATTATAAAAAGGTACCCTTCCACATTCAGATGTAGGAATATCAAATATTAAGCATGTACTTTCAACCCTCCTAAGTTTAGTAAATAAATAATAACTCATATTAATTGTTTTGTAATAAATATATTTGAAGTAATATAGACGACTTATGGCAGATAAAATGATATTTTAAGATGTAGGTAATTACATGTATAATATTTTGCCAAATACAAGATTTCATTGCATTTTGACTACTGAAATATATTATATTCAACGTTACTCTTAAAATAACAGACAGAATTTCTTCATTTTGCAGTATGCCATCAATTTTATATATATAGATAAGGGAAAACATACGTACAGTTACACAATTTTGTTAAGGACAAAGTTATGGCCCCAAAATTCTCAGTAATGTCGACATACTATTTCTATAACTACAAAGACAATAATTAAAAGTTCAAAAGTAATGTTTTTGACATTCATTCACTAGATTAAAGTGTAACCTAAAGGATAAGACCAAAATTAGTTTTATATTATCCTTATGAAAAATATTTGGGGTATTGAATAAGGGCACCCCTTAAACTCCGAAGAAGCTTTGACAGTAAGTGTTTTGAATATTTTCCCTGACATTGTTGCCATAGCACTTTCTATATAGATTTAGCCTAAGACAGTGCATGTATTTTATATATTGTTTCATTTTCATGCGTGATCATCGACGGCGGGTGCGGTTAGCTAACAGGGGATGCTTACATGTACTCCTCCCGGGCACCTGGTCCCACCTCTAGCTTGCTAGGGATCCGTCGATGCTCAATTTTGTGCTCTATTGTGAGTCCTGTTGAGATTATCGTCAGGATCTTCTTTAACTCATTTGTGTCACACTTATGCCCTTCGCCATGTGGAGCTCGTAAAAAAGTTCCCCGCGAGGGTTTTTTTGACAGTAAGTGTTTTGAATATTTTCCCTGACATTGTCGCCATAGCACTTTCTATATAGATTTAGCCTAAGACAGTGCATGTATTTTATATATTGTTTCATTTTCATGCGTGATCATCGACGGCGGGTGCGGCTAGCCAACAGGGGATGCTTACTCCTCCCGGGCACCTGGTCCCACCTCTAGCTTGCTAGGGATCCGTCGATGCTCAATTTTGTGCTCTATTGTGAGTGCTGTTAAAATTATCGTCAGGATCTTCTTTAACTCATTGATATACGATTTCATGAAATAAATAGTCGAATTTTCAAAATAGTCTTCAATAGACAAAATTTTAGGGTAAAATAATACTACATTAGTCATTAGTGCATGTTTGTTGTGTAACCATATGGCCTCTCCCCCACAATAATTATGCTAATTAATTATTCATATTAATTAGTTACATGTATTTGGAAATTGCTAACTTGAGTTTTCTAAAGTAAATTCCTTGACTATGAGTTCAAACTTCACATTGAGACAATTATTCTAGTTTGTAAATTCTGTAATCTGTTTAATTTGATTCCCACGGTGCTGAGAACACTGCAGTAATTTGCACACCTGCAAGTACTTTAGTCTTTGTTTTCCGTACGAGTTAATTGAAAGCTAATTGGAAATCTCCCCGTAAAAGCCGTTAAGGTTCTATATTTGGAAGAATCTAATTTCCAAAATGTCTTTTTAATCAAAAACCAATAACTTATTATTTTGTGCAGGTGTTAGCAATTTCCAATCGTCCACATATAAACTCGGCGCATCGTTTTGCCGACCAGTTAAGTTTCGGTTAAGTTAGACTCCAGTTTCAGTTAAGTTTCGGTTAAGTTAGACTCCAGTTTCAGTAGTGTTTAAGTTTAGGTTTAGACTCCGCTCTCGTACTGTAAGCATGTAACGTTTTGAATAAACTTAGAACTTTATTCGGACTTCGGTTTATAGTTTTCAAAATGACTGATTAATACACAACGCGAACTACACTCAACCTGTAGGCCATAGGCTTACAAGTTGTATTTTGGCGCCGTGACCTAAACGAACCAGGGAAAATATGATTACAAGTTGTATTTTGGCGCCGTGATCTAAACGAAATTACAAGGTTTTAATTTGGCGCCGTGTCCTAGACGAACTAGGGGAAAAATGAATAAGTTTATTGCCGAGAATGCAGACGATGCACGCCGCGGAACCAGGGTATAACAACCAGAGGATGAACACTTCGCTTTAAACGAAATAAGTGATAAAGGTAGGGCACATTTACTTTCTCAAAGTACTCTCAGATTGATTGACCATGTATTTTTGTTAATGTTATTTTTAATATTTGAATGTTTTAAGCGAAAAAAGTTTAAAAGAAATTGAATAATTTTTTTCTATAAGATTTTCATGAAGAAATGACGGACATACACAACGAAGCGTTTCGGATTTTTGGAATCGGTCGTGATTCACGTAGTTTTGGGTTGATTAAAGATTTAGGCTTCGGTCGTTTTGAGAATTTTGGTTTTTCTCCGCTGCTGAGTAAGGGTCTAGATCAGGGTCCCGTCATGTCGCTAGAACGCCGGGGTATAGGCGTGGGACCGTTGTAAGAGACGGGGGAGTATCCGTCTCTGTAAGGTTTTTCAAGATGATAGAACATTACAATTAGGAGGATATTTCGATGGAACCCATATATTCCAGTTTGTTAGGTGATGAGCTGTTGAATTTGCTCGGTATATGGCGATGAAACGCCGAAAAATGGCACCAGTAGAAATTTCTGGGAACGTAGAAAGTTCGTTCGGGTTTGTTGTGTATACAACCCTGTCATTTTTAATTTGTGCTATGTGAGAGCACGTAATTTTTTTCGGATTATATGACACCATCGTAGTATTCATCATCTTATGTATGTTTTGTGCTGTCATTTTGGAGGTCTTGATTTTTTTTTATTTCAAGAAAGGGAGGAAATGGTAATCAAATGTCGTAAATAAAAAAAAATCGGTCAAAGTTTTATCGGAATTTCATGTCAAAGTTAATCTGGAGTCTATCGCGATCGCGATGTATATAGTAGCAACAGTATACCCTTAGTTTGCATGTTTTTGTGTTTGATTATTCATTTAACTGCTTTTTGCACTTTGTAGTTTTATTTGGCCTTCATTTTGGGTATTCATGTTACATTTCTCACTCGTCAGTCAATGAGCGCTAATAAGTTTGACCTTTGTTGCCCCTTTTCCCAGTGTTGGAATTTCATTGACGGTCTCTAGTTTCTAGTAATCACTACGCCGAGACATTAACGTTTGACAAGCGACATGCATAGACATATAGACATTGTATTTCATTTCAGAAAGTTTTTTTTTCAGAATTTATAATAAAAAGTTTTAATCGCTACAGATATTTTTTTCATTATGTAATTAGATTTTTGTATTCGTCTAAAATAAATACAGAAGACCTGTTTTTCGTATAAAGTCAGTGAATATACAAAGTTTTCAAAATTAACATTATCCAAGTATTGATAAAAAATCTCACTTTGGAAATCTTTCACTTAGTTTTGGTACAGGCATCTAAATTATTTTTGTAAATTCAAAATTGTGGTCAATTAGAGGTACAGAGAAAATCCAGTGTCATAAACTACCTGTAACCAGAGACAATGATATGAAACTTATCAGTGTAATAATGATGCAGACTTTACGACGAGAGAAACAGTGAAGTTCTCCTTGGTTATTGGAATCGCCTGTTGTGATACGAGAGACAAATTAGCGTACAGGTTTATCACCAAGGCATTAAATCAAATCAGACGGTAGCAGAAAAGAAGTCCGAAGCAGTGACGTCAGGTATCTCTGTGCACGATGTTATCCGTGTGGCCGGATGTCAAACCAGCCCGTCACTATTAACATTATTTCGCAGATTATATGACAGGGTGTAATCTGTCACAGCGAAATTGAAGACAGCAGAACCAGATTGGACATTTTGCACTTAATGACCTGCTTGATCGACGCTTTGAATGAGAGCATTGAATACCCCCGTCGCTTTTCTGGGTGCATGGCGTCATCCAGATTACGGGAAGATCTTGGTAACGTCTCTAATACCACGATGCGTCAAAGCAGGGTCAGGATGGAAGATAAACTCCAAATTCCGGGTGGAGGAAGAAGACGAAACAGATGACGATTCGATGATTATTGGTTTACCAAACCAAGTAGACGACAAAGAGGTCCGAATCATTCGTTATTCTCCACGGAGGTTACAAAGTTCACGAAGAGGGACCGTAGACAGAATCTAACTAAGACGTACGGAACTAAACCAAACACGGCCGTAAGAAGAGAAGATAAAGAAGAGAATTAAACCGGTGTTGTGTTTAAGTGAGAAAAAGCAGAGTAAATGTATATACATATGTATTATGCATCTTATTCATGTTTAATATTGATATTTGCTTTTGTATATTGCTTGCTATATAATCGAATTTTAGGATACGTATTGGCCTTTGGGTAAAGGTATTTCTTTTGTAGGTCATTGACAGTGAGCATTGATAATTAGATTAAAAAAAATCTCTTAAAAGAACATTGAAAAAAGAACTCGACATGAAAATGACTATAACTTCATGTGCTTTAATTTATCGAATTAATCTTAATTGCAGTATTCAGATGGAACCTGACGATATTTCATTGAGTTATGCATTATTGTGGTGTCAAGGCCATGCGTTTAGAAAATAACCAAGTATTATAACAGATTCACAAAGTTTTGGATGATAATCGAAAGTTACCTTACAGTTCATAATTGGTTGAAACAAAATAATTTGAATCTTGGTTATTTTCTTAAGTGGGGGAGTATTGTAACCATATGGCCTCTCCCCCACAATAATTATGCTAATTAATTATTCATATTAATTAGTTACATGTATTTGGAAATTGCTAACTTGAGTTTTCTAAAGTAAATTCCTTGACTATGAGTTCAAACTTCACATTGAGACAATTATTCTAGTTTGTAAATTCTGTAATCTGTTTAATTTGATTCCCACGGTGCTGAGAACACTGCAGTAATTTGCACACCTGCAAGTACTTTAGTCTTTGTTTTCCGTACGAGTTAATTGAAAGCTAATTGGAAATCTCCCCGTAAAAGCCGTTAAGGTTCTATATTTGGAAGAATCTAATTTCCAAAATGTCTTTTTAATCAAAAACCAATAACTTATTATTTTGTGCAGGTGTTAGCAATTTCCAATCGTCCACATATAAACTCGGCGCATCGTTTTGCCGACCAGTTAAGTTTCGGTTAAGTTAGACTCCAGTTTCAGTTAAGTTTCGGTTAAGTTAGACTCCAGTTTCAGTAGTGTTTAAGTTTAGGTTTAGACTCCGCTCTCGTACTGTAAGCATGTAACGTTTTGAATAAACTTAGAACTTTATTCGGACTTCGGTTTATAGTTTTCAAAATGACTGATTAATACACAACGCGAACTACACTCAACCTGTAGGCCATAGGCTTACAGTTGTAAAAATACTTTAAAGGGCCGGGTATGGGGCCACCTTAATAATGTTAAACGTCTTCAAATTCGATAGCATCATTTAAAACTAGGTAGATTTGCAGCATGGACCAGACATGCACGTTTCGGGTACTTAAACCTCGTCAGTGATACTCAGTCTAAACAATGTAATATGGCCAAAAAGTGTGAAAATTATTACGTCCAAAAATGTACCGAAAGACGTAGCAGTATGGGTGGGATATGATGTTACAGGACCCACGAGAAATTTTAAGAAATTTTGAAACGGAAATTTCAAATGCGTTGAAGAGACAGACGATCAACCGAAGTCGATCGAACTTGGCTACATGTGCCCTCGGGGCAAATAAATTAAATTCATGATCTTTTTATAGGTGAATCAGTCAAAGTCAATACGATCTGTTTGTCAAATGAACTCAAACTATACAGTGGGGACGCACTAGAATTGCCTCGAGTGGCCCGTGGTGCGACTTTACGATATGTTGCAATATTGACAAATTCAGTATTGTTATTTTATACATTAAATTTTGAAACTCTACGTGTAAAAAATCACAAAACTTATGTAAATACTGTATGAAATAGAAGAAAACTTTTAATATAGTACAGTTGAGGTAATCAATGACGCTTCTCCTATAACAAATTTTATATACATTGATTATGTAATGGACATTATGTCCGACTTGTCTTTGCGCTGTAAGGTATACCGTTACACAGCAAAAATATCGACACATGCAAAATGTGTTTGGTAACACACATGTTTTACATATGTATTATATGTGTAATAATAATTTTCATACCTTTTGGCCATATTACATTGTTTAGACTGAGGATCACTGACGAGGGTTTAGTACCCGAAACGTGCATGTCTGGTCCATGCTGTAAATTTATCAGATTTTAAATGATGCTATTGAATTAAAAGACGTTTAACATTTGAACTACTTGGTGAGTGTCACTGCTGGTGGACCAAGAGTCCCCGAGGGCACATGTAGCCAAGTTCGATCAACTTTGGTTGATCGTCTGTCTCTTCAACGCATTTGAAATTTTCTGTTACCAAATTTCTTGAAATTTCTAAAACGTGGGTCCTGTAGCATCATATCCCACCAATTCTGCTACGTCTTTTGGTACATTTTTGGACATAATAATTTTCATACCTTTTGGCCATATTACATTGTTTAGACTGAGGATCACTGACGAGGGTTTAGTACCCGAAACGTGCATGTCTGGTCCATGCTGTAAATTTATCAGGTTTTAAATGATGCTATTGAATTAAAAGACGTTTAACATTTGAACTACTTGGTGAGTGTCACTGCTGGTGGACCAAGAATCCCCGAGGGCACATGTAGCCAAGTTCGATCAACTTTGGTTGATCGTCTGTCTCTTCAACGCATTTGAAATTTTCTGTTACCAAATTTCTTGAAATTTCTAAAACGTGGGTCCTGTAGCATCATATCCCACCCATTCTGCTACGTCTTTTGGTACATTTTTGGACATAATAATTTTCATACCTTTTGGCCATATTACATTGTTTAGACTGAGGATCACTGACGAGGGTTTAGTACCTGAAACGTGCATGTCTGGTCCATGCTGTAAATTTATCAGGTTTTAAATGATGCTATTGAATTAAAAGACGTTTAACATTTATATGTGTGGATATACACATATTATTCATATGTATTTTTTTACATGTTAAACATATAGAATATACACATGAAAAATATGTGTGTGAATACATATGTATTTTTCAGATGCAAAACATGCACATTGATGTACATATGAAATATATATGTGTAATATTACATATGGTTAATATATGTAAAATTTAAGTGTATTTGTTTTCCTCGTGAGAAGTGAGAATTTACATTTTAGATTTGTCTTTCAACCATTTCGACGGCAGGTGTCATCAAAGTATAAAAAGCTGCCTCAGATAACACGCGTTCTTTGAACAATGAATCTGTTCTTATTTCACAATATTGTAGTTACTGTACAAGAACTTAAAGACCTCATGCAAAGTGTCGATGAAATGAAAGGAAACATGAGAAAAGAGTCAAAACAGACGAGGTCCTACAGAGTTGAAGACCAAGCATTCCATGTATGCCAGCATATTCCACCAATAAATTTCCAATAATAGAGTTAACATTCAATAGCGCAATGAAGATTATGATTTTAAGTTTTTGAAATTGAATTATCATGGTTAGGATTACGAGATTTTGCATCTGGTTGATCGTAAATTTTTAAAGTAGTATTTTCTTCTTTCATTATTCGTACTATAGAACATATATTTCAATATTGACAATCACAAGACATGAAATATTGATGTAATTTAAAAATAATAAAATTAGTGTCTTGCCAGCTATATTGTGAAGCACATTTTACACTCTAAAGATACAATAAAATCAACATCAAATTTCTCATTCCCCGTGACATGGGATGATTTTAATTGTATTAATTACTTCTTTCCAGCTCTGTCGCCTCAAAGAAGCTTTGTTTTGGCATTTTATCAATTTGACATACATTTTATTTGGTTATTTCGGAAACATGTCATTTCATCCAAAAATATTATCCAAATTAAAGGTGTTTAACAACTTAGCATCATCCCTCCAATGTTACTGAATCGCCTCTACAGGAAATTCGGAACCGCGTGCACTCTACACTAACGAAACCGCTCAGTACAGTCTATGCAACTACCGAAAGTACAGATTTCTATCCTACGCACATGCCCAATATGACGTTTTTTGTTTACAAACACAATATTTTTCTAATATTCAGAACAGACACGTTGCGTTTAACAGCTGATTGCGATTGAGCAGTTTAGTTTTTGATCGATTGATTTGTCACTCTAAATACTAAAGTAAGACAACTTTATCTGATTTTAATTCATTTAGCAGCATGTTAAATGATAAAATAAGTTGACTCGGCAGCATAATTCGGGAAGGAGGGGGGAGGGGTTCAATGATTCCATGAAATGTGTACATCATAATATATGTTTTTGGTGAAAATAAAAATAATAATAGCGCGAGTTTTATAGGACCCAATCAAAGTTACTGACAGATCGACGGCAGACGCGGATCCAGGATTCCTTGAAAAGAACCGAAAGGGGGGGGGGGTCCAGATCATATATAATTTGCCGAAAAAAGAAGCAAGATTCAATTTAACTCAATTTTTAAGTTATGCCTTGATATATTAGGTAATCTGTTCTATTTAGGAAGGTTCATGAATCTCAACTACATTCCCGTTCTCTTGTATCCGCGCTTGGCTCGATGGTTGGAATAAGAAAAAAAAAAACTTTTGACCTTCTTGAACGAAATTTTAAAGTTTGTTTTCTAAATTTTGTGCATCTTATTCACAGCTACTGAATTTGGAATCGAAAATTTCAAGATTATACCCTTTAAATCGATTGATGAAAAAAAGGTGAAAGCAACCAGAAAACGATCGGAGATAGACGTTATAAATGGAGATTTTTTCCTCCAGAAGGACACTGCGCTGTATTGATTAAAGAAGAGCAATCAAATGACGATTTATTGAAGTCATATCTATATTTTGGGGGATCCAGGCATACGGAGGAGTCAACATGGTCTCTTGGGTCCTCACCATTCATACTTTCATACATCGTGACTGAAAATGATGTTGAAATCAGTCAAATAAAAAAATGTGACACACTTGGAGCATCATTTCCATCTCTTGCCTCTTCAGCAGTAATTGTTGGATCAAATGATAAAATATATGTATGGGGAGGGATGGATACTTCATCTATGAAAGCGTTGCATGACCTGTATCTTCTTAAATGGAATGATGCAAAGATCCAAGTTCAACTTGTACAAAACAGTAAAGATGATATGTGTGTGACTCAATTCAAACAGACAGGTGATGTCCCAGTAGGCAGATTTGGACATTCACTTACAAAATTAAATGATCAGTATGCAATTTTACATGGGGGAATATCATTGCCATTTCGTGAAGCAGGAGGACTTGTATCCCCATTTCAACAAGCTTGCAAGTGATGGGAAATTCTATTTATTTGATTTGAACACCTTGAGCTGGTCCTAAATCAATGTCCCAGATGTCCATAGCAGGGCATTTAATAGTGCTACTTATGACCATAGGATGAATTGTATATACATAATTGGAGGGGTCACCTACCAGGAATGCACCCCAAGGTCACGCTTGCCAGTTCATGATGTCCTGGTACTAAGAATCCATGAGAAAAGTGACATGACCTTGGACAGGATCATATTTCAATCACCACCAAACATAGAAAACCTTGGGATATCATACCACAGTGTCTGTTTAGATGATAATAACCTGATTATTGTTGGGGGTTTCACACAAATAGGACAGCTTAAAACAGATGAAAAACCTGACCTTAATCCATATGTTTTACTCATGGATTTAACTTTCAAATCCATACTATATGCTGATATTAGTCCAGAATATCTAACAGCAGGGAATTCATTGCTTTGTTTATCAAGTGACTGCTTCCTCTCATGTGGTGGTATAATCAAAAGTTACTTTGTTTATACAACAAAAGCCATGAAACCTAGTCCTTGTGTCCTTAAGACAGAATGCCTTATTGATAATTCACCAGAGATATCCCCAATTTCATGGATACAATGTGAAGGGACTTGTAAAAGGTGGCTTCACCAATTTTGCATTGGACTTTTGAACAAAGACTTGCCTAAAGGGAAATATATTTGCCTGACTTGCAAATCAAGTAGAAAAAGAAAATCAAAAAAATAGAGCATGTACATTTTAATATGTTACGACATGTTTAAGTACTGTATTGCATAGACATTTTGCAGACTCACATAATTCAGTACAAGATTAATTGTTCAATGTGTAGAAGCTTTACGTTGTACGCATGATCTCATGTTATGACCTTCTTGTAAACATATGCTGCACTTCTTCTTGTTACTTGTCTTGTTTGCAAGTCTGAGTAGTTCAGGACTGCTGTAAAGCCAGTGACCCCAAAGCACATCTCGAAGTCTCCCATAAGTGTCTCCTCTCCTGGCCAAATTCTTCCAATCAGTTCTTGAACATGCTCAATAACTTTGTGAATATAATTAGGCCATCTAGTATAACTGAAATTTTCAAGAAGTGCATGTCCAAATGAAACTGCAGTTTGTTTGTAGATTTTTGTTTCTTCAGGATACTGAGTTTTGGGGTCACTGGCTCTATACACCTTTCGCATAAATCGAAATTTTGAGAGTAGATCTGACAAGAACTTTCTTCTGACCTCATTATCAACCAAACATAAAATACTCTGCTCATTGTCTGGGTCAAACAATGACCTTGAGTAATTACCCGGCATCATTAACTGAGGATTTATGCCAATTTCCTTTTTAAGGCAATTATCAAATGTTACTTCAGCATTCTTAATGATTGATTTAATGTCCTCTGTAGCATCCCATGTATTGACATGTGAAATTTCTCTAATTATGAGATTTTTTTTTAAAAATGAGCCACAGTTTATATCGGCATGGGTTGCATCTAAGCATTTCTGACTGGCATCTGTTTGGAGAATAGGAACAGTTTTCACTCCTTTAGGCAGTTTTTCAAGAGCAGATTTTGATAAATTATCTGGATTTGCTTTGACATAATTTGCTATTTCTGTAGTATCAGCTACAGTTCTTGAAATGCTGAATGAACCCAGCTGAGACTGAGCTGTCTCTCTAGTAGCATAGCACAAGGTACACAAGAAGGATGAACCACTCCCTGCTAGACCCCCACATGACCTGTCTAATTTTTCATCTATCATTGAGTTATAAAAGAATAAATTGTGCCTTCTCCAGCCATTTTGGTTTTGAACTCTCATAATTTTGTCTTTCATAAAAAAGTCTTTCCTGCTCAATTATTTGAAGACACAACAGACTAGATGTTTTGTTATTTTCATCGCAAATTGCCTCTAATAATGGCCTATTCGTTCTGACCGAACTTGGCTTTTCTTCCAAAAATATCAGTTCAACCCCCTTTTCTAAAACTGCCTCGATTCTGAAAACACAAAATGAAAACCTGAAGGCTTTATCAGGGAGGAACCTATCCCCTGCTTCCTTGTGCACTGCTACATCACCCAATCCATCAGCCCCATCCTTTATATATGTTTTAAGAATAAGTGAAGGGTCAAGAGGGTCAATACCTTTTGCTTCCAAACCTCTGATAATATCAGGTTCTAATTCCTGCAGTGTTTTAGCCACACTATCTGGATAATTCCATCTGACTCCTTTAACATTGGGGGTTGGTATTTCTGGTACAGATTTGTGAAAATCACTTGAAATATCATATGGTTCAAAAGAAAAATTTACTGTCTGTGACATTATTGAAGCAGTAGGTTTGGCTGGGGTGTGGTAAAAAGTATTGAAATGCTCTTGACCCTCCAATGAATATCTAGTTGATGCTGGCATATACTGACATTCAATAGAATCTAATGTATGGGGAGGCTGAAACGGATTGAAGTGACTCTTTTGTTTTAAAAACTCATACTGAGAGCGATATTGGGTCTTGCTCTGCAGTGTATCAATGCGCAGAGCCAAACATTCATGTGCAGTCAATGATGTTGACCTTTCACCTCTCTAAATAGAGTCAATAAGTTTTGACCTCGAATCATTGGTGTCAGATAGATGATCAGATAACATGAAAAAAAGAACATCTCCAATATTTTCATGTTTTTCACTGCAGAATTCACGGACAGACTGTACTACTGGCTTTAACCTTTTCTGTCTCAAATATTTCGGTCTACAGTCATAAATAGGAATTTTTGCTAGGCCTTCTCCTCGTGACCGACTAGATTTTGACTGCAGAATTGATTTAGGGTATTTCCCAAACTTGCACGTGTCTTCATGTTTCAGTACCTCATGTACCGACAGCACTTCTGTGCATTCTGTATAAACACACGAAACATGAAGACTCTCATACATTAGAAGTAAATGACCACTTAAACTCGAGATATCATCCATATCTGTGACTGTCCGACACACAGGACAAACACTTCCTATCTGAAGCCATGCGGTAATACAAGCTTTACAATAAATGTGGTTGCAAAGTGTTATTATTGGCTCGGTTGGTAGACCTTTACATATGCTGCATTGCATAATTTCAGCAAGATGATGCTCTACAGCCCTGTCTAAATTAACACTAGTAACTTGCTTATCTGAGAATGAGTGGGCAGTTTCATTAAAATCCAACACACGGGCAACATCAGCAACAGTTTGACTTTTTCTTGGAATTTTAGCAGATGGTTCAAACGAGTCCCGACTAGTGCCAGGGATACTATATTCAGCGATATTGCTACTTGAAATGCCACATTCCATATCCGAAGCTGTATCAGTATCATTATCATTCACTTTTGCAGAGGCTACTATACTTTAAACTTGTTTATTATCTGATGCTGTATCAGTACTATCCTCCGATTTTGCAATAGAAAAATCAAAGACAACTGGCATTAATTGTTTATAAGTACGACCTTTTCCTCTATTACAAATGCTACACAGACTAGAACTGTCATGAGGAGCAAAGTCATAAGGCTTTGGGATATTACAAGAAAACTTAAGTTTCTTTTGCTTTGAAGTTCTATATCTTATGCACTGCATTTTACAGGCATTGCACAGTCTGCTTGGATGTACGTCCTTTGAATCACTAGAAATTTCAATCTCAAAAAGTTCCAAAACCTCAGACTTGTATGGGTTCAAAGGAAAATACTTTTACACTTCTGTCCACATACCCTGCATAAAAGCATCAAATTTCCCATGTGTACTTCCATTTTTGACATTTACAACATTAAACGATCGTCTTAGGCTTGTATTCAATCGATAAAGCAACTCAAGACTAGACAAAATGGACGATCAGACCTTGTTCAGCTCAGTGTCGCTTGGTTTAAGTAAACATACCCTACATTCCATGTAAATACCTCAGCTGTGTCAATAATAAAACGAAAGTAGAGCATTCACTTTATTTAAAACTAAATACCTCTTTTTCATATATAAATCACCTTTTTATTCATTAATTTTCAAAATTATACAGTCATTTTCCATCCATGCAGCCAAGCCAAACATCGCCGATCTTCAAACGCAAATATTTCAACTTTTATTAACTCAATGTCCGCCATTCTTTCTTCTTGAACTAGTTTAGAGACAGGAAATTCTACCTTTACAACTGCGCATGCTCAGAGGGTATTTCCTCATTTCATATTTGGCCAGAAAGGTAACATACATAGCCGTCCAATCAGAAAGCGGAAGTTCGGGAATTTCCGTTCCGACCTTTGATTTTACGTCATTGATTACCTAATTATGCAAAAGCAAAAGTAGCATTTGGTTTTGTTAGTGCTCTATAAAGTTAATACACAAATTTAAATTCTAAAAATAAAACTAGAGGTCGCTAGTGAAATTAATTTTGGCGGCTTATGAAAAGCACTTTGACTGGAAGCATCAGTAATGAGAATTTAATATTCCAAACACGTGTCTGGTGCAAAATAAATTGGTTTGAAATTTTCTTGGAGAAGGTATAGAGTTGGAACCCTTCTGCATTATTGATAGACAGATGCACAAATCTGGCCTACAATTAGGCATTTATATCCATGAAAGTGCTCAAATTACTCTGAAGAAGGAAGATGACATTGTATCTGAACCGAATATGTCCGGATATCCATGAATATTATTTGTATGTGAATGCGGCAAAAAGAAACTGGGAAAGATGTAACTTTTGATATAGAAACACATCCTTGTATTCAGAAAATGTTACTTACATGCACAATTTTCAGTTTTACCATGTTAGTCAGTAAAAGCATCCAAAGCTTCAATGTTAAAAATCCAACATGTGTGGTCGCTGTTTATGTGAAAATCTTAAAGAAGTTGTGAGACTATTGTCAGTCCAATAACACTGAGGCTTATCACGTGATATACAAATGACATGTTCCACGGGAATCCCCAGAATAGATTATCATCAATTGATGATAATGGTCATATGATAGGCCTAAAGTAAATTCATATAAAGTAGATTTAGACAGTACTTGCTTGGTTTAATTAAAGGGGTTTCCCATGGAACATATCATTCGCGTATCACGTGGTAGGCAACAGTGAATAACTACCTTAGTGAATGAATGTCTTTGGATTGTTGTATTTGTATAGATTCGCTGCAATTAGGTCAAGCGTGTCCTGTTTAAAAAGGAGATTGTAAAAAAAAATACAGACCAGAAAGTGTCCTGCAAATTGTGAAAAAAAATATTTGAAAAAACAATTTCATTGCAATTCAGTGAATTGTTTAAACCAGTTTTATAAATGTTTATGTGCTTTTGGGATAGGATGGATGGTGCGACATCCAAAATGGTATTCCTCAGGGATCCATCTTAGGACCTTCGCTTTTTAGTGTTTTTATAAATGACATTTTCTATTTAAAATCATAAGAAATGCAGATTACAATACTGTCCTTTGCAACACCCAATCATGATCTACTGATATCTGAACTACTGTCCTGTTCACTAAATCCAGAGCACCCTGTTTTCTCTCAAATATGATACTGTCATCTTCCAAAAAGATATCAATTTTATAGTACTCCTTTAGTCGTAACAGAAAATACCATTGTTTTGGCTATACGTCAATTATGTTAGAAATAGGACGGAAAATAAACAGTCCACGGGATTTTCTATAGTAAAACCGCTGAAAATGCGTGACGTCGGGAGCTTTGACGTCACTGTTTACCATTGTTGACACGGAGAACAATATGACGGCGGCTTGAAATTAATATTGGAATTTCCCTTAGACATTTTATTTTTCATATTGCGGCTTGAAGGCAGTTGAAAGGGTAAGCTGAGGATTATTTCCAGTTACGACTAAAGGAGGTAAATTCTCGGAAACTATCATCTAAAGCAAAATTCTTCAGATGACAGAATAAATCGCCAAAACAGGGTGCTCTGGATTTAGTGAACAAAACAGTAGAACAAGAGAGAAATATTCTAATTGATTTGTTTCATTTTAGAGATACATAAATTCTATTGAAAACGTAAAATTTTATTGAAAACGTAAAATTTATTCCTAAGGGTCTAGATATAGGAAAAAAAGAAGCTATACAAAGTTTTATTTGAAAATATGCAGTAAGGGAGCAACCATTTGATTTTTATGGGGGGGGGGGGCAGGAAGACTTTGCAAAAAAAATTTCCGGATCGAAATTTTAGGGAAAAAAATTTTCCGGCCCGAAGGGCCGGCGAAAATTTTTTTCCGGATCATGAAATTGCCCCTACCCCCTCTCTTCCAACCTTTCCACTGCCAAGTAAACACTTTTTTGTGTATCATAAACAAAGTATAAAAAAATAGAACAAACTTTACGCAATTTGGAGTGAATAAATAAAATTTAAAAGTCATTAGCACCATATAGCCTGTCTCCGTTGAGTATCATTTTAGTAGACAGATTATAGGCACCATATGCCCATTCATGAAATTAAAATGAAGTGATCTGCTGACAAGAGATGAACTCATTGTGTGTTTGATGTTTATAAATTAATATGGCTGAAAAATCACGCTGAATTATTTAACTTTAGAGTAATTTTCAACATTGGAAAATTATTTTAAAAAATTATCCGGCCCGAAGGGCCAGCGAAAAAAAATTTTCCGGCTCTTAAAATGGCCGAAAAAAAATTTCCGGCCGGCAAAAGTCTTCCTGCCCCCCCCCCTCCCCCCATAAAAATAAAATGGTTGCTCCCTAACGACCATTATATTGCATTTGTAATATTTAATTTCCATAAAGCTCTATTTTAAAAACGCAATACATTGTAGGTGGCGCTAGTGGAATGAATTAGAGCTGCGCACTCCAAATTAAAATTAACGTTTTTAAAGGGCTATAACAGCGAATGTATGCGTTAGATTCACACGAAAATTTAAATTTATACAAGTCAAATGAGAATGTAAACTTTCGTATAAAAAGAAAGATTCTAAAAGAAAGATTCTGCATTATAAAATTTGTAAAAATAATTTATTTTCAGGGACACCGTACCTTTACTTTAAGAAATCAAAACCTGAAATTTTTTGAGCCATTGCTATAGCCATATTTTATCTTTAAACATCCAGATGGGCTGTAAAGAAACTGTTATGCCCCTAGGTATTGAAATTGACTAACAGCTCAAGTTTGATAAGCATATACTAGTATCCAGTTTATGCCATAAGGCTACTCAACAGCTTACTGTGATAAAACGCAGTGGTATCCTCTCCCTTCTTTCATTTGTCATCTGAGTAAGCTGGCTTTTATTTTGTCACAGTTGCCCATCGGTCTCGCTGGTTTATATGTGTGGTCTTGTGTGTTTCGTGTTCCTTGTCCTTTCTGTGCGTGTTAGACTTGTGTTTTTGCATTTGCTGTTTTGGTATTTTGATGTGGGTGCAGCAACCGAGTTTTGGCGATCCCCTCATTTCTGTTAAAAATACAATGTAAAATCACAAGGTCAAGTAAAATAGTTTGGGATATCTTACTGATACTTTTCAAGGTTTCTAGAGACATGGCACGTAGTCGTTTGACTCTGAGGGTGAGATCATATGCCCTTTTAAGGAGGATACCTCACATCAGAGTATATAAAATGCAGTGCTCTTTCTTGTATCTTTTAATAGGAGTTATCTGTACTGGCTGGCGACCAATTCTCGCCACTTTTACACCATTTCTGTAATCTTCTAATTATTACATAAATGAATCCCAACAAGTACCTCATCTGTATGTTCATCGATATCTCTGGGACATATGTGCGAGTTATTTTTTAGATTGCACGCACGTGACCCGTAATAAAGGGAGCGGTTATTATGCACGTCGTTTCGCGGTAAATTTCGGCTAACGCCTCGCGGTAAAACTCAATTTCTGACAGGGGATTCGCCGATACCCTGTCAGTTTTTGTAAAACACACGCATGGTAACCCCTAATTCTAATGCATTCCGTTTGTAACGCTCATTCTGATTGGTTGAGCGATGAAAAAACTGCAAGGGGATTCACGTTTCACTGCAGTTTTTGCTATGACGTCATGCGTTCCTGTGACGACGTCATTAAAAGCAGACGTTTTCTAGCTCATTACTGACCAGTGCATTAGAATAGGGTTACCATACTGATGTTTTACAAAAACTGACAGGGTATCGGCGAATCCCCTGTCAGAAATATCCGTTTTACCGCTCGGCTAACGCCTCGCGGTAAAACTCAATTTCTGACAGGGGATTCGCCGATACCCTGTCAGTTTTTGTAAAACACACGCATGGTAACCCCTAAACACAGTACCAATTCTCGCCAACATAAATAAACGGCCGTTTTTTCGTTATCTAACGTAAAATTTTAATTTATTTAAGCATGAACAAGAAGATTAACAACTATTTTATATAATGAAAAGCAAATCAAAAGAAAAAAAGTCCCTTCTGGAAATATTTTACTGTATACACGTCCCTGATTGAAATAGTTCATGTACTAATCTTATTCTTAAAAAAACAACAAGCAAAATACATCTTTCGTCGTAGTATGGATTGAAATTTGGATATGAAGACTGAGGGTATCAAATGCAGTTCAATTATTATTTCATAGAACGTATCATGGAGTCGTTTAACCCGGCAGGTCCGACAGCGCGGTGGCGTATTCCAGACAAGCCAATGTACGCCGTGTTTATTTCAACGACGGTGTACACCCATTGAATATTTTGTCGTGTTTTAAAAATATTTCGAAAACAACGAAGAAAGTATGTTGTCAACGACGGATTAAGAGATGTATAATAGGGAATACAATACTGAGCACCCCCCCCCCCCCCCCCCGAATATCCTATCTAATTCCCGTTTTTACGTAAAATTTATTTCAAAATCATAGGCTGAAACACCCTTCCCCCTTTCCTCTAATGGACTGGATAACTTCCTGGAAGAAAACTCCCGTCGATCAACGTTGTCATCTATCAATCAGATACAACTACTTTGTGAATTTGCTAAAGTTCTATGTGTACTTGAGAATCTGCGATGAGGTTTGTTAAATATACGGATCATTGCATTTTTTAAGTACATATTTCCTTGATCAAAAACTGGTCATCTTCCCCTCAGATATGCTTGAAAAGTTGGAGGGTTGTGCGCAAGTAATCCGAATACTATGAGTAACCACACCGTCTGCTACAGGCGTGACAGATTGCCGTCCTAAGTCGGCACCGATTGCCCATTGGTCTTGCTGTAGTCACTCGTGTTTAAATATTTCTATGGTGATTTGGCGTTCCTTGTCCCTTCTGCGTCTCTTGCTATGCGTGTCTGCTCTATGTTTTTGCACCGGGTGTTTTGGTGTTTTGCTGAGGCTGCTGCAACTGAGTGTTATTGGAGATCCCCTCCTTTCTTTCATGTCATGTTAGTATGATTAACAATCAACGTTTGAACTATACAATCGACTAAAGGAAGTCAAGACATACTGAAACGATTTGCACTTCATTTCAATGGCAAAATAAATAATTTTATAACAAGTAAAATATAATACGAATGGAATTAAATAAATATGCAAACATGTAAGAATAAACGTCACAGATAATTCATTGTCATAAATATTTATATATTTTATATATCTGTAATGGTTATTAGAATGAAATGTATCACAGATAATAAAGAGATAAATACTGTTTAACAGAAGAAGTATCACAGATATCAAAAACATAAATATACATTACGATTAACAGAAACATTTTTAATGAACGCAATATATATATTGATATGTAGCACATATTACTCCTCCAAACACTGGGGGCACATGAACGCGAGAGACTCAAGATCCTCTTCCTCCTGTAGACCTGCACACTGTGGATGTACCCAATCCTCGCAGTTGTCACATGCTATCCACAAAGTATCCTCATCATGTCCACCATCTGGCGTGTCACAAATCTTACAGATGCATGATCCCTCGTCTACTGGTCGACTACTGGTTTCCTGTGGGCCGTCACGTGTCGATGATTTTCTCTGTCTCTTTCTACCTTTCTCTTCTCTCTCTGTCTCTGCGCTTTCTCTACTTCCTTTATTTTCCTTTTTTCCTCTCTCTCCACCTTTCTTTGGGCAATTTCTTCTTTCTTTGGGTTTTCTCTCTGAGTTTGGTGACGTATTCATCGCTCGTAATTACCCGTGCCTCCGTGACCAGTTTACGGCGTGTCGTCTGAGGTTTACATGGAACTGGCGTGAAGATTGAAGACAGGTGCTCTGGAATCAGACCCTCTGTGACAAGTGGATTCGTTCCTAGAAATGTACCACATGATGTGCAGATACTGGTTTCGCTTTTACCCTCAGTACTTGTACCAGATGTAGATGGTTCACACGTAGACCTGTTCTTTTCTTTTCCATCGCTGGAGTTGAGTGTCTCAAAATGGGACTTGGTTAGCTGAGATTTATCTATAGCATCAGGATTCAGGGGCGAGATTCCAGTCTTTTTAAAGGCATCTTTGATCCTAGCTGGGGAACAGAGCTCGTCTATGGCATGGGAAAGTACCGCCGGGAATTTGGCCTTGGTGACGGTCTGTTGTTTGTTCAGATGCCCAAGGGTGACGACAGTGGAACTAAACTTGGATTTCAAAGGACCATTCACACTAACATCAAGAGGCTGGAGGATATGGGTCGTGTGTGGAGGCAACCCCAGTAATTCAATCTTGTTTTCAATGGCACACTCGATGACATCCAAGGTTGTATGGGAGTCATGGTTGTCCATGATCAAGAGAACTGGTCTTGCCGGTCCACAATTTGGAATGAATACCCGCTTAAACCACTGCAGGAATAAGGTACTGTCCATGTATCCACTTTCAGAGTAGCCAAACAACCAATCGCCGGGGACACCTTCCTTGTACGCCATATGTGGTAGACTCTTCTCAAATATCACAAAGGTAGGCAGGATTCTTCCATCTGCGCAGATGCATAGGTGAGCAGTAATATGGCCCGTAGAAATGACTGATTGCTGGTAAGAATGGTGACCTTTGACTGCTATGACTTTCTGTTTCGACTTCTCCTTACCACACCACCCAGTTTCATCGCAGTTGAAGATATGTTGTGGTTTTACCTGTAGTCTGTCCACAGTCTCCTTCAACATATCAAAATACTGTTTCATCACTACTGGGTTTGACATCCTGTTTCGGCTACGGTCCTGCGCTTCTGGTTCCCTCTCTGTCAATTCTGGATGTTTGGCGAAAAACGTCCGGAACCACTTGTCGCTCGGTCCTTTCTCTAAATTGAACCGTGATGTCCGCCCGCTCTTTTTCACAACTGATATAACGAATTGTCTGACAATGGACCTCGTCATTGGGAACCCGCGATTTGCCAAGTACTTGGCGTACTCGACTATTGCCGACTCTTCCTCATTTGTCAGTTCTTGGGCCGGTCCTGGCTTACTGCTTACTTCCTTTTTAACATGATCGTCGAGTGTTTTCCGCGGTATAGAAAATTCACGCGCCGCAGCGCTCACAGTAAGTTTCGACCCTTTTACAGCAAGCACCGCCTCCTGCAGCTGATCAGGTGTGTACTGTCTGCTCTCTTTACTGTACCGTTTCGGCATTTCTGGAAATTGAAAGAAAGGATTGTGAACGAGATGTATGCATAATTGACAAATAAAAAAATTGATAGTCTCTGTAGAATTATCTTCTTAATTTTCTTAAAGGAATGTAAAATTCTTTTTTTTTTTCATACATTTTTACCCATCCCCCCCACAAAAGAAAAAAAAAACAAAGTGAAAAAAAAAATAACCGTGCATAGAAAAGGGAGGACAGTAACAAATATATATATATACTATTCTGAAGTTCCTTCATAACGTTTTTAGAAAATGTTTATTTGCTGGTTGTGTTATGTGTCAAAAAAAAAAAAGATTATGAATGACATCCTCGCATATCGGATAGATGCATATTCGCGTAATATTTGGAGATAATTGATAGATTAAAATTCTTCATACAATAATGAATAAATAATAATAATAAAATACAGTACGCAGTACTTACATTTAATTATATAATTTACATTTAATTTTAGTACTTACTCAACTCACACTGCACTTACGAATTTTGCCGAGTATGTTTGTACTTAGTACGATATGAATTTAAAATGGATTTTTATTCAATGAAATTCCATGGTTTAAATAGGAAATATGATCAAATATCAATCTCACTCGGTGCTAAATGCAGTATTAACTAGTGTGAAATACAGTCATGGTACAGATACAAAATATTCGGTACATTTTTTTTTGTAATTTGTTATGTTTGCAATGATCGATAAGTGGGTGTATAATATGAAATTTCTCTATTTTTCTATTTTTCGGTTTTATTTTATATTTAATTGTAAGGAGGAGTGGATACTTTTTGTACCAATATAAATTCATCTGTCAGCAATATCATAGTTATATATAAACCATATCAGGAACGCCACTTGAATTAATCCATGAAACTTGAAACGTAAGGCGTGAAATAAGGGGGGGGGGGGGGGGCTAAAATACGCATTGAACTGTTCAAACTGTATTATGATATTAAAATTTGGATAAATTACTCATATCTTCAAATAAAAAGAAATAGAAAATAAAATCATAAATAGCATGTAATTTGTTCTAATAAAATGAACTTCGACATTCAACGGCCACGGCGACTCAAAAAAGAATAAAAAAAAAGACAGAAAAAATTCCAAGATAAAAAAAAAATGGCATTGGTAGATCTATTCATAAAATTTTTTTCTAATGAAATTGATTTCTTGTAGAAAAATAATCATTGAACATGTTGAACTCAGTAAAAAAAAAACGAAAAAAAAAAAAAAGCAGAACTGTGAAAATCCAAAAAAAAGGAAAAAAAAGAAAGAAAGTAAGGCATCAATAGATATCATATTGATTTTTTTTTTGAAATTAATAATTGATTTCTTATACAGAAAAGAAAATTAAATCTTAGAGTATCAAGTACGTAATATATATGATTTTAAGTACAGGAATAATGACTGCTCCTTCTGTATATTAGGGGAATTCCAGAGTGACGTCATATCCTAGGTCAGTGCCATTTTAGTCTGCAAGACGCCGCACCGAAGAACGAATCATTTCTATGTTTTCAGTCGTTTGGGGGGTAGTATTGTAAGTTTTATAGAGACGATGGTCAAGAAATGGGTATACCCTGTCGTCTGCAACTGTTTGTGGTTTATAAAGCATTGGAATATAGGTAAAATTGGAATGAGGAGGCGGCGAAGGTATCCCCCGAGTTTTTTCTGTTGGTATTTTGGGGGGTCGCCGAGGGAAAACTGGTCGTATCTAATGGTTTGGGGTTATTTTCTTACCAAATTTGGCTTGAATACTCTCTATGGATGGTTTCATCTGTACAAGAACCGCACGTGAGAAAATATCGCGAATTGCACGCGAAACCATGGTTTTGGCGAGAATTGGTACCTGGCGAGAATTGGTCGCCAGCCAGTAAGGACCAAAATAATTTCAATAGCACGTGGAAACAGCATGTCTCCAATTTTGAAGATTTTTTGTGTGGAAGGTGTATATGATGTACTGAGACAAAATAAACTTTCTTTTTACAAATTAAGTTTTCGTTGGCATTGAAACCATGTTTGAAATTTTACGCATCAGTAGAATACTTGTAACATGGCATTTTCACAAGGCTCATTTCCATGGTAACAGCTATTGTAGTCAACTGAAATGTTCTTAATTTTTCTCTTAAATCTTTAATAGTATAAATATTACACAAGAAGTACGTTTCTGCCCGCTATTCTCTTTGTCAATATGCTCAAAATATAGGTAAAAACCTGTTTTGAAGAGGCCCTTATTAAGACCGAAAAAGCTCCTAATTTAACATGATTTTGCTCAAATTTAAGGGCAAATAATATGAAATGTCAGGCTAACTTGATTTCTACTGCCAATTATCTTTAAAGTTTAATCCTCGATCTTTAAGAAAATGTTAAAATTTGAGTGGGACCTCTTCACAATTTTATTCAAAAGGGTAATAAAAATGGTTACCATGGTGACATTCTGTTCAGTGCTATTACACATAGAGTAATTTACGTGTAAATTTTCAGCTGTCCGTTATATGTTTTTCAGCATTTTTTTATCAGTGCATATAAAAGAGCATTATTGATTAAAAAATCACCTTAAAATTTTTCAAGGTCACAGGACCCAATGTCAAGGTCATCTTGAATGTAATTCACAAAATTTGGCAAACTTCTGTGATTTTTAAATAATATGAGAGGCAGTTACTCAAAAATCACGTGGTATTGAGTAAAACAAACACATACATAGTGATTTTAGATATATCCCCTATTTATTGACCAAAGTTGCAAAATTCTCAAAATCAATGACATCCTTGATTTTTAGCTAGTATTTCATACATACATATAAAAAAATGTGAGATTATCATGATTTTTGTCTGGGGCTTATTTTTTTAGGAGAAATGTTCTGAACAAAAAATTGTAATGTTTTTCCATCTATCAGTCCTAATTTAGAAAGAAGTATTTTTGATAAAAATATATGACAGTCACGCCTAAATTTAGTAACAACAAATAACAACAAAAATGCAAATTTTATTGAAATTGGAACCTATAATTTGAATTGACCCTGAACTTAGAGTCAATGACCTTGACAAATTTTGAAAGTGCTCAAATAAAGAATAATTTCTCCTGTTGTCCCTACATAAAGCTTAAGCAATAAAAGTTATTTAAACCATGCTAAAAATCAATTTGAAAAGATATTGCCATCATGTGTCAAATGAAAAGTTGCCATGGCAACCATTTTTGACCTCAAAATGTATGAAAACAAAACAAGGTCCCACTTATTTTTTTCAGTGATTATATTTGTCACATGAAATCTATTTTGTTCTGACAACAGTGATGGTGTTATCAGCCTGACATTTTGTGTTATTTTTGCTTAAAAATGGTAAAAATTGGACAAAAATAGGCCTTGATTTTGACCTTATTTTATGGCAATTTTTGACTGATTTTGATTCGATAGGATCCGGCTAATTGAAAGAAATGTCAAAAATTTGTTATTTTTTCTTAATATAGAGGTTTTAAAGATTATAAGTTGTTAACACCAATTAACTCTGCCAATGGTTTCCATGGCAACATAATAACCAAAGATGACTTATTTGACCATTTTTTTAGTGCTATAAATAGACAGACCTCGTTTCCATGGCAACCCGAATATTTATTTTCAAAAATTTTTTATTTTTGTATTCAGGGCATTATACATACCATTTATAGAGAAAATCATGAAAATCCATGACATGCTGTTTCCAAAATATTTTGGTCCTTACAGAGAATTGATATTAAACTTCTACAAACGTTATGCAAGGGGGCAAAAGTTAACTTGCCGACATAGATCGGCCATATGCCACGCAAGTAACAAATGGTGTGGTTATCCGGATAACGTGCGCACAACCCTCCAATTTTTCCGATTACCCAGAGGTCTCCAAGAACGCACAATTGTGGTGTAAAATTACATCATATTAAGATGAACACACAAATAAATAGCATGACGCAGGGGCACAAAAGAAAAAAAAAAACAGATGGATATGTAAACGGATGTAAAAAAAAGGCGTATGAAATACAGTCCGTATTCTGCTAGCTGTAGCGAGCTTATGAATGTGATCATTCAAGGAATCCGACTGACATTCAGAGAGGATAGGTGATCGGTGCCCTGTCTTTTCAAAAGAGGTTTGAACATCACCCATCATGGTCCAGTACCAAGCCAAGTGCCCGCCTGGCGAAAGAAGAATCATATCCACGGATTAAAAGGCGATTGATGATTCTAACACAATTTTGATGGTATATATAATTATGTCTACCTTTTATCATTCTTATTTTGTAATTTATGTCACCATAAAATGCAGGTTGTGAAATAACAAAAGTAATATACTCTGTTGCTTGTATGGGCCCGAAATGAAAAAAAAGTTTGTTAAAATGCAATAAGTTTTGTTAAATTTCCAGATTTTTAACTAGTTTGTGAAATCGAAAACCTCGACCTAAAACTTTCTTGGTAACTTGTAAATTTCAACTGAAAACCCAAAACATCTAGCATACTGGGTAAATTGTTAAATGTATTTCGTATGACTGTAATCTAAGTACATCGCCGCATTAAGCTCATGAAAATTATACAGGCATCAAGTTCATGTAAATTTCACAGCATTAATGAGATAAAGATCACAACATTAAGTTTCAATTGGTCAATATGCATCTTTTTTTTTTTAATAAATTCGTCACCCGCTTTAATATTAGTATGGTGGTTAAACGTATGTGCTGAATGTCGAGTTACAAGTTTGATAGGATTAGTCCGATCACTTACATGACTCAATTTCCCGTTCGGTCTTTTGCATCTTATCCTTGCGTTCCAAATAAAACACAATACACTGTGTCTCTTGACAACGTGTAACGCATCTAGTTGTGTTTCCATTGATATCCATGGAAGTCTAAAATGAAAACGGGTTTGAATAAACACTCAAACGATAGTCACACAACTTTGTCATATGTATTCCGTAAAATATGACGAAATGAATGTTACTAAACACATTGATCTTAAATTCATTTTGTCGTTATCGCATATAAGGCGACATATCTCGACGAACTAAAACTAATAAAAAGAATATAGACGAATATACAGTGCTTTGTTACAAACGATTAATTATATTCTACCTCATAGGGAATTAATATTTATGAGCCGTAACCCATGTTTCTGTAAGAAGTTGGACTTTTGATAAGATAATGATGAATCTATTTCTTTGATGTGCATCTCAGTTCATCGTCGCCCAAAGCGAATTGATCTACATAATTATTTTGGTCCATGAACATGCAACTAAAGATGATGAAATTGATGGTCACTTTCTACACTTAGATTTTTCTTAAGTATTTCAATTCTCTGGTTGAACTGATTGACTGGTTGCGCTATCGGTTTTAGAAGCCGAGAATAACTCGGATATATCCATTTGCTTTTGCCATACCGGTAGAGTCGGGCGGATATCGGAAATACACATCATATGCTCTTGAAGTCAGGTATAACACCCGGTTACGTGCACAACATTTTCGGGGATGACCAACACCTTGTAGATAAGGAATCCGGGGGAGATTCCCCTTCAAAGTTTCTACGTCATATATTTTTCCTTCAGAACTAAATTCTAAATGATGTTTGTCTGAGGATGGGACCTTTAGAAGAGTCTTATAAAGATTTATTTGAAGTTTTAATGCTGTTATCTTATCCTTTTAAGTTTAAGATAATGATGAATCTATTTCGTTGATGTCCATCCCAAATCAATGTTTTTAAATATAATATTTTGCTCTATCTTTATTGATTCAATCTCCCTTTTCTCTTTTACTGTTCTCTGTTTTTCCTTTGCTATTACATGTAACAGGTGGTCTTTCTTTAATTGTTTTTTCCTATCCTTTACATTCTCTATAAACTTTCGGTTTTCTTTCATAGCTTTTGAAATTATACAGGTCTTTTTCCGGATATTTATTTTTACGAGTCGTTTGGCCTGTACATTACCACACTTTCAACTGAGATTGCATTGCAAATTGTAGCATTTTTCTAGCTGTGAATCAAGGCACCCATTAATCTCTCAACACAGATATTGTTTTGACTTCGACATTTCTGTTACTTGTTCATTAGGATTGTGGTATTTGCCAACTTCGATAAAGTCTTTACAGAGGCACTTAAATTTGTCCATAAGGACACTGCACAAATCCTGTAGAAGATTTTTTCAAGTTGTTCATTAGCATCCTCTTTAAATAGACAGTCATAAATTGGACGCTGTTCTAGCGGACCTTCAAATAAACGGTCGTCATTTTTATGAGAGTTGCATATTAATCTATGCGTGATGAAAGAAAAGCAATCAAGCGCTCGTATTCCAGACCCATATCTAAAGCTGTCAGAAGGGTCTTATGTGGGAGGGTAGGTGGTCCCCCACCCAGGCCTCAGTAGGAGGTTTTTCTCCGGGTACTCCGGTTTCCTCCTGCTCATTGGACCCCCTCACGCCAACATCTGAGCCAACGCGAGACATTAATATAAATTGTGTAACTTGTTTGTTAAACATTGTAAAATAAATAAAGTTTAAATTTGAATTAAAGCTGTCACGGGTGCTGTCTGGATAAATTTCCGGTATAGTTCTGTAATGGCTTGAGCAAAAATTCCCAAAGCTCTTATGATAGAGTTCATGACCTAGCTATTTAAAAGGTTGACGGTCTTGAGTTTGCAGGAAACTTAATGATTTGGATGAGGAAATGTAATGCAATATATGATCCCTTCATACATAAATCCCTACAGCATTATAAAAGACATCATTAAAGCGATTGCCTCTTAAAGAAGTTCTCTAGTCGGGGAGATTTTCATGTATATTACAGTTCATATCAAACTAAATTTCAACAAGAAATTTCCCCATCATGTAATCTCTTTCAGAGCTGATATAGACCAATTTATATTTTACCACATTTTCCAATTTCCTAAAATAGCTGTACACAACGGAAGTACGTCAGAAGTGTGTAAAAGGGAATCACGTTTCATAACGCTATATATAGAAATGTACATACATGTAGTGGATACATGTACTAATGTACTCTTATAAATGCCAAAATAAAGGACATATCAAATGAGAGTGTATGAGTGATAAAAATGATAAAAGAGCATTAATAATTATTTTTATTTTAATAATGAAACCTATATTTACATTAAAACTATAAGGCTCAACTAATGTACATAATTTATTTATATACGCACGTACATGTACATGTGTTGATATAATATTATCTTAAACGACTTCCAGAATCCTAAGTTTATCTCAGAAAGGGATTCTAAGGCATATATAGATTTAAAAAATCTTAAGGGAATCTATCCTTCCTTTCCCCCAGAAAGAAAGGGGGAGGGGGGGTTTAAGTCGTCTATTTCGGGAAAAAATACATACTAGTAAAACTTTGACAAAGAAAAAATCTGCATTTTTGGCAAATCCAAGGGGACCTGACGTCCTAACCGTCTAGATTACGCTTGTAGATGGTTTTGTTCGGGTGGAGGGTATCCTATTTTCAAAATTCTATAAACATGTAAGTTATCGACATGTTCAATGTACATGTACTTATTTTTGTGAGCAGGGAAAAAAGCAAGAAGGAAAGATACAAGCTAGATTTTTTTTTGCATACATGCAGGCCCCAAGTGCCGACAAAAAAAGTCAGTATGCAACAACTGTTAAAGAAAAATATTAACACCCCCCTCCCGCCCGAATTTCCAGACATAACTCTCGTCTCCAGACACCCCCCCTCATAAATAACGATACGATGTATAATGATTGTTGATGTGTGAAACAAAATTTTTAAATGAATATAAACAAATAAATGTCCATAAAATGTTTCATAAAACAGATCCGTGTACGTGGAACATCGAAATACGCAAGAACTTTAGTTTCAATATGCAGAGCATGACCTGTTACATGTTTAGAAATGTTTTGATAGATTGGGATGGGAACGTAATTTTTAACTGCGGAAGGAGTTGCGACTTAATTTCGAAAAAAAAATATATTTGATAATCATAAACAAGATACCATATCAAATATTTGTATATATATTCCGGGTATCTTATTGTTCTGGGCAACACGGTGATAATATTCTTTTGGAGCGGAGATAGTATTATTAATAAAGTAAGTCTGTCTTGAATTCTTGTAATGTAACTCGGAAATGAAAATGTTTCTCTCTCTCTCTCTCGTACTGAGATACTCGATCATTTAATGTTGACGAAGAACGTTCGTTACTTTCTGTTTAATTCTGAGACGATTAGAATTTCATTTTATTCGATATTCATTACATGATCACTTCTCCTGGTGTTGAATTTCAGGAAAGTCAGTTTTTTCCCCTGAAATCCGCGTTGAGCGGAGCTAGCAGACAACTTTCCAGACCATATCATTCAATTTTTTGTCGACCCATATCATGTAATTTTTTTATCTTGAAGTTCATAACTTTATATATAACATCAGAAAATAAATTTAATATTACCTGAAACGGCAAAAACTGTGTCGTCAATTTAATGACATTAATTTTCATCATTCATCCTCTTCCTAATACATTTGCCCCCCCCCCCAATCCTATAAGCTGATTAGAATATCAATTTGAGATCCCATCTAGACAGCTAGGAAAGGCTTTACTTTGGATTTCATATCCTTTAAAGTTTCGATCTGTCACCCTGCCTTCATTATTTCATATTTTCCGTGTTCATGTCAGTCTTACCAGGTATTGGGAAGAACCCCCTCCCCCTCCCTCCACCTGGATGGATCCGCCAATGAATATGAACAGGTCTTTTAAAACACTGATGTCTAATTTACTTTGAAAATGGTTAAACCGAAAAATAATTATAAATTTACCATATAAACAAGGAGACACGTGTACTATATTTTACATTACGTCATCGTGTGAATGTGTAGTGTATACACACTTCTGACGTCACGAATTTGTACTTTCAATTTCGGCGGAAGTTGCAGACTAGTTCTGTGTTAAATCGCTAGCTTGTGGATATGGGCTTATAAATCGTTGCTTCATGGATAAACAAGACAATATATTTCTATGGAACTACCAATACTTTGTAATTTGAGATTGTCCGAGTAAATGTAAGTGAAAATACCCACGAGTAGAGAACTTCTTTAAGTTCATAATAGGAAGTTTCTCGATACCCTGAATATATTCTATTATAAATGTACAGGCCAAAACAGGGTCACCAGATCCGTCTTTGGAGAAAGTTTTGTAGCACATTTTAAAATAAAAGAACAGCAGGACTCCTTCATTGAGTTGTCCATGTCTAAAGAAGGGATCCATTTTTGTGTCGCCTGCGAAGCATATGGACACTTAGGGATCAATTTGTCCGGTGACCGTCTGTCACACATGGATGTCATACCCTATAAAATTGATTCATGAGTGTCGCTGATTTTTTTCTTTTCAACACATGCATTCCTTGGAATGATTTTTCAAATGTTTAAACTGCAAGTCTAGAACGGATGGACGGCACATTTAAAAGAGTTTGGTTCTTAAATGATGCTATTAAATTTGAAGAGACGTTTAAATGCAATTCATTTAATTGGGCTACTGCATAAACAGGGTCAATTTTTTTGTAAGTGATTTGAATGCGTCCTGTTTAGTATTTGCTCTGCTACACACCATTCTGTCATTTATTTGTCTCCTTTTTCATCTTGAGGCTGGTTATTGTTCACGTCACTAAGTATCTCATATGTGCATTCAACATAAGTATCTGCTTTGCAGTCTTTGACTTCTTTCAGACCAGCTATAAGAATTTATTTGATGTAGATATTTCTACATCATAGTAATGGTGTCCTTTTTTGGCTGTACCTTCCCAATGTAACGTAAGTCCACTTTGTATACATACGTCACTTACATGTTACCGTCCTACCATCCCTAATTCA
Organism: Pinctada imbricata; assembly: GCA_033119305.1. Lineage (NCBI taxonomy): Eukaryota > Metazoa > Mollusca > Bivalvia > Pterioida > Pteriidae > Pinctada > Pinctada imbricata. The sequence continues at coordinate 33,908,541 of VSWD01000012.1, read as the reverse complement.
GAGGTCAGAATTCCACATGTGGATGCACTTGACAATTCCTCTGCTTCGACATCATCTAAACCTAACACACACTTTATTAATGGATTTATGTGAATTCCCACATTCCGACACCAAATTCATAGTCCACTTGTCTTAATCTCGGTGTACATGTATATGGTCGCCCCTGAGAACTTAATCGTACGTTCATTTTTATTCTTTTTTATCATAAATCACCTCATTATGCTCTTCCATGAGCATTCGCAAGTAATGTGTTCAATTCTTAAGTCATTTATTATAATTTTGATGTAATTACATTGGATGCCCTTTTGCGAGACTGGCACACTTTTCATTTTTATGTAGACCGAAACAAACCAACTTGATTTTTTTTTGGGTGTTGGCCTGAAGCATGGACATTAAAAAAGTTGTAGAATTTTTCTTTGAGACAAATCAGCACTTACTTGTAAAAAATAGCATGTTTCAAAGAACATCTTCTTTTGTAATAATACATCGTTTATTTACTCGTTTGAGACGTCAGAGTTATGTTTCCAGCCATTTTTCTCTCCAACACACTCGTGCTGTCTTCAAATTCGCCATCTTGTTTGTTATTGACTCTAGCCAATCAAATCGCTCGGCTCTTTTCGGCGTGCGAAGACGGAGATAGACAGGGAAAATCCCGATCTATTTCTAGGAGAAGCATGTGCTTCTGTCAAAATATAATTCTTTAGTTACCTGTTTCGTTGTTCTCGAGGTCGCTATGTAGGCCTTGCCTCTCTGACCCGTCTCAAAATTCTTACTAATGGCCCGCCTCCGGTCCATAGCAATCGGCCCCAAATTTTAGTTAAAATTTCCTCCAGTGTGCATTCAACCGGCTTTTAAGACTATTTACACTTGTGGCATTGACCGCGTTTTCAGGGAGATTCCAGCTCTAATAAGGCGGGAGAAGGTGACAAATATGGATATGACCATATCCCTGTATACAGCACAAAATCGATAATTCAGAAAATCAGAAACCGAAGGCATACAAAATCAGGATAAAACAGGAACCAAAGCAAACAAACAAAAACCTCCACCATATGAAAAGAAGCGAAACTCCCGATATGGGAGTGAGACCAGAATACGTTCAAAACTGTATGCCAGGGTTAAAGAAGAAATATAAATTTGAATTTAACTTGAGATAAGAAGAGATTCAGACAATAAGCCTTCTGCTCGAAGGTTCACATGTGATTTGCATGCTACCCACTGGACACGGGAAGAGCTTGTGCTACACTACGGTGCCCCTGATCAAAAGCATGGTACGTATCGATCAGTTGGAACCCGTGCTTAATGAATGGATCAGAGAGTCCCCCCGGAGTTGGAAGAAGATTAATTATAAGTTATAAAGAGACTAGTTAACCCGTGCTTAATGAATGGATCAGAAAGCCCCCCCCCCTGGAATAAACAATAACCCCCCCCCCCCCAATGTTAACACCGATAAACGTGCACATCATTTAATATCCTTTTTTTTCTTCGTATGAAAATAATGTTTTTTAATAAATAATGGAAATCATCAGTTTCAGAAAACACCAAAGTGGAATGCTACCACCTTTCCCCAAATGCAATTTCTAATGTATATTTTTTTTCAAATTGAAAATACTTCAGGCACAATAAAAAATATGTTGTCTGATTAATATGATTTAATTAAATTTAAGATCACTAAAAAACAACAAACTGCCTTAGTTGTTTCGCCATTAAGAGCACTGATGGCTGACCAAGTATCCTCCCTGAAAGCCAGAGGAATTAAAGCTGCTGCTATAATGTGAGATGGAAGCTATTCTGATATGCAAGGTTTGAGGTATAGAAATATGAATAATTTTCATTGTTACTTGAATTATCTGTCTATATTAATTAATTGCTGGAATTATGTCCAAAAAGCAATGAGATATAATTAATGCTTATGGATGTAACTTACATAATGTCTTATAAGAGAATGAAAGATTGCAACATATGAGTTTCTAATTCATTATAACATCAGTTTTTATATGAAGTTAATGTAAAGTGCTGTTTTTTGTTTAAAGTAAAATAATGCATCCACATTTATAAGAACAGACATAAGGACTGGTGACGTGGACATTATTTTTGCCTCACCAGAATATGTGCTGCAACTTGATTAGATAAGATGCTTAAAGGATGTGCTACATGATCAGTGGTGTCTATTTGCTTTTGATGCAGCGCACGCATTGTATATCAGAATGGTATGCTCAATTTTTGTCTTTTTCTTTTTACTGAAATGATATATCCTAACACTATTTGACTTTATATCTTGAATGGCACAATAAAGATCCAGACTTTCTTTCATTGGTTTAGTAGCAACACATGTATAAGAAAAATAACAAATATTAGGTATTTAATATTAAGTAGTTGTAAACTGAAAAATTATGTTTATAAATAGGGTTACAGCCACGAAGCCTCTAAAGCGGCCCTGCAATTTTCATTAAAATCAAACTTAACGAGAAATACTTGATATATTACATAAAATATAATGAATGTTTCTCCCTTTTAATGAAAGGAACATTTCACCAACTGAAGCATCATAGGAAGTCTTGTGACGTTATCAAATTACGTCATTGACAAAACATGGTAAAAATGGTCAATTTATTCAAATGTTGAGAAACAGGGCCGATTTAGGGGCTTCATGGCCCTACCCCTTTGAACATGCTATCCCATACCATTCTTTGTTTTGTATTAAATGTTGATAATTTCTACTATAGATAATCAAATAGGCTAATGCACTATGTAATAAATACATAATGTTCATTATACAGGGCGCAACTGCCACACAAAGAATACAGAGTGATTTGTATTCACTCTTGGTGTTGCCACCGCCAATTCAAGTTGTAGCACTTGACATTGTCGCCATAGCACTTTCTATATAGACATAACGTCAGACAGTGCATACATTTTACATATTTTCATTTCCATGCTTCTTCAACATCGACGGCGGGTGCGGCTAGCCAACAGGGGATGCTTACTCCTCCCGGGCACCTGGTCCCACCTCTAGCTTGCTAGGGGTCCGTCGATGTTTAATTTCGTGCTCTATTGTGAGTGCTGTTGAGATTATCGTCAGGATCTTCTTTAACTCATTTGTGTCACACTTATGCCCTTTGCCGTGTGGAGCTCGTAAAAAAGTTCCCCGCGAGGGGTTTGACAGTAAGTGTTTTGAATATACTTCCCTGACATTGTCGCCATAGCACTTTCTATATAGACATAACGTCAGACAGTGCATACATTTTACATATTTTCATTTCCATGCTTCTTCATAAACATCGACGGCGGGTGCGGCTAGCCAACAGGGGATGCTTACTCCTCCCGGGCACCTGGTCCCACCTCTAGCTTGCTAGGGGTCCGTCGATGTTTAATTTCGTGCTCTATTGTGAGTGCTGTTGAGATTATCGTCAGGATCTTCTTTAACTCATTTGTTCCTGACGAGTAGAATAAACGTTAAGTTTATATAAGTAAATGTTAAGAAAACTTACATGTCCATTACTGATAAAATCACAAGACTTCAAACTCTCTGTCAAAAGGTTAAATACATTATCATATACTGTCATCTTACAGGCCTAATATTTACTAGCACACGGAGAAGGTGACTGAAAAGATGTTCTGCAATGATTAGTTGATGAACTGATCAGTAGGGGGAGTCATGCCAGAGAGGTATTGGTTAATTGCAGGAACTTACACATATGGTTTATGGAGCAGTTGGGTGAAAACGCATTTACGGATGGAACGCATAAAATGTGTAACCGAGTTGTTGACATGTACCATTGTAAGTCAGATGAAGATTCTATGAAGAGAGTTTTGAGTGAATTTCCAATAATACGGAAGTGTGTTCCAACTATATACCTTCATGAAGAAAATTCCAAACCAATTTTTCCTGCACCAGATATGTGTTTCGAATATTAAATTCTCATCAGTGATGCTTCCAGCGGAGCAACCAAAATTCATTTCAGTAGCGCCCTCTTTAATGTTTTAATTTAAATTTGTACATTTACTTTACAGAGAGTGCGCGGCTCAAAATTTCCTGTAGGGTCGATTCAGTAGCATATCCAAATGAAATGCATGTTCAAAATAGCATTAAAGGGATGGTGCTAAGATGTTAACCTCCTTTTATTTCGATGATAGTTTTGAATCGAATGACATATCGATAAAGGGTCAAAACGAAGCTTCTTCAGGCGGCAGAGCTGGAAAGAAGTAATTAATACACTTCTAAACATCAAATCACGGGGAACGATTTTAACTGCTCCACGCTGCATCAAGAAATAATTGTCTATAATATTAATAAGGAAGTGTTCCAACATAGATCCCTACAGCATTATAAAAGACAGCATTAAAGCGATTGCCTCTAAAGTTCATAATAGGAAGGTTCTACATATCCTGAATACTCTCTGTTATAAATGAGACCAAAACAGGGTCACCAGATCCGTCTTTATAAAAAGTTTTGTAACACATTTTAAAATAAAAGAACAGCAGGATCTATTCCTTCTTTAATTTATTCAATTCTAATCCATTTTTCTTTTGAAATATCTTTTGAACAAACTTCAGCAAACTACAACAACGGTAGGATGGCCCATCTTAAAGAGTTTGGTTCCACATGCAAGTGAGTTAAAGACGATCCTGACGATAATCTCAACAGCACTCGCAACAGAGCACCAAACTGAGCATTGAGTCATTATTTAATTGGACTGCTGCATAAACATGGTCAACCTATTTGTAAACGATTTGAATGTGTCCTGTTTATTTTTACCTCTGCTGCACACCATTCTTTCATTTATTTGTCTCCTTTTTTATCTTGAGGCTGGTTATTGTTCACGTCACTAAGTACCTCATATGTGCATCTGCTTTGCAGTTTTTTACTTCTTTCAGACCAGCTGTATGAGTTTGATTTGATGTAGATATTTCTACACCATAGTAATGGTGTCCTTTTTTGGCTGTACCTTCCCAATGTAACGTAAGTCCACTTTGATTTTGTATACATTCGTCACTTACATGTTTCCGTCCAAACACCACTAATTCAGAAGTCAAAAATTCCACATGTGGATGCACTTGGACAATTCCTCTGCTTCGACATTAACTAAACCTAACACACACTTTATAAGTGGATTTATGTGATGAATTCCGACAACGAAATTTATAGTACACTTGTCTTATATTCGGTGTATATAATCGCCACTGAGAACTTAATCGTACGTTCATTTTAGTTCTTTTTTATCACTAATCACTTCAGTATGCTCTTCCATGAGCATTCGCAATTTATCATTTTCAATTCTCAAGTAATTTATGATATTTTTGATGTAATAACAAACATAAACACTCATTTCTGATTGGGTCAATGTCTTTCTTTTGATTATCACATGTGCTATTGATAGATAATGGCAACATAAATGATCTTTTTTTCAGTAATGCCATATACAGTCTACTCTCGTTAAGTCGAACTTCAGGGGATCATCAGAAATAGTTCGACTTATTGAGTACATGATCAGCCATCGATATTTTCAAAATACTTTTCCTTCTCCCTATTACCGTTCACAAACGTTCATGTTGTCCACTTTTAATGAACAAGCGAGATTTTATGTTTGTATTTACGATTCCATAGCAAGAGAGTATCAATTGAAGGTCCACCGATCTCCTTATGATGAATTGGTTTTTGTTTAAGAATTGAAATTCGACTTGAGGTAAATTTTCAATGTTAAATGATTTATGGGACCTAAAAATTAGTATTCTTGTCCTGAAACGTTATGGTCGTTTCAGTTCTTCAATTCCTCTTTTTGCTTTACGTGAAGACTTGCTCTATCTATATCCTGTACTTTTAAATTGGATAAACTTCAGATAACCCTATGAAATTTTGCCACATTACTCCATGCCAGAAAGAAAACCATATGCATGGATTTAAAGGAATGTGATTTATAAAATGCTTATCATGAGCCTTATGAAACATAGGGTAATCAAAGATTACATAGCTCGACATAAGGGTCAATACCCATAGGAATTGATTTGTAAAATTCTACTAGAATTCCACTAAAACTATTTCAATATTATATTATGGGGAAACGAGAGCCCCATGGGGCATACCCGAAATGTCGCTTAACCAAAGTTTAAAATCTGATTGCAAATTTCCAGGTAAAAAGAGTAAAAGACTTATAATTCAAAATTCAATTTTTTAATGAAAATTGATCACACAAGTATTGATTTATAGAGTTCTACTAGAATACCACTAAAATTATTTCAATATTATCTTTAGGTGAAACTTAAATTGAACCTTATCTATTTTACAACGTTTAATAAACATGTTACACAACTTTAATAAATATATCACGTTGGCGTAAGGGGGTCCAAGAGGCAAACAAACTTGAATTAAAATGCTGATGTGCAAACAACATGTATCAGAAAAATTAAAATGATTAGATAAAATACACTAGACAATTTCCTCAAACGTCACAACAATATGTTAACTTTGCGAGCACGGATATTATGGAAAGAACGGTCCGTTACATTCACTTACATACGTCTTATGTGAAAACGGGGGCGATTATTCCCGTGCGAAAATACCCGGTGTGAAATTACCTAGCGCGAAAAAGTTTCGGTGCGAATTTTCTCGTAACCTATGTAATATCCAACCCGTACTCGGTGAAATCCGGACCTCGATAATTGGAAACCGAGATAATTAATTAAATGGATCACCAACTGAGGATGAAAAGATAAAATCGTATAAAGGCCATTGGCCTTGTAACTATCAGCACTGAGAAATACACTAAAAATTCCTTGCCGATGCAGCGTGGAACTAGCTAAAAAATAACTCTTTTTATCTAGTAGTACAGATAAGAAGCTAAGAAAAAAATGAACCTACTACCCTTGGGTATGCATACGATGGGAAGAAGAGGAGATCCATATTATTTCCTTAGCAAGATCAATGAAGTTAGGATTCTAATAACTTGACTGCCTATCGAGAAGAAGAACAGGACGCTCATGTCCTACAGAGGGAAGAAGTAATTCTTAACCTTTCAATAAAGATTGCAGTAGATTGAAACAGTTCTTCTAACTTAAGTTTGCATCGGGCCGAAAAGTTTTGTATTCGAGTGTTTGTGTTTTTATTCATTCAATAAAGATTTCGGTGATGATTAAGCCACTCTCTGTACATCGCATCAACCAGTTATTTTGGAAACCAGCCTGCATGGAGCTCTCCGCGAGGCATACATCCTAGAACAAGGCACGCCCATATACTGAAATAGTCTGCACTATAGTTGTATGGCCTGACAAGGAAACCTAGGACTGAAATGCGTGCAGAGAAGCCTTTGGCATGATGCCTCGCTTTGACGATACCTGTCTATCTGACAATCCTGATTCGTCCATGTTATAAATGGTGTCTGGGGATTGTTGGAGCCCTAGTGCTTCCGTCATACTCTTTAGCAGTCCTTATAATAATCAATCTGGCCTTTCTCTACAAGATTCTAAGGTATGTGACTGTCGCAAAATTAACATATTGTTGTGATGATTGAGGAATTTGTAATGAACCGGTTAGATGGTCCCGTATGAAGGTTGACAGCAGTTGGTCGGGGCCTACGCTTCAGTATGCTGTTGGTCGGGGTCTACGATCAGTATTTCGAACACCAAATCTTAATGTTTTGCCTCGACAAGGGAAATCATGTCCTGTCATCTAGTGAAGATAGTTGATGGTACTTCTTCCTCCCCATTCGTCATGGGTTTTTTTGCCGTATCGTAGCCCTTATATTTTCCCTGAAGATGGCCATGGAGGGTAACCAAAAGTTTGCCTGTCTCAATCACTAATCTTTCTTAATGATAAACCTTGGTTCCCGAGGGAAACAGCCATTTGAAGTTGCTCCTTTGAGTGGATTGTTTGTGACCTAGGCATTATCACCTGGAATGAATATTTAAACATTTGTTTTTTTTTCTGTGTTTATGCATGTGATGACCCCAAGAGCCCGATGGCCCTGTCTTCTCTATAGATATTAGGACAGGGCCCGTCATGAGATCATTTCGTCAAGTCAGTCAGATTACAATTCTTAAGAATGCCCTGGTACAAGGCTGTAGATTGGTCCAGTACAAAACCAACTGTCCATCTGGTGACAGAAGGATCACATCCACAATGTAACACGCGTTAGGTGAGTATAACTCAATTTCGATGGTAATTCTGTCTACCTTTGATTCTTCTTACTTTTTAAAATTATGTCACCATTAAATGCAGGTTGTGAAATATCCAAAGTAATATACTCTGTTGATTGTATTGGTCCTAATATCAAAAGAAGTTGACAATATTTTTTTTGTAAAATTTCCAGAAAGTCTTTACTAGTTTGAGAAAGCGAAAAACTTTACCTAAAAGTTGCGTCATAATTTGCAAAATCCAAAACATCAGTACATGCTCTAGCATCCCGGATTAGCTGTGAAATGTAGATACCAATGCTTAATTATGTGCTCTATTGTGAGTGCTGTTGAGATTATCGTCAGGGATTACGATAGACCAGAGTGTTAAATGACTGGGCTATCGGGTTGACCCTTTAGCTCACTCGGTAACGCTCTGTTATTCCACGCCAACTATCCCTGTTCAATACCGGTTCGGAGCAAGAGCACTTTACTGGCGACGAGGTGAACAATATCAGTGTGCTGAGTCACACCACCGTCTCCTTCCAAAAGGAGATAAGAGTGAAAAAATACGGGGTACACCATCGTCCTCCTCAAAGAAAGGAGGGAAGAGTGTTGTGGGATTACGATCCTCCGATAGACCAGAGTGTTAAATGACTAGACTATCGAGATGACCCTTTAGCTCACTCGGTAACGCTCTGGTATTCCACGCCAACGATCCCGGTTCAATACCTGCTCGGAGCACTTTACGTATGACGGTAATCTAGAAAAATCATCGTCAAGCCAGGGAAAATTAACCATGTTGAACCCAAAAGTATCTCTTTTGTCATACAAACTTGTATACTGCTTTGATATTTAGGATCAACATGGTGTTTCTGTGTTTGTAACGTTTGCCTTGTTTATGGAAAAGAAAATGAAGTGGATGATTTTCTTGAATGTTTTATAGATAAAAGTGATAACTTGAAGAAAATTGATGAATTTCCAAGGCAGAATAAATTTAAGAACTGATTTTTTGTCGTTTTTTTTTTCAGACAGTATTTATTTCGGATCTATGTGTGATTTTTTTACTTGATCAATCTAGTCTTGTACCATCGCATTCTTAAAGACACAGTGTCCCTGCATGAAAATGAATTAATTTTACAAAAATTTATAATGCAAAATTTTTCTTTTCATATAAAAGTTTATATTCTCAATTGTATAAATTCAAATATTCAGGCGAATCTAACGCATACATTAGCAGTTATAGCCGTTTGAAAACGTCATTTTTAATTTGGGGTGCGCAGCGCTTATTCTTTTTACTAGCGCCATCTACAATGTATTGCGTTTTACAATAGTGGTATGTGGAGATTTAATTTTACAAATTCGACAATATTATGGTCGTTTCTGCATGCATTCAGCTTTAACTTTTTATGGTTCGATTTTTCATCAATCTAGACCATTCGAAATAAATTTTACGATTTCAATAAACAAAAATCAGGGACTTTAGCTTAGGACTTGCCCTCTAACTGACTGTGACGACGGGACTACATGATGAGCCCTACCACTGATTCTTGTGATGCGGCTGCACTGGCCAAGATCGACAGACTAAGTTCCTCATACAGTGGTGATCGTAGTAGTTTACACACTGTTTTTCGGAAACTTCGGGCACACCTCGGAAACTTCGTTAGGAAAAACTGGTAATTCGGAAACTTCGGGCAAAATTCCGCCCTAAATTTACCGATGTTACCTAAAATTCCTAACTTTCCGAATTTCACCGGAATAACCTAAATAATTGTATTTACCCGAAATCGAAAACGAGGCTGCGTGAATATTTATTATTATTGTTTGTTTCTTTAAGTAAATATATTATTTCGAAATTGTTTTTCATTTGAAGGCAAAAAATGTACAACTGATTCAATTTGATTGTCTAACGAGCATTATTTGCACCATAAAGTGACGATAAAATTCATTTTCGTTTTCTATCATTGCAAACCACGGATCTGTAATTTTTTTACGATAAGACGAGGTTAATTTCCTCAAATATTAGAAAATAAGATATATTCTAGGATAATTTTAATATATAATTAGACAAGAGATCCCTCTCCTTTGCCTTTAGACGTGGCCGGTCTGGGTCATCCTCCCCCCTTCCCCAATCAAACACAGACATACATGTACATTTTTTCACGCACTACCGAGAAATTACATATGATAATAAAACAGCTTTATCTCTCTCTCTCTTTTAATTTTATCCCCCCCCCTTTTTTTTTTATATGAATAGCTCTTTATTTTGTCGGATTCGGAATGTTCTAGGTCTACTTTCGGTTTCAAAACATGTCTACGATCGAATTTTTGTAGCAGTAAAACTTGATGTTTTATATTTCTCCCTTGATGAAATGCACGAAACAGTCAGGAATTTTATGGAGAATGATCATAGCCGTGTTACACATTGAAGAACAGACCGGTAAAATGTCTGTACTTACAGCAAGGTATCCAAGAATCTGCAAGATGTGCATCGTTGAATTATTGCATGCATGTACTACATGTACTGATGAATGGTACCAAGGATGTATATAGTACGTATCAAAAACAACAACAAGCATGGTCCAAACATAATGAAGGAATCGCAAACTACTGTCAGAGCCACTGCATTCAATCCAATAATCAACGATTGACGTACGGATTGCACTGGCCCGGTATTCTGGAAATTCAACGGTAGGTTAGTACACATAGTACATGTAAAATGATCTGATGATGTATAATACCTATTTCGTTTTGTGATTCGGGCTCGGACCGTTATATTATGCTGCTGTTGACTGATAATCCTTACTCGGGTAGGGACTATCAGTCAACGGCAGTGTAATATAACAGTTATTACTATGCTACCGTTGACCGATAGTCCATACTCGAGTAAGTCGACGGCAGTATAATAATTGACTGATAGATTGATCCTTACTCGGGTTAGGACTATCGGTAAATAGCAGCATATAAGAACGGTTTGTGCCTGAATAACAAAATTAAGAGATTATGATTTAAATCACTGTCCACCAGTCTTTACAAAAAAAAATTCAACCACTGGCCCGAAGACAAGATAGACATTGAAAATGCCACCATCTAAAAAGTATTTGGCTTGATTGCAAAACAATTCCAGTCTATAGATTGACAATGTCCGCCTGTCTGTCTATCCGACTGTCTGTCATCCGTTGTCAATATTTTGGTTAAAGTTTCTGGTTAAAGCAAAATCTAAGAAACTTTACTTTGACCTTGGAGTTTGACGTAGTTAAAGATTTTGGTTAAAGTTTCTGGTTAAAGCAAAATCTAAGGAACTCTATGCAGTAGAAACTTTATGTTATACTGGTACATGTAGGTTGTAGGTCTGAGCGGTTTTATCATGGTACCTGTATATTGTGATACGAGGCTTCGCAATACGTACCATGGTATTTGTTTTCAAAAACCGGTTTTTGACCTTACGTCAACACACTGCACAGGTCAAAGACAAAAGTAAATAATCATTTATTTTGGTATACCAATTTGCAAGAAAGACTTGAACATATTAGCTCGATTCTTAACAAGTATCTAGTTCATGATTGGCAGATTGTTAAAAGTACAATGTCGTTGTGTTTAAAATTCACAGATGTGAGCCTTTCCTCTCATTTATTTAATAAGGGTAGGAAGTTTTTGAGTGACTTTTTGCACTGTTTGTATGTCCACGAGTGTCTGCCATTGTCCTAGCAGGCAGAATTATCACATTCTTGCAACACACAGCAAGTTTGCGTTAACGCGCATTACATGTACCATAATAAATGCACTTGCTGTGTGTTGCATACCTGTAACAAGACACAAATTATGACACTTATTCTCTATATGGAAACATTTTCAGATTTTTTAAGCAAAATTTTGAAAGCAAAATTGAAGTAGGAAAATGAAAAAGATAAGGAATATCAATGACAATGTTATAAAATATTGCAATATATCGCAATATTTTCCTAAATATCGCAAAATATCGCAATACAAATTTGACTCGCGACACTCAGCCCTAGTAGGTTGCCTTTGACAATTTATCTCGTAACATTTGACCTAGTGACCTTGACCTAGGGCTTTGACCTAGTTAATGATTTTGCTTAAGTTTCTGATTGAACCAAAATCTCAGGAGCTATAAACATAGTAGAAACATTATATTATACTTATTGGTTGCCTCTGACAAATCCTTTCAATTTATGCAGTAACATTTGACCTGACCTTGACCCAGTTAGTGACAAAAGCTTAATTTGCAATCCAGCCATACTGTCTTTAGCAGTGTTTTATTTGATTATAAAATATAATTGCATTATTGCATTCCTCTACCATATAACCATATAATTTACGACTAAGTGAGAACTATACAATGATATCTATTAGGTAATGATAGGAATTTACCTTTATGATTTATTGTTAGATGATGTGATTTAGATGTTTGTTATCATCACATATTTTTTCTATTTCATTTAAAAGTTGTACTCGTTTTATTTCAGGATAATGAGAGTCAACACATACAACATGGTCAAACAGAAGTGAGTGATCATGGATTGGTGCGGCATAGCTTCCTTCCTTCATAATTTGTGTATCTTGTACACCAGAATCAAGACAAGATGAAGAAAAATTCACAGTTTTATATGGCATTTAATACATGTATGTGGAATGGCAAAAACATGTGGTTTCTGATTTACTCAGATTGAGAAATTTAATGTCGCCATATAAAAATCACTTTGTAAGGCTGTTTGTTCATCTGTCTCTGATTGTCTGTCTGTTTGTCAGTCTTGCTCTGAATTTTGATGAAAAAAATTAATTTGCTTATGATGTGACAGAAAAAAATAATCTTGCTCTTACAAGTAATCTGAATTTGAAGAATAACCATAAAATTTGCTAAAAATTCCTGAAAATTTTTCTGCTCGCTTCGCTTGCCGCAGTTTTCACTTTCTATAAAAAAATTTTGGCTCGCTTCGCTCGCCATAGTTTTCTTCTGTAATGGCAAGTTCATATTTGAGAATATCAAAAAGAATGCATGTGGCTGACAATTAAAATGCTTAAATACATTATCAATATCATTTATTACTATAAAATTAATAGATACATGAATCACCATAGTATCTAATTTTAATTACCGGTACAAGCTTGGAAAGAGAATTTAAATAAGTTTTTCACTAGTTTTCCTTTCTACATGTTAAAACTTGCATCGGGCCCTCTTACATGTTAATGACCTTATATACATTTTGTTTACTGAAAACTATATATCGCATATCGGAAAATTTCTTTCATCTCTTTCAGTTTAGAAGTGAATTATACAAGTTTTACAGAAAAATAAAGTAATGTTTGGAGTAATTTAAGTAAAAATAAAGAATTTCTACTTAAAAAAAAACAAACATTCTTAATACAGTATTCACATCAATTGTTAAAAAAAAATGTCCTTGCTCCAACTTTGCAAGAAAAAAATAATTTTGCCCCGGTACGGGGGGAAAAAAATAATCTTGCTCCGACAAAAAACCCAAGCCCCCCCCCCCCAGAATATCAAATGGACCGTGCCTAAAGCATGATCAGACTCAGCATGTCAAGGTCACTTTCAAGGTCAAAGATCATTACGAGGCATTTTTAGTTTAAAATTTTAAAATTTCATTTATTTGTCATCAAAATGTTTTAAAACATTGTATAATTCAAGAAATTGGCATGTGATATATTAGGGCAGGGACAATACTGCACCCAGCCTATAACTTGTACTTCATAAACCAGGAAACCAAATGTTTACCACACCAATCTTGTGATGTGCTTGGCATTTCTAACTTAATCCACTTCCCCGTAGCCATTTTTCACTTTCTCCGAATGTTACATGTACTTTCATTTTCTCTGAAAGTTATATTTGTTTCTGGCGTTGGGGACAAAAATCCAGAAAATTCAATAAAATATTTTTTTTGTAAATTTTAACTTTGGTGTGTTCGATACTTGGATTGCGAAAAAAAAAATATTGTGATGCATTGATGAATCAGAGTTTTGTACCAGCCTTATGATATATGTCACAGGTTTTTAGATCATGTGTCACATAGTTGTGAACTTAAGTGAAAAGGGAGGGGGATGTTCATTGAAGATACATGATCATATATATATGGCTACAGTATCTATAGCTAATTGATATGCATCAGAATGAAGTATGTTTAGAGGCTATAGTCTAGCTCAAGGTCATTTTCAAGGTCAAGGCAATGTTTTATGGTCAAACATGTGACAGGTGACATACCTGTTCCTGAACAGTGTTATTCTTTTACTCAAATGTAGACAGTAATTAAACATCTACTGCCATTCACACTTGCTGTCTTTTGACAATTACAGTTGTAAGTTTATTATTGTCAGATTGATAGTATTATACATGTACTTCATCAGTTGCAAGAAAGGAAATAAATTGTAAAGCCACTGGGTTTCGGTATCTTATGTTAATTTTTTTAGCTATACCTTTTTGACCTAGAAGGTGTTGAATATTGACCCACATTATACTTGAGCTAAATAAGCTATAATAATTACAATTACAATGAAATTGAAGGGGTTAAAAATCTTTGCAAAAATGTATACACACAAACATGTCAGCACAAAATGCAAAAAAATTACCAAGCACTTACAGAAGTTGGATCAGCCAAAGGTCTATAGATCATGTTTACACATGTAAATTTATATTGATGATGTGATTAGAATCATTAGATCACTTATTTGAATATCAGTTTATACATGATCATGCTCATCAGTTCATTATGTTACACTTTCTTTTGATTTCTATTTTACTCACTGCAAAGCAAATACAACATGCATATATGTGGAAAACTTTATTCAATATCTGTTATTCAGTATCTATGTCAAGGTTAACTTCAAAATCAAAGTCTATTATTAAGGGTCAATCTGCAACGAGCAACTTGCCCTTTCCTTGAACAAATCAGTTTCCAGTCCTCCTGGTGATCAATTTTATTGTGTTGTTTGCAGAATTGTTACGTATACGTAGCACTCTAGGTTTTTTTAATGACCTGAATCTAGATCAGAGGTCAAGGTAACAAAATACTTTCTTGGCAAAACTGTGTGACAAAACTTTTTCCCCTCTACATGGTTTTCAAAAACATTTAACATAATTATCTCTTAGGACCCAAGGGTGTATTATGCTCTTAAATAAAGGTAAGAGGTCAAGGTCATAATATACTTTTTTTATGAAACTGTGTAGAAGATTCAGTATGAATACTTTGAATGAATAGTTGTTTATTATTTATTCCTTTATGACAGATCTTGCATAGGAGTATTTACCTCAAGATTGCGGACAATCACAGGTTTTCGGACAGAGTCCGGCAACATATTTGTATCTCGGGACTTGTAAAAAAAATTATAGTGTGTGACGGTACGGTTATCGTGCCCGGTTAGCTCAGTTAGAGCATCTGCCTCCATAGCAGAAGGTCTCTGGTTTGATTCCTGGACCGGCCACATTTTTCATTCTACCTATCACAATTAGTGCAAAGGGCTGTCATAAGATTGAGAACACCTTGGAAAGAATTTGTTAGATATAGAGTTGTACATGTAATGGTAGTTAGACAAGAATTTTATCAGATTGGTCTAACAAATTATAAAATATTGAGAAGGACAAAGGAACCCCAAATGATTTTTATGAGGGGAGGGGCAGGAAAACTGCTCCCTTCCCTAATTAAGAAAAATGTCCAGAAAGTTTGCACTTCCCAAAAAAGAATCTAGCCCGAAGGGTCTGCTGAATTATCTTTGGTCATGCATCCGCTAAAGAACAGGAAAAAAAACCGGGCCCTGATCGAGGGTCTCCATAAACAAACAACAACAAAACCCTCCACGCCTCTCCATTGTACAAAATGCTGTTATTTTTAAAAGCCACGGCAGGGACGTATTATACACGTCCCCGGCTAAGGAGTAAGGACAGCTGAAATTCTAGAAAATCAAAATAAAAATCAAAACAAAAAAAAAAAAAAAAAAAAAAAACACACACACACAATGAGGAATTATTTGAAAAAAACACACACACACATAGAACTTGCCTGAAATTGCAAACAAGTTCGATCATTTGCTCTGTTTCTAGTCGGTACACAGTGTAAAATCGGCTTTTTATGTAGGAATATAATATATTACTTATTGCCTTTTGAAATTACATTAGTTTTCTCAACTTGAAATTAAAAAATCTCTTAAGAATTTTTTGAAAATGCCGAAGTGTTTCCACTGCGGAAAGTACAACTTCGTCGATCAGAGGAAATTCGAATTGTTTATATTCAACGATCTTTTCTTAGATAATATCTTTTCTTTAGTTCAACGATCTTTTCTTATAATACTTTTCTAATATCGGATCTTTTCTTTATTTTTTTTGTTTTATTTATTGTACACAGGGGGCCGAAGCAAGGTTTTTTTTTTTTCAAATATTTCAATGACTGACGTGTCCCTCTTTCCATTCAATCAGCTACGTAACGTACAGCGATTTTCCGCAGATCTGTGGGAAATCGTTGTACATAGCTGATTAAATGTAGCGAGGGAAGGGGGGTTGGGATTTTGATTGCAGAATGATTTCATGGAAATAAAAAAAATCTGGCTACGGCCCCCTGTGACTTATTCAATACCAAATTTGACCTGTACATACATCATATGATGTACGTGCGAATCTAGACAATCAGGGGAGGGGAAGCGTTATAACAGCGTGAGCGTATTTATTTCAGAAAAAAAAACCATCCCTAGTATTGCAAATTGCCAATAAAATAGTATATGACTATGTTTGGAAATTTTCAAGGGATACACCCCCCTTCTCAATTACACCCCAGCATACACATGAATTCCCGAACACATGTTGCATTCTTTTTTGTTTACATAATGGAAATTTCGTTTTGTTGAAATCAATCTTAAAACTACCATTACCCCGAAAAACCCGAAATATTACGCTTTTTCCTAAAAAACCTAACTAAAATACCTAACTTTCACGGTTTACCCTAAATTTCCTACCGAATTTTAATAATTCGGAAACTTCGGTCAAAGCGGTAATTTTCGTAAAGTTAGGATTCGGAAACTTAGGTAGGATTTTTCCGAAATTCGGAAACTTAGGTTAAGCCTCGGAAACTTCGGTAAAAGTGTGTAATCTCCCGCGATCACCACTGTAGGAATGGTCCAATTCTCCAGGAATATCAGTCAGACTAGGAGAGAAGTCCTTAATGGGGTATCAGTTCGGGAAAACGCAAAATTCGGCAACGTTGCCGAATTCGTAAACTAATAGATAAGGAATTCGGCAACGTTGCCGATATCTGCAACCTTGTCGTTGACGAATTCGGCAACCTTGTGTTCAAACACAAAACGGCAATTTATTCGACCGAACGGCATTTTATTTTACCTACCATAGCCTACTTCCAGTCATTCTTCAAAAATTTGAGCGACTAATTTTAAATCTTTACGAGAAATTTACCCAGAAATTGGCAGAATGTCTGGTAAATGTATACACCATTCTTTTACTGATTTCTCAGGGTGATATTCAGTTCAATTTCAGAACAAAGAGTAACAAACAGCTTAAATACATCATAAAGACATATTTTGTAGTAAACATTCACTTCGTCTTATTATGGGGGCCGTATCAAAAGTTTCCGGAAGTTCTATGTATATCCATCCATACAACAGGAGCACCTGCATTTGACAGGGGTACACAAAGTGTAAAATCGTTTTTTTATCTATAAGATAATCAGTTTTTTTGGTGCCTTTGGGGCAGTATAGACCTCTCCTACTGCAAATTACAATAATATTATTAATTTAGGCTATCTGTGTCAAAAGAAAAAAAAAGGGGGGGGGGGTAGGGGCTAAAATTAAGCAGTCGCAGCAGACGCTGTGCCTTCTTTCACGGCATACAGACTTGTTTGTCAGGTATCTTTATGTTTTTATGTTTTATTCTACATAGGTGGGAATATCCTTTTTTAAGGGGGGGTGGGTCCAAGTGCTCATGGGATCCACCCTATGGTTTTGAAAGTATAGAGATGATAAATTTAATCACATTCTAGGGTGGGGCAGTTCCTGATCAATTCCCTTTCGATGTGCCCTTTTTCTATAAAATGCAATGTTATTTATAATAAAGTATTTTTTACTCTAGATGAAAATAACTATTATGAAAAGTTAGAAGATGAAGTGAATAGGACAAAAGATGAGAAAAAAACAAAGGGGGAGTAAAAAGGAAATAAAATATATCCAGAATCCAAACAACAGACGGTCCACCTACCACAAGCGGGCCAACAGCATCCTTCTTGCTGTAAGTAGTGTGTGGCTAGATCTATTTGATCTGAGCTGCCAGGTTCAATTGTTTGATGTCTTCACTCTTTACACTTTCGATCAAAACCAAATAAAAAACCTCTCCCGTTTTGCTTGAGAATTATTTAATTATTCCAGGCCAAGGAGCTTGAGGTACAGACGCATTGTAAAGTGAAAATCGAAATCCTACCTACATGGGGGGAAGGAAGGGGGAATAACACACTCTTATCACAGTTATGACCCTGCAGAACCCAGTAACAACCAGACTGATGCCTTGACCGAACCTGACAACTTGAACACACAGCATGCGGATCCAATCGGAGCAACTGGTGATGGAGTACAGCAAGCCTCCACAAAGGGCCGACGTCATCCAGTAGTGGCAGTTAAGGCGTTGCAGCCTGCCAAAAAGAAGCTTATGTCATGTAGAATTTGTGGTGATACTGAAGAAACTTCTTTCTGGCTGGGCTGTGGATACACAAATCAAAAAACTAGACGTCAAGACTTTCAGTACTGGGTGCATCAGCACTGTGTGGGGCTCTACTTCACAAAAGAGAAAGATCTAGAGAAGGTGCCCTTCTACTGTTCCAAGCATGGGGCTGGTCATTGATGAAATATTTGTAAATCAAAAGGACAACAGACAATGAAAAGATTGAAGTTGTAAATTGTGAACAAATTAATGATGAGAATAATATATGAAATTATAGATTAATAACATTATACAGAAAAACTGTCTTTGTTCGATTTTTATAGTTGTGGCACATGCCTATTCAATTTCCTCATTAATTTCGTTATCAACAGACATTAATGTCAAAAGCGCATTCTTTGTTTCGTTATAGAGAGAAACTAGGCACTTCTTCGATTTGCAGAGATTTATCGAGTTTAAATATACAGAAGCCAAGTCCTCATCAGGAAACTGAGAAAGAGTCAATCTTATTTCCTTTTGTATCTTATCATTTGTCCAATTTTCCTCATCATTAAAAGTTACAAATACTGGAGATGGTTCTTATCTCCTAAGTATTTAATGTAATTTTCTTGTGCTGTAAACAGAAAGTTCACTAACTCTGGATAAAGAAATTCCCCATGTAAAGAGACTAAAGGTTTCATAGTAAAGGGATCACTAAGTAATCTCCTTGACCTAATCTCTGAGCGCAACATTTGAATTTCTAAATCCATATGAAATGTATGACAGTCTTCATTTTTGGGATCTTGCATCCCAGATCGAAACAAAACTGCTTCTCTTCTTTGTTTTAACTGTTTGTCACACCTACTGGCCACTTTCAAATGCTCATATGTTAGCACTCCTGGTGGAAGATGGCTTTTTATGGCCCTATTTTCATTTTCTGTGATGTAATCACCACCTTCACATTTGGTAATATCTTCTGACCTTGAGAATGATTCCTGTTATGTCATGTAGTTTCGAACTTCCTCGGGGGCACATACTCTATTCTGCATATCCCTCACAAGTAAATGCTGGTATATTAAGTGTTTCCTTATAAACATTATTGGGGCAACCATTTGACCTGCCAGCATGAATGAGGAATTATTCTGTCTAACACCACTGTGAAAGCACTTAAGACCGAGACATATAGTAAATGTAAGATCGTAGTAAAAGTTGTAATTTGGATTTGTAACACTGCTCTTCCAAGCTGTAAAATTTTCAGCTGTACATTGAATACCCCTAGAAATACAATCAAGATAGAATATACGTAGCAGTTCATATGAGAATGAATAGAACACAATGAGGTATATTTGATAGGCAAGGTGATGCGACCCACAGTTAACAATAAATTCCTTTGCTCTTTTGCTAGCAAAGCCCGAGTTTTTTAGCTAAACTTTCTATAAAGATATGTCTACAAAATGCTAAAAATGCTCGCAAGTAATTGATTTCTATGTGTCCAGCTCCTGAAACAAGAAGAATTAAGTCAAACTTTCTTAAAGGAACAGCATTTGTCTCTGCCTCATGACAAGATAGTATAATATTCTGGAATGACTTATCTTTTTGGTCAATTTCACATTGACAGATACTACATATCACTATATCTGCAATAATATTTTCTGCTATTCGGTAAGGTACGCCATCACATCCGACTCTTACCCACTTCCTATTTTCTCCTATACCAAATTTGACCTTGAATATTTTCAAGAACTGCCTTGATATTTTCCCTACTTCCTGGATTCAGTGGTATAACTTCTCCCAACTGAATATTTGTATTAAAAGATGCAACAGATGGAACGTCAGAATATCTGTCCTTTCGAAGTATAAAATTGGGATTATAGTAGCAATGGGGACAACAACTTTCATTTACTGAATACACCTGCTGACAACTGGAGCAGATTATTTTTGTCCGCGCGTGATCTTCTAAGTCCTAAGAGTAAATCAATATGATCACGAAATTTTCCATTCTATGAATCAAAGGAATTTTCTGACTTCAGTTTTTCTATAACATCAGTCTGAAACTGATTGCGAAAACTTAAGAAAACGTTCTCTTCAAGATGATGCTCAAGATCTTGTATTCGTTTTGCTACATTTGCATCTGCAAAGTCACATTGCCATAGGGAGTGTTTAAGTTTAGAATTTTCTTGAATATGGGATGTTGGCGTATTTTGAACAAAAACTACATTTGTAGCAATATCAGCGGGTGTAGTTCCATTTTCCCTTACACGAGTTGTTTTTCCAATTCTTTGAGTATTATCAAAGAAAACATCCACATCACCAAGTAAACATGTGTTAGGATCTTTTGAAGAGTCATTCAACACCTTTTTAAGGGATGCTATTGAACCAGATGCTGAGCTGGTACCGTCTAAGGTTTGTATAAATTTGCTTCACGCTACTGTCCACTTAACAACACTGGCTAAAATGAAATCCAACAATAAAGTTTAAATTTCGCAAATAATTGAACTGTTCTAATAAAATGCAAAAAGAATTAAGTTTCTTAGTATCTGCACTATCAATATCAACGTTTGTAGCCTTAGATATAAATGACACTAAAAGCGGTGATGGCCGTCCTAAGTCGGCACCGGTTGCCCATTGGTCTCGTTGGTTTATGTGTGGTCTTTTATGTTTCATGTTTCTATGTTGAGAGTTTGTGTTCCTTGTCCCTTTTGCGTCTCTTTCTGTGGGTATCTGTTCTGTGTTTTTTGCATGGGTGTTTTGGGATTTTGCTGTGGGTGCTGCAACCTGGTGTTGTTGGAGATCCCCTCCTTTCTTTTGGAATCAATAAATTGTTTACTGTCAAGATTGGTCAAGTGCTCCAATTTTTTATAATCGCTCTGCGTATCAAGTGTATCCTTGTAAAGCAATGGTGATATTTTCTGTCCAAGAGCGCAATATAATCTCTGAAGCTGATCATCATCGAGATTATTTTCATTGATATTGTCAATCACTTAACTGACAATGTCTTCAGTGGGCTGGTTTGAATTTGTGGCATTGATTTTATGAGTTTCAGCAGAAAAATCTGAATTTGATCACTCATTTGTTTCTTGTGCTGATTTCCGTATATCCCTAATGTGTTTTTTTTTTGCATAATTTATGCAATTCTCACACACAAATGAAGATGTTTCAGTTAGAAAATTCTTTTGAATTAACCATCGTTCATATTCTTTTTTTATTTCCTTTCCTGATGTCCTATATTGCCGGTAACTGTAGGATTCCTCGTGCAAGGAGCAGTTGCATCTTCTTTGAATAGGGCTTTTGTTGAGTCGTTGCGACTTTCTCGTCCTCAAATTTGTCTTCGCCATGCATCTCTACATTAACTCAAAGCACCTGCCACTGGCACTGCACCTATCAATTAAATACCAATTTCCTACAGTAACCTTATTTCTCAATAGTAAATTTTGACACCTTCCCTCTCATCTATGCAAGCAGACTATTATCATTGTAATTATGTCTTCAGAATTAAATAACAGACAATGGCTATCCGTTGTAAAAGAAATTAGGAGAGAAAGGACGGACACTATGCCAATAGTGTTCCTCTCTACCATAAATGGGTATAGATACCATATTTAATCATGGAAAATTAATCCAATTAAAGATATTTCACATGCGCTCAAATTCATTGAAGCTGCTCTTTCTCTTGAAATATTGCATATATATATATATACTAAGTTAATTCAATCTCTATCCTCATTACCAGTTGTGCTTCTAATGCACATTTCAGGTACCATCACTTCAGAAATAATCCGAGGGAAGGTGTTTTTATGCAATGTTTTGAAGAAAGAAACAATAGATTTGACCCTCGTGCTGTTATAATCAGGAATGGTAATGGTGTAGTAGGACGCATGCCTGCTGGACTATCATCAGTATTCCACAATAATGATGTATAGACAGTGTGGTGTCTCTACACGGGAAGAAGGTGGCCAAAAGCTCGTCTGCTTATACATTGTACAGATAAATGATGAAAGAGCTGTACTTACCATTGTTGATTTCATTCGTCAATATGTTGATGAAAACACCATGTTTCTGTAACATTTCTTCTTGATTTTGTGATGAAATGAATCATTTTTAAACTTTCAATATATTAGTACTTTTGATTGAAAAATTGATTAGTCATTGAATGATAAAGTTGCCGATTAATGCAACTTCATACAGGAAGTTGCATAATTTGGCAACGTAAACGTTGCAAAATTACGCAACGTTATGTCAAATGTATCTAGAATGTAATCAACGGGAAGTAGTTGACCAATATGCCTTATATATGCTACTTCCAGAATCTTAATTACTGTAAGTTAATACTTCATCAATATTATGTGTGTTAACAAATAAAAAGCTTCTTTTACATCAGAATTGCCAAATTCGGCAACTCATGTACGAATTCAGCAACGTTGCCGAATTTTGCGTTTTCCCGAACTGGTATACTGTAGCAGTGGGATCGTTTGCAAGGAAGGGAATAAACACGATTCGGTGCAGAAACATTATGGATGAAAACAATTGCAGCAACGGAGGACTCTCAAGCAATAGTTGCTGGGGGATTGGCTGTGCTTTGAGAGACTTGTATATCAAACGGCTTAGATGGGAAGTATGCGCTTTCTTGGATGACTGAAGGATCTGGAGTTCATATCCCTGTCTCCCTTTATCCACTTACGATATTATCCTTCGTCGTTGCTTTCGACCAAGCTAGATTGAATACCTTTGGCAACGTTGTTTTATTTATATTTAACAAGATTTTGGTGCTCTGACATGAGGTAAGTGCATGCGCGATCGTAAGAACGTGCAAATGGTCCAAAGACACGCTTGTCCGTTGGTTTTAAATGAGAGATGTGAGATGGTATGGCAAGGATAACTGTTTTCTTTTATGGCTTCCGCCATTAGGCCGAGGACCTCGTATGAGCAATCGTAATCTAATATGAGAAGCTGTGGACGTTTCGGACGAATATTAGCAATAAATACTTGAAGAAACCACAGCTCCCCGACAAATCGCACATCCAAGCCTTTTCCTGGTATGTCCACAAGGTACCAATAGGGGCGTCCAATGTGGCAAAAATTTCAGTCTCCGTGGTATTTTGCCCTTTACCAGGCACATGGAAATTTCCCCCTGGGCGTTGATACAAGCTAAGATGGTGACATTCTCCCTCGAGTTGTCAGTCTTACTCGGGATAGATCTTTTCTTGCCACTTCCGAGGACTGGTGATGTTCAAATTGCTATTCGGTTTCGTCCGAATTCCAAATAATATCGGGGCCAAGGATTTTTTCCAAATCAGGCGGATTAGATCAGAGAGTTCGAAACCACGGTAATGTTGTATTGTTTATAGTTAGTTGTCCGGGTTTCTACAAATTATTTCAGTGTGTCTAGACTTGGAGCATCTCCACCAGTTAACGCTAGGGATTAAATTCTTGAAGACATTTATGTTCAGTGACTTGCACATCCTAGAAACTTTGATTAGGAGTTGTTGCTTCGACACACCGAATCCCAAATTCAATAAAGAGTTCTGTTGATGTGATCGAAAAAATCAAATCAATTTTAAAGTCGAACCAATCTCATTCCACGACTTCTCTAACATGCATACCACCCTCCCTCATTAGAAAAATAAATGCTCGCTTATCAAAACTTATTAAATGGTGTTTCGATCGAGAGGATAAAACATTTATATGTACTTCTGACACAAAAGGAGTCTGTTCTTCAGTAGAATACAAATCTTACCGATCATGGACTCAATCTGAGTTGTGCAAGGCCTTGTCCTTTCTTTTAAACATCTTTTTTGCAAGATTTGTTACACTCTACATGCGGGTTATTGGAATTCCTATGGGTACTAATTGTTCCCTTCTGGTTGCAGATTTAGCGCAATCGTTAAAAGCAGACGTTTTCTAGCGCATTACTGACCATTTGCATTAGAGTAGGGTTCTGCCGCCTCGTGGTAAAACTTAATTTCCGATTCCCTGTCAGTTTTTGTAAAACGCACGCATGGTAACCCCTAAATCAACTACAGATGAAATGAAGGAAAAAAAAAGCAAAAGTATGAGGAATAACGCCCCATCGATAGTCTAACCCAAACTGCAAAGTAGGTAGAACAAGTCTTTTATACGATGAGGAAAGGGGTCTTTGTGTGCATCTGACAGTGTAAATACCGGTATATTGTATTTAAAACAACGAATCCCAAAAACACACCAAACCTATTTGTAATGTTAAACGTCTTCAAATTGAATAGCATCATTTAAGAACAGAAAAAATTGCAACACGGACAAAACATGCACGTTTCGGATAATAAACCCTCGTCATTGATCCTCAATCAACGTAAAGTGGCGAAAAAATGTGAAAATTATTATGTCCAAAAATGCACCGAAAGACGTAGCAGGATGGGTGGGATATGATGCTACAGGACCCACGTCTTAGAAATTTCCTACCAGGAATTTTCAAATTCGTTGTAGAATTATACAATCAACCGAAGTTGATCGACCTTGGCTATATGTGCCCTCAGGGACTCCTGGTCTGTAAATCATATTAGATCATGAACGATGTGTGACACATCAGAAGTCTCCTAACATACATTCCAAAAAATAATATTTTGTGTCTTCAGACTTTACTGACAGAAGCAGTGCACTCTGACTGTGATGACGGTACTTCATCACAGGTGCCCTGTCCATAGCTCATTAGAGAAGACAGGGCCCCGACCACCTTTCATCTCTTCGGTCGGACTCTGATTTGGTCAATACCTGGAATTATAGACCTGAAGAAATCATATTGACTTCTGACTTCATCCTCGGTCAATTTGATTTTCTTAGGTCTATAATTCCAGGTATCGACCTCATCAAAGTGCTATAATTGTATGACATAGAAATAATCACCACATACATTTTCTAGGTGCAACCAGAGACTAAAATTAACAGTCTGGTGCACCAGTTTCTAGTTCAGGGTACAAGTTTTCATTGATCTATTCAAGAAAAAATGACCACATCCACTTTCTAAGACCTAAGGTGTCAGGATCTGAAGCCCAAATGTAAGTTGCACAACTACTGTCCTATTTGCTAGCTAATCAATAAACAAACGGATAGCAATTATTACAACATCGAATCTCTGCACTCTAAGCATCCTAAAACTCAAGATTCTGAAGTAGAATTCTGAAAGAAATCTGAAATAGCATCAACTATTTTCCTAGATTTTGTTAATCGTGGCTTTCCATTGATTTTCTCAGTCAAGATGTTTTCTATGTCGTCACGTCCATCTCTTGAATGCAGCATTTAAGTACCCGAAACGTGCATGTCTGGTCCATGTTGCCAATTTATCTGTTCTTAAATGATGCTATTTAATTTGAAGACGTTTACATTTGCCCATTTCCTTGAGGTGACCATATTGCTGTTCAAAATAGTCCACCAATGATTCAGAATTCCCTGTGTCATTTTCCTTAGTATACATAGTTCTATATAATCTTGTGAATTTCATTCTTTGTCTATTTCAGCACCTTTTTATGTTTGTGTGGTTCTTGTTTCTTGTGTGACTTACAGATGTACACACTTACCCTAACACAAACGAAGGCATTACTATATCCCCCTGCAACTATGTCGCAAGGAGGTAATGATGTTAAACATGTGAAAAACCCACAATGAAATTGAAAAATCATACATTTCTTGTCAGAAATGTTAATATTAAAAATAAATTAATGATTATAATGCAATTATGTACTGCAGGTTCTGAGATTATAGGTAATAAATGTTATCAACCTTTATGGAAATTATTACCACATACAGTTTCTTATTACACAATGAAATCAAATCACAATGTGACCAAATATACTACAATTGTTTTTTCATTTGATATTGATGGCAAATTTTGATTGAATTATACAATTCTATATAGGAGAAAATGATCATTATAAACCAATTTTGCTCTACAAATTGTAAACGACTCCACTGAAACTACTCATTAAAACTGATTAATTAATGTATTTTAAGCCTTTTGTTCAAAGAAACAATACTTATCTCAATTGAACTTAAAGTTTAAAACATTTTTATTGTCAATATCAATAAATTATTAAATATTTTGTTTTTATTGTCTTTTTATTCTTGCTTCAAAACATTTTCCAGTGAAAATATGAATGAATTAATAGGAATTCAAAGCTGAATATCTTTCAAACGGGTACAATCTTTTTTTTCAAATTGGTATACTATTAACAAGCAAAGGCCATATATGTAGAAAATATAGATCATTTGAAAATTCTATTATGCTAGCTACCTAAAAAAAAGTATGATT
This sequence comes from Pinctada imbricata, assembly GCA_033119305.1. Classification (NCBI taxonomy): domain Eukaryota; kingdom Metazoa; phylum Mollusca; class Bivalvia; order Pterioida; family Pteriidae; genus Pinctada; species Pinctada imbricata. The sequence continues at coordinate 33,881,494 of VSWD01000012.1, read as the reverse complement.
TAAGTCATTTTAGGTCATTTTTATGACCAAATAGGCTATAAATAGATTGTTCATAAAAAATATGGTAACCATGGTAACCAAATTTCATTTTAGTATGGCATTCAACTTTTATGCATGGACTTTCAATTGATACAGGTACTTTCTTAGAAATCTGATTTTTATTGTTTAATTGAGTAACTTTAATTTGCATCAAGAGACAATTTTTGCGAAAAGTCCTGCAGAGTTACCTCCCTTACTTTGAATGACCGTAGGTCTTAAATCTCTGCACTCTTTTTTTTTTAGATCATTGTTACATATCATGCAGCAAAGATGACTCTTTCATATTATGGGAGTTTTATTTATATTCTATTCTTCCTTAAAAAATCTGTTCACACTCGTACCTCTTTAAATGTTCAAACTAAAAATGGATTATTCAAGCACAAAATATTCTTTTTTCAATTCTATGGTAGATGAAAAGAGAGACAGAACTGATTCTGGTCTTGAAGGTAGTGTTTCTAAATTTTATGAACATTATGTTATGCTGAACGCTCTTCTGTTTCACAACATCTTGGATCTTTTGAAATTTCTCGGTCGGTCAAAGGTCAAAGAAACATCTCGAATGGCTGAGCATATGAGAGTGAATCCTAATAATTTAAGGGGGTCCAGAACAGTATCCGAAAGAACTCCATCGGAAAGCTCTAGATCAATTTTGACGTCATAATAGAAACGGCGACATTGGCGCGTTTTTCGCAAGAACGTCAGCATTGGGTAACGTAAAAATAAGGGGGAGGGGGTAACAAAATCACTATAACTTAAACACTGACGGTCAAATTTCATTAGAAACTTATCGGTGTTTCACTTGACATATGAAGAAGATAATATCAAGTGTTTACGGAAAATGAATGATAGGGTTTTACATAAAACTTAACAACTCAAAGATGTTCTGGAAATAGTCATAAGTTTATCTCCTTTTGACAATTATTTTGAAAAGTTTTCGTGATCATTTATAAGTCTATACATATACGACTGCCCACATCATATCTAAATGAAAAGTACATAACTTATTAATATTCTGTCTCTACAAAAGATTTGTAACTGTTTTTCATTACCTAAAGTGTGTTAATTTTAACGTCACATTTACGGCGCATTTTGTGGCTTTCAAACGGTATATATGTAAGTTCGCTGCTTCAAAACTAACGGTACAAAATGATGAAACTTTGCATGTAGAAAGAGTATGTTTCAATTATTAACATTTATGATTTTCAGGAAAATTAAATGATAGGATCTGTATTTAGTCTGGCTTTCCTGGACCTCCTTAAGTTAAAGTGTATTGAAACTAATTCGTAAAGGTGTAAGGAATGCTTCTGTATCTTTTGTAGAGCCAAATGAAAAGGACATAGATGTCACCCATATTGACATCAATATGGGGAATTGTTTTTTAAGAAAATCATTGTAAGAGAAGTTGCATGTGTCACAAAATGGAGGAATCTGCTGATGTCAAGTTTATTATAAAAAATGCAGATTCTAAACTAGATTGTCATTTCAAGTCTCAATTTGGTATCAATCCTGAATAATGATGCCCGGCAATTATGTTAGAGCATTATTTTTCATCAGATCCATCTATTGTTTGTTCCTTTGTCAACGATTGTACAAGAAAAGAAATTTTGTCGGAATTGTTCACAAAATTTTCTCTACCAAAAATTTATCGATGCAATAACCCATTGAAAGATTTTCCCCAAGAAGTTCATTTGTTACAAGGCAAATACTGTAGCTTTTGGGATATATTTACGTGGCGATTTTCCTTACTTTCATTTTTCAAATTATGTCCACAAACTTAATGAACATGTACAATAAATTCTTGAAGACCCAAGGACTCCAGGATCAGTAGGCATGTTTAGAAGTGAAGGGGATGAGGCCAGTAATAAATTGTTCAGGTATTTTAGGAAAAACCAGTCGTCCAGAAACTCTACTTTGAATAGTTTAAAAGATGTTTTGAAACTCGATTGGTTGTATTTATCTAAGCATTTAAGTAACTTGGCTGAGATTGAAAACAAAAGCAATATAAATGTTTACTCTGTTGTGAAAATGGTCACAGCAGAAGAAATTGTCCACTAATCCAAATGAACGAGGCAAAATGATCAAGTCTTACGATTATTAGGCTTATAATAGCACTGACTCTTCTCTCCTTATTGTTAATTCTTCTTATAATTCTTAGTGCATATACATGTAAAAAAAACTATCATTATCAATTTATGTTTAAGGTATATACTCGTACACATAAATTCTGAAGAACAAGCATAACATTCTAGATGTTATGCTTGTACACCTAGGTGTTTTGATCGAGAGGGGAAAACTTATATTTGTACTTCTGAATCGAAGGGTTTCTTTTCCGCCACAGATTACAAGTCATACAAATCATGGACATGTGGTGACCTGTGTATTGCCTTGTCCTTCCTTTTGGACAATATTTATGTAAGATTTGGTGAGAAACTCTACAAGCAGGTTGTAGGGATTCCAATGGGTACTAATTGTGCGCCTCTTGTTGCAGATTTATTTTTATACACGTATGAAAAGGAATTTATCCAAAATCTTCAAAAACAAAGAAAAAATGATGATGTGAAATGTTTCATTGGTACTTCTAGGTACCTGGATGATATTCTTGCTATCGACAATCCTGTTTTTGAGAAATATAAAAATGTTATTTATCCACAAGAATTGATTTTAAACAAGGCAAACGTATCAAACACAGAAACACCATTTTTGGACCTAAATATCAAAATTGTTAATGGAGAGATCCATACAAGTGTGTACGACAAAAGAGATGATTTTGGATTTAACATAGTAAATTTCCCCTGGCTTGACGGTGATGTTCCTAGGTTACCGTCCTATGGTATCTATATTTCACAGCTCATCCGGTATGCTAGAGCATGTACTGATGTTTTGGATTTTCATAGTAGAAATTTACAAATTACCAAGAAATTTTTAGGACAAGGTTTTCGCTTTCACAAACTAGTAAAGACTTTCTGGAAATTTTACAAAAATTATTGTCAACTTCTTCTGAAATTCGGACCAATACAGGCAACAGAGTATATTACTTTGGGTATTTCACAACCTGCATTTTATGGTGACATTATTAACAAGATAAGAAGGATCAAAGATAGACAACATCATTATCGAAAATGCGTCAGAATCATCAAACGCCTTTTATACCGTGGATATGATCCTAATGTCACCAGACGGACACTAGGCTTGGTACTTGACCAATCTACAGTCTTGTACAAGCGCATTCTTAAAACTTGCACTCTGACTGACTGTGACGACGGGACTCCATGACGGGCCCTGTCCAAACCTCTTTAGAGAAGACAGGGCCCCGACCACCTGTCCTCTCTGAATGTCAGTCGGACTCCTCGGGTGATAACATACATGAGCTCGCGGCGGCAGAGCACGGATTGTATTACGTAGGCCCTCTTTTTATATCCATTTACATATTCATCTGTGTTGCTTGGGCCCCTGCGTTTTGCGGTCTTGTTTGTGTGTGGTCATCTGACAGTGAGGAGGTTGTTTTACACCACAATTGTACGTTCTTCGAGACCTCTGGGTAATCGGAAAAATGGGAGGGTTGTGCGCACGTAATCCAGGATAACCATACCTTCTGCTATTTCCGTGGCAGATGGCCGTCCTAAGTCGGCACCGGTTGCCAATTGGTCTCGTTGGTTTATGTGTAGTCCTTTGTGTTTGATGTTTCTGTGTTGTGCGTTGACGTTCCTTGTCCCTTGCGCGTCTCTTTTTGTGCTTGTCTGCTTTGTGTTTTTGCATTGGGTGTTTTGGGGTTTTGCTGTGGGTGCTACAACTTGGTGTTGTTGGAGATCCCCTCCTTTGTTTTAGATTAACAATGATAGCAGCTGAACTTACAAAAATTCATATCACATGATATCACCTTTGAAAACATATTTTAAATTTTATTGTTTTCATAAATTACAGCAATCTTGTTACTTTTCATTAGCCGATATATACAATCAAAATTAGTAATATACAGTAAACCTGCCTTTGAAAGAGAGTTCGTGAAAACTTCAATGTATAATGTACACTTTTCTCAGAAAACACCAAAGTGTGCAAACTCATTAATAAATTAGCTCATTAACTAATGAGCATGATTAATGAATAGGCTAATTAATGAGTTTGCACCCTTTGGAACACACTACTATTGTTTCATTTAACATATCCATTGTACAAATGGAGATCTGGCTGACCTTTCGTCCATTTAAACAGTATTTAAGTTATCTCGGTAATCTTCGGCAGTATCTCGATAGTTTCCGTGGCTTGAGCGACGGTCCGCATGTTGATCTTTGATGATACATTTTTTAATGTTGTATTAAGTATATTTAGGTAAAAATATGCCGTGATTCTAAAAGAAAGGAGGGGATCTCCAACAACACCTAGTTGCAATAGCAATGAGTTAAAGAAGATCCTGACGACAATCCCAACAGCACTCACAATAGAGCACAAAATTAAGCATGGACGGACCCCTAGCAAGCTAGAGGTGGGACCAGGTGCCCGGGAGGAGAAAGCATCCCCTGTTGGCTAGCCGCACCCGCCGTAGTTGTTTAAGCATGAAAATGTTAATATATAAAATCAATGCACTCTGACGTTATGTATCTATAGAAAGTGCTATGGCGATAATGTCAGGGAAATATATTCAAAACACTTACTGTCAAACCGGGAAATATATTCAAAACACTTACTGTCAACAATAACCTCCCAAAACACCCACTGTAAAACACAAAGACAACACGCACAGAAAGAGACGCAGCGGTACAAGGAACGTCAAAGCACAGAAAACATAATACTAAAATGACTACACATAAACCAACGAGACCAATGTGCAAACGGTGCCGACTTAGGACGGCCATCTGCCACGTCAGAAGCAGACGGTGTGGTTATCTTGGATTACGTGCGCACAACCCTCCCACTTTTCCGATTACCCAGCGGCCCCGAAGAACGTACAATTGTGGTACAAAACAATCTCCTCACTGTCAGATGAGTTAAAGATCCTGCCGATAATCTCAACAGCACTCACAATAGAGCGCAAAATTAAACACCGACGGACCCCTAGCAAGCTAGAGGCGGGACCAGGTGCCCGGGAGGAGTAAGCATCCCCTGTTGGCTAGCCGCACCCGCCGTCGATGTTCATGAAGCATGAAAATATATAAAACTCATGCACTGTCTGACGTACTGTCTATATAGAAAGTACTATGGCGGCAATGTCAGGGAAGTATATTCAAAACACTTACTGTCAAACCCCTCGCGGAGAACTTTTTTACGAGCTCCACACGGCAAAGGGCATAAGTGTGACACAATTGAGTTATGAGTTACCACACACAAACAGGACCGCAAAACGCAGGGGCCCAAGCAACACAGATGAATATGTAAACGGGTATAAAAAATGGGCATGCGTAATACAATCTGTGTTTTGCCGGCTGTAGCGAGCTCATGTATGTTATCACCCGAGGAGTCCGACTGACATTCAGAGAGGACAGGTGGTCGGGGCCCTGTCTTGTCTAAAGAGGTTTGGACAGGGGCCATCATGGAGTCCCGTCGTCACAGTCGGTCAGAGTGCAAGTATAACTATATAGTACGCTCGACATTTATTATACCCCAAATACCTTAATTACCAAACGTTGGATACCACCCAAAGGTCATGACAGGCTCCTGTTCATAAATATATATATTGCAAAAAGTGAGGTTTACGGTATATTGAATTTGATATGATTTGTTTTAAACATGTTAAATGCAAAATAAGTAAATATTTAAGAATCCCGGTAAAAGAGGAATTCAACAGAGTTTTTGAACTTTTTTGTAAGTGCATGGTATATCATGTGGTATAAAACTTATATGTGAAGTGCAATTAAGATACTACAATGTACTGAACAAAGCTTGTATTTTTTCAAGCTAGGTAGTAAAGAAATTGCGGTGTTTGAGATAAAGAATATCTTACAAATATTTAAGATGAATTTTATGATATGATTGCTTAATTATACTTTGTCATTAAACTGAGAACAGAATTTAAAAATCTACATTCACCTTTCTCTGTTCCTTACAGTCATTGCATGTAAATTTACCATGCACAGATTGGTGCAAAACACCTGCATAAAACTGATGGATCCACCTTTTACATTTGGCTTCACAATGAATGTATGCTAGAGGAGTGGTCTCAGATGACAATACAATGTTGCATTGCTCCTGAAGGTCGCATGAACCCGGAATCATTTGTTTGCTCGTCTAGACATAGAAAAGCTTTTGGTACCCTCCACATAAAAGCAATCATCATCGATAACAATGCATGAATGACCACAACAACTAAATACTGGATTAATCATTATTAAGTCAAAGGACATTTCATTGTAATTCAGTATGTGCACAGTGTTTGTACCAAATATTTTATCATCAGTTGTACCATCAATGATGAAAATGTACTGTCCAAGTACAACAGAGGAATGACAAGAAATGCCAGTTGTATGAGCCAATGTTGCTATAACACTTTCAACAAAAAACCCCTGCCATGGAAAATTGGAAAGCAGGGGCAAGCTGTCTAGTGTATATCTGAATGAATTTTTCTTCAGATTCAGAATATTTCATCAATCATAACTAAGGACTGCAAACCCTTTCTGTCAAATAGTGCAGTAGAGTGAAATGCCCTGGGTGGTGAACTTACTTACAAGCTGCCATGACAAGTTACTGTGATTGAATATATGAAAATTATCATCATTTGTAACATGCGAAAAGTCAGTGGAAGAAATATTTTGAAAATTCATCCCCAAATAAAACTATGCTCCCTGCAAATAAAGTAAAGCTATTGCCACTTCTGCCAAGAGGAATTGCTCCATTAGTGTGGCGCATAGCCAGCCCAGAACTTTCCTGGATTATTTCGACTTGTATTCTATCATAAGACAAATGAAGAGCTTTCCCCCAAATATATATAATATTGTCAATATATACTTCAGAGCTCCCTTGGAAGGGAGGGAACTTGGCTCCTGACAGCTTGCGCATGAATATATCTGCTATAGAAATGTCATCTTTCGATACATCTGTTTTCATGATATAAATATTAGACGCATCACACCATAAAGACTCATGTGTTCTGGAGCTCCCCCCCCCCAAAAAAAAGGAATATCAGAATTTGGCAGTTTCAAGCTCACATGACCCTCTGCGGGGTATATTTCTTTCACATCATTGTTAAATTTATGAAGTTTTCTTGTGAGTTTTTAATTTGAATCTTCTTCGTACAACTTTAAAGGCAATGTATTAAACATGCGGTACAAACTCATCATGGCATGAAGAAACTATTGGAATACAACATAACTTACCACCACCAGAAACAGCAAGCATGAATGAAAGTATAAAAAAAAAGTATATTCGATAGACAGATATTTGTAATTGCCACATCATATGTGCGTTGTTTTATATAATATTATAATGGGCATTTACCAATCATTGTTTTAGTGTTTGTGCAAATAAATATTTTCTATTGTCTATATCATTTTCAAGGCAAATGTATTTAAAATCAAGATTTAAATATATAATATAATTAAAGATCTTATGCCTTACTGTATATTTAATTACGTCCTAGAAAAAAAAAAACAGAAAAGATATATATAAATATATATTTAGTCGTGCGAACATTATTCAGGTCCTTTGTTTCATGAGACTCAATAAAATAATCTTTATTGCCAAATCTTGGGGCCACAAAGGACTACATCCATCACAGTTCATGCATGATAAGAAACTAAGTGTCGTCTGCATATATGAATAGATAATAATAATCTTTGGCCGACAGCAGTGGGCCCCAAGGGACAATGCTTTGGAAACTATTTGAGCACAGCATTAGCTAAGCTTAACTCAAATTGTCATTAGTTAGAATTCAATAACTGACCTTTATAAAACTCTTGATCTTGGGGATGGCTTGTTGTAATTGTAATGGCTTGGTACAGCATGGTTCTAATGAAACTTGATTAGAAAGAACAATGGTTTTTTTTTACAATACAAGCATTTAATATAACAGAAAAATGTTCTTTCTTATTAGTATTAATAAAAAGTCGTGCATGTCATCGTAATACAATATATCACACTGAGACTGTCTCTGATCTTTTAATATTATCTATATATTATACCCCCATATTGGGGGGAGACATCCCCCCTTTATTTTTATCTGCACCTGCCAATATGGACTTTTGAGAATTCTCACTAAAATCATAAGAAGATCAGTAATAAATACTCACCGGTGCCGGCTAAGTTAAGTTGGGATGAATTGACCTGGCTTTGGTTGACCGGAAGTTCCGTGTCATTGTTCTTGGGGAAAACCTGAAGTTTGAGTTATCCTAAGTGGGAAAAATCGATTGGAGTTATCGTACATGTAAAAAAATCGTTGGTTAGTTGTTTTTCGTTGGTGGAGACGGTTTACATAGCGGAAATTTGATAGTGCCGTGGAAGTTCACATTTACAAATGGGCTGTTTCAACGTTTCCACAATGTAAATACCATTTGTAAATATATGCTACAACGATTTCATGATAAATTTAAACTTTTTTTAAAACAACTTGAAGAAGTAGTAAGTGCTGCATAAATTCATTTCGGTAGCGCCATCTACATTAAAGTACACATTGAAACTGTACATATACACGTGCATAGAATTGTTATACATATTTCAATGGTTTGAGGAAATGTTTTTGGTTTCTCCGCTTAATATCGTCTCATTCCCCGTACACATGTTGGGAATCTCCTCATGCTCGCATCAGTATGCCCCGCCCACTGTTTGAAATTCTTGCGCGCACGTTATGTGATCGGGGCCAACCTGTGTTCATCGTGAAATGAACGTCAAAATTGAATAGGCGTTTAACATAGAAAATCAACTTGCGATGTAAATTTATTTTCAATAAAGAATAATTCTATTCACATTTAATGCTATACCTATTTGAAAACCCCATGTCCGACATCTCTAGCAGATACAGACTCGTTATGAACCAATAAACCATTGCTATTACCAGACAGACATACAAATAAGTTTTAAAAATCGATCAACTCTAAAAGGCGAGAAGATTGCGTAACCTGAATGAATTACCTACATTTACTGAGTACAAGTGATTTGAATTGTACAGAATTGCAAAACTTTATTTATATATTTCTAATTTAAAATATAAAAGCACAAGGAAGCATCTGATCTGTATGTAGATATTTTAAACCTCCAAGCCTTAGTTTTGATTTGTCTACGCTAAGATGACACTTCAAATTTAAAGACATCCCGTATGATGTTTTCTCTTCCTGGTGTACATACTGTTCGGCCGGTGGACTTTGTGTAGAAGTATAGGATATCCTCAATATTAGACATGATTGCTTATCAATTTCTCGTTATACTGATAAGTGTTTCCAGTGATGTTTTTTGTGATTCGTTTTTATACAGTAGCTGGAAGCAGCCGAAAGGTGAAAGAGATGACTTGTTCTGTAATTTTGTTCATTGTAATGACTGGGCAGAGAAAGAGTCCGTACCTTTCGATCAGTGTTGCATCTGTCATACCAAAGCAGCTTGGGAGTTTACTGAACATGAGAGCGACATTGGGTTTCTGATCTTAGAATATACAAGCAGAAGCGGAATAACGAAAATAAAGGAACCGAGGGTATTAGATCGTAAATACTATCATTTGATACATACACAAGGATGGATGAAATCGTTACCAGTAAATTTGTGCACTTTTCCATATTTGGTAAAAATAGACTTCTCGAATAACAGAATAAGTAATATCGATGAAATGTCATGTGTCTATATGCTTGATACTTTGCTTTTAAGGAGTAATCGAATAAGTTACGTCAGAAATAGTACATTTGAGGGGCTTTCATTCTTGCGTTTTCTAGACCTCTCTGAGAATGTAATCGAAAAAATTGAACCCTTCACGTTTTCGAAACCAGAACTAAACTTATTGGATATTTTACTGCCCAAAAATTTATTGCGAACTATAGATATATCAAATATGGCTCTAGGAAAACCTTTCTGTTCAATTGATGTAAGCAACAATCAACTTATATCTTTTAAAAATGAAGGTGGATTTCTTGTGAACGACACTATTTCTTATGGACAAGGTGGGACAGTATATGTGAAAAACAATCCATTCACAAGGTTTCCAGAATTTCATAAAATAGGAATTCCAGATTTAGCTGTTTTAGGAAAACTTGCAGAATTTGGATTTGATTTCACAGGAACAAAATGGGTATGCGACTCAAGAATGGTACCATATCTTCAACTTTTAGAAGATCTAATTAGAATGGTATGGCGGGATTACGATGACGTCAAATGTCATCATCCGGAAAGGCTGAAAGGTGAATCAATTCCAAAACTCGTATTTGATAATAGACTTGATGAATTCACATCTGAAATTTCTAGTAAAGATGGTTGTCCAAATTTCTGTACATGTATTTTTTACCCTGTAAGTAATATAACGAACGTAAAATGTGATTCGTCTCTGATGTATATGCCAAAAGAAATGCCCGACGAGGGAGAGCTTGATATTGATTTTAGTGGGACAAAAATACGTCAGTTAGCAAATGCATCTTATGTAGGCAGAATACGAAAAATTAATTTAAGTGGCACAAATTTGGCGAGTGTTCCCTTGAATTTTCTGAACGATATTGAGCGGACAATGTTTTCACATATTGATTTGTCTAAAACAAATCATCTTGATAGAATCACAACTGACTTTAAAATTCTTCGCCATTGTAATGTCCATTTTGGAAGAAAAACAATATTCTGTAATTGCAAGAGTCGATGGATTCAGGAATGGATTGATGCGTCTTCATGCCAATGGAACAGCACTCTTACATGCAGAGCGAGGGAAGGACTTTTTCCTTTGTCTGAATTATCCAATGCTCTTGGTTGCGAGAATGAGAACCCTTTGTTCAAGTATCTGACCATTTCTACGTCTATTGTCCTTCTTCTTCTTATAGTAACACTTGGAACGGTTTATCTGTATAGGTACGAAATTCGAATCCTCTTGAAGCAGAATAAAGATCCCGACAAGATAGATTGGGATAAGTATAAATTCGATGTTTACATATCCTCCGATAAAACAAACGAACAACAGATTCTATGGATCTTAAAAATATTTCTACCAGACTTGAGACGTTCGGGATACAGAGTACACTTCCCACTGATCGATGCTTTACCAGGGTCAACTGTAGACGAAGAGGTAATAGGAAATATGAATCGAAGTAGAAGTTTTGTAATATTCCTTTCTAATGAGTACATAGCAGATCTCGACGACTTCGACAGCATTGATGGAATTCGAACAAATCTTGAATGGAGACATGCTTGGCACTTCTTCCGTAAAAGTAAGGAATATCGATTGATAATAATTAATTATGGCTTTAATAGAATCTGTGAAGTCAATAGAAGAGAACTCAAAGCATTTTTGAGAGTAGGAAAGGTGTTGGATTTCGCCAACAAGAAGCATACGTTGATGACCGAGGTTAAAGAGCTACTGGGTGTTCCAAAGATACAGTTTAAGGGACTTACTGCAAGGAAGAGGGTTTTTAATGTGAAAAAAGAATATTTGGTCACAGAAAACATTGTCGACGAAGAATTCGAATTAAAAGTCTAAAGAACATTAGACTAACCGAAAGGAAAGAATGAAATTACCAAGGAAGACAGTTGCTTGATAGTTTTGATTTTCTAACGATTTTTTTTTCAAGAAAAGGGAAGGAGCTCCAGCTTGACCACCCTGAACAAGAAAGCGACACATAAAATGACATCAAACAAAACTACAACCCGCCACAAGAAACAATATGCACTAAAACATCATCAAAACAGGTAAAAACTGTCGAAACAAACTTTCAGAAACATCAAACATTAACGGAATATCACACGCGTTTCAGTAGCCTCCCGTAGACAAAATTTTAAAGAAATCTCCATGCTGAAAATTTCCTATTTTCGTAACTTTAAATTTCTTCACGTCCAGTCCTTGTAACTAATTGGTATGTCGATCTAGTTGCACAAAGATAGAGCTCTAGATTATCATGCGGAAGGACCGTGGTTCGAACCTGCACAAGAGGTGAATTTTCAGATTTTATTAGAATGTAGGCACCAACATTTTTTTTCTTCGCAAAGTAATGATAAGCCTAGAGTGACAAACAATATTCGCATTATTACTGGAATTACAGCTTACTTTAAACTTGTTTGAAAATTTTGTTCTGACCTTTTTGTCCAACATACATATGTCATCTGTATATGAAATAATTATATATGAAATAATTATATCAATCAAGATTTTTTAGAAGTGTTTGAATGTAGAGAAATTTTATCTTTCACACTATTCATATGAATGCATCCATATGCATATTATGTTGTGCGTTGACGTTCCTTGTCCCTTATGCTTGCTTGTCTGCTTTGTGTTTTTGCATTGGGTATTTTGCTGTGGGCGCTACAACCTGGTGTTGTTGGAGGTCCCCTCCTTTGATTATTATACTAATGTGCATTGATCATTGTATCTAAAATAATGTAATATTGTCAAATGGAATATTCCGTTGTATCCTGATCACCCCTATCACATTGGACCCTTCCCACATAAAATGGACATTCCTGGGGCTGAGAGCTCAGTTCTGCCTTTGGATTTATAGTGATTGCTGAATTAACTAGAATATACCATGTACTAATATGAATGCAGAATTATGAACAATTCATCAAATACAGATGAATTAGAAGATTATTGTCCAGGCCTGGAACAGTGACAGATAAGTTTGATTTATGTGATTTATCTACTTTTAAATTAATTGTTGATTACATTGATTTAATGTGTGATTTATTTGATTCTGTGATTTGATTCTTATTTGATTCATTTGATTGAAATATTGAAATTGTATATTCTTATGTTTCACTGAATCATAGGTGATTTCTGGCCTGTAACAATATGTTCATATCATTACAAAAACTTTGATATACATACATATTGTAATCATTGTAGTTGCTGGAATGCTGCTGTGATATTTTACAAAAGTTAGAAAATCTTTATGTGTGTAAAATGTTTGAATGCAGAGAAACTTACACAGCACGAAAAGCCGAGTTTCCATGTTTTGGAAACCACGTGGAAACTGCATGGAAACCTGAGCTTGACAGTTTCCAAGTGGTTTCCAAGGCATGGAAACCTGGCTCAGGTTTCCACGTAGTTTCCACCGGGTTTCCATTTTGGAAACTTGGTTGAGTGGTTTCCATTAGGTTTCCATTTTGTAAACTACTAGTCAAAATTAAAGAAGCAATATTATTCATTTATTTTTACTTTGACTTTAGGGAAGTTGACGGATCCGGCCCATAATCGACATGCGGACGGCCTTCGATATCTCAGGAACTATGCAAATTCGGTACACTAGCTCCGTACGGCGACTTTACATACATACCATAACGGCACGGTGGACTATTTTTATCTATTTATTTATTTATTTATTTATTTATATATATATTTTTTTTATTTACAACACATTCGTTTGTTATACAAATACAATTGTGATTAATTGATTAATTAATTAATTTATTTATTAATGAATTTATTTATTTATTTTTTTTTTATTATTATTATTTATCTACTTATTTATCTATCTGTTTACGCATCTTTTTTTTTTTTTTTTTTTTTGGTTTCTTCTACTAAACCATAATATATCAACTATATATAACGTATATTAGAAAAAACTGTTTGTTCTAATTCATTTTTTTTTCTAGTATTTATAATACCGGTAATACATTTCTAGAAAGAGACTTTATAGAATTAATATGCAAAATGTTTTCATTCATAAATTCCATAGAGCATAAGCCATTTATTCTCTAAAGCCAGCGGAGAGGTTTAATTTCAAGTATATAAACAGACACCGGTTATGTAACGTTTGACCCCATGCAAATTGCATGTCAATTGGAATTCAGTTCTATAGTCGGGGGCGGTGCGACGCTGTAACAAGTACACAGTTGATGCATGCAATCGCGGCATGTTATTAGCGTTTGACCCCATGCAAATTGCATGTCAATTGGAATTCAGTTCTAAAGTCGGGGGCGGTGCGACACTGTGACAAGTACACGGTTACTGCATGACGCAGCATGTTAGTTTGTAACGCCGCTAGGAAATATCTTGCATGGAGAGAGAGAGAGAGAGAGAGAGAGAGAGAGAATTTTCGCCATGTTTATAATTTTAATAAAATTCGAAAAATCAGCTTGAATGTACTTTACACAAATATACGTACTCAGTCATGCATCTATTAAAAAATCTGAAGTTATTCGTACATGGCGTATGTACATATATATATATATATATATACCGTACGTTTTAATTAACATAGTGTAATATAGTTTAATGAGTAAATAAAGCCTAGAGAAGGGTAGACTAGGCAGTGGTGGATCCAGTGCCCCCTTTACTTGGGGTCAAGGGGCAAATTTTGTCGATTTTTAACGAAAATGTCTGATTTTGGAAAATTGTGGGTCAGTGCCGGGGGCGGACGCCCATCCGCCTCCCCCCTCGATTTTGTCACTGCTAGGATTGAAGCTCATACTGAAGCTCATACTGCCAGCAGCGAGAGAGAGACTCAGATATGCATAAAGTGAAAAAAAAGGCAAGAAAAAGACTGAAAGGAAACATATTGAAAATATGGTTATTTCCTAGTATCTCATTCAAACTGAGTATAACTAATAGAGTATAATCTAAGATCAATGTAAGTATGTTTGTCTGTTCTTTGTATTAATTGTGACCCGCTTAGATCTGCATACTAGTATCTATACAAAAAAAAACTAACAATAATAAAGATAAAACGATTTATAACAACATATGAAATCCTTTTTTAAAAATCGATTTTGAAAGAAATAAGGCACGGTCCATTTAATATTCGGGGGGGGGGGGGTTGTCAGAGCAAGATTATTTTTTCGCCTCGGACCGGAGCAAAATTATTTTTTTCTCGCAGAGTTGGAGCAAGAAAATTTTTTCAGACATATTATAGTGTGCAATATATTAAGATTAGAATGTTTGTGTTTTATCGATAGAGCCGGGAATTTTTGGGGAATTTTAAGCGAAATTTTATAGTAATTCTTCAAATTCAGATTACTTGTAAGAACAAGATTATTTTTTTCTGACACACCATAAGCAAATTATTTTTTTTTCATCAAAATTCAGAGCAAAATTATTTTTTTCGAAAAAACCCCATTGAAGCGCCCCCCCCCCCCCCAGGATATCAAATGGACCGTGCCTAATACAATTTAAAATGGTACAACATAGGAGGATCCAGGATTTTGGAGGAACGAGAATTTTTTCCAAGATTTCTCGCATCCTCTATACCTGTATTTTTCAGTTAATTGCCCTTCTTTATTTACAAAGGTGTAATGCATTATAAGTTATAAATATAAGGGACATCATTTGAAATATGCGTCGTAGAGTGAAAATAAAATAATGATATTAAACTCTACCACGAACTTAAATAATGATTAACAGAAAAAAAAATTAATCGTTCAGGATGATTTTGCGGGCTCAGAATTTCAAAATAAATTTTGACCAATCAGAAGCGAGCATTTATTTTTGAGCAGAGGAAACGCTGGAACGGCCTGTTCACCAAAATTCTACACATAAACCACAGAAAACACGCATTCGATTGCAATGGATAGGTAAGATGAGAAGATCAATGGTGAAAATTAAGTATTATATACTATTTGTTTCTTTTTTACAGATGTATGTATGTCGATATTGCTGGCTCAGCCCACGCGTTGTTTTCAGAATTTTGTCCAGTGTCTGTTCGAACCAGAAATCTGTAACGTTGCCGTTAATTAACCTTTTCTTACAAGGAATCACATTTCTTAGTTACTTTTAAATTAATTTGATTTGAATCGGCAATTCAAATCCCATTATTTATGGTCAGATGGTCAGTGATGAGCTGCCCCCCCCCCCCCCCCCCCCCCTCCTGATAGTCATGTTCAGAGTTTTTACAGTTCTATTGAATGTGGAAAATGAAGTCATGGAAAACCATATATGAGGACAAAGTCAAAACACTGTTATTATACCCCCTGCAAACGAAGTTTACTGTCCGCCCGGCTCACTTTGGAAATTAGATAAATGTGATTTTGACTATTTTATCATTCAGAAATTTTATTAAAATTGATACCATTCATTAGATCTCGCTTAGTCGTAAATTTTGGCATAAGTTATATGATGGTCAGTGCATGCAATTAAATTTTAATATGAATCAAGGCAAAGCCTTTTGTGCGAGCGGAGAGAAAATAGATATGATTATATAATATAAAAAAGATTTTTCTTTTTTATTTTGACTATGACGGTTTATCTTATCTGACAAAACTTTCTGTTTCAATATTCTGACTTCTGACAGTACGAAACCACCCGAGACGAGAAAAGCAATCAGATCGAAACGACTCGTTCAAAACCGGAAATGTCGGATTTCCCGTGGTTACGCCGCCTTGTCGATGCTTTATCGTTACCTGATTTACGAAAAATATTTTCAATAAATTTAACTTATAAACAAAAATCGAGTATAACATATACGTCTACTTGGAGTCGAAAAAAAATTTAAATGGCAATATCCAGCATCTCCGCAGTAACTCTGTCTGCGAGGGGACAAAATTTTTTGAAAGCATAGTAGTACATTCTCATTCTTTGATTCAGCATATTTTCTCAATAAGATATGTGTATACGCGTTACCATAAGGGCGAGCTCCGCTCGCTATAAACAAAACAAGTTTTAGATGGGCCATTTCCAATGCTAATTTTTCCCGTGACGTCGTGACGCACTCCATAGGCTCAATGTAAACTCGGCCAAGTCACTCTAAAATTTAACATTGAAAACGCCCCACCAAAAATTTATTTTATCTGTATAATATGATTGCATAAATCCACGACCATATAACATATACCAAATGTTACGACTAAGCGAGAATCTATTTAATGATCAGGCCAAGAAAAAAAATATGTGTGTTTCCCATAACATGCTGAAAAAAAATAGGGTAGGTCGGTCGAAATTTTTTTTTTTTTTTTTTGGAATTTTTTTTTTTAATGATGTTAATTAGCCATGTTTATAATTATATTTCAAAAGAGATCTTAAGGGATTAAAAATGGAATCATGGCCTTCAAATATGTGTAGTCTGTTTAATTCAAGACACTCAGAAATGTTTAACGATTTAGAAAAGGGGGAAAGGATGCCATTTTGTGCCTGCAACCTTTGGGAAATAGTAAATTTTTTAAAATAATATAACTCTTCTTAAATCTGGCCTCCTAAACAGGCGACCTTGAATCTGGATTTTTATGATCTATCTAGAGCTCATTGTTTTTTTTTTCTAACAATGACCATGACCTTTGACCTAAGGCCAAGAAAAAAAATATGTGTGTTTCCCATAACATGCTGAAAAAAAATAGGGTAGGTCGGTCGGAATTTTTTTTTTTTTTTGGAATTTTTTTTTTAATGATGTTAATTAGCCATGTTTATAATTATATTTCAAAAGAGATCTTAAGGGATTAAAAATGGAATCATGGCCTTCAAATATGTGTAGTCTGTTTAATTCAAGACACTCAGAAATGTTTAACGATTTAGAAAAGGGGGAAAGGATGCCATTTTGTGCCTGCAACCTTTGGGAAATAGTAAATTTTTTAAAATAATATAACTCTTCTTAAATCTGGCCTCCTAAACAGGCGACCTTGAATCTGGATTTTTATGATCTATCTAGAGCTCATTGTTTTTTTTTTTCTAACAATGACCATGACCTTTGACCTAATGACACCAAATCAAAAGGCTTCTCCTCCTGATAAAAAAACGTATTTCTAGTCCGAGATACCTTAATACCAAATCGAGCCTTTTACGATTATTTTGGAGAATGGAAGCTGGCCTGCCAACCCAACCCAGCACCATACCACCCAAATAATCATCAAAGGCTTGCTTTGGCTGGGTATTTCCGACTAGCAGATCCCCACAAATTTGGTTTGGCTAGATGGAAAGGTTCTTGAGTTATCACTTGGATACCAAAATTTCAAATGAATATTTCCTACACCAAGGACGTAGACCTGTGACCTTACCCAAAAATCAATAGACCTACTTCCATATTGATCCCTATATTGAAATGCAACATCATCACAATAACGCCAAATTTCATTGTGTACGGCCATAAAACGAGAACATACTCGCCGTTAAAAGTAAACGTCACCATTTTGTCCTAAATTGAGATAGCATCAGAATGGGAGTAACTTGCTTCTGACCTTATGTTTGCAACGGGAAAGCGCTGATTTCACGGTGAAACTTCCATATTACGTGTTGCCAGGAAAGAAAAACAGCATTTACTGGCCGCAAACGTCAGAAGCAAGTAATCAGCTTGGATCTGGAGTTTAAGACGAGTTATCATGTGGAAAAGTGTGATGGAAGGACGGGAATGACGCTCACTTATACCTTGCAAAGGGGGGGGGTTAAATTATTGAGGAAGTCGGTTTGAACTACTTAATTATCAGGGCTTTGGTTTGTCAGAGTGAGACGTTTGATCCGTCGTCAAGGCATAGAAACGTAATACGGTTAGATCTGCTCGAACAAAGATATTGTAAGTTTATCTCGTTGACGCCGTACAAAAAATATTCTATGAATAAAATATCAAACCATCCGCTGTCTAAGGACTGATTTGCTAAAACTTATCTTGTATGCCTTTTTTTTCGTCTTAGCGTTATTCGAATACAAAAACGTTGTTTTACAATATAAATGTGAACAAGATGTCTGTTAAATTATCGACAAGCGCGCAGACGCGCACATATATAAAGTTGCTGCACTATTTGCGAATTTGTTCTCACCAAGCTTATTGATGATCTTTTATTTGAATCTTCGATTTTTCAGTTTATTCGTAATTTTATAAGCCATAGGATACATCGTTACATGTTTTACAAAAGACGTCTGCGTGAAATAAAACGACCGGCACGTGCATGACCTCAAATATTTACTTAAGTTATACTATGAAAATTAATAATTACTACCAAATCATCAAAACCCTGGTGTAATGCGTTTTTATAATAATCAGTACGCTTTTTTTGAAAAAAAAAACAAAGCCTGTCCGAAAGGGCTGTATAATACACATGAAAAAATGCAACATACGTTAAACATACGTTTGCCTAAACATGAGTTAAACATACGTTAAACGTACGTTAAACATACGTTATGAAACATAAGTTCAAGAAAACATACGTTAAACATACGTTTGTACAAACATGTGAGCAACGTATATTCTACATATGGGGAGGACAATTAAGGGAGTTCGATCCTTTCTCCCCCCCAGAATCCCACCCCCTTACCCCCTCCTTTTCATTCTTCCTTTAAACCTTTCCTCCCCCTTTTCTCCCTCCTCCCAGTCCCCTTCCTCTCCCCCCTCACATGTTTTGTATTTTGTGTTGTAAATGCTGCAGTGCTGATTGGGAAAGGGGGGGGTGTCCTAAAATTATTCAGGGGTGGGAGATTTAAGGCACTACCAGCTGGGGAAAGGGTGGGGGGGGGGGCTCTGGGGCCGAATAGTAAAATAGCGATATACAAAAAAGTACTGTTATCAGCTTTTCGCTACTGCAGTTTATCTTATAATGTAAAACGAAAGTACAGATGTTTATTTTTAGATTCCATCCTCATAACTTGTTGAGTCAAAATGCATGAGTGAACTTAAATTACATATAAATACCTATTTTCTCTCTTTCTATAAATGTTATTCTATGTCAAGATGTTATGCTTTAATCATGCCAGCCTGTTAATATCTACCTTCTGTTCAAATTAACTCAGGCCTACATGACTCCAGCCATGCTGTTGTCGTGGTTCGTATATTCCACCTTTAGGTAGGTGCACCCACGAATTTTGGTAAATAGGGTAAATTCTGACTATAAAGGTGTGGTTATCCAGATACATACATAGTAACGTCAGCAGAGCAGTAGCAGATCAAGCGTAAGGCAGGTGAAGGTAAACCTTCAAGTTCAAGAGGCTATGAGGCACCCCAAAGGGGAACGACCTGGCCAGAGTACTCTGGAACGGGCTGTTGGGGAATGAGTTCCCCGCAATACATGTAACATCAATACAGCCAACTGGCCAAATAGAGGGTTGCCGGTTGCCCAAACAGAAAGAAAGAAAGAAATCAAAAGGATGACAGGGGCGGATCCAGAACCCCAATTGCCGGGGGGGGGGGGCACATACAATTATTGAAATCACATGCGAGGCCCGAAGGCCCGAGTTGGGGATGGTATGGGAGGGGGTTTCCCCCTCCCATTGGTGGGGGTTCGGAAAAAATGAAGCAATTTGGTGGCATCTGACGGGTATTTGAACTGAATTTAGAAGGGATTTGACGCGCATGATTCAGTCAATGTCAGTAACAATAATTATTATTTATATAGAATATATTTGAAAATTTTCGAAATGTTCTGATGTTGTACTGTTCTTGCACGACATGCAGAAGTCAACATGTTCAGGACTTTTTAAAGAAACGAGCGGATCAGGAGAAGTTTTGAAAGGGCAGAGAGGTCAGCCCATAGGGAGGGGTGTCCAGCCATATATAAATTCTCGTAAAACTAGGAAAAATCAGCATTTTATGCAAATTCCAGGCAGGACTTGACCCCCCTAACCACTCTAGATCCGCGCTTGTTTGTTTATATTTGTATAAAGGTAAAGAAATAAGTAATTACAGGGTTTTTTTCTAGCCCCTGATGTCAGGGGCCTGGGCCGATAAAATTTTGCAACATTTTAATCTAAATTGGGAAATAAATTTCAAATAACAAAAAGATATAGTTATGCAAGTTATCCCTTATCATATCAATTGTCTATATTTTGAATCCCTCCTAGAGCATGTTTGTTCTACTTTCGTTTTCCTTTCAGTTAAATCAGATACGTAAATTGGAAATGAATTTCTCGTTTTGGAGAAAAGATTGAATTGGGAATTTTTAGGTCTAAAATTGGGGAATAGTACCTCTTTTTACCGAATTTCGGCCCCATACAGACCCTTTACAAAAATTCCCTTGTAAATGATAAATTTCCTTGACAAACTAGAGATCACGGGTACCCCATTCCCTGCATCGTCCAGATTGAAAGGTTTAATTATTTCTTGGCAGTTCTATCATTATTATATTTTTGATTTACCTAGGGGCTTAACCAAAAATGTAATCATGATAACTTCGATTCTAAAAATAAAGAAAAACATGCATTTTTATCTTTTCAAAATTCTTGGAGGTAGCCGGTTTAAATATGGCCAAAACAATTTCAATTGTTCATTTAAAAAAGATTGATCACGGCCTCAAATTTAGATTTTAAAAAAATGAAAGTTTTATAGGAGGCTTATCGAAGATTTGGTCAAGAAATATGTGTGTTAAATATGCCTTGCATAGGATATAAAGTTCCCGATTCATCCCTCAGATAAAGAAAATTCGATATGAACATGATTCAATGTAGGTTGTTTCCGAAACGTGTGTACGTCCACGTAAAGACAATGGACATGACTATCTATCCCCGAGAAATTTTTGGAAAATTTACTCAAATCGGTGGTTTCTGAGGTGTTTGGGGGCTATTTCTGACTAGTTTCATAGATTTATTACGAAAACAGTAGTTTAATGCTTCCAAAAGCATGTCATAAGTGCCCCTTCTTTGGGCACTGCCGGGGGGGGGGGGGGGGGGGCACGTGCCCCCCCCCCCGCTGAATCCGCCACTGGATGAAGGGGGCAAGATCCCACTCTAACATTTATTTTGATTCGCAAAGTTCTATTAGTTAAGTCTTCATCCTTTACTAAAACTATCAAATGCCACTTCTCAAATCACCCCTGTCTTCTACCAGGGACGTTTTATAGAGGACGCAGTCCGCGCCGCAGGCGCGGACGTAGTCCTCATCAAGGTAACACGTGTATATATATAGGAAAAATTGTGTTTTTCAATTGAATTCTATGCTATACCTATAGGTTCCAAAACCGTGGTCAATGACGTCATTCTCCCCATTGCCCATTTGATCGGCGTGAAGCGAAAGCTTATTTTTTTGACAATGTCACTTGACGACAGAATGAAACCCATCGATGACCAAGATTTCTCGATCTCCTTTGAATATTCTTCGTTTGGCTTACTCCTCCAGTGTCCCAATGTATGATTTGTACTTTGCTTCACGTAATACTGACATTGCACCATCATTTCCAACATATATCATGTTTAGTCCGAATATCCTCTTTGAAAATTACAACGTGACGTCAGCATGCGACGCGACGTCAGCATACAACTTTGTTTCGCGGACTTTCTTTCATCGACAGATCCCTCAGAAAAATCCATGGATAAACTTATGTACTCATAATGCTGGGAGAAAAAAACAAACAAAAAAATATCAGCGCGATCAGCGACTTACCGAACTTCATTCTGCTTTCGAGGATATTTTGATACCTGTAGATCGAATAATGTGGTTTCTCTCCACATATATAAGATCTACATGTAGAATATACAGGAAATCTATGCAGTGTAAATCCCAACACAAACTTCTAAATGTCTGCTGCCTTTGGTTCTGTTTACAACGCGTCACAACTTACGTCATCATTTACAGTATTTAGTACAAATAGGTCAACACAGCTGGGGCTCTGTTCAAAGCATGAAGTATATTTTTTTTCTGTCAGAAATAAGGCTGGATATTTTTTTCCTTGGAGGTAAATCAAAAGTGGATCCAAGGTAGAGGGGTGAAGACTTTTTTTTAGAAAAGTGGGGGTGGGGTTGGGGGGGGGGTGATTGTATTCAAGAGTGGGGGGGAGGGGGGGTAGATTTCCACTAACTTCTCTCCCCTGTCCCGCTCCCTTCTCCCACCTCCTAACCTCTCCCTCCCTCCCTTCTGCCTCCCTCCAGCTGCCTCCTTCCCCCCTCCCATTCATCCTTGCCTTTTATGGGGGTGGGGAGCAGACATGGGGTACCCGCTCTCTCCGCCCCCTTATCTCCCCTCCCACACCCTTCCTTCTTCCCCCCTCCTCCCGCCCCTCCCCCTCCCTTTTACCCTCTTTTAAAGTAAAGGAATGAACAAGAATTTTGTCTTCAATTACATTGGAAAATCATTTACATTATTTAGAAGGGAAAATCCTCTAATACTAATGTTATACTGTATTTAATTTGTAAGTTTTAACCCCCTTTTCCAGATCATCCCATAAAACGATATATTGCTGATAACACTATAGACGGCTCCGAAAAGGAAGTTTTCTCTCTCTTCTACATTTTGAATGCTGATTTTTCCGGTGAAAGTAAAAGGGGAAAAGGATTGGTGGGTGCAAGCGGGGGGGGGGAGGATGGGTGGGTAGGTGGGTACAAGCGGGGGGCGGGGATATTTATTCCTGATACGACAAATGACATTTCATCACCCAATGAAATTTAAAAAGTAATCATTTAAAAGTCTAATTGAATTCATTGAATAATCAAGATACATGTTAATCTTACAATATATAAAAACTTCAGAGAACAGTAAAATTCTTTTTTCTTTTTTTAATTTTAATGGTTTATGCCCACAGTTTTCTTGCCCGAGTTCTCTTTTCCTTGGTTTTCGTCAAGGTCCAAGGAATTAAAATGTATAGATTAAGATGATATCACTTGAACTTTTCTTATCTGTCATTTATGTTTCAATATTAAGCATTGCGATTTCATGTTTACTGATTGTTTTGTGACATTGAGAATTGTTTCCCCGCATTTACGAGTTATGTGCATGCTGTCGATCTAGAAATTGTCTATAATATCCCCTCTCCTGTAGATGATTCTGGATTTCAAGAAAAAAAAACTAATGTAAGGCTGATAAAGACGGTAAAAATGATGCTGGAAAAAATAACAAGAACACATATTGTATGACATATTTTATTCTTATAAACTTATTTAAAAAGATATTCAATGATGTATGGTGAAAATTGGGCATTAATTCATTGAAATTATATTTCATCTGCGTCCTCACAATGGCTTTGCCATAATTCATATTATACGTCCCTGCTTCTACGTAGCGAAACAGAAGGGCGCGAAGTAGCACGTGCGCGAAGCAGACGACAAAATGGCCAGAGCGAAGTGTAGAAGCTGCAAATCAAAGATAAAAGAAGTTTTTTACGGTCAACTTTACAGTTCCAGATGCAGTACCTGGATAACTTTACGTAATGTCACATTGTTTAGGTCAATATGGTAATTAACGTCTTCCTATGTGAAATACAGTGCTATATCCATAAAATTTTAGTTCGAATTTGTTCTGACTTTAGATATTGATAAATATAATCGATCATTAACAAGGTGGAGGACGTTATTATAATTCAGATGGAATATAACCATTTTTCATAATGGGGAAAATTAAACCACAGATGTCTGACACACTTTACAGTCTGTCAAATTCTCTTAAGAGCTTGAGATTTATGTAGGCAGTGGCTCCAGATTACGAGCGTTCCATATCTTTAAAAGTTTAGACCTATGTCTCAGTGTACGAATAAGTTTCTGATTTGCCTGTGACTCACGTGACTCGGGTGATGTGTCCATAACAGAGAAAGAAGTTGGTTTTTTTTTTGTAATTATTTCAAGGTATATGAGCTTATTCTGCATACTCAGTAAATAAGTATTTTCTTTGCTCTCAATCATTATAGTGATCAGTAATAGACACGTACTTGTCAGCTAACGTGAGTAGTGACGTTCCATCGCTCAAGCGGAAGTTGAAGTTTTTGAAAGTTGTGAGAAGATAACAAATATGTACATGTAGATGCAACTGCTTTTTACTTATTCGCTTTTGCGAATATGTCACAAAAAAGATAAAATTTGAACATAAGATGAAAAAAAAACCTAACCTATGCAGCAGCTAACTACGATACGCATTCGAACGCGGAGACGCAGCTCCACAGTTACAAATGTTCATGTCTGGAGCCACTGCCTTTTATGTATTCTCAAAAATGAAGGCCATGGAGAAATTTTTGCAATTTTCAAATGTCTGTAGTGAGCTGCGCAGGCAGTAAAGTTTGCATGTGGGTGTACATCACTAATGTCCGTGCGGCTCCTGAGATGGATGTATTGATAATTGTTCAAGTTTGTTCATTTTTGGCCAGATTGCAAAGCAATTCCGGTCTATAGATTGACGATGTCCGTCCGTCTGCCGTCAACATTTTGGTTAAATTTTCTGGTTGAGGCAAAATCTAAGGAACTGTATGCAGTAGAAACTTTATATTATACATTAAGCTTGCCTATCACAAGACCTTTCAATTTATGCCGTAACATTTGACCTAGCGTCCTTGACCTTGGACTTTGACCTAGTAAAAGTTCCAGTGACCCTGACTTTGACCTTTAACATACATGTACTTAACAGAAAATAGTGTTTACACTAAGGAAGATGCCACCAGGGGCATTCATGTTTCACAAACACAGGCTTTATTGTCCCCTGCTTTCGCGAAAGTGCGGGGACATTTAAACTGGTTTGTCTGTCCGTCCGTCAGTCACAAAAACTTTAACCTTGTCCATAACTTTTTAATGGAAACTGATAGGGCTTTGACATTTCAGATGTGTATTTCTTGTGAAAAGATCTTTCCATAGGTACCAAAATATTTGACCTTGTGACCTTGACCTTGCAGTTTGACATACTTTTCAAAAACTTTAACCTTGACCATAACTTTTGAACGGAAAGTAATGGGGCTTTCACATGTGTATTCCTTGTGACAAGACCTTTCTGTTGGTAACAACATTCTGACCTCGTCCTTGGAGGTTGACCCACATTTAAAAACTTCAACCTCGACCATAAGTTTTGGATGGTAATTTAAATGATAGGACTTTAATATTTCACATGAACATACCTACAAAACAAAAGTTTGGACCCTTTAACCTTTTCTTGGAGTTTAATCTTTCATATTAAGAATGTTGATAATATATGAGATATATTATGAAAACTTAAGAATTAGGGGGGGGGGGGGGTCTGTAAACATTTCTTTACAGACAAACACCCAAAAGCGGTGGACCACAATTCCTTGAATTTGATTTTTACCTAGTGACCTTGACCAAGACATTTGACCTTCTTCAAAAATCTAAGATTGGCTATATCTTTTGATTGGTAAGTCATAGGGCTTTGATACTTCACATGTGTATTCCTTCTGACAAGACCTTTCTACAGATACCATAATGTTTGACCTTAATACCTTAAGTTGTGACCTTGACCTAGACTTTTGACCTACTTTTCAAAAAATCTAAGATTGACTTTATCTTTTGAGTGGTAACTGATAGGGCTTTAATAATTCACAAGTGTATTCCTTGTGTCAAGAACTTACTACATATTCCACAATTTTGGACCTTGACTCAGATATTTGACCTACTCTTTAAAAAAAAAACTAGTATTGGCCATATCTTTTGATTGGTTAGTGATATTGCCTTCATATTTTCCATGTGTATTCCTTGTGACAAGACCTTTCTATATATACCATAAGTTTTGACCTCGTGACCTTGACCTGCATATTTGACCTACTTTCAATAAAAAAAAATAAGCCGCTTCGCAGGCTACACAAGCATTCCTTGGATTGCTATTTTTATTATGATAAGGTGACAGAAATTTAAGTTTTAGTTTTACGGATTTTATTTTTTTTGAATAGGGTAGGAGGAGGGAATAAAAATAAATTAAAAATCCACAGATTTCAACATTTCATGTTTTGTGCCATGATCACAATCTTAATTCAGTTTGTTTATCATAATGTTTTCAAAGCCGCATTCTCTAAAACACATAAAGACTAAGTGAAAATGAAAAGTAATAACCATTACTTTGTATAATGTAGAATCACTTCATTTTATTTTTTTTTTCCAGTTGTGGTAAAATTAGGGTCGGCGGATCCGTAAAACTAAGAATTAAATTTCTGTCGCCAAAAACCTTTCTTGATTATTTTCATTTTAAATGTGTGATCATGTGACCTTGATTATGACCGTGACTTTAAATTTGCATTATATATAATGTTGAACAGTTATGTGCCAATGGATCTGATACTTTTGATACATTATTACTTCATTTCCACAACTGTCAACAGAATTACATTTTTACAATAGGAAGCAAATACTAAAGTCCTACACCAATTTAAATATGCCCATCATTATAAAAGACATTTTGGTATGGTGCTGTCTATCCGTCCTTCTGTTAGTCGGTTCTTTCCCTTACCTTGCAGATGCAATAATGCCAAAACGGTCAGCTTTAATTTTATTGTAGAAATTGCCTATGGCAAGACAAATTACCCTATTGATTTTGGAGGTGAAAGGTCAAGGTCATTTTGGGCTAAAAATAATGGGCTTTTTGGTGAAAATATTTTTATCTATTACAACATCTACTTTTGGTTGAAATGTATTCCATTTGAAACTATAAATACTTCAAATAGAAATAATTATTGAATGTGTTTTTAAGCCCGTATTTGGTCAGAATCAGAGATGTGGGGGTATATTATAGTTTTTGGCCTGTTTGTCTGTTTCGTCGTGGGAAAAACTCTATAAAAACTCAATAAAAACTTTTGAATGAACTAGAATTTGACCCTGAGTATGACCTACATTAGAACTGTTTTACTGACAAAGATGTTGACAGGGCATTCAGTTTCACAAACACATTGGTGGTGCCGCCAGAGCCCAGCCCAAGGTTTCAAGTACAACCCTTCCACAGAGTCAGTCTGACAAAAGTTCCAACAAATGACATCATTTGATTGATTGCAGTTTGATGTGACAATTAAACTTTTTAAATTACATTTTAGAATTTATGACTGAACTAACAATATTTGTATGAAGTTGTGGAAGGATAAGTCTTTTCACTGTATTTTGAATTTATCTTTTATAGATTATAAGGAAAGACTCCAGTCGAGATGTCCTGGTAGTTAAGAACTTGAACATGTACAGATGTTCATGGAATTGAAATAAGGAGTACCCTACCTCCCACTTCAATGACATGTTTTGCGTAAGTATCCACATGTAAAAAACTACAATGAACACATTTTCATTGCAGGGTTCATTTTAATTTGGGAATTTGGGGGGGGGGGGGGGGTGACTGTCCCTTTCCCATTTGGGAAAATTTTCAAAATTTTCCTGAAATTGGGAAAATATTTATACAAATTCTCACCACAGTATAACCCTAAAGTGTCATTTATTATCCCCTCGCAACTCTGCTGCAGAGGGGATATATAGCATGAGAACATCAAACCTTCCACAAATGTTTCCCATGGGGAGAGGATAAACCCTATTGATTTTTAAGGTCAAAGGTCAAGGTAACAGTGGACTTAGCCTTAAAATCCTTGAGGACAGCATAGAAGCCAAAGAAATCATCATGGAAACATCAAACCTACCACAAATGTTCCCCATGGGAAGAGGATGAACCCTATTGATTGTCAAGGTCAAAAGTCAAGGTCACAGTGGATATAGGCTTAAAATCCTTGTGAACAGCATAGAAGCCAAAGGAATCGTCATAGAAACATCAAACCTTCCACAAACGTTCACCTATTGATTTTCAAGGGTCAAAGGTCAAGGTCACAGTGGACTTTAGCTTAAGATTATTTTGCTGATTGCAAAGAAGATGCAATTGCGAGGGGATCCAACGCTTGTGTTGCCTTTATTACATTTGTAACACTGCTTATCCATTTATTTGCTTGAACTGAGGAATGAATAAAAAACTTGCACTTAGAAATAGGATCTTGTGTGCTGACTTCAAGGATTTGAGTCTTGTTTTCTCGGGTGATTTTTTCATAATTCCTCTTTGGGAATTTAAGAGTGATTTTTGGGATAAAAAGAAGATACTTGGCCACAAAACAAGGGAAAAAACCACTGCATTGGAAAAATGCAATCTCTTTTGTTTCTCCCTCCTTTGCGAAATTGCTGGGATATTGAAACTGGTTTGACCATCCATCTGTCAGTCACAAAAACTTTAACCTTTGTCACAACTTTTGATTGGTAAGTGATAGGGCACTCATATTTCACATGTGCATTCCTTGTGACAAGACCTTTCTGTTGATTCCATAAGTTTTGACCTTGTGACCTTGACCTTGGAGTTTGACACACTTAAAAAAATTAAACTTGGGCATAACTTTTGAATGATAAGATTTTCCATGTTGAATACCAGAGCCTCAGGCAACTACATGTAGAATGATATTCCAATAATTTGGGTTGCCTAATGTGATGTCACTTCTAAAGATTGAAAGTAGGGTGCATTAACCAATGTTCAAACACTTCTGATTCTGTGACACATCGTATAAGCAATGTTTGTGCAAATAAAGGATGTCTAATATATAGCAAGACTGTAAATATAAGTAATGACTGTCTTACTTTTGGTGTTCATGGGTGTATAGTTCTGGTCGGCACACATGCAAATTTTCGGACAATCGTTTCACAATTCAGGAAATTTGCATGTGACCAATCAGAACTATACTTGTATATGTTTAGGGGGAGGACTTACAAAATGTTGGTAAAACTTGTTGCCCAATCCCTTTTCGTTTTATTGAATAAAATATGTTTACACTAAATTAAACTTGTATATGTACATAAAGACCAAAAGTAAGACAGTCATTTTTAGCTCGCCTGGGTGAAGCTTAAGTGAGCTATTGCGATAACAGGCCGTCTGTCTTCCAGCGTAAAATTGTTACATTTTGACATCTCAGAAACTGAAGCACATAATTTTTTTTAACTTTATAGGAAGCAAATACTCAAGGGCTTCCTTCAAACTGTCCAATAACATTGTTCGCAACTCAGGTGAGCAATTTGGCCCCCTTGGGCCTCTTGTTAAAATAAATTTTCTAAAATAAAGTACACTTAACTCATAAACAATACAGTTGCTGTAATATTGTAAACATGTTGTTGTGCTAAAAAGAGTTTCATTGTTTCATTGATTTATTATAACTGTTACAGAAGAATGACAGAAAACATACCCTGGCTGAGATTATGCTGTACAGAAGTGATTGGTTTCCAAAGTCACTGTTCGGAACACAATATTTTGATAGGCAATCTGATGGTCGTGTCCTAGCATCCAACAACAAGTGCAATTTAACTTTTGTTTAACCAGAAGTTGATATGGACAGGTAAAATGTGAAACTTTTTTATTTATTTAAAACGTTTACATAACTTATATTCCCCTGGTGCTGTTATATACAATCGCTGCAGTGTGTCCATACCTTTTTGAAAATTCATGAAGCTTTTTTTTAAATCAGGCTAATATAGAGAAAAATAAACTTTCTCTTGTGAGCTCTGTTGTCTGCTGACTGTAATTGGAATTTTCGACTGTATGTCAAGGTTCAAAGTTAATTTCAGACTGTATGGCATGGTTCAAAGTTATTTTCTGACTTTCTGTCAAGGTTCAAGGTTAACTGTATGTCAAGGTTCAAAGATAATTTCTAACTATATGTCATGGTTCAAAGTTAACTGCATGTCAAGGTTCAAAGGGAATTTCTAACTGTAGGTCAAGGTTCAAAGTTAATTTCAGACTGTAGGGCATGGTTCAAAGTTAATTCCTGACTGTATGTCAAGTTTCAAGGTTAACTGTATGTCAAAGTTCAGAGATAATTTCTGATTGTATGTCAAGGTTCAAAGTTAATTTCTGACTGTATGTCAAGGTTCAAAGTTAACAGTATGTTAAGGTTCAAAGATAATTTCTAACTGTATGTCAAGGTTCAAAGATAATTTCTAACTGTATGTCAAGGTTCAAAGTTAACTGTATGTCAAGGTTCAAAGATAATTTCTAACTGCATGTCAAGGTTCAAAGTTAACTAGGTCAAGGTTCAAAGGGAATTTCTGACTGTATGTCAAGGTTCAAAGTTAATTGTATGTCAAGGTTCAAAGTTAACTGTATGTTTAGGTTCAAAGTTGACTATGTCAAGGTTCAAAGGGAATTTCTAACTGTATGTCAAGGTTCAAAGTTAATTTCTGACTGTATGTCAAGGTTCAAAGTTAACTGTATGTCAAGGTTCAAAGTTAATATCTGACTGTATGTCAAGGTTCAAAGTTAACTGTATGTCAAGGTTCAAAGGGAATTTCTAACTGTAGGTCAAGGTTCAAAGGAAATTTCTGACTGTTTGTCAAGGGTTCAAAGTTAATTTTTGACTGTATGTCAAGGTTCAAAGTTACTAGTTAGTTTTGCCAGGGAACTAGAAGCTGCATCCTTGACTAACACTACAGTGGTGATATTTGTCCCTCATCATGTTTAGGGCAGTTCTATTGTTAACAAACGAAATGAGACAAATGTTTACAGTATTTGAATTAGATTGAAATGAAATAACCAGACTGAGTCTAAGTGACATATATTTCTTTCCTATGTTTATTTTTATTATCTCTACATTTCAGATGCCAATCAACTTGCTTCAATATGGAATCTACTTAGTTCAAAATGTAATGGAAATGGACACTATAATAGACTTCAATTTTATAGACTCTAATTTTATCTTTGTTGAATGTATAATTATTGACACTTCTACAGAATTTTAATTTATATATTTATATATTAAAGTATTTTAATTTCCATTTTAAGTATTAAATTGTAAGATAATCAAAGTAATGAATAGTTAAAACATTATCTGTTATTGAAGATGAAATCATGAATAAATTTTTTGGTAATAAAACATGCATCTTTTTCAACTCATTCTTTTCAACTAGATAGGAATTTTATGAAATGCAAATGTTTGCAAAAGGAAAGATCACAGAATACAGAGATGATATAACAGACTCATAAGAAATGATGCTAAACTGTTTAGCCTTGATCTGTCGTAAAACATATGTTCAGAGCCAAGATTGCCTTATATTGTGTGTGAACAGAACCAAGATGGTCATTTCTTAAATAAACTTTGTTTCTTAAAGATATTTCAGAAGATACATTAAGGAAACAAAAAAGTTGGTACAACATGCAAGGACCTTGAGTTTCGTACACAAAAAAATTCCAATGGAGAAATACATATATGATAAAGAGCCTTGGATTCTAATTACTTGCATTCATTTGGAATGTCCATGTGTTTAAATGAACGTATCTTTTTATATGATGACCTAAACGTATAATAAACGTACGTTTTACTTTTCATGTTATGACCCAAACGTATAATGAACATATGGTTAACGTACGTTTAACGTGAATATTGAAACGTACGTGAAACGTATCGGGCCCTTTTTTACGTTGAACGTACGTTTGTGAACTCAAGGTAAACGTGCGTTTAACGTATGATTATCATACGTTGCATTTTTTCCTGTGTAAGTAACGTTTTGAGAGGGAATTATAGATTATTTCTACAATTTCTAAGAGCGTATCTATAGATGGTAGATGATAGATAATGTTAAAAAGCTTTCGTCAAAATGGGTAGATTTAAAATTTCTGGTACACATTTCGTAAAGCGCGACGGTCGTAAATATTGGCGAAGAAATACCTAAATGCAACTAAAAATCGGGAAAAAAACGTTAGGGTCGGCGGGTTTGAATAGGGTCGGTCGGGTGATGGGAAACAAAGGTATTTTTTCTTTTGGCCTCATGATGATATAGATTTTATTTTAATTTTTGCATTACAAAGCAATCAAAATCGCGTTTATCCAGTTTCCGAAGTGAGCCGCGCGGACAGTAGGGGGTACATAGGAATCACCCTGTCCGTCCATATGTCTGTCTGTCTGTCCGTCCAGTTAAGTTTCAAAAGCAGATTTCTTTTATACTATTAATGGTAGCCTTTCATATTTCATACACACATTCACCATAAAGAGTACTACATTTTGGTACCATGAATATTGACCCTGTGACCTTGACCTTCAGCCTATAAAACATTTTATGTTAAGAAGTTTTGAAAGCAGATTTCTTTTATACTGTTAAAGGTAGGACTTTCATCCAAACATGGCATCTTCTCGTAGACGAATGTGCAGGTCGTCCTTGAATTTCGTCTGGTGTGATCATGTGACGCTTGATCGACTTACTACGTCACACGTCTTGGAAGTGTACATATGGGTCACCTAGATTTTGACACATGTAATCACTGGAGGATAGACAGCGTCGATTGATAAATGAATTTTGAATCTGTGTTGAAGCAGTAAATAGAATGGGTATTTAATGGGAAATTGTTCAAATGTCATGTAATAGGATCTTGCGTTTATCGAAAAATGCAGTGCAGTTGGTTTGGTACCTTCATATAAGGTAAACGCAGTAGGAATGTAAATAGAAGAAAATGAAAATGCATACAGAGGGACACAGCGATTGGAAATCTATGGTTCCTGGGCAATTTTTATGCGTCAGGGACGCAGGTCGTAGATGCAAATTAATCCCTGAACTTTTACATTCTTATCAAGCTGATTTAATTTACTTTTCAATTTTTCTTTCAGTATACCTGGTGTAACCTTGACATTACTTTCTTATCCAAGCATGTGTACACTGCACTATCAGCATTATCAGAGGCCATCTATGACATCTTAACTGTATATCTGATGCTGAATGTGGAAAAGAATGTTGTACATATTCAACAGATGTAGAGTACTATAACCAAAAGTTGCCATGGACATGGATCAAGGATTGGTATGACTTAAAGTTAAACATGTATTATATTAACAATTGTAATACATCATCATGTATGTACAGTAAGGGTGAAACGTTTACCAAATTTCATAAACATGTACACAGAAGGTTGTAAACGAAACGTAAACGTTTAAACGCTTCTTGTACTTCTATTGTGAAAAGTGATATCCATTAATGTTTATTTGCAGACGTGGTCATAAATTGACATCAAAACAACTTAGTTATGCTTGACTACATTAAATTCGTAACTTAAATTTAATACCAGTCTTCGTGAAAACTCACTAGCCCGACCGCCCTGGCTACCAAATATTTCCTCGGGCTACCAAAATTTGATGCTGAACTAGCCCGACTGGCTAGTGACTTTTAATGAAATGCAGTGTTCTGATTAAGGGCCGACGGCTGGCGATTTCTCGTCTTATACTTGGGGTAATATCGCCGCCTTCTTTCCATAAAAGTACACGTTGCGTCTCAACTTTTATCGCTGGTTAAGTATGAAATGTTTATGTTAATGAACATGTTTCAAATGAAATATAATAAGGTTTTCCTGTAAAATATGTTTATTAAAATATTGTCCTAAGATACAAGATAAATATTCCCGTAACAACGGTGCATTGATTTCAGCGCGGCGTGACGGGTTATTCTACGGTACAGAGTATAACATGTTCAATTAAATATCTAACAATTTCAAAAATCTCTACTGAACACTGAGATCAGGGACGTATATAAAATATATATATATATACGTCCCTGCTGAGATGAAGAAATTCTTACGAAAATTTTATAACTATTGGCCAAGCGCCGCAAGCAACGGCCGGCCTTTTAGCGAGTATGATTCAAATAAGTCCTTTTTTTCCTCCGTCCATTTTCAACAGGCAAAAGCGTATTTGAAATTATATTTATACAAACAATATCATGCATTCATTGTAAAATTGAGTCTATTGATAATGACATAGCTGACATCCGCCAGACAAATGATCGGGTGGTGGTTTTACTTCGTTCGATTTTATGTATACTCTATATTTGTGTGAATTTTTGCCTACTCAACGGACCTAGCTGAAGAAACGATGGGTCTTTATAGTGTTTTTATTTTTTTTCAATGGCTAGAGAAAATTTTGGGTGGCTAGTAGATTTTGGCACTCAACTAGCCCGGCTGGCTAGTGGTCAAAAAAGTTTTCATGAAGACTGTAATACGACATGCTGATGTTTCATATGGCAATACAACTTTCAAAGATTCAAAAATCAAACTGTTATTTTCAAACGAGTTTGAGCAATTCCCACAATTCAATCATAGAAGTAAGTTACAAAAACAGTAACTCCATGGAAGGTTGGACACCAGGCCATCGAGGAAAGGGCGTTAATAAGCGGAGAAAGAGACGAAGAAATAGACGGCTGTGACGGAGAAAGAGATATCGGAGATATAAGCTCCTTCATATGTGTCAGGATAAGATTGATTTTCAGATAGATTTTCTTCCTGTTTTAAGCGTTTGTTGAAAGTTTGTCCTCTGTGTTCGAATCAAGGGATGCATACATAACATGATAACTCCGACAGCACATACATCTACGTACGTTGAATAAAGAATCTAT
The DNA here is from genome assembly GCA_033119305.1 of Pinctada imbricata. NCBI lineage: Eukaryota > Metazoa > Mollusca > Bivalvia > Pterioida > Pteriidae > Pinctada > Pinctada imbricata. Next base: position 33,846,456 of record VSWD01000012.1, on the reverse strand, counting down.
TGCCTCACTTCGCGACTTCAGGAAATCAATACAAGTATTGAGTTTTAAGAGTTATAACGATATTAAAGAAGATCTTTTGATTGTATGTACAGTAGTCCGTGTACATGTTTAGAAATTATGTAAATGTTTACAGCCAAAAAAACAAAACGGATCCGTGTACACGTGTAAACGTTTCACCCTTAATGTACAGTATATTATTAAGAAGAGAATTTAATTTTAAATTAGGCCAGACTTAAAAGAATTGTTAACTTGTTTGTTTCCCCTCCCCCCGTTCTGTTTTTCGCAGGTGACCTGGCAGGCAGGTACTGGTTTTTTTTTTTGCTGATGTAATTTGAATCATAATTACACATTATTTGACACCTAGCTAAGAGACACACATATCTGTTGTGATATATACTAAGAGTCGGCAGCTGACAATTGACAATTGAGATTTCTTATGTAGGAATAAGAAAGCTATAGAGTTGATTTACAGTCTATTTGGACAGAATATTGCAACATTAAAATAAAAAATGGACATGGCCGTGATTAAATATTTGCAAAAAAGAGGGACTTTTGGCTACAAAAAAAATCTGACTCAGTGGCATTTTTTCTGACCTGGTCCGGGCAAGGGGAGACAAACAATTTTTTAATTATGGCCTTATGTTTAAATTTTTTCATAGGCTTTTTAAAAATATACCGGTACCTTCAACATGTTCAATAGCTCTTGCAGCTCTCATTAATTATTGAAATAAATTGTCAAATACAGATAAAAGATGATTTCTGACTCAATGACTCATTCATAAACTTTTATATTAGTCTATTTTGATTAATATTACATTAGGGTGAACAGCAGCATTTACTTCAATTTTACAGAGCTCTCACACCCATTTATGGAACTGGGGCCCGGGGCCTTTGAAATTGGGAAAAATAACATTTTCTCGGAAATGGGAAAATATATAATATAACGTTGGATGTCTTTTCACTTGAAAATGAGACTTTTTAACTTATATTGTTAAATTTTCCATGAGATTTCAAATTGGGAAAAATGGTTAACAAACTGGAAAAAAAGATATTATTTTTCATTGGGAGTGGGGCGGAATATGGGCCGCAAATTAGGCTAATCGAGAGCCCAGGATAATAAGCCGGCAATCTGGCACTTTTTGTAAACTCTGAAGACTTATTTGATAAATTTCAACATATTAAATCTGTATTTTCACTTTCAGGTCAATATTGTACTGTTACCATTGAAGAACTAGAAGGACTGCATGAAAAATTAGCATCCAATGATGTCAATGTAAGCTTCTTACTATACTGAGTTGAGACACTTCATTTATGTTGCCTGCAACATAAGAGCGACATAAAGGGATCATTTGTCAGGCGTCTGCCTGTCCATCTGTCTGGTAGTCACACTTACATTTTGGCTATAACTTACTTGATATACATCATACATCTTTCAAATTTGCAGGGATGGTAAAGCATGATGGGACTAAATTTTTACCCAAATCAGATCAGGGTCATTTTCAAGGAAAAGGTCACACATTTTTGGTCAAACAACAAATAACTATTTATAACAGACACAGACAGATAAGTTGTGGGAGAAAAACAATCAAACAACACCAATAGAGAGGGATGGCTAAATCTAAACCCTCATGTACAAAATTTTGCTTGTCCACGACTCGGCAAGCCTCGTTCTTGACTTGCAGAATTTTTGCACACTCGGGTTGAAATTTCACCATCACTATGGTATAATAGAGAGGTTGAACAAACCGAACTTGTACATGTACGCATACGTCAAAAGTTGTTTATGACGTCATCATATTTTGCGCTCCACGCACCTGTGTTACACGTTAGACGTTCGGTATAACGTGTAAAGCGGTAAGTACACATTTATGATTACTTGTAGATTTTATAAGCAACTGAATGCAGATAACCTATGAAAACCTATATCCAATTTATTTGGGAACGTATGTACTTTCTGAATATTAGAAGGAATTGCAAATAAAATGTATCACATTTTAAAGAAGAACCCTAAAAGTTGACTAAAAATTTTACTCTTGAGGTTTAATTTTTATGTTATATAAATCTGATAACTTGGAATAAATAAATCAATTCACCGTCAATGCTGAATGTCCCTTACCTTTAGAATCTAAATGCCAAGTTATTGACGAATAAGCAGTTGTAAACAAAATATGAACGTATATACGATATGCACGTAGCAGTACTCGTTGTTACATCTGCTCAACCGCATAACGTCAACGTGTAGATAACATGTTAATACACGCACAAGTTCTCGTACACGTACAAGTTGGGTTTGCTCAACCTCTCTTTAATTTTAATTCCATGGGGATAAATTTGTGCCTTTTTAGAACTTCCACTTTCTTATAATTTATAAATTGTTGACATAAGCATCTTGTGACATCCCAACCTGCAATATTAGTTCTCTACAACTGTCGTTTGTAATTTTGTTGCCGCTTACTATATTATTTTTTTTTTCATTCATTCCAGATGAGACAGAGGACAGAAGAAAAAGTAGAGGACAGAAGAAAGAAATTTGTAAAAGTGGTCTGAAACATCATGAACTGGGATTTCCGTCGAATGTCAATCTCTGCAGAATAACAAATTTTATCTGAAAGAGATCTCTTTGTGACTTTGTCTGTTTTTGGCAAGGATAAAATTTGTCCATCATTTCTACACATTTGTTTAAAAATATCTTTTTTTTTTCAAAGAATACAAGTACATTTTATTTCTGTAGTGGTTTCAAAGAGACACGTCCATCTTTTCTAAATTTCATTTCCATCTTAAAAAACATGATATATTAAACAAGGACAATGAAGAATGGAAGATGCCATTTTTAAATTTGAAAGCTCAAACATGTATATTTATGATTTCATGGAATCTTGTACATCTGATGTTGAATAAGCATGTATTCTGAATAAATATTACACAGTATGATAAGCATGTTTTAGGGTTTTTTATTATGACATAAAAAGTACATAGAAGAATATACATGTAGCCTTGATACTGATATAAAGGAATACGAAAAGTGCAGGATTCAAAACTTTCAAATTCACTGTATATACTAACACATAAAGAGTTTTTCATACAGTTACAGTATATGGAAACCAGTTTACAAGATATGGAAACCAAAAGGAAACACCCAGTTTCCAACTAATTTCCATCATGGAAACCAGCTCTTATACAGGCTTACAAGATGTGGAAACCAAAAGGAAACTTGAGGTTTCCAACCCGATTCCAAGTGGTTTCCATCGTGGAAACCAGCTCTTATACAGGTTTAAAAGGTATGGAAACCAAAAGGAAACTTGAGGTTTCCAACCCGATTCCAAGTGGTTTCCATCGTGGAAACCGGGCGGTTAGCGCTTTCCAAACACATGGAAACCACTGGTTTCCATTATGGAAACCTGGTGGAAACCACATGGAAACCCCGGGTTTCCATGTGGTTTCCACCAGGTTTCCAAGGTATGGAAACCTGTTTTTTCGTCCTGTGTTATAATATATCTTACCCATATGGTAATTCATTACACATGTGCACATACTGTCGCATTATTTTAAAATACACAAAACACAAAATCGGTATTCGACTCTATTTATTTTACGTATTGAAATCATTGTCTGTTGTGTTATTTCAAAAAAGTCGGGTCTTTGGTCATATAGTAAAGAAAGATAACTCTTATTGCATTTTAAATTGTTTTACATGATGAAATACACATTCAGTTAGATTTCGCAATATATGACGTGGTTATTAGATGATTTCTTTCTATAAGATTCTGCACAATATAATGAAGGTATCATATGTGAAGTTTCTTTTGAAAATCTTGGGCTGAAAAGAAAATATAGCCAAGAATGAGAATTTCCATTACAATTAATGGATTGCGAAAAAATCTGATGAGTTTCAAAATTTTGGATGTTGACCTCCTAATATTGTATCTTACATCTGAATTATATTAAGAAATAAGAATTATGCTTTTTTTTTTCTGAAAAAATATGTTGTAAAACATGAAACGTGTGAAATCACCTTCATGAAAACACACAAATGGAAGATGACTGATGTGCACCCGGCTCCTACTTTGTACGAACATCTGCTATAAGCAAATGGTGTAGTTATCCGATTACGTGCGCACAATCCTCCCATTTATAACCAGATGATAACAGAAATTTTCGAATGCGTTGAAGAAACGATCGACCGAAGTTGATCGAACTTGGCTACATGTAAATTCAAAATATCATCAAGATATCTAAAGGTGCCGTTGAAACATTTCAAGTTGTCGAAGGAGAAAAGTCACTAACTACTAAATATGGCCTAGATTCAAAATCTGGTGATATTCTACACAGTAACTAAGTAGCATAAACGTGGTAGCTCCAATAATACCGATTGTACGATAGCGCAATCGTGTGATAGTGTAATAGCGCATTTTTAACACTTATATTAAAGACACGATGAATAATGCACTTACTTTTGTCACTAATCGGCTAGTATTTGCATCCTCTCCCGCCATCTGCATTTGCCCTTTCAACATAAAACTTGGTATTTCAGCCTTTATGCCTAGTTGAGTCTTTGAAGCCCCTGTGTACGATGAAAATATCGTCTTCATGGACCAAATCACGAATGTCTTCAGCGTTTGTCTACATAATGTGTTTTGAGTACTGAAGCATCGTTTCCTTTGGCAAAATATTGGCCCATGACACAAAGTATCATGTTGTAGAGACGATCACAAATGAGCTTCACTAACAGGTGACCCTTGTGCAGACTATATGATTTACACTGGAACATGAAATTCGAATAAAAATATATGTTCCATCTTACACAAATGAGGTTAAGAAGACACAAGTATTGCTTAAGAAAGAAGAAAGGTGATCTCCAACAAGACCCTGTTATAGCATCAGCAGCAAAACACCAATACATCCGATGCAAAAACACAAAAGACGAGCATAGTATGAGGCGAAAAAGAGAATACGACATGTAAACATCAAACACAAAAGGCTACACATAAACCGACGAGACCAATGGGCAACCGTTGCCGACTTTGCCGGTGCTTAAGAGCCTCTCATATCTGCGAAAAAAATTAAGACACTGAGGATTCGAGCCCCAAACTTACAGAAAAAAGAAGTACATGTAGAATCTCCATTCATACCCGTTGTACTACCCAATGTTCCAAGGAACTCTCTCTCACAATGGGAGAATTTTGCAGTTTTCCACAAATAGCTACTTTATAAATAGAAATATATACATTTTGAAAAAGCCCAAATATTTTACATTTGATGCATTTTTCTCCATGAGTAAGACTCATTAATCATCTTCTGCTTTCGCACGCATTTTCTACTTCACCATTCCAACGGAAAGTACTGTAACTGGGGAGGTTTCAAAGTTTATTTAAAAAAATAAGCACGCACGAAGTGCCACTTGGTATCTTATCAAAGTAAGCATGGACGAAGCAATAGTTGCGTTAGCACGAAAGAAAGATGCAGAATTAAAGATGTCAAAATACATGGTATGACGACAATGTTGCATTAACAAAGAGAATGCACGGAAGCAATATTGCATAAAGAAAAGTGTCAAAGGCAAATGCAGTAAAAAGTAAATTGTAAAATAAATCAGGACAAATGAACATGGAATAATTCAAATATTGAATGCAGCAAGATAGCAAATGAATTAAAGAAGATCCTGACGAAAATGTCAACAGCACTCACAATAGAGCACCGAATTGAGCGTCGACGGACCCTTGGCAAGCTAGAGGTGGGACCAGGTACCCGGGAGGAGTAAGCATCTCCCGCCTGGCTAACCGCACACGCCGTCGATGTTCACGCACGAAAACAAAAACAATATATTAAATACATGCACCGTCTGAGGTTCTGTCTATATAGAAATTGCTATGGCGACAATGTCAGGGAAAAATATTCAAAACACTGTCCAACCCCTCGCGGGAAATTGTTCAAGTCAAATGTCACTGAGACCCTAATCCCCCTCCATAATATTCCGGCCTCGCTTCGAAGTCGACATAAAGAATAGTTTTTTATTCTGATTATGATAAAAATACGTAGAATTGTATAATTCTTTTTGCAACAAGATACGACGAGGATAATTGAATTAGTTCTTATTTATGTCTTTATTGATGTAGAAACCGTTAATTTTCATTTTATTTAATTTCTTAAGTATATTTGACTTTGTCGAATTGACCTACATTTAAAGACGTTCGGTACACCTAAGGAACTTAACTCTAGCCAGCATATATATCCTTTAGAGGTTTCCAAAACTCAACGTCGCGTAATTTGCTTATTTCTCAACATATTGAAATGAAATTGGAATCTATGGAATCAGAAAGATCTTTTCTGAATGTTTATACCAAAATCTGCGTTAGATTATGCACAGAATAATTTTTAAAAACCGTCAGATTTGTAAAACTGCTTATTTTTGCGCAATGCGTCTTCCTAGCGACGTTACTTGCATGCATTTTATTGGGCATCCAACATAAAGTTCAATAAGCACTAGTAATTAGCTTTTACAATGAAAGTGTAAATTTCTTTATGATTATAATGATATTATTTTTAAGTTATCATATTTTACCTGTAGTTTTGTGTCAAGAAAAGCGCAAATCATATCGAAATTTTATGAAACATCTCAATTTAAAGATACAGTGTCCCTGAAAATAAATTTTATTGAAAATGTAAAACCTATTCTAAAAGGTCTAGAAAGAGGAAAAAGGGAGCTATAAAAAGTTTTATTTGAAAATATTCAGTAACGACCCTAATATTGTCGATTTTTTAATAATTAAATCTCCATATATCTCTATTGTAAAAACTCAAAATATTGTAGTTGGCGCCAGTGAAATGAATTAGAGCTGCGCACCCCAAATTCAAAATTACGTTTTTAAAGATCTATAACTGCGAATGTATGCGTTAGATTCGCCTGAAAATTTGAATTTACACAAATGAGAATGTATACTTTCATATGAATAGGAATATTTTGCATTCCAAAATTTTGTAAAATTAATTAATTTTCAGGGACACCGTCCCTTTAAGGGTAAATAATTTAACTATTCCCGTAATGTCTGTATAACGCCTATACAAACGTACGGCGCGAAATTTAATCTATAGCTGTATAGACAATATCACCTATTATGAAGTCACTAGCAGCGAGCACCGCTACGTTAGGCCTGTTCAAATATCACGTCGCCAGTTTTGAACTTGAAAATCAACCACGCTAAAATGACTTCAATTGCAAAATAAACTAGATGATTAAATAGTGATTTAATTAAATTATAAGAAATGACTGTAATAATTTTTCTGTCTATCGATGTATAGACAAAAACCGATGCACAAACAAAATATAATCCGCTTCGCGGATTATATAGTTTGTGCATCGGTTTTTGTCTATACATCGATAGACAGAAAAATGATTACAGTCATTTCTTAAATGTTATCGAGAAAAGTTGTACGGAGGAAAATATGTGAGCGAATGAGTTAGAGGGTAAGCTCTCCTTAATCTAATAATGTTTCTATATCAACAGTGGCCTTATTTGTTTCTGAAATAAAGAGAGTTAAAAAAAATTAGCTTTAACCTTTCGCAACGTCAGCTTTACGTTCGCTAAAGCCCCTGTCACACCTTCACGTTCTGGCATGGCGTTCGCACTACGACCGCCAAAATTGTACGAAACGTGGTGTGAACGTAGTAAGGACGCGGGGAACGTAGTAAGAACTCGCTGATACGTATTGAGGTCGTAGTAAGGACGCCGATGAACGTGCCCGTACGCCGAGCCACCACGACCGTTTTGAACTGTTCAAAACAGTCGTAGTGAGGACGCGGTGATGACAGAACGTGTTAAGGACTACTTGCGAACGTATTGAGAACTTCATGGACGTATTAGAAACGTGTTGCGAACGTAGCAGGGTCGAGGTACGGACGGCTAAAACTTTTACATATAATCATATGAAGATCGTCACGTCTCTGCCGTCCTTACCACGTTCTTGGTTTAAGAGGTCGAAAAAATCAAAATAGACCTAATACAAACAATTTATCCTTTGAACGTGTCATGACCGTAGCATGAACGCAGATAGGACTTCTATAACGTAGTAAGCACGCTGTACTGTCGTAACACAGACGCCTTCGTCGTAGTGTGAACTTGGGGATGATCGTAGTGCGAACTTGACTAAACGTATTAAAGACGGGAAGGACGCGCTACTAACGTGTTACGGACGCTAAAGGTCGTGTTGCGCACGTATTGGAGTCGTCAATTATTGTCTCGGAGAGCCCTTCCGGGTGAAAAATGCCACGTTCTCCCTACGTTCATGAAAAATTTCAAGGACTTAAAGGACGTAGTAAGAACGTCTTGAGAGAACGTGTAGGTGTGACAGGGGCTTAAGGAAACGAATATATTTTGACAACGTCGTTCTCATTTGTTCCAAAGCTCACTGCGAAAAAATAAAAAGTTGAATTACAAGATAATGATAGACGACAGGTTATTTCTTGCAGATTAAAATAAAACAGGAATAAAAACAAACAAAACGGTGCTCGGACAGTCCTCGGCAGCATCTCTGTGTAAACGCGGAGTGAGTTTATACTATCATCTCAAAATAACGCATGGGAGAGACCCAACAAATTGTCTTTTATTCTGACTTGGGTCCCTTTGATAAAAGCAAAGAATAGTAGTTAAGTATATAAAATGTACGCAGAATGCTATGAAAACAAGAAAAATAGTTATTTGTTTGTAGGAGAGGACTTGCATGAAATGCACGAATTTTCGAACGTCGTGGATGCACATTGTCTGTTCGTAAGTCCGAATCCGTCTGATTATCTTGCTGCATATATTTAGCCTTTATTAGGAAATTTGTTCGCCGTTCTATCTTAGCAGACGTTCATAAAGACTGAGCTAACCGGGGACGATATCCGTATACCTTCACAGATGTAAAATCAAACAAAAATTTTTTTCATTAATTTTTTGTTATACGCCCGTCATTTGACGGGTCGTATTATGGTATGGCGAAGTCCGTCCGCCTTTGGAACGCAATAACTTGAATATGCGTCAACGGATTTACATGAAATTCATACATTATGGTTAGACTGTAGAGAGGAAGCCGTCTTTCGATTTTCAGGTTCATCCGATTTGTCGTTACAGAGTTATGGGACTTAGATTTTTTAAATACAGTGAAAATATACTAAAATATTAAAAAATTATTTAAAAATCTATTTCTGGTCGAAATGTTTTGAAATTTTGTATACTTCAAGTAGAAAGGATGTTCTTTGACATATGTAACAGGTTTTTAATTTTTTCGTCGCATAACCGAGATATTGTGTGTAATAGGAAGGAGGTGGGTTATATGCACATACAATGTACATGTTAAGCTAAGGGCAAAATATAGGCGCATGGAACGCAATAACTTGAATATGCGTCAACGGATTTTCATGATATTCATACATTTTGATTGGACTGTGGAGAGGAAGCCGCCTTTCGATTTTCAGGTTCATTCGATATGTCGTTACAGAGTTATGGGACTTCGATTTTTAAAATACAGTGAAAATATACTAAAATATTTAAAAATTATCTAAAAATCTATTTCTGGTTGAAATGTTTTGAAATTTTGTATACTTAAAGTAGTAATGTTTTGAAATTTTGTATACTTCAAGTAGAAAGGATGTTCTTTGACATATGTAACAGGTTTTTAATTTTTTCGTCGCATAACCGAGATATTGTGTGTAATAGGAAGGAGGTGGGTTATATGCACATACAATGTACATGTTAAGCTAAGGGCAAAATATAGGCGCATGGAACGCAATAACTTGAATATGCGTCAACGGATTTTCATGATATTCATACATTTTGATTGGACTGTGGAGAGAAAGCCGCCTTTCGATTTTCAGGTTCATTCGATTTGTCGTTACAGAGTTATGGGACTTAGATATTTTAAAATACAGTGAAAATATACTAAAAGAGTTAAAAATTATTTAAAAATCTATTTCTGGTTGAAATGTTTTGAAATTTTGCATACTTAAGGTAGAAAGGATGCTCTTTGACATATGTAACGGGTTTTTAATTTTTTTGGTCGCATAACCGAGATATTATGTGTAATGGGAGGGGTGGGGTTATATGCACATACATGTTAAGCTAAGGGCAAAATATAGGCGCATGGAACGCAATAACTTAAATATGCGTCAATGGATTTACAGGATATTTCTACATTGTGATCAGACTTTGAAGAAGAAGCCACCTTTCGATTTTCAGGTTCATCCGATTTGTCGTTATGGAGTTATGGGACTTAGATATTTTAAATACAATGAAAATATACTAAAATAGTTAAAAATTCTTTAAAAATCTATTTCTGGTCAAAATGTTTTGAAATTTTGTATACTTCAAGTAGAAAGGATGTTCTTTCACATATGTAATGGGTTCTTTAATTCTTTGTCACATAATCCAGAAATTATGTGTAATGGAGGGGGGGGGGGGTAAATTAAGCTAAGGGCGAAATATAGGTGCATGGAACGCAATAACTTGAATATGCGTCAACAGATTTTCATGATATTTGTACATTGTGATCACACTTTGAAGAGGAAGCCGTCTTTCGATTTTAAGGTTCATCCGATTTGTCCTTATGGAGTTATGGGACTTAGATATTTTGGTGTTGTGAAAAAATTCCCAACGGGCGTATCTTGCTGCGTGAGCGTAGGCTTTATTTGCTTTATTTACAGTTCATTGTTATACTTTGACTCAACCAAAGCTGGTTAACACTAAAACTGCACCTTTTCTATACAGATTAACACTTGGTTATCTGCATTTACTTTTTTTCTCTTTGCAGCGGAATATTTGTTTACTTTTATAAGTTAAGCAACATTCTCTTGAATGCACGTGTTTATGCGATCGTCAAGAAAAGAGTCATTTTTATATGTTCAACATGCACGTATGTGTACATGCAATTGTATTCAAATAAGAAGAATTCTTATCTTTTTAATTCTACGTATACAATGAATGAAATTTCGTTCTCTGACAAATATGTTATCAGAAAAATGACAATGAAGCTGTTGTTTAGATTAGATCGATATTAATTGTATGACGATAAATAAGATAACAATTATGACGGCGCTGCATCGCTCTAATCTATATGTATATTTTGACGTCGTCGTTAAAGATTAGCCAAAAATTACGGGAAGTCAAATTTACGATCAAGATTAAGTTGAAAACAGCAAAACAACTACACCATGTTTTGATCATTTTTATTTAATAAATATAATCAAAATAACTTCAAGAATGTATAATTTGAATAGAAAGGAAAAAACTCGACTAGTTTATAAAATTTTCGATTAATGATGAAAAAATCTTATTTTTTCACTCTTTTTCGAACAAAAACGTATAAATATTTTCAGAAGCCCGCATTCTAATATTAAAAATAACGTCATTATATATGCTGTATATACACTATTTTATATTTTCTAAATGCTTAGATTATTTTGTACATTTTGATGTTGCAAAGTAAAAAATCCATTCACAAATGCAGGATTACGCAATACATGTATTCGTTACTGCGTCGCAACAAAACAACGCAGATATTTGACGTAAATCAGGTTACATATGCAGATAGATGTGAAAAAAGCAGAAAAACTAAAGGATGTTTTGATTTGTTTTATTTCATCTATTTGTAGAGTACATCTGATATAATGTATAGAAAAAGTTTTATGATAAAATCTCGACTTGATTTAAAGGGACGGTGTCCCTGAAAATTAATTAATTTTACAAAATTTTGAAATGCAAAATATTTCTATTCATATGAAAGTATACATTCTCATTTGTGTAAATTCAAATTTTCAGGCGAATCTAACGCATACATTCGCAGTTATAGATCTTTAAAAACGTAATTTTGAATTTGGGGCCACATAGGGTGCGCAGCTCTAATTCATTTCACTGGCGCCACCTACAATATTTTGAGTTTTTACTATAGGGGCAATCCGGGTAATTCCGGACGGAAATAAGAATACAGCTTTATAACAACCACAACATAAAATAAAATTAATTTATGCTCTGTTTTTCCTTATTCAATCAGCTCTTAAAGCTGTTATATTTCACAGTTAGAAAAATGAAAAATCAAAGAAAAATTTTGCAATTGAAAGTTCGTTTTAGATTATCACGTGTATCTACTTTCGCTTCTCATGAATACTTTGGTGGGAAATACAAAATAATACGGGTTTGAAAGTGTCCTCTTTTTTTTTTTACCAAAACGTCCCAATTTACACAATCATATTTATTTTAATTCACAAATACTAAAAAGTTGTACTGTTTTTAACTATTAAACTAAAAATTTTAGTAGATATGTTACTTTTACAGAAAATTTTTATACGAATACAATTGTCCGGAATTACCCCATTTAAAAAATAATGATCGGGAAATTCTGGACACCCAGTTTTTATCGTTATACTTGAACAAGGTTCTGCTTCCTGATAAGTAAAATTGTCCAATAAAAATCGATTTTTGGTTCTAGTGGTCATTCAATTCAATTTTTAAAGTGAAGACACTTTAAATTTACTGAAAGATGTTCAACATCAATTAATTCACCCCCCCCCCCCCCCATCAGACAGAGAAGTAAATTTAACGTTTTTGAGGTGCCGCCGTAGCTTTGAGCAATACTTCGCTCCTCTTACACGTTGTTTCTATTCAGTTTTTTGAGAGGTTTAGAAACCGTTACGTGTACGTGTATACACAATAACTGCATGTGTATGACGTCATTATTTATTGCGTACGGGAAATCGCTACAAGTTGTCAATAACGTGTAAATCACGAGTTACACGTACGTACAAACGTGTAGATATTTATGTTTATATAGTAGATGTATTTCACGAATACTTGTACCGAGAATATTTTATAAGTTTTAAGTTTACATTTTATCTATATATCAGTCTCGTATATGTTTAAAAATATTTTTTTTTTACGTCATCGCTAAGGGCACCAGTACACGTACACGTACTCGTCAATTTTCTAAACCTCTGCTGTTTTTACTTGTGTGACAGAAACACATTATGTTAGAATATTTTTGTACCGTTATTTTAGATAGTAAACATTGTAAAGTATCCCCCCTTTTTGTAGATTCACATGTGTAATTTACCTGTACTCAGAGTTAACAAATCTATCGTGTATATCCCTCGATAAGGATTTAAAGGGCCGTCACGGTACTATATTTAGAATATCAGGTGATTTGCTCAGTATATAAAGCGCTGCACTGGGCTTGTAAAACTGTCCACAGTGCTGAGGAACTCGGTGGTAGGACCATTCTCTCTTAGCAATGACCCGGTTCGGGTCGGCTAACTTATAGAGAGTCTAAGGGGGAATCTGTTTTCCGACCGTTATAGCTATGGGCAGGGGGGTAGGTTTTGATACCTAGGTTGTTTTTTTTTCGTATGTTCTTTGTATGTTCTATCGTATTTTTCGTTTCTATGTTGTTTCACATTAAAGTATCTAAATGTTACCCGTTTTCATAGTTTTCTTTCATGTTAGTCTGTCATATAAGGTGGAGGCTGCAATATAGGAATCCTACGGACCTGAAGACAGGCACCCACCCCCACCGGGTCCTGTTACAAAATTGGCGAGCTTGCCAGGATTTCTATTAATTGTAGTCCTCATTCGGACAGGCTTTCATGATAGAAGCTTTGAATTTTGTAAAATGTTTACGTCGTTTACTTTGGATCCGCTTAGATTAGCGCACGATTTAGCGAGTGTAAAACCGAAGTATTTACCTGCGTTTGAAAATCACTCAAGTGTGTACGATGTACCTGTTCATAGTAGATTAGCGACACACGTTACAGGTAGCATATCAGATAATCAGTCGAGCGTAGCTACGATTGTTGATCTTATGAAAGAATTCGTTTGGCATGAAAGTAATTTCGAACACTCGGAGATAAATTGGTTGCCGATTTATACTATTCGAAATGTAGACTTTGATTATGAATATGAACATGATATCGAGAACGGAAACGAATTGACAAGTACCTGTGAAAGTAGAGAGAACATTTCTTTAACTTTGGAGCGCGAGGAGGATCAGAGTCTGTTAGATCATGAAAGTTTTGAAAAGTCATTGGGCATGGGAAATACTTCCGAGAAGTTTCAAGAATGTGAAACAATTCGTCGTGTTGACTCCCCATTTAGGCGCTCACGTTCTGTGAAAAGAAATTTTGACAAGAATCGCAGTCGATTAAGGTCACACAGAAGGTCAAGGTCAACTTTAAAAGAAAGTATCCTGGATGTGTCAAGATCCGATTGTACGTTTAGTGAAAAGTTACCCGCGCACTCCCCGAGGAGAGGTAGAACTCGTTTTAAGTTTAGACTGAAAAGAACACGACCCCAGTACAGAGAACTGACTGATTGCGATCTCTTTAGAATCTGTACGTCTTTCGGTAGTTATGAATTGAGACCATCCTCAAAAAGATTCAGATCCAGAATGTATGGATGGACAAACAGAGAAAGACTAAAATTTTGTACAAATTCTTTGAAATACGGTTAAAGATTTTACGGTTAAATCGATAGTTTGGCTTCAATTTTTATGTCTTTTGTAATGATGATGACTTCTACCTTTTCCGATATTTTGCTATTATTGAAAAAAAAAAAGAAAAACGATTTTAATCTAAGTATTATTCAGTAATCCGTTGTACATGTACTGAATTGTGCACTCTAAAACTTGGTATCTCCTGTTACTATAAGAGACGTGGATACCATGGATTGCATACGGGAGGAAAAGCGTAGACGTCGCGCTTTATGCAATAGGTAAATGGGATATTCCTGGGGAATATGGTTATTCTGTTGTTCCGGGAACATGTATGAGCACAGAGGCCATAATTGCGGATCCTAATTTAGAGTTGGCGAGTGGCATATTAGGGGAGGATGATATGGATAAGCTTGACACGGCATTGTACATTTGTATTTTAGAAAGAGTTTTGACTTTGGGTTAGTCTTCGATATACCTAGCCTGTAGGGGAGATTTTGGTGTGCTCAAGAGTTTGAATAACCGAGTCTAGTGTAGTACCAGCTGATTCTGAGTTATACAGTAAGGTTGATGGAAAGGTTCTTGATTTACTTGTGATGGTCTACTTCATGAATTATTTTAGATATACGCTTGTCTTGTCATGTATTGGTGACATGTAAGACCTCAGTGGGATGTGCGCATTGTCAAATATTGTGATGAGTACTTTCGTATGTTTGTTAAGCTTTATGGTTCGTAGGGGTCTTTGAATTTGACTTTGGTATGGATGGTTACGAAATTAAACTTTTAGGACTCAAAAATTGGGGAATTTGATGTCGGCCGACACACAATTTTGCGAGCCATTAGCTTTTGTTTGAGATGGTTATGCCAAGTTCGTGTTATAGATGCATTAGGATCTTTAATGATTTTTGAAGTGTTACTTTCGCATTAAATTGTTTGTCGATGACTTAACTTTCAGCTTTACACAACATTGATTGGCTCCTTGATTTCTATATGATATTTACATTCAGTGGAAGATTTCATTTTGTAAATAGTGTTGTGTGTACATATATATGTTTTGTTCGTTTTGTATTGTCTGGTATTACAGCTACATGGAGGCGAAGACCTTTTACTGTGATACCATGTTTGTATGTATTGTGTATTTGTAACGTCTTATACCATGATGATGCTGAGATGATGCCAGTCTGAGACGATGATGTCACCAAACCTGAGATGATGATGACATCGATGCACGATGACGTCATGGATAAAAGATATGATCTAGGATGTAACTGAAGTCCCTTGAGATGACGTATGATGTCTCAATCCACAGTGTGATGACATTGGAACCATGGATACAGTTTTTATGAAATATAAGTACTTTTGTTAAATTGCTATAGAAGATTACAAATTTTGAATTTTGGAATTTCTGACATTTGTGAATTTTTGTAAAACATTTAGTTAAAATATCTGAATTCGTAGTTTTGATAATTTCATTTATGTACGCTTTGATCTATTTCAGAAAATGCAACCTCATGGATGCTGTGCTGTACCTGTTGCGTTTCAACCTCTTTTTGAGAAGGAAAGATGAATAATCAATGAGGCGATGCGATTCAATGATGTACTTCCATTACCAGGTGCGATTTATGTTTTGCGGCTTATTGATATTTCTCATAGTCCCAGAATGGGACAAGAAAGTCAGTAAGATACCATCCGTTCCAACGATAGCCAGAGCATGAATTTCAATGCTTGTTCCGGGATGATGAAAACATTCTGCTGTAGCAACAGATGACTTAGTTTCCAGAGAACTTAAATACATTTGTTATAGTCACTAATGTAGAGGAGATACATTTTTGGACCACATGGACAATATTCGCGAACCGTAATTGTAGAAGACATGGACTATTCACATTGCGCAACAGAGGCCCGCACACACATAGGAAGGATAAACAGAAACAACGGGACAACTGGAATTTTTTCGAAAAAAAGAATTTATGAACTCTTCATTTTCAGCATTGTGAATTATCTTGAATGCTTTGTGTTTTAATGTGTTTTCTTTTCAGGAAGTGAACATTTTGTGATTTCTTCTGGTAACATATATATTGGACTTTGTGTTAAGCATGTCATTTTCAAAGTTTTAAATGTGGTTAATGAATTAACATTGGTATTTTGAAAATTTAATTTAGGGTTCAAATATAATGCTTAAAGCTGCCCTATGCCTTTAATTACCCCTTAAAGCTGATCTAATACTTCTAAAGTTTAGATGCTTCATTTTGGATAAGAGCTAGTTTAGTTAAACTGATCAATGATAGAATTGGAATAATTTTCTTAGACATGATAAACATAATGTGTTCATGTTTAGGTTAACTTTTATTGAAAGTAAAAATATTTATAATATTTTTGATTTAAGGAGGGAGGTATGTGACAGAAACACATTATGTTAGAATATTTTTGTACCGTTATTTTAGATAGTAAACATTGTAAAGTATCCCCCCTTTTTGTAGATTCACATGTGTAATTTACCTGTACTCAGAGTTAACAAATCTATCGTGTATATCCCTCGATAAGGATTTAAAGGGCCGTCACGGTACTATATTTAGAATATCAGGTGATTTGCTCAGTATATAAAGCGCTGCACTGGGCTTGTAAAACTGTCCACAGTGCTGAGGAACTCGGTGGTAGGACCATTCTCTCTTAGCAATGACCCGGTTCGGGTCGGCTAACTTATAGAGAGTCTAAGGGGGAATCTGTTTTCCGACCGTTATAGCTATGGGCAGGGGGGTAGGTTTTAATACCTAGGTTGTTTTTTTTTCGTATGTTCTTTGTATGTTCTATCGTATTTTTCGTTTCTATGTTGTTTCACATTAAAGTATCTAAATGTTACCCGTTTCATAGTTTTCTTTCATGTTAGTCTGTCATATAAGGTGGAGGCTGCAATATAGGAATCCTACGGACCTGAAGACAGGCACCCACCCCCACCGGGTCCTGTTACACTTGTAGATCTACTTGTAGATTACACGTGTACACGCGTACCCGTACACGTTAGCATTCTAAACCTCTCTATTAATCAAATCTAAACAACATGTGAGACGGGAGAAATACTGATGCTAAGATGGGTGAACCCAGAGCGAGGGGATCTTTACCTTGGGGATCCGTCCGAAGTGCCATTTGGGTAGATGGGGGGGGGAGGTCACCCTCTCCTGTCGTTCATTCTTCCCGTAAATTAATACCTTTTTACCCATCTAAAGTAACAACTGAACTCCCCTTTAGTCTGTTAGTCTTGGGCCTTTCTCAATATTCTGGATAAAGACACTACTGTTAATTAAGTCTATAGACCCATGCATCGTCTGTCAAGTGGATCGTTGTAAAATTACAAAACCCCTTCTGTACTTTGCACTGAATTCGGCCTTAGACGTGCTATCGAGAGAGAGAGAGATACGTGTTTTGCATGGGTTATGATTCTTCACTTTGAAAACAAAAACAAAGCTGAACACCCCCCCCCCCCTTAACCCAGTGACCCCCTAGACCTGCGTTTGCATGTGACTCCAGCATGTTTTGAGAAAACGTTTATAAATACAATTCAAGCTTATATATAGAAGACACATGTATAGCCACGATATTTAAGTCTATAAAAAATATTTTTAAAAAAATAAGGAGAAGAGCACAGTATTCCTAAGTCACACATGTAATCATTGAAAAAAAAATGTATGGGCTTGCTCTCTCCTCCTCCTTTAGACTCCCTACCAGCTCTGCCCCTGGCCTAGGCGGCCATTGACCTTAGCACACACTCCACTGAGAATCACATATCCGTCCCTGCTGCCGTTCTAAATAGTGATGTTTTGTGAATAAATGCTTTGTTTTACATATGGCGGACGAAGGGTGGTCATACACAGGTTCACTAGTGCCTTGACCTAGATTAAGATAATTGTGACCCACTTTTCAAAGAAATTAAAACGGCTAAATCTTTTGATTTGTAAATGATACAGCTGTTATATATCAAACATGTATGTCTTTTGACAAGACCTTTAACGTAGTATCTAGTAGTGACCTTGACCCTCTGTTCTGAAAATTTGAGAGTGTCCGTATCTTTTAGTTGTTGAGTTCAAGAGGTATGAGATTTCTCATGTGAATCTCAATTGACAAGACTTTCCTACTGATACAAATAATTTATAATCAAGAGACCTTGACCTATATATAATTTGATCCTCTTTCTACAAATCGCCTGCTTCGTACATGTATGCGACACAAGGATCTCTTTTCTTATTTCTCATTTTTTATTGTTGCAGAGAATCGCAGTTTATTTACATGTACCAATAAATTTAAGAACCCTGTGTATTCTCGACTCTGAACAGAAACAGGTTGGCAGGTCAGCATAACTCCGTTTTTTGGAAATACCATATGTAGACATATAATTAATAAAAAGTCATTGATGTATCACAAAAATTTTATGCAGGATTCCGTACCTCCTGTCAGATTCCCAATTATAACATAATGTAATGGATGGCCAAGGAGGGGTCTCGCTAGGCCTAATTTGGGACCCATTCCCAAAACTTTTTGTTGTTAGGAACTAATTGGTACAAATCAAATTTCCATACACCACTTACTGATTCAATCATTTATTTTCTTTGAAATTTTGTAACATATCAGAATAAATTCATATATTTTGTATTATACGCTGTTTTACACACTTTGTGATACAACAACGGACATTTCATATTCCAATAAAATGGCAAAAATAAACATTCATTTATTAAATAAACATCTTATCATCTTAAATTAGTATTACTTAAACAATGAAAAATACAGAGCTTGTTTTACTTGCAGCATGCATGTCACTGTGTTGAATGACAATATATTGAAAAAACAAAACAAGAGGCCAATAGCATGAGTAGTAAGAGGATCACCATAAGAAATGTGTCCATGCAGGCAGAAATTCCATAAGTAAGTAATATTTTGAGGCCCCATAATATGATAATAAGGGAGCCCTATAGTCCGTCAACAATTGGTTCTGACGCAACATTTAGTCTAGTAGTTTTTTATATTTCATACATGCATGGCTATAGTGTCATGGCAAGAAGATGCCTATAAATAAAGATTTACTTTATGTTGCTCAATCGACAGAATTTTTGGCTCTGAATGTTATCTTACGACTCAACATGCTAAATGTTCTCAAAAAAGTTAGGAGGATATTTACAAGAGAGAGACATAATTATCAATGTACCAATAATACGTAATTCGTACTTTATAACTGACGGTTCAAAGCAAACGGGAATGGGAAGACGAGGGGGGGGGGGTTACGGCAAGATTTCTTATAATAATGTAGGAATAAGACAGCTACTGAGTTGATTTACAATTCTATTGGATATAATATTCTAACGTTGAAAATAGACATGGTCGTGATTAGATTTCTGGAAAAAAAACAATATCGGACTTTTTGGCTATAAAAAAATCTAACTCGGTGGCGTTTTTCCTGACCCGACCTGACAAAGTTTTGACCTTGGAGCATTGACCTGCTTTTGTATGATGTAGATATTAAGCATAATTTTTGATTGTCAAGTGAATTGGTTTTCATATTGACAATTGAATTATTATGCATACTAAAATTCCATGTATCATATAGAACATCTTGTTTTGAACTTCATTCATTTTTGTAGCCTTTTTTGTAGAGCAACTATAATTTATTACAAAGAATGTTTATTTACATAGAAACGATGAAGGTAACATTTAATAATAGAATAATATATGAACAACATTTCTTTCTTATACATGTATGTGATCGATTTACCTGGCAATCTAATTAGGACTATCTGTCTGCCCCTTCCAAGTACTGACCGTCCTTGTTGTCTACTAGTGGCTCTTCTGAATCGTCTGTTCCTCAATTGGTTCTCAGCAAGCCCATTTATGACTTTTATAAATTTCAGTCTTTACTTCAAGGGTGTATCACTGGAATGTTTACTGTACAACACGTATGCATTCAGTATCATCCTATGAAGAAGGTCAAATGCTACTTTTTTCCACACTTTTAATAGTTTTTCTCTTGACATTATAGAATGAGAGCAGCATATCAGTCTCATCAACACCTCCCATGCCTTTATTATATGTTTAACATTCCAACCACTCTGGGCTTATTGTTTTGCTGATCTTCGTACTCCGAATTAGACAGGATGCGGACAGGTTTCCTTCCTGTATCGCTTCTGTATGCCATAGTTAATATGTCTCCTTGCCTCATGTATACAGCTTTACCAACACGAGGCTGTGCATTGCGAATCGTTGTTGGCATCCGTCTGTTAGCTCTCAAGGTTCCTGTAACATACGTCTATAACGGTAGAAGTCGCCGTGCCAGATCCAAAGAACAGAAAAACTGTCACAAATAACATGATATCCTTTATTAAGCAGATTGCATTGCTGAAGCAGATTCACTACAATCCCTGTACCTTGTAGGGTGTTTCTGACGACGGGACTTAAGACTCTGCCCATGTAGCATGTCATATGGAGTATATAGCCAGTGACACTATCCGCAAGAACCAAAAACTTAACGCCAAATTTAGATGCATTGGAAGGTATGTATTGTAACATAACTGTTCGGCCACGTGTACCTACCAGTGTCTCATCGACCGATACATTTCTTTCTGGTTCATAATGCTCCTTGCATACTCTATTAAAGAAGCTCAGAAGTGGTCGGAATTTTCCACCAGGACTGAAAAAAGGCAAAGAAAAACCTTCATTTAAATTTCAATAGATTGAATTGAAAGATGTATTGTCAGGATGCATTTTTAATTTTAAGACCTATTCACACTTCAGATTTATATTTTTTACCAAAGAAAAAATAATTTTTTTTCAAGAAATTGGACTCTTTCAGCCTGTCATCCATAACTCTTGTGAGTGATGTGGCTCCTTTGGCCTCTCCTTTATCATTTGTTTATTTTTAAGCCTTTATGTAGGTCTAAAATCATGATTGAAATAATTATGCTTAATTTTCTCTTTTCAGATTTTTTTTCGGAACATCTTTGGAGCTCATTTCACGGATTTTAACATTTCGAAAGAAATGAAATTAATTTGGACTAAAATATTTGCACGAAACACGAAAAAAGATAACTACCTGAAGTTTCGACTGTTTCTGTCTGGTACTCTTTTGTTGTTGGCCACGTGAAAAAAATATTGAGAATATTCTGAAAGCGCTTCCTAGCAAAAATGCTTGTGAACCATGGTGTGGATTGTTGATTTTTGAATCAATCTCATATTAAGAACGACTGCTAGAAAACCTTTCATTTTATCAATGAAACTGGTTTCCAGTCTCTTGCTCTGGAACATCGTCTCCGAACATTTCTCCGAATAAAATCTCTGGTATATCTATGGATAGAAATTATTTTATATCTTTAAACATTTACTGAATTTATGTAGTATTGATCGAAACTATGTAAAATGCTTTCACAATAGAATAGTGGAGGCCGGATTGCAAGTGAGCTATTTTAGTAATGCGTCCACATGGTGAGTTTGTAAATTGCTGCATTTTAAGTTCGCCTGAGTGAACTATTCTCAAAGCAAGACAAGACCTTTCAGTGGATGCCAAGATTTGTGACCTTGACCTTGGAGTTTGATTTGTGAAAAACTGTATATCTTATGATAGGGATTTCATATTACACATGTGTATTACTATATAGACATAACGTAAGACATTGCATGAAGTTTATACATTCTTTTCATTTTCGTGCTTAAACATCGACGGCGGGTCCGGCTAGCCAACAGGGGATGCTTACTCCTCCCGGGCACCTGGTCCCACCTCTAGCTTGCTAGGGTCCGTCGATGCTTAATTTTGTGCTCTATTGTGAGTGCTGTTGAGATTATCGTCAGGATCTTCTTTAACTTACTTGTGACGAGACCTTTCAATGGATACCATTTTTGTGTCGCCTGCGAAACATAGCGACACTTAGGGATCACGTTGTCACGTCAGTCAGTCTGTCCATCGGTCTGTCAAACTTTGGGTGTAACAGCCCATACCTTTTGAATGGTAAGTGATAGGGCTTTCATATTTCACATGTGTATTCCTTGTGACAAGACCTTTCTACACATACCATAATTTTTGACATAGTGACCTTGTCCTACTTATTTGACCTACTTTAAAAAAAAATAAGATTGCTTATTTCTTTTGATTTGTAATTGATAGCGCTTTGATATTTCACGCATGTATTCCTTGTAACTAGACCTTTGTACAAATACCGTAATTTTTGAGTTTGTGACCTTGACTAGATATTTGACCTTCTTTTAAAAAAAGTTAAGATTTGCTATGTCTTTTGAATGGTTAGTGATAGGGCTTTGATTTTTCACATCTGTATTGCTTGTAACAAGTCCTTTCTACACATACCATAATTTTTGACCTAGTGACCTTGACCTACATATGTGACCTACTTTTAAAAATAAGCAAGATTGTATATATCTTTTGATTGGTTAGGGATAGGGCTATGAAATTGCACTTGTGTATTCCTTGTAAGAAGAGCTTTCTGCACATACCATAATTTTAGACTGTGTGACCTTGACATAGATATTTGACCTACTTTTAAAAAAAAGATGAGATTCCCTTTATCTTTTGATAGGTTATAGGGCTTTGATATTTCACATGTGTATTCTTTGTAACAAGACGAAACATACCACAATTTTTTAACCGAGTGACCTTGACCTGGCTAGATATTTGACCTTTTTTCTAAGAATTGCGTATATCTTTTGATTGTTAAGAGTGAGCTTGACCTAGATATTTGACCATTTTTCTAAGAATTGCGTATATCTTTTGATTGGTAAGTGATAGGGCTTTAATATTTCACACATATATTATTTCTTATTATGTGACATTTGTTTTGTTACCAAACTATTTATGTAGTGACCTTGACCTAGATGATTTACACTCTTTTCTGAAATTTTGTATTTGACCATATCTTTCAATTGGTAAGTAAGAGGTCTGATATTTCACATATGAATTTCATTAGACAAATCTTTCCTAGTGATACCAGTAATTTTGAACCATGTGATTCACCTCCAAGAATAAGCCGCCTCGCAGGCGACACAAGCATTCCTTGGATTGATTTTTTTTTATTTTATGAGCTTAACATTGGAGTTTGGTCCCTTCTTGTCCTTGACCTTTGAGTTTGACGTCATTTCGAAATTCGAAACTTTAGCAATATATTTTGAATGCTTTGATAATAGATGTAGGCATTTCAACGACCGCTAGGTTTCGACTGAGAGTAACGACAACTCGTACCATAAGTGTCAGAAATAGGGACATTTCGAGCTTCTTCATAAACATAATGGGCAAAAATCACTTCAAATCATGAAATTTCTCATTTATTTATCTCTTTTTGGTTGTTGGACAAAGTTGGTATACTTAAGCACATTACTTTGATTTGTTTCATGTACTTAAAACAATAAATGGACAGAGAAAGATAGCACAAATTTGCACATTCGATTTTTAGGCCGAAAAAAATTTTCCTTGAGGTAAAACATTTGAAGGGAGGTAACTCCTTAATAATATCTGTAAAACTCGGGGGCCTTTAACTAAGAAACGAAATGAACAGAAACGAAAAAAAATATATCTATATAAATTTTACCGCTAAATCATTCGTTTACGATAAAATAGTGGTGATATTTTCCCTTGTATTCTCCTCCCGTGTGTCGCGGGAACCAGTGTGTATTATAGTATTTATATTTCATTTGTGTTTTAAGAAAGGTCATCAAACAAAACTAAATGACAAGTTTTAATTTAGTCATAACTGTAACCGATTTCGTTAAAATTTAAAGAGGAGCTCTACGTATATAATGGGAAAATGATGGCACATCTTTGTAAGTTTGAATTGAATATGGTCACTTGCTCTATACTCAAAACATGTCACCTAAACTTGCAAGCGTGGATCTAGAGTGTGATGGGTTGGGGAGAGGGTAGTCTCTGAACCCCCCCCCCCCGCAACCCATCCATCCGCCGTGATATTTGCAAAAAAAGAGACTTTTCCAGATTTTTATTTCAAAATCATACAAACGGTTGGTGATTGATGCGATTTTATCGATTATCAATAGGTTACGCAGAATTATAATATCATTTACACTCTGAAAGGTGATATTTTTACGATAATAATTAATGCAGCACCTAAAATGTGCTTGTATTGATACATTTAAAGGCTGAATGTTGAAAAACACTTTCTCTGAAAAAGAATAAGGTTTTACTTATTTATATATATTTATTTTATCAAGACATATGGGGCTCGGTACCTCTCATTTTCAGAACGGTTTCCCTGAAAATTAATTAATTAAAAAAATTCTATAATGCAAAATCTGTCTTTTCATATGAAAGTTTACATTCTCATTTGTATAAATTCAGATTTTCAGATTAATCTAATGCATACATTCGCAGTTATAGCCGTTTGAAAATATCATTTTTGAATTTGGGGTGCGCAGCTCTAATTCATTCCACTAGCGCCACCTACAAGATATTGCGTTTTTACAATAGAGATATTTATAACACAAGTCCGGCAATATTATGGTCGTTACTGCATATTTTGAAATAAAACTTCTTATAGCTCCTTTTTTCCTCAATCTAGACCCTTGGGAATAAAATTTCATTTTCAATTAAATTTATTTTTTCAGGGAGACCGTATTAAAAGAAATAAAATCAAAACGCAAAAAAAAAAAAAAAAAATATTGAAAGATTTTTGTTTTTTCATACTAAACTGAAAAGACTGGATTTGCTATATCTGGTGGTCGGTTTCTTCTTTTGTTATTTTCACCTTATTTTTCAGAGACCTACGCGTTTTAACAGTCATAAGAAATAAACTTGCTATACCGACACTGTTAAGTGTTGACCCTTAAAAGACTGACAGACGTACATGTAAGGAGCTGTTAAGATAAGGGCCTGATTTAGCCCTGAAATCACTCAATTATTTCTCGTGCGCTGTCCTTCCAATTTAGATAAAAGTTGGTCAGGATGAAAATATATAGTATTATAAGATCCCTAGTAGGTATTTTATTCAAATAAATTTGATGAAAGATGTTATGATTACGAGTTGAAGAGGTAGGGGTACAGATGACGGAAAACGTCGAATATCGAACGAAAATGGACAAAAAAATGCATTATTTTACACATTTTTTATGTTTATTTTACTTCTGTTACCTTTCCAAGTCTAAATTGGATAAGACAAATTAACTTTGAGGTTATTGTATCAATATAATCGGCAAACTCTGCAATATGGAAACTAAAAAACGGTTTTATTTCGTTCTTCTCAGCCACTAATGTAGGTTTCTGGCGCGAAATACACACGGTGTAGAAATATACAACTTTCTCGTTTATTGCCTTCCTAACGGTTAACAGCAATTCTCTGTAAATGTCAACCTTTCTATAATAGGGGTGTGGCACGCATGGTCTCAGAATATGACTAATTTGTGCAAGTACCTTTGTTTTAAAAGACAATTAAAGAAAATGATGTCCCTTGATGTCCATGCTCACCGGTTGCCATGGCAACGGCTCAAGTAAATTTCCCTCCAAAATCAATGTTCTGAACCATCAGAATTAGTTCATTTTAAGGCAATTATAAGTATTGAAATAGAATTATTTCTTAAAATTTGATTTTATATAATAGTTAGGTTACTAAAAGAGAATTATTCAGTGTTTTACAATATTTCAACTGATGAATAGTTTTCTGCCCACCGGCATACTTAAAGAGGGTCCTAAAGGAGGTCTCAAAAATGTTAAAACAAGTTTTGAAGCGATTTTGTTCTCTTTTGCAGCCATACTGTTAATGGGCATTATGTTGCCTTTAAAGAAGACACACTATAGTATTAATATATACAATAAAATTTTTGGGGCTATTGAGTATAATAGTAGTAACCATGGAAACAAAACCGCTGATTTTCGATAATTTCATAGACAAAATCAACAAAAATGGTTAATAATCATCATTAAATTTCTTTAATTATTATCAATTATTATTCTCAGTGACCAGTTTTTCAAATTATATGTTAAACACAACATTTTGATTTATAAAAGTATGGTTGCCATGGCAACATAAGTCAATTATGGCTTATTTTTTCAAAAAATTAATACTAACAAGAGCCCCAGGGGGCACAACGCTCACCTGATACCCATGCACGCTCTAATTTACATACTGCTATTGAATACTGATAGTGCCAGTACCGGGATTTTAGCCCACAACCTTTCTAAAAAGATTTTTGCCGGATGCAGAGAAGTTTTTTTTTTCAGACAACCTTTATACGTACAGACAAGAAAAAATAGTCATATTTCAAAACAATAACTTTTTTTAAGTCATATGCCCAACTAGTATAGTTCAATTATGCAACATCAAAAATAAAATCATATTGTAAAATCTCACTTTAATGCGCAGCAGAAAAAGAATAAAACAATGAAATGATTTCATAAATTAAGTTTATTTAAAACTGAACGACCATACCTTTCATTATTGATAGCTAGCATGCCAGAAATTATAAAGCCTGGCACGCTGTGTTTGTGAAACGAGAATGCCCCCGGTGGCATCTTTGTTAGTATAAACGCCATTTTCTGTTAAGTATGTGAGAGGTCAGGGTCAGCGTAATATTGGTATCTATGGAAATATCTTGTCACAAGGAATACACATGTAAAATATGAAAGCCCTATCACTAACCAATCAAAAGTTATGCTCAATGTTTAAGTTTTTGAAAAGTACGTCAAAGGTCAAGGTTATGGTCACGAGGTCAAAATTTTGGTATCAATGGAAAGGTATTGTCACAAGGAATACACATGTGAAATATGAAACCTCTATCACCAGCTTCCATTCAAAAGTTATGCCCAATGTTAAAGTTTTTCGGAAAACAGACAGACAGACGGACAGGCCAAAAACTATATGCTCCCGAATCTTTTATTACAGGGGCATAAAAAACAAAGATTTTTCGGTTTTGCCTTTATTCATATTAAAGTATACTGAAATCTAAGAATGCTTCTGAATAGTATTGATTTCATCTCAAATACATGAAACGTACAGTTAAAATTGTTTTAATCCAATATTTATCAATTCAAGTGAATTGTGTAGAAATTGGGCCAATTTGTTTTCCAAAAAGCAGTGTACGGTGTATCAAACCTCATGATCCAGAGGAAGAGATTACTCATTCGACGTTTCTTCAAGAAATCAGTCCGTAAATTACTTCACCTAAGAGAGTCTAAGACAGAGGAAATTCGAGCAAACTTTATACATGATAACAAGTATATGCAAGTGTTCCAGGTACATGAATGATAACCATTATGAAAGTGTTCCAAGTATAATGCACATTAAATAAAAATCTATTCCGTTTGCACTGTATCTCCTGAAATGTATCGCAGTACTAAAGGGTTGTGGAGGAATTTATTAAACGGATCAAATCTAAAGTACAGCGACTTTGTTTACAGTTACAGTTATAGGTCAGAGACCACTAAAAGGCCGGCTCTGATTGGAGGAAAACCTGTAGGGTGAGGGGGCCTGTTATTTTAAATGTGACAGAAGATGTGATTGGCTATCAATTCTATTTTCTTTTGGTTTATTGTTTGAATATGATATATATAGATAAAAAATAAGTGCAATTAAAATGTCGATACCCGGATATTTCCCTAGCTCCCGATCCGCTAAAGGGGACGGGCGCGGGAAAATTTGAAAATTCTCTGCGGGTACCCTGTGACGCAAATAGTGCGAAAAAGTGCAGGTCATGCTATATTTTTTAATTTAGTTTCGTATAAAGCTTGAATCAATGAACAAATCGGTATATAACATGCATGGCCAGCAATGTTAGTATAGACGTTATAAGGCATTTCGTTAACATTACGGCCTATGGAAAATGAATTGGTTGTCTCTGACCTAGAAGGTGTAACTACAGTTAATCATTTTAGCAGGGAATCTCTTCCCTTTTGACTGGTGAACCGGGCTGAATAAAAGGTGTCACCTCATTGGTCATAACTATTGAAAATTTAAAAATAGCACATTAAATCAATGTATGATTCCCTGCTGTCTGTAGAAATTGAGTTTTGAACATGATTCTGCCTTTTATGTAATCAATAGATCGATTTGAAAATATATAAAAATTAGCAAATTTTCAATTCGGAAGGAGGGGTCATTAAACAAGTGAATTTTGCAGAAAAGGTATGCATGACCCCCTTTTTTCTTTCATTTTTATGCGTGCCAAAGATGTCCTAGGCCAAAAATATTCCTTAAAAATCTAAAAGTGGATATTTTGACAAAATTCTTTCACTTGTAGGGTACCATGCATGAGTACCTCATATCTACAAAATGTCATGACAATCTGAAGAGTGGTTATAGAAAAGAAGCAGAAAATGTATGACAATCAACCCCCCCCCCCTTCCTTTTTACATAAGAAAAAAAATTTATAAAAAATTAAGAAAATAAAATTTAAGCCTAAAATACATATCAAAGCATTAAGTAAGTTAAATATGATAAATAAGCAGTAAATGAGTGTGTAAAATCATACACTTATTGAGTTATTTAAAGAAATAGTGCAAAAATGTGCATTTCTGACTAAGTCCGAAAAGACGTCAAAAACGCGTCAAAAATTTGACTTCGAAGTGGAACCAAAAATAACAACACTTCTTAAGACATCTCTCTAGATCATCCTGATGCTTTCGGTTTGTCGATACATGCTTCGGTTCTGAAGAAGTTTGTCATAGGAGGGTACCCCCTGTGACCTACTATTGGCTGTGGTGGCGCCACCTGTTGACGGATCCGGACGAAAAACAACAACACTTGTAGGGGACCATGAGTGCTTCATACCTACCAAGTTTCATCAAAATCCCTTCAGCCATTCTGGAGAAGAAGTTTAAAATGTGAAAAGTTTACGACGTCGACGGACGACGACGACGACGGACGACGGACGACAGACGCAACACTATGACAATAGCTCACTTGAGCCGTTGGCTCAGGTGAGCTTAAAAGCCGTCGGTTTCCTGATTGAAATACATTAAAAGACCTTGACCTTTTAAATGGCATTGACCTTTTACATATTTTCATCAAGAAGTATGATTATCCATGAATGTTGTGTCAATTTTTGAATAACGATAATAATATGACATAATTATTAAACACTCATTCAGTCAGATGACAACGATGTGATTTATCCCAAGTCTTGTCGATTATTTCCTCACTTTCTGTGAGTTTTTTGTTTAGATAAAA
Source organism: Pinctada imbricata (assembly GCA_033119305.1). Classification (NCBI taxonomy): domain Eukaryota; kingdom Metazoa; phylum Mollusca; class Bivalvia; order Pterioida; family Pteriidae; genus Pinctada; species Pinctada imbricata. Next base: position 33,816,853 of record VSWD01000012.1, on the reverse strand, counting down.
ATATATGATGATTTTCATTTTGTTATGCTTGAAAAGACATCAAACATGATAAGAATAAAACTAGATGTTTTCCCCTTAAGAAGAAGATACCATAATGGTAGTTGAAAGAGGTCAAGGTAAAGGTCACATGGACAAATGTCTTGATCTCAGACTTAGTACATGTACTATAAAAGGTGAACGGACGCCAGAAAAGTTATCCCAATATGTAGCTCTTGCATTGCAGTCTACATAAAAACTGTACAGTGATATTACAGTGATACTGATATATTTAAAGCATCATGTATATGTTAAGAGTTCATGGTCAAATAGGAATAAGCTCTATGTTTGTGAAACATAAATTAATGCCCCGGATAGCAGCTTTGAGTATCACAAATACAAATACTTTTCAATCACAATATTTTATGGAGCATTAACATTGTTTAAAATATAGCAACATTATGTACCATAAATCTACATTTTTTGGGTCAATTTTCAATTTTTTTGTTGGTTCGCTACCGCTCGCCAGACATTTCTTCATGTACGTATAAAAACAGATCCAAACTTTAGAACTGCGCCAGATATCTAAATTTGTATGACATTGTCCCCATGAACTTTTTTTCATATCCGATTACAATGATTATGTATATAAAATTTCACCATGATTGGTCACCATGCGTGCCAAAGTTAGGTTGATGGTTACAGAGAATTGGTGTTAAATATTTGATCAATACATACTCTGAATATATTGTTCAATGATATAAAATGAAATAAAATCAATTATAACCTATTTTATCGCTCTAGAGACACATTTAAAAATAGTCATCCATCCCCCCTCATTTCGTTTTTCGCCTGTGGGACATTGTTCCCACCCCCCTTGCTTCAGAACCCCACTTCGTCAGAAAATGTGTTTTATTGATATACTCCTTTGGTGAAAGTGGCATTGTAAAGCGAGGGGGGGGGGAACGATGTTGTATAAAAGTTTTCCGTTTTCCATTGATTTCTGTGTAAAAAACGCTTATTTTGACCCAAATATCGGTCTTATTTTGAATAAATTATCCCATCTAATAGCAGATTCATATGTGGACCAAATTACTTGACATTTCTACCGAAAAAAAAATTCTTAAATTTTGCATTTTGAAATTTCGACTTTTCAGGGCAGATTTTACGCCTTATCTTAACAGCTCCTTTAATTTGACAGAATAGGAGAAATATCTGTTGGAAGAGGAGGGGATAGAAATGTGTAGAAAAAATATAGCTAGTTGTCTTGTAATACATACATCCCCCCCAAAAAAAACGCACCGAAATCAATGATTTTGTTTTTAATGTGAATGGTTATTGGTAAACGAAATGACATCAAAGTATATGTACATTTGTAACGGCTTTCTTGATAAAAGAATAATTCTACAAGTATTCTCGCTGTTATGGATAAATAAAGGATGTATGAGCACAAAACGCGAAAAAAAAAAAAATACTCTAGTATAAGTAAATACAAAATCAAACCTAATGGCGGATTTAGAAGGGGAGCAGGGGGCCCGGGCCCCCTTTTTTCGCCCAACGTAATTGAGTCAGAATACTTAATAATCTCTTTACTTTTGGGAAAATTTCGGCTCGTTCCGCTCGCCGCACATACTTTTCAATAGATGTCTTATTTTTTCGTCTTCACTTTGTCTTCAACTTTCTTTGTCATCATGTTTGAACGAATCAATATGTCATAAACATAATTATACAAAATTGAAATTAACACTTGAATAAATACAAAATGCTTAATTTACATAGGCCGATCTAACAAGGTTAGACAGGTGGATAGTGGGGTTGCAATTCGATAATCTTCCCATCCTTCCCCCATGGGTCAAACAAAAAAAAAAGAGCATGGAAAATGAGAGAGAGATTGTATTCTTTTGACAAAATGTAATCATCTATTCCCAAAAGTTTACGGTTCGCTCTGCTCGCCAATTAAGAATAAAGTTGTATATACATGTATGGATGACTAAATTAAAAAAAAAAATGAAAATTTCATATCTTAAAATTTTCCGCCTCGCTGCGCTCGCCAGTCTACCTAACGTAGAGTAAATATGTCAAGAAACTCTATATCTTGTACATGCAGTTGGAATGAACTTCTCCCCCTCTTCTCTCTTCTTAATTAGATCATCAGTCTTGAGATTCAGTTTGTTTTTCTTTTTTTTTTGCTTGTCAGTTTTTCTGTGAACAATTTTCTTCGAGCTGAAACCTTGGGCCCCCCTTTTCTGAAATCCTAGATCCGCCACTGAACCGGTTCTTCCTGCATTCCCATGAGAGAAAGTGTCGTAGATGGCGCCAATAGATGTTTTGCACGTAACGCGCCACCATATTGCATCACCTCATTATATATGCATGTCAAAGGTCAGAAGGGAAAAAAAACACTAGTTATCTTTCCATTGCCGCATTGCGATAACGTGAAAAAGTGGCGCGGGTGTATTTTATAAGTAGCTTTTTTTAAATTAATATGATCGGAATTTTTTATAAAAAGGCTGTTGTTGGCGAATATAAATACTGACTAAATAAATTAGTAAGTCAAATACAAAATTTACATTCATTTTATTTTTTTTGTTTTCTAAATCTAAATTGTGTGATTGTAGCCCAGTAAAACAACTTACATGTATATAATCGACCGGTCTATGCGGTATTGGCGATGTGTGTCTAATATTCTAATAACTCACGAAAATAATGAAAAATAGATTCTTAATTTAAATTACTTTATAAATTATTTTGAAAAAAGTTTGTAGGCCTAGATCTATGCACTCACGTTGAGGGAGACGAAGGATCGCGACTTCACGATAACCGACATTTTCCGCTGTATTATATATTATATATGTATATATAACGAATGAAAATTAATTGATGTTATGATTCCATCATCATGTTTATTACCATTCATTAAACTTTAGTTTAAACCTGTATTTATTCCAGATCATATAATTAAATAAATTACAAGATATATAACAGGATTTGGAAACAAGTAATGGAGTTATCCATCTCCTTTGATCAATAAATTGCTACAGAATTATATATCATGAGCGAGGGAAGATTGTGCATGTAGAGTGCAAGGGAGAATAAGAAAGAAAGTGCAAATGTGAACATTTACATGTTAAATGCAATGGTAAAGAAAACGAAAGAAAGAACGAAGAGGATTCTGTGTGCATCCGAAGTCTTATAAACGAACAATTATTCAGTTTGAAAATCTCTTACTCTGCAAAATGAAGTCCTGTACTACAGAGAAGATATTAACGTTATCCTGGTAAGGTAAAAGAATATTTCCAAACAAGAGAAGCTCTAACGATTTATTTTGTAGAGTATCGATGGTCAGTGAACGGATAGTATCATACAGAGGACAATGTAACAGATAGTGGCGTGTTGTTTCTAATGCTCCACAGTCACAATTAGCAGTTGTTGAGATATTGCGAGCGAAGAGATGAGCTCTTAATCCACTACTTTCGGTCCTTAAGCGACAATGGTAAATTTGACCCATACGGGTACCCGAGTTAAAGTATGACGGTGCTGTATAGTCAGATTCATTCAGAAAGTGCTTAAAGCTTTGTATGGATGGGTTATTACGGATATCTAGTGGGATTTGATTCCAGGAGTGGATGACAGATGGTAGAAAAGAGTTTTGATATTTCTGTGTTCTACATAAAATTGTGTTTAAGTTGTGTCTGTTCCGTGTGTCACGTCCGTGAGTATCGTACGTCTGTCGTGGTACTAGGTCACAGAGATAAGAAGGTGAAGATCCATGATACATACTGTGAAATTTAATAAGTTTGTGTTTAGTTCGGCGTGTCTGGAGAGTATCCCAGCCTGCTTCTTTAAGTAATGCTGCTGTACTTGCAAGTTTCGAAGCACCGGTGATAATTCTAGCGGCTTCGAGATGTAAGCGTTCAAGTCTAATTTTAGAAGTGTTGGAGCATCCGTCCCAAATTACATCGGCATATTCTAAAATTGGACGGATAAACGTGAAGTAGATTTTTTGGAGAGTGAGTCTGTCAAGATTAAGTTTTAGTTTACGAAGGATATTTAGTTTCTTCGAGGCCTTATTTACAATTTCGTCTATGTGAATGTCCCAGTTTAAATTATGAGTAAAAGTTATACCAAGATGTTTGTGCTGCTCGACTTCATTAATCAATTCATCGTTCATGTACAGAGAGGGATGGAATGGAGTGTATCGTTTAGTGGAAATAAGAAGTGATTCTGTTTTATTTGGGTTGAAAACGGGACCATGTATGTATTTTATCGAGATCATTATTGAGGAGCTCTGCTGACTCTATCTGGTTATCAACTATGATATATAAACTGGTGTTGTCGGCGAAAAGTCTAATATTTGTACTAATTTCACATACTATATCATTTATATATACAAGAAATAGAATAGGACCTAAGATTGAACCCTGAGGAACCCCCGCATTTATTTCACCCCAATCAGATGCTACCCCTTTTATCACCACCCTTTGTTTTCGATTTGAAAGATAATTAGCAAACTAATTTAGAATTTTGTCTTTGATCCCAATAGAACGTAATTTATGAGTTAAACCCTCATGCCAAACACGATCAAAAGCTTTACTTATATCACAAAAGACCACCCGTATTTCCTTTCCCTCATCTAAAGCCCTGCCAAATTCGTTAGAAAGATCAAGAAGCTGGTTTATGGTTGAGTCGTTGGGTCTGAAGCCGGATTGGAGATTAGTAAGGATAAAATGGGAATGCAAGTAATTATATAAATGTTTAAAGACATAGCGCTCCATTACTTTACCAATAATACTGAGGAGAGATATAGGCCTATAATTTTTGACAAGAGAAGGGTCATCCTTTTTGAATATGGGACTGACGTTGGCTAGCTTCCATGATGCAGGGAATGTACTTGTTTGAATAGAGAGATTAAATAATTTGGTAAATAAAGGAGCTAGTTCGCGAGATGCGTTCCTTAAAAGGATAGGGTTTATAAGATCTGGACCCGTTGCTTTGTTTGTGTTTAATGATGATAAGACGTCAATAACATCAGTTTCGTCAATAATGATATCAGAAAGACAATAATCAGGATCGTGCGCAATAGGTAGGGATGAAGAAGTGTCATCTATATCTTGTTGTGTTAAGAAATATGTATTAAACAAAGAAGCCTTGGCTGTGTCATTTTCAATATAAAGGTCAAGGTCGTCTGATTTCAAGGGAGGAAGAGTTACGTCATTTTTTCCTGTATTGGTAATTTTATTTATAATGTTCCACCACTGCCGACTATTGGAGCTACTGTCGTAAAGTTGCCTAACAAGACTCTGCATATATTGCTGTTTAGTCTTTCGAATCAGGTTAATGACAGAGTTACGTGCCCTTCGAAAGATTGTCCAAAGTTCTGAAGTTTGCTGAGATTTTGCTCGTTTGTGAGCTCTTTTTCGATTGCGGATGGCTTTTCTGATGTCATTATTCATCCAAGGAAGATCATTTTTTCGTATACGAACAACTTTATTTGGTATGTGAGAGGAGGCTATTTCTAATATTTTTTCAGAGATTAAAACTGCTGAGTCATTCGGATCATTAGTTATTAGATCAGTGTGATTTAGATTAAGTATTTCATCGCGGTAAGAGTCGAAGTTACCCTCTTTAAATAGCCATATTTTGCGTAAAAAAGAAACTTGTTTCGGTTTCTCAATATTAAGATAGACATACACTGGACAATGATATCTTATTTCGTTGGGGAGAAAAGGGTCACCTACTCCAGAGAGAAAGACAGAGCGAGGAGAATTAGTGAGAATAAGGTCTAGTAAGGTCTGGGAGGTTTCAGTAAAATGAGTTGGTTCTGTGACGAGAGAGTGAAAACTGTAAGTGTCGCATATATCAGTGATATCGTCGTAAGATGAATTTAGCTGATTACAATTAAAGTCACCAGCTGTAACTATTATGTTACTAATATTTGTGTTATACGCTTTATCAATAGAATACTTTATGCTGTCCCATACTTCATTAGGAGAGTTTGGTGGTCTGTAAAATGTACCTAGCAACAACTTTTTCTTGTGAGTATTAATCTCAATCCACACGCATTCACAAGTATCAGGCTCAAGATCATGACACCGTTTGGATTGAATATTTGACTTTACATAAAACTTTAGGCCATTTTTGTTTTTATTCTGTTTTGCGTCCTTTTGAAATTGAGAAACCTACAAGCCAGCCAGGGAGAAAAACAAACAAGCACTAGATATAAAACAAAATTGCAATTTCATATAATGTGACTATGTAAAATCTGATAGAAACTTGTTTCATTTTATTATTTTAATCAGATTTTAGTCAACAAAAGAATGGTAGATAAGGCAATGTCTTAAAACTTTGCAGTAATTCTTGAACTCTTTCATAAAATGTAAAAAAAAAATATTCTAATTTTTGAAGAAAACTTATTTAATTTTCAAAAGAATCTATTATTCTAATTTTGTTTTGTTTTATGACTTTGGGCTCAAAACCTACCAGCATGAGGACGCAAAACAGAGAATAAAGAAGTGGCCTTATAAAGCATTGTTTCAAAAAGTATTCGAATAAAAATAAATTATGAAATTGATATTACTCGAAGTGAAGAAAAAAGTCTTGGAAAAAGTCAAATAGGGGTGTAAAAAAGAACTTCATGGAATCATGCTAAACTTGGAACCTCCCCCCCCCCCCCTAAAAAAGACGGAAAAAAAAAACACGCACAAAAACATAAACAAAAGCAAATACTTTTGAGAATTATTCAATGCTATCATCATTTGAAGAAATGGAGAAATATTACATTGAAGAAATATCTCAGACATCATAAATATCAGATATCATTGAAGAAATGTAGAAATATCAGATATCATTGGAGAAATTTCAGATGTCTTTGAAGAAATGTAGAAATATTAGATAACATTGAAAAATGGAGAAATATCAGATATCATTGAAGAGATAGATATCATTGAATGGAGAAATATTACATTGAAGTAATATCTCAGACATAATAAATATCAGATATCATTGAAGAAATGGAGAAATATCAGATATCATGGAAGAAATGGAGAAATATTACGTTGAAGGAAATATCACAGACATCATAAATATCAGATATCATTGAAGAAATGGAGAAATATCAGACAGATATCATTGAAGAAATAGAGAAATATCAGATATGATTGAAGAAATCATATCAGGTATCATATCATTAAAGAAATATCAGATAAATATTACTTTTGGAAAAATTATTACCAAACTTCATGTCAGAAACTTAAATAGTTCTATGACTTAAAGGTTTATTCACTTTCATGTTAGTCTGGTATCATTATGCATGTAAACGTCTTCAAATTGAATAGCATCATTTAAGAACAAATAAATTGGCAACGTGGACCAGACATGCACGTTTCGGGTACTTAACCCTCATCAGTGATCCTTAATCCTAAATCTAAACAATGTAATATGCCAAAAAGTATGAAAGTTACTATGTCGAAAAAGGGTACCGAAAGACGTAGCAGGATGGGTGGGATATGATGCTACAGGACCCACTTTTTAGAAATTTCAAGAAATTTTGATAACAGAAATTTAGATTGCGTTGAAGAAACGATCAACCGAAATTGATCGAACTTGGCTACATGTGCCCTCGGGGACTCCTGGTCCACCAGCAGTGACACTCACCAAGTGGTATAAATGTAAACGTCTTCAAATTGAATAGCATCATTTAAGAACAAATAAATTGGCAACGTGGACCAGACATGCACGTTTCGGGTACTTAATATATTACATACCAATGCCAGAAATAAAAAAAAATTACCACATTTTAATTAAATAAAAACAATTTGATAATTTCACTCAATGTATACTTGTCAAGTACTTGCTACATTCATAGCTTGTATGATTCTCTATCTAATCGTGCTAATGATTTTAAAAATCATAGGGTATAGCTTTGACTTTTTAAAATTGTTGTTATTCACATATTGTTACAATTTTACTTCTTGAACAGTATAACTTCTACAAGCAAACCTTTATTTCTATTTATCTAAATACTTCTAAAATCAAATAAAACTCCCAAAGTTATGAAAATCTAATAATGATTACAAGTACAACAAGTACACATGTGTAAGTATGCTGTATGATTCAATGACAATGATTTGGGGCCTATTCAAGAAAAGGCCAGAGCCTATTTTGCAGTTGCACAGTTATTAATGCTCTAAATTCACGATCTTGAGAAGATTTGTTGTAAAATTTGAATATATTACTTTAATTTCACCAGTTCAGTATAATTAAACAGATTAGGGCAAAACAGCATGGTACACATAGCTAGCATAACACATGGCAATCAGCTGATCTATTGTGCTATAATATCACAGCTTCGTCAGGCAAATGAGTACGAAATCACGAAAAATCTTATGCACACAATGTAAACATATATTTTCTTATTTATAAAGATCGATTTTTCACTACAATTTCCTTTTTTCTAGTCGAAATAACAGCGTTTAAAACCATAATTTCCCGGTGTATTTACTTCGTCTATCGAAGGGAGAGAGGACCCGGATGTAATTTTTTTCCCCTATGACCTTTAACCTGTTCATGACGTCGCTGCGTGCAAAACATCTATTTAATGACTTTTTTTGTCAACAATGAGGCAATTCAGAGTAATTTTCTTTTCATTTATTGATTTTGAAATCATTAGTGTTGTATAATCTCATAATCAGAATTCTTATCGATCTTTTAAAAATTCAAGTGGGTTTTGATATTTGATATTTTCACGAAAAAAAGGTTAGCAAAAGGGATGATATACATTTTTAACTTCAATAAGTAAGATACTCCTATGCATGGCAAAACAGTCTAGAAAATATTTCTACCACAAAATGATAAGGATTCAGTCTTTAGTACATGCAAAGAACAGGTGAATTGGCAAAACAAAAGTAACACTGAGCTTGTCCTTACCTCTGTTCGGTCGGCACAACTGTTTTCTCCGTTAATGTTTAATGTTACGTATTGGGAGGGGGAGCATCCAACCTTAGTATCTTGTTTAAGTTATTTTATGGGAACAAAGCAAACATTTCATGCAATTTTCGAGCGAATGAACATCAATGACCTAAATGCATTCTTTAAATTCTACGAAGCGTTTGGTCGGCGTAACTTTTTTTTCCGTTACGTATCTGAGGTCAGGGAACTTCGTTTTCCGTATCAAAGTATCGTGAGGAGAATCCGCATCCTATTCATGGTATTCCTGGGCTTACAACGAAACTGACAGAAAATGTACCGGACTTTTCAAATTATTTACGATGCGCATGTAGGTTGAACTCATGGATACCATTCCCGAACGTATACATGTAAATAACCCGGTTACTTTTCCTCCTTTTCTACGTTTTGAATTTCCAATAGAATAATTTCTTTACCAAAGAAAAAAAATATTTCGTTTCGTTACTTTTCATTTCTTTTCTCGTGCGTTTCACAATTTAAAGGAGCCCGTTAAACTCGGTAAATCAAGAGATGTCCCGGGAACCAAGTGTTTGTCAAAAAATAGTTTGAATTGTTTCCCTTCTTAAGCAGATTTTATGTAGAATTTGGTATTTAAAATTTATCATTTTTCGAAAATTCGCATGTCTTTGTCAATTCAAATTTCTTTAATGCTATCCAGACACAGATTCAAATGTGCACTTTTAAAGGGATATTCTTAGATTTGAAAATTTAGTTGAAAGGCCTAATAGATGTTTTCATAAGGTTCATGATAAGCATTAAATTTCATTCACTGTAACATTTCCAGTGCTCCCAGGTGAGCGATGTGGTCCCTTGACCTCTTGTTTATATTCCTTATGTTTAGGATATTTTCTAATGTTTTCTGATATTAGAAACAGCTAGCAGCTCCTAGAATCATGGGAAAATATAGGTGTGTACTTTTTTTAAATACTATGTTTAGGATATAATTAATCGTTAGGTTTGTTACTGACCGTCTACAGAAATATGTCGGGTTGATCTTGAGCCCATAGAAGGCGAGGCGAAGCCAAGCCTCATATGGGCTTTATCAACCCGACAAATCTCTGTGGACGGTCAGTAATAAACCTAATAACTGTTTTGTTTTGTCAAGGACAAATATCTCCGGGGTTTTTGTTTGTTTCTTTTTTGTTGTAGAAAATTTGCATTTCATGACTCCTTTTACATGCGAATTCATTTATACGGCAATAGCGGAATTACTGACGGTCTATAGAAATTTAGGACTATAACATGGTTCTGAAGTTAACCTTGATGCTTGACCTTGAAGATATTATTATTATCGAAGATTCGAGGGCATATAGTTTTTGGTCGGTCCGTCTGTCTGCAAAAACTTAAACCTTGGCCATAAGTTTTGAATGGTAAGTGATAGGGCTTTCATTTTTCACACGTGTATTCCTGGTGACAAGACGTTTACACGTATACCAATTTTTTTTTACCTTATGACCTTCACCTCGGAATTTTACCTACTTTTGAAAATCTAAACTTAAGCCTTGATTTATGAATGGTAAGTGATAGGGCTTTCATATTTTACATGACTAGCGGTATCTTGTATGAAAGACTAGCTAGAATTATAAGTAATGCGTTTACAAGTAAGAACGGTAATCGAAAATACAAATTTATTGTTGTTAACTATGACAAAACCTACTTTATGATGCTTTTTTAGTGAAAAGATTTTTATCTTTTTTGTGTGAAAGTATTCATGGAATGATATACTTTTCTTATTGTCAGTATGTTTTATACAAGAAAAGGTAACTCTCATGTAAAATTTCACAGAAGTTGACCCTTACATCACCGACTTACTTCAATTTTCTTTTAATTTGCCATTGCTGGCCATACATTATAAAACTGTGAAAAATAAAATAAAAATAAATCAAGTGGATTGGTGATAATGACTTAGAAATGTGATATTTTAGTTATCAATGGTGACACTTTTCGTCACCAAAAATATTCACCCTTTTTTTCCCGATTACCCAGCTATGACCTCAACAAAAACAGAAACAAGTCATTTCTGCATACGAATCATGATAACTAAGAACTACGGCATTTGAATTCAATGCTAAATACGACCCTTGTCAGCTTCTCTTCGTAATTTTAAGCATGAACGAACGATATTCAGTCTTTAACATTTCAGTGTGCTCTGCAATAAACTCGAATCTTAAGAATATTGGATTCCAAATAGACTTACCATCTTTAAGGAAAACCAAGGACGACTTCTATCAGATATCACGTTTCCCCAATGTATTAGGAGCAATAAGTGGGACCTTGATACCTATAATGGAATGTCGGGAGATGAGGAGCATGTCTGTTTGTAGAAAGGGCGTCCATGCTATAGATGCCAATATGAGGTAAGTGTCTTTTTTTATATACATAAATGAAATAAAAAATTTCGCTTCATGTTATCTACGATAATATCCACAGAGACGGCCAATAACACTTTGTTACATTAATTTTCGATAGCGCGGGAACGGAAGCCGACTAGTGCCAACCTAAGTGAAAGTTTTAAGTCGTAACCTAAGACATACCTATCTCGTAATTACGACATAGTTATCTCGTAATTACGACTAAACTATCTCATAATTACGACTTAACTACATGTATCTCGGAACTACGACTTAGCTATGTCGTAATTACGACTTTACTATGTCGTTATAAAAATTTAATTTATTATAATTTCCTCTATGACCAACGCCAACATGAATGCAGCGGGGAGATCGCAGGACATTTATGCAAAGAAAAACAGGAGTCACAGGTATGCCTATATCGCTCGCCCGACTACCCTATCCACCTTGTTGAAGAAGAAAAATGAAGAAGATAAAAATTCACGGGAATGACCCATTTACCCCCTTTCTTTAATCAGACAAACATCATTACAACATATTAAGTCGTACTTACGAGATAACTAAGCCTAACTGTGACTGGATAATCAGATCTTGACAATGATTGATTAAAATTGTATAAAAGATTATATCTGATTGGTTGTATCCTAGCGATCTAGGTTGTCCAAAGAGCGTATTTAATCCACTTTCTGTGATTTGTAATTAATCTGTATTTACTTTGATTGTGGTATTTCAAAATTAGAAAGAACTGAAAACGTGCGATGCGGCAAAATTTTGACCACAAAATGTCCAAATATTTTTTTTCTGGACATATTGTTTCAAATTTAGAGCAAAGTATAAGTACACATTACAGTGGCGGAAGCTCATGCAGTTCAGCCTTTTAGAACCCTTTTGTGACTGTAATTGACTGAAAAATTGAATATGAAAATTTGACAATAATATTAACTAACAAGTAGTTGATATTTACTCTTTTTTATATGGAAAATGATAATTTTGCCTATGATTTGCAAAGTTTAGGAGGGGCGGGGCGTGCGCCCCCTTGAATCCGCCACAGTGACTGCATTAAGAAATTTTGGGAAAATGTGGATACTTTGGCATACAGGCATGCATTGACGCCTTTCATATCTCCTGCAAACAGGAAGCAGCAGGCCTATAACACAGCATATGGCAAAACAAGAGCAGTCATAGAGAGAACATTTGGTGTTCTCAAATCCAGATTTAGGTAGTAGATAATCCATGTTTCTATTAGATTGGGGAAAAATATCGATAGATCCCCTTCCCTCCCCCTTTTTCAAGTTTCAAGGGGAATAACTCTGCAATTATTGGACAACATTACATTTACCTATATTCGATCTTAATCTCTGTTTCTTTACTTTACATTCTTACTCAAGCGTGAAATGTGGGTCAGATGCAGCCTCAGTAAGTATTCTGAGATACATCATCCATTGGTTGATGTAAGATTTAGTTAGGCGGGAATGAACCTGTCCCATTTTACCTAACCTGATCACTCAAGCATGAAATGTGGGTCAGATGCAGCCCCTGTACTGCAGATAGCATCCTCCATGCAAGTTTGGTTGATGTAGGATGTATAGCAAGGTGGGAATGGACCTGTCCCATTTTAACTAACCTGATCACCCAAGCGTGAAATGTAAGCCAGATGCAGTATCCATATCATGCATTGTAGTGAGCATCCTTAGTTGCAATATCAATTCAAGTTTGGTTGATGTAGGACTTACACTTTGGTTGTAATGAACCTTTGCCGTTTTGCTTAACCTGTAGTGCGGACACTGACATCGACGATGGTGCGATAGCATAAGACCTAGAATCCTCTCTACTTTTCGAGGTGAGCTATAAATAGGTCAAGTGTGACGAAAGTTGAACTTGTTCTGGAACTGTCCCAGACCAAGCTGTGTATCAAATTTCACTTGGGCAGATGGACCGACAGACAGATGGATAGACTGAGAGGAAACTAAGATTCCCTTTCAGCATTGCCCGTAGGGAAATAAAAGATGATTTGTACGGCATAAAAGACAAAAATAGAACATGAAAGGATGATTCGCAATATTATATTTATCTGTTTAATTACAGTTGAGTTATTTCTACATTTGTAATACCAACAAACTTTTATCATTTATAATTTCAACAAATCATACAAGATTCTTATTCTTTCCTTTAAGTTAAAATGTCACTTTACAAGATTTTGATATGTAACAGATAGAACAGTTTTGTAGAAATTATATTTTTGTAATTTTCCAAAAAGAAGGTCAATAATCTAGATCAAGGTCATTAGCGGTAGGTATAAATTTTTGGTTATAGAAGAAAGCATTCATAATAATAAATGCACATGTAAAATATGATAGCCATATCACTTAATTACCAATTAAGATATAGCCTAATTTAATTTTTGTGAAAAGTAGGTCAAATACTTAGGTCAACGTCACAAGGTCAAAAATCATTGTACGTATAGATAGGAACTGTCACAACGAATACACACGTGAACTGTCAAAGCCCTATCACTTAACATTTAGAAATAATGACAATGTGTAAGAATTTTTTTTGTGAAAAGGTCAAGGTCTCTAGACAAAACACTATGGTATGTGTACAGGTCTTGTCACAAGGAATACACATGTTAAATATCTAAGCACTATCACTAACGAAACAAAACTTTTAGGGTTGAACACCCAAAGTGTGACAGACAAAGCTATGTTCAATTGGGCTGGGACGATATTCCAATTCATCGATGTATCGCGATATTTTTTGTTCGCGACCCAAGTATCGATACACCCCGATGATACTTAAGTTAAAATTTACACTTAGTAAGTGCATGGATTTTCAAGTACTCAATGTTCATCAATGATCCTAAGTGTCGCTTTGCTCGCAGGCGACACAAAAATTAAAACATAGGGTAATCAAAGACTAAAAAGCTCGCCGAAGCAGGTTTTTGTCAAAAATCAAATAACTTCCAAAGTACAAAAAGTATTGTCAGGATGATTCTGTCCATCTAATGTTAGTCTCATCCCTTAGGGAGCTAAAGACACAACCAAAGTATGAGTAATTAAATAGAAGGTTAATGTCAAAATCGAAGGTCAACTTCAATGAGATGGTCTCAAAAGAAAGGTCCAATCACAAGGAATCTACATGTGAAATATCAAAGCCCTACCCCTTATAGTTCAAGTGATAAAGCCCAGGTTAAATTTTTTGAAAGTGGGTCAAACTCCAAGGTCAAGGCCACTAGGTCAAAGGTGATGGTCTCAGATGAAAGGTCTCATCACAAGGTATCTTCTTGTGAAATATGAAAGTCCTATCCCTCATGGTTGAAGAGTTATAGCCCAGATTAAAGTTGTTGAAAAGTAGGTCTAGGTCAAAGGTCTCGTCACAAGGTAACTATATGTGAAATATGAAAGCCATACCCCTTATAATTGAAGAGATATCGCCCAGTTTAACGTTTTATAAAAGTAGGTCAAAGTCTAAGATCTAGGTCAAAGGTCATGGTCTCAAATGGAAGGTCTCGTCACAAGGTATCTACACGTGAAATATGGAAGTCCTACACCTTATGGTTGAAGAGATGTAGACCAGGTTAAAGTTTCTGAATAGTAGGTCAAAGTCCAAGGTCGCTAAGTCAAAGATCATAGTCTCAAAATAAAAGGTCTCATCACAAGGTATCTACACGTGAAGTATGAAAGCCCTACCCCTTACAATTGAAGAGATTTAGCCCAGGTTAAAGTTTTTGAAAAGTAGGTCAAAGTCAAAGGTGATCGTCTCAAATGAAAGGTCTCATCAAAAGGTATCTACATGTGAAATATGAAAGCCCTACCTCTTATGGTTGTAGTGATATAGTCCAGGTTAAAGTTTTTAAAAAGTAGGTCATAGTCCAAGGTCACTAGGTCAGAGGTCGTGGTCTCAAATGAAAGGTCTTCTCACAAGGTATCTGCATGTGAAATCCCTATGGTTGAAAAGATATGGCCCAGGTTAAAATTTTGTCTACAGACCTCGCCGCCGCCGAGGGTATTACATTAGCTCTTTGGACTTTCGTCCAGGCGAGCTAATAATGAAAAGTACCAAACAGTAACATCATGTGTTCATATTCATCAGTCAGGGGTGTAACTCATTTCAATTATTTTTTTTTGTCACCGAAATCAATTATTTTTTTGCAAGATATTTATAGAATGACTTAAAATATAACTGATTCACATCACACATTTTCTAAGGTTATATGAGATTATGTCATCCATTGCATAAAAAAAATGGACCTCATCAGATGCAATATTGGTGCCTCTTCGAAAATAAATAAAAGAAACAGCTGGGAGGAATCACGTTTGGGCGAAATCTAGGAGCAACATAAATATAACTGAAACAAGTTACTTCTAACGTGTAAAAAATAGTCATTTTTTGTCATATTTTTTGGGAAATGCTTAAACTTTGTAATCCAAATGTTTCCTATTGATAATCAAGGGTTCAATATCATCTTTAAAGATCAGGACCCGGTTGCACAATGCGTTGTTAAATTTAACTATAAGTTAAAAGTTAACTTCAAGTTAAATGTTAACTCGTAGTTAGCTAACTACGTGGTTAAATCCCGTTGCACATTCACGTAGTTAGCTAACTATGAGTTAACTTTGTGTTAAGAATTTAACAGCAAGTTAATTCATGGTTAAATAAATTTACCCATAATGCATTGGACATGAAATGCATTAAATTCAGCTATTTTTCTTTATTTTCTGCATTTAAATCGGGAAAACATAAAAGTTTCGTTCACAAAACGGTCAAACATATACGTCAGCGTCAATATTACGTCATTCTATGATATATGACGTCATTGTATGATATATGACGTCATTTATTGCTTTCGTGATTTTGACGTTGATTTAGACATGGATTCTCCTCAAATTTTAAAAAGGAAAAATCTGAAAGTACCCAGATCTGGAAATTGGACAGTGGAAGAAATACATTTATTAATTGAAGAAGCAGAGCAACACAAAGACATTCTCAGAAGTAAGCTTACAAATTCTCTCCATCTAAATGACAAAAATGAGAAGTGGCTCGGAATTACGGAGAAGCTTAATGCCCTTGGGATTCAGAAGCGCAACGTAGATCAAATAAAAACTAAATGGAACAATCTAAATCGAGAAGCAAAAAAAACCTTTACGGAAACTATCAAAGAGAGGAAGAAGACCGGCGGAGGACCTTGTCCTACCCCAATATCTCCAACGACTGAGAAACTCATAGAGTTAAATAAAGACTCTACATCATTTGTGGGAATTACCGGAGGATTTACAACTTCAGGGTTCGAAGAAAATAAAGGTATTATTGAATTATTTATGTATATTTATATATCTAGATTATATATAATGTCTATATAGGTACTGTAAATTTTGCAAAAGAATTTAGTTTTCATTTTTACTGACGTACTAGATCATTTGTCAACCAAAAATGTAATGAAAAAAGTTTCTTTAGCACAGAATAAGATACATGAGTATGCTTTAAAATGCCCCCCCCCCAACAACGCACACACAAACGCAACTCATAAAAATACATGATAATTTAATGCTATAGAAATTGTTAATTGCACATATACGAGTATCTTATTCTTTCATACGTCAGTTTTTCAGAATGATGAAATTATGTTATAAAACAATCAAAATCGATCTTGTGCACAGGAGCTCGTCGCCAACAACCGCAATGATATACGCCCCTTCTCTACTCTCACTTCTTTTTTTAAATGTAAAATAGTAAGATTCTACTGTAGATTCGTGACGTCGATCTCCTTTGGTCTTGTGTTTGATTTTTGGTGGTGATGTAGTCTATATATATATAGTTACCAAATGGCAATTTTTAGGAAGCCCTTAAATTAATTGGTACGCCCAAGATATTTTTGCATGAATCTTCTACTTTCATGATCCGATTTTTTCATCTTACTGTCATTGTTTTTAATTTTCAGTTTTGTTGTACCAGCAAATTGCTTATCTGACATTTTTAAAAAGCGAAAGGCAATTAATTTATTGTGTGTTCGGTACTAAAATTGTTGTTTTAGGTACAGAATGAAAAAAAAAATTACCCAATTTTCAACAATTTTTCATCGAAAATCCATATTTTTTTCCAATTGTATGTACGAGAAAATTGGTCAATTGAGCTTAATATTAAAGGCAATGATATTGTCGTTGCTTTGATACCAATTTGTTTGTGTGAAGGTGCGTAAGAGGGTGGGTGTGTGTGAGGAAGGATGTGTGTGTTCTAGCTGCAGCATGGATTTTTTTTAATTAGTATTGAACAGACAAAGCAGGATCAATCAATATATTTTTTACTACAGATATGCCGAAAGAAATTAAACAACAAAGTTAAGAAGGATATCATACCAAATCTGCGGCCATGCATCAGGAAACAAATTACTTAATTCAGCATTTAAATTTATCATTTTGACATGTTACGAAAAATCGAAATGTGTTTACCCTCGTAGCGTTAATACGGGTGGGGGAGAAAGAAACCCATAATCAAATGTCTATTTTATTTAAAAATGATGTGCGTTTTTTTCTTTTTTTTTATTCATGTTACATTTGCAGATTTCGCAGTTCGGTTTCGAATAGAATGTAATTCATAATTTTGGTAATTCATATAAGAAACGGACAAAGCGAATCCGTTCTGTCCTATGTAAAGTTTTGAGCATGTTACAAAATTCCCACCGGTTAGAACGGACTAGGGCGTACGACGTAGTATGCACGTCAACGGTCAAGTATATATTGGTATCAAATCTCTCTGGTACACGTCAGTCACATTACCGGTAGGTGTTCGTTTGTTGTCCTTTTTATGAAATTTGCGGTAGGTGTTCGTTGATATCCGTACGACACATGCAAAAAGAATAAAACGGAGATGTAACGGATACCTACCGGAAGCCAACGATTGAGTAACGGATATTCATTCAACTTCCGTTTTGTTAGTTCCTTTACCCTTAGCTTCTCCGTTATTCGTACATGTACACGATGAAGTCTTTTACACATCGAAGAAGTAAAATAATTAAATTTCTAATTAAAAATATGTATTAGTTCATATCTATCTTTAATTCATTTAGTACCAACAACAGGCGATGTGACACTGACAACTGTGGATGCCAACGAGTGTTCTCAACCTGGTCCATCCAGCATCAATAGTGTGGATACTGACAATGACGTGGTGTTGGTAGATGGCAGTGATACACAGAAGGAAAGTAAACGTGAGTGGCATTCAAGGTCTCTTATTTATAATTATATAATCTTCATCTCTTGGTCACATCTCACTTTCGTAAAATCTTCGTATGACATGTGTAATGGCGTCACATAGGCTAGTTTCTATAAAAAACGCTTGTGATGACTTTTTATGCTGCACTAGATATAGATACAGTAGATGTTCATATTAAAAAATATAATGTAATTCTTTATAACAGTTCTAGTTAAAACTGTACATATTTGGACCATTTGAATTATGTACATTTATCTTTAGAACGGTTACAGTAAATAATGTGACTTCATATAGACTCATACTGTATGCATTTTAACTCCATTTTCAGCCATCGCTGTTCCTGTAAGCAATGGTAATAAAGGGAAAAGGCGCAAAGTAACTATGGATGACATTCATTCAATCCAGTATGAGGTTCTCAAGAAAGAGAGTTTGTTGATTTATTCTAAACACAAATTTTATGATCTTCAAAACGAGTCTTATTTTGGAAATTGCAGTTCTGAAACAACAAATAGCTGCTGATGAGAGTGCACAGTATGCATTGGACCTTGTTACACAAGAGATGTGAACCATTATTATGTTAGCTCAGATCATCGAGCTTATGCGATCGTCATGTGTCTTTCTGTCTGTCTGTCTGTATGTATGTATGTTTGTCTGTTTTTCTGTTAATTAAGCATTTATTGTGAGAGAACGCGATTGCTGGTAAGAATTCTTGAAATTCTTGTATTTATTTTAATAATTTTATCGTCTTATATTGCATCTGATATTTTGATTGAGCCCCTGTCTCACCTGATTAGAAGATCACCAATCTCGTCGGAGACTAAGTCCATATTATTCCAATTCAAACTCTTTATTTTCACAATACAATTTATCTTATAGGATATAATGACATACAAAATATAAGTGTGGCGAATGAACAGAGACCCTAAAACAAGAGACAATGTACAATTGATCTAATGACAAGAATGCTTCATATTACATATTGACTCGATATTACTTAATATTACAGTACTGGAATTTGGTGGACAAGATTTAGATCAACATAGAATGCATATTATAAACTATTACAGTGAAATTAAAATATTACACAAATGAACAATGTATCTTTTATCTACATGTAAGTTATATTTATCTGGATGACGAAAGTTTTATATCATAATTTCTTCCTTATTTATGATCACTGAGGAATATGACTTGCATGCATGCATATTGAACATGAATCAGAATTCCAAGAACACTAGCTGTGCCCCATTATCGTCAACTTGTACAGAAATACGTGTTTGTTATGTAATTTCTGATTGCTCTGCCGTCATCTTGGTATGTTCCAGTCAATCTGTCATGGAAACCTTGATCAACAGCTGCCTCGTCATCTTCGAGGGCGGTGTCCCTCATTGTTATGGCAATATTATGAAGGATTGCACAGGCACCAATGATTTTGCAAACCTTATCGGGTGTCATACGTATTCTGTGTGAAGGCAATGGAATCGTCGTTTTAACCAACCAAAGGCTCTCTCTATAACACAACGTGCCTTGACATGTGCCCCATTATATCTCTCCTGATTGGTTGTGGCAGGTCTTAAATACGGGGTAAGCAAGAAAGGCCTACATGGATACCCACTATCACCCAGAAGAATGCCATCTTGCAACTGCTTGTGGTGCATCACCAAGTGCAAGCAAAGATCAGATGCCCGGAATATGTGGGCATCATGAGTGCTGCCTGGCCATTTTGCCTCGATGTTTAAGAATTTACCTGTAACAGAGAAAAATTAAGGCAATTATTTTAAAAGATGTATATAAGCCTAGATCAATATATCATTGAATCGCACTTTATAAAAAAAGAAACAAGAAAGAAGAGGCTAAAGGGTCCACTATTGCTCACTTTGCCTTTATTGCCAATTATTTCCATTTTTTATGCCCCGATAATTCATGACCAATTGGGCATACTAGTATAGCGATCGGTTCGTTCGTCCGTCCGTCTGATTCCGACTTGTGGGTTGCAAAATCCGGCTTGTACCCATAGGGAGATAAGGTCAAAAAGAGGGAGTCTCGTTCCAAAAGAGGGAGATTTGACAGGTATGGGAGGGAGGGGATATTAATGATCAAATTCTGTCCGACGATAATGAAGATTAGAAGCTATCCCATGTATACTCTTAGCATGACGAAAGACTACCTTAACACTTTCGTTTATGATAAACATATACCTTGATCATCGCATACAGCCTGTACATTGATAGAATGCCATCCTTTCCTGTTGACATATGCTGGTTCGTCAACCGTGGGAGCCTGTATGGGCACATGAGTTCCATCAATTGCTCCTATTACCCCTGGAAATTTATAAACTCTATAAAAACTTTCTTTGATCTTTGATTGTTCATCAGAACTAGGCCACTTGATGAATGTATCATCATATCCCACCCATTCTGCCACGCCTTTTTGGTATATTTTTGAACATACTCATACTTTTTGGCCATATTAAATTGTTTAGACTGAGGATCACTGACGAGGATTTAGTACCTGAAACGTGCATGTCTGGTCCATGCTGTAAATTTATCAGGTTTTAAATGATGCTATTGAATTTAAAGACGTTTAACAATTTCTTGGAAATTAAGGCGTCCGTGACTCTGTCCAGACTACGGCTCACTGTTGACTTGTCAACACCCATCGTGTCCCCAATCACCTCTAGGAAACTTCCACTTGCGTAGTACCTCAGTGCCAGAAGGACCTTTTACGATAAAAAAATAAATGTCGTAAAATTAATTTACTCTAAATTGACTAATTTTTAGCTCGCCGGGACGAAAAAGTCCGGAGTACGGTCTTCATTAGGGGACATCCCTTCTTCAAATTTTCGCTCTACTATATATCACCAGGCGTAGAAGCGAAGAATTGAAGAAATGATGCGAAGAATTGAAGTAATGATGCGGAGAATTGAAGAAATGATGTGAAGAATTGAAGAAATGATGCTTGGAAATTATTTCTTCGCTTCTTCGCATCATTTCTTCAATTCCTCGCATCATTTATTCAATTCTTTGCATCATTTCGTCTCTTCTTCAATTCTTCGTATCATAACTTCGCTTCTTCAATTCTTCGCATAAATACTTCGCTTCTTCAATTCTTCGTACCATTACTTCGCTAGGACATACATGTGCATGGGTGACTTTCGGCGAGAAGCAAGAACGTGTTCTCGAGCGTTCTCGGAACAAGAACAATGTTCTGCTCGCCCTATCATCAAGAACAAAGATAAAGAACGTGTTTAGGAACATAAATTCTGCACCACCATTTGGCATAACTTCTTCTGTCCATCAGTCTTTCACTCTGATATTTCACGCCCTATAACTTTTAATGCCTAGATTCTTGTAAACAAGCATTTTTGGAAATCATAGTAGATTTATCCCCGGCGAAAAAAATGCTATATAGCCATCCCCCCCTCGGAATTTTATTAAATCTATATATTAAGAAAGCAAGAAATCTGCTATAGGGGAAAGACTACTATATACATGTAGCAGTGTTTTCGCCAGTTTTTTTTTTACGCCAATTAACTGTGTATACTCGTCATATTTAAGTCTCTTAATGCTGTGATATATATTTTATGTCTGAATTTTATATTTCAATGTTTTAAAATGATTTATGTGCATATAGATCCAGGGTTGTAGGCTCAATTTCTGGCACTGACTCTATCATAATGTAGGCTTCACACTGTCCCGATTATGATATCCCATGGACACACGAATATGAAATTTTCAATTTCGTGCGAAATTACTCCCGAATATGTTTAAGATCCGCTCAGCAACCGATGTTTTACGATGCTAAAAGATGATTACACGATGCTAAAAGATGACCACACGATTGTATCCGAACCGCTCCAGATGACAACACGATGGGACGAATTTTATCTTAAAACGTATCCGAATGTCATACGAAGGCTTACGATGTATTAACGAAGGCTATTAGATTGCTTCACGACGTCGTATCTAGAATGCGATGCATCGGATTATAACCAGAAATGCATCACGTTTTTGAATGTTTAAAGAGTCTTGTTTAATCAGTAGCACAGTATCAATGGTTTCCTCCTCTGCATTTTATTATTTCTGTCTCAGAAAAATACAAAAAATACCAAAAAGTTAGCAACTCAAATTATTATATGCTGTCGAATATCTGAATCGCACTGTCTATGTAGCATGGTTAGCCAAGAAATATGAATGTTGATTCTTATCATGCTCGACCATCTTTGAAAGTTTGAATCATTACAGTTCTTTATCTGAAAGTGTTACTACCAGACGGACAAATAGACAACGGGTTCAGTTATCAGTGACCTTTGCGTAGTAGTTGACATGTATTATTGTCAACCAGAAATCGTCTTAGATTATTGTCAACCAGAAATCGTATTATTGTCAACCAGAAATCGCCTTGTCATTAGAATATCACGAATTTCATTTATAAACATCATTGGTGGAAACAAGTAGAAGACGTGATGATTCAATGTAAGAAAGACATAGCCCGATGATGTTACGATCACACCAGAATCTGAAAAAATCTTTTATCGTGTGGCCATCGGCTACTTAAATCGGGACAGTGTGATGCCAGCATAATGCAATGTTTTAAAATAAGTTAAGAGTATGCATGGGTATCAGGTGAGCGTTGTCCCCTGGGGCTCTTGTTTTTAATTTCACATGTGTATGTGACCTCATGATGACATTTCTTCAAATAAGATTATTTTTATAAGAGGGGGGGGTGTTTGCATTGTTTCCTTGACCTAGACATTTGACATACTTGTGTAGATGGGACGTATTATAGTATGGCGATGCCAGTCCGTCCGTTAAAATGTTTCAGCTAGAATATTCAAATTTTCCATGTATTTTGTCATTATATATAAAGTAATATAAATTCACTGAAATCTTCAATTTATGAGTGATCAAAAAGAAGTCTTATGGTCTTGGATTCTTTGAAATGTAAATTGACTTTAACAAGTAGATGAAGAGTGGGTACATGTATTATGATATGAGTGAATAATATATTTGATGATCTCGTCAAGAACTTTGTTAAACTCGGAGGAGATTCCATGTGTTTATAAATCAATATGGTAAAGTAAGTAAAGAGAAAGATCTGCCTCTCTCCCTCTCCATCTCTTTTATTCTGGTCAGACAGATAAAGTTGGCCCGACTGAAAGTTCACGAAATGTTGTCCGATGGCGCTCTGCAAAATTTCGATGACACGGCAGATTCGCGAATGTGCGAGAGCAGGTGCGCGCTTATCTTACGGTCCTAACTAAGAATTGATCAAACAATGGAAAACTAAAGTAGCAGTATTAGAATATATTTCGTATTTGATTTTAATAAAAATACGAACACTCAAATGTACAAATTTCCTAAACTTTGGACTTTTAAATGGAGATATCCATGTAGTTTACGATATAAAGTGGCTGAATTTTCATTATTATAATGTAGCCTACGAAATTATGACAGCTGAATTTCACATATTGTCATTCAGCTAGCGAATGAAAAAAAATTGAAATTGTCAATACTTTATTCAGATAGCAAGCCATACAGATTATTATCCTAAAACGTTTTCATATATGATTTTATTTTTTAAAAAATGATCCAAAAATCATTTGTGCACACTTATCGCACATGTAACCCTTTCCTCAATACAAATTCTTTCTTCTATATGTCTAGATCTATATTAAAATTTAATATAGACATAAAGAAAAAAGGGTTTGTATTGAGGAGAGGGTTTGTGAAATTGTGACCTAGCGATGATACCTCACCCCTGTGCATGTAACAGAATATGTATAAGTAGAAGAAGTTAAAAAAACCCACACACACACACATTTATTTTTTTTAATAGACGGGATCTTTAAATATGCTAATTCGTAACTCATCATTAAAGGGAAGGTACTCTTACAATGAAGTTTCGAGTTGGTACGGAGGAATCTACAAAATATAGGATTAAATGATAGTTTTACCTGTGTCTCTGGATCTGTCGCCATAGATCTTCTTGTTGGGTGACAAATATCATCCTTAACTAAATCTATTATGTATTGTAAGGTAGGTCTAGTAAACCTTAAACGTGATGACAGCTCAAAGTCAGTCAAATTACCGATTGATTGTAGACGTTTTCGATAAACTTTTCTTTTTTTATTCTCGAACAGATTTGCAAAAAACAAACTATCGGCCATTTTTTCTTCGTGGTTAAGAATTTAATCATGCCCCTGACCACTGTTAAATTTTCAGTGTTTAACCACAAACTTAACCATGAATTAACTCTTAGTTATCTTTGTGCAACAGACTTAACTTGGAGTTAAGCTAACCATGAACTTAACCACAAGTTAACTCGTGGTTAAATTTAACAACGCATTGTGCAACCGGGTCCAGTCCATTACATGTTGTAATTAGTTATTTTTCATGTCCTGCCAAACATAACTGATTTTCATGGAAAGATCGTTATACGGTAGAAATTAGTGGAATTAAATGTTCAACGTACGTGTCTTCGTTGTTTTCTGACGCTTATATGCAGGAATTAGTTATTTTTCATGACCTGCCCAAACATATCTGATTTTCATGGAAAGATGGTTATACGGTATCAAATAGTGAAATTGAAAGTTCAGTGTATCTTCCTTGTTTTCTGACACTTCCTCAGCTTTGGCAGTTTGTTCCTGTGTTGACTTTGGGCTGTCGGGTTCATTCAGAATGAGATCATACTCATACTCCATAAGCCTGTATTTAATCCGTTTGTTTTCTAGCGTTAGACTTTCATTCTCTCTTTTTAATTCTTGTTTATAGATATTTCTTCATTTATTTCCTTTTTCAAAGTAGAAAGTTTTAAATCCTGCTGGGACTCAAACGCTTTTACTTTTCGGCGAATTCTTTCAACTGCCTCTATAGCCTTTTTTTTTTATTTCGAGTCATGTCATACACAAGGGCCTTCAGTTCAACGTCGATATTTTTATTGGACTATTAGAAGACATGTTGGACGCACTGAAAAGATAATAATGATAATAAATTAATGAATCGCAAGCGATATAAGTCCCCTACCGGCATTAATCGATGTCCTTCAGCTCTGCCTTGACCTGTACTTACACCAATAGATGAATCCCACATTAAAATAAGTTTAATATGTGCATTAGAAAAGGTCTGGAAAACAAATTTCACCGCTAAGCGTACCCTCCATTTTCAGAATAAGATTACGTGGAAACGAAATGAAACATCGCCTCATTATTATTAAAGTGTAATTTTTTTTTAGCATTTTAAATGATTCTGCATAAACTTTTGTGTCACGATGAATCTTCTTTTAAATAATCGTCCACAAAACCAGCTGGTTGCATCATTTGTTCAGGTTATTCATCAATTTATAACAAGAAGAGAAAAATAGAGCTTAATTTCACCCTGATAGTTGAAGATTAATTGAATTAAAATTACTTTGTTAATTATTTGGAGTCAAATGAACTAAATGATTGGATTTCATAATTTTGTCATCAAAGTAGACAATTTTGATATTTTTGGAGAATTGTTGAAAAAAAAAGTCCTAGGTTATTTAGGTTAAAATTCCTAATATTTCAAAAATATGTTGACCGATTTGCTTTAAATTTTGCGAGACAGTCATTGGTGAAAGACGCTTTCTGAAGCTAGAATTTACTTTTTCTGCTGTAGTATATTTAAAAAATCGAACACAAAATTTATAATGGGGGCATGGGGGAACTTACTTTTTTTCTTTCTTTCTTTCTAATGTACATGAGTTAAAGAAGATCCTGACAAAATCTCAACAGTACATTAGAGAAAAAAATTTCTCATTCACAGGTTGATTTACTAAGTTATTGATATTGAAAATTTCTTGAAGATTATTACGGAATTATTGTTATTTGTGAAAAGAAAAAAAGTAAACGTAATCATAATCGGAAAGGGGTTGGGAAGTAGGAGGCGGGGGGAAAGGGTCAATGTTGGGGTATTGTGACTTCCTCGCGAGGGGTTTGACAGTAAGTGTTTTGAATATATTTCCCTGACATGGTCGCCATAGCACTTTCGATATAGACATAACGTCAAACAGTGCATGCATTTTATGTCCACGTTGCCAATTTATCTGTTCTTAAATGATGCTATTCAATTTGAAGACGTTTACACTTATATATTGTTTTCATTTTCGTGCATAGACATCGACGGCGGGTGCGGCTAGCCAACAGGGGATGCTTACTCCTCCCGGGCACCTGGTCCCACCTCTAGCTTGCTAGGGGTCCGTCGATGCTCAATTTTGTGCTCTATTGTGAGTGCTGTTGAGATTATCGTCAGTCAGGATCTTCTTTAACTCATTTGTGTCACACTTATGCCCTTTGCCGTGTGGAGCTCGCAAAAAAGTTCCCCGCAAGGGGTTTGACAGTAAGTGTTTTGAATATATTTCCCTGACATGGTCGCCATAGCACTTTCGATATAGACATAACGTCAAACAGTGCATGCATTTTATATATTGTTTTCATTTTCGTGCTTAGACATCGACGGCGGGTGCAGCTAGCCAACAGGGGATGCTTACTCCTCCCGGGCACCTGGTCCCACCTCTAGCTTGCTAGGGGTCCGTCGATGCTCAATTTTGTGCTCTATTGTGAGTGCTGTTGAGATTATCGTCAGGATCTTCTTTAACTCATTTGTCCGCGTCCTCCCCCCCCCCCTTTTATCTCTTCGCAGTGGCATCCTTTCACCTCGAAGTCTGTTTAAAATGGCTGAATAAATAGAAAACAAAACTTATTTGTAAAATTGTTTGCTTCGATATCGATCAGATAGTTGCAATTTGCAAGTGATAAGAATGGTCGATGACAGGTCGTTGGCAAGTCGTTAGACGAACGTTGCGAGGTCGTTGGGCACGCGTTATAGAACGTTAACAGGTAAAAGGGCTTTCATAATGTTTCTGTAACTTGTGCCCATCCCATTTCATCTATTGAAATAAAATATGTTTAAACTAACAGGTAAATCGTAAACTAGTTTTATGCGTTGGGAACACGCCGTGATTGTTGGGAGAACGCTCCCCGTGCGCTACAAGGTCGCTACACGTGCGTTGAGAACGTTGCTTCTTGAGGAAATTTCGAACAAAACCTCGACATTCGCCAGCGTATTGAAGGTCGTTACTCGTGCGTTGGCCAAAAAAAGTGAAGGTGTGACAGGGTCATAAAAATTAGTGAGAATGACTATTAAGTGATTTAATACCATGGTTCTATTCTCTGTTTCAGGACACTACCAGTCCCAAAAAACGGAACAAGTTCTAGGGCTATCATCATGACCATGGACAAGGGAGACGATAATTTGCAAAAACAAAAGTAAGTTTATCATTCTATTGGATATTTCACTTAGTTTAATCAAATCACTGTATACAGTGATTTCTGTTTGCAGTAGGATGAAGACAGGATATAATCAAGTTGAACAGTTCGTGAGAATGACTGTGTAAAGTGATTTAATACCATGATAATACTCTCTGTTTCAGTGACCAGCATGACCAGGGAACTGTAATTCCCAAAAAGCGTAAAAAAAAATACGGGTATCAGCATGACCATGGACAAGGGAGACGATAAATTGCAGAACCAAAAGTAAGTTTATCATTCTTTTGGAAATTACACTGAGTTTAATCAAATCACTGTATACAGTGATTATTATAGGATGAAGACTACATATGATCATTTTGAATTTTAAGACGTTTAACATTTAAGAAGTGGTGAGAATGACTGTATAAAGTGATTTCTATGTACAATATTTTATGCACGTTGATGTGCATGATGCAAGGCCATGCTTTTTGACTCCTTTGATACCAAAAACCAATTCAGTAACAAGAAATCTTGATCTCAAGGAACTTGTATATAAATGCAACGATCATTTCAATTTTTTTTTCCAGGCAGGATCTAAAAGACCTTACCAACCTGTCTGTGGGGGAATGTATTTCGGTATCCATGGAACCCAAACCTTCCCTGCAATTGTAAGTGTGAATATCTGTAGAATCTGTAGTGCCTGTCATTTTATCATGTTTAAGATTATTATGCATGGTTGTTTAGATTTGGAATAATTTATGACGTTGATTTCTTTTAATGAGGAACGCTAGTATATACAGTTTGTAAATGTTGTACATTAGAGATATGCCTCCTAGACAATTCTTTTTATTACCAGAAACATGAATTCGGCCTCCAAAATTCAGTTCTGTTATGTCTGTAGGGTATCTACTTTTGAAAATCCTTTCAACCCCTTTCAGATTTCTGGAGGGGGGTTATTCATTGAAGACGTTTACATTCAGTGTAATCATACTATACATTTTCTATTCAAGAAATATTTTTGTCATGAAAAATAAACTCTATCATCATGATCATGTCTATATTGCATACAAATTTTTGTTGTTTTTTTTTTTTTTACAGATTTCGGGAATAGCAGATGGAGGATTTTCGGTCAGGTTTTTTGCAGAGAAGAAGACAAATTTTCTGTCGAGGAGAGAGAATTTTATATCCTTACATGAGATATAAAGGAAAGATTGCCTCCCCCAACCTTCTTGTTTCAAGGCTCAAGATTTTTTTATGCATTTTAGCATGTTTAGATGTGATGTACAAACATGATATATACATTGAATGTTACCTGGACCAAAAATTTGATTATCTTGACTTGGGGCATGATGGAATCTGTACTTTTTAATATACATGTACATGTATATAAGTGTCTACATGCATATTACACTTCATTTTATTGTGAGTTTTTGTTATGTAGAATTTAGTTAGTGCTTCTATCCTCATGATCATGTTTATCTGTTAATGATGTTTGTCCATCCTACTAACCTTGTCTTATATGCTTGTTTAAGTCAAGATTGCTGAGAAAGAATAAATTCTAAGAACACTCATGATTTAACTCTTGTAGCAGTTATTAAAAAAGTTTTTAAAACAATAAAATATGAAAAGCAAGTAATGATGAAATCACTGTGACAAGTGATTAAAAAAAATGAAAGAGAAATAACTCTTTGTCAAAATGTCATAATAGTTACATTAGGGACAAGTTATCAATCACTTATACAAGTGATTAATTCGATCTTTTCATATGGTGGAGGTTTTTGTTTGTTTGCTTTGGTTCCTGTTTTATCCTGATTTTGTATGCCTTCGGTTTCTGATTTTCCAAATTATCGATTTTGTGCTGTGTACGGGGATATGGTCATTATCCATATCTGTCATTTTAATCACTTTATACAGCAGTTCCCCTGACTGTTAAATTGTCACTATCATTACCATATGGTAATTTATGCAGGAATATTGAGTAATTGCATGTATGTTCTATTCTATTTCAGAGCAACTTTAAATCCCAACGCGGTTGATAAATTGGTCGTGAAGAATCATATGACTAAGAAATGAAGGACGTGATTTATATATAATTATTCCCGTAAGGAGACATATTTAAATTTCACATACATAACAAAATAATTCTAAATGCATGAATATAAAAAATTGTTTAAAATGTCAATTACTTATCCACACTTCGATTATACATAAGAACGTGCATGTCTGGTCTATGCTGTAAATCTATCTGGTTTAAATGATGCTATTGAATTTAAAGACGTACGTGTATTTTTTTTTAAAGTGAATTTTGCATAACAAAAGTTCGCATTTAAAAAAGAAAGTAATTTCTTAAAATTAGTTATCTAAATGAATGTAGTTTATCAACATCCAGCTTGATCATTCATTTGATTCTGCTGCTTCTATACGATCTCAATGATGAAAAACAAAGAAGTTCTACATTATTATTATCTTTTTTTTTTCAGATGAACGCCATGAACGTTTGTCTGATAAGCTCAAAAGGTGATAATTTGGTCATTATAGGAGAGAAAGGTGCTACTGGAATTACAAGAGCTGCTGAGAGAAGGGGTAGTACATTTTTGTCTCAAAAGGTAAACGCTTTCATGCCGATTGCAGAAGGGCCTATACATATCCGTCACAAATAACAAGTACCCGAATGACAGGGATGAAAATAAAGATGTATTACGCCCTATAGAAATTCCAATCTTACGATCTTCTCAGACATTTTATTTAAAGAACAAAGCATGTTTTGTGGTCGGCATGCAAAACTTCGTGCTTGGAAAAGAGGCTATGATGTTTCCCCGTACGGACAGCGGATTTCCAGGATGTGACAGTTGTACCGAATAAAGCGGCGGGTGTTGCATGCAAGCAGGAGATGCTTACTCTTCCTGGGCACCTGGTCTCACTCTCATATCGGGAGTCCGCTTTTCATGTAGTGGAGGTTTTTGTTTGTTTGCTTGGTTTCTGTTTTATCCAGATTGTGTATGCCTTCGGTTTCTGATTTCTGAATTATCGATTTTGTGCTGTATACAGGGATATGGTCATTATCCATATTTTTCATGTTATTATGTCCATTTGCAATGTTAGAGGAGATGTATGGGCTGACACAGTTAGAGGCCGTGTAGAGTTCGTCAACGATCTTCATGCGGCAGATGCAATTCATCATCTGACTTGCAATGTAAACGTCTTCAAATTGAACAGCATCATTTAGAACAGATAAATTGGCAACATGGACCGATTAATGTTAATTTTAGAACTAGTAAACTGATCCCGTATGCATTTTCAAATACAAAAGGTGAGCTTGAGATAAAAATAGGAGGGCCTATTTCGACAGTCGCACAAGTTGCATTCATAGAAGTTGTCCGTTTCTTAAATGATCACGAAGACGAGCAGCATGACCTCCTTCATCTGACCAAGATGATGCAAGAGCTATGTGGTGAGGATGTCTACTCGCCTTGCCACGAAAAAGAAACCGAGGATCGCGAGCAATTTGGAGAAGATATCATTATGTCAGACATGAAAGGGAAATCCAATATCATTACTATTCGCAAGACAGCAGCAATCATTTTACATGCATTTCATCTCAGAAACAGGGCAGGATGACGAGAAATCCTCAATCATCAGAACAGCAGTTTACCTTATAAAATCGGATATAAAGTCGTTGTCCTTTGACTGTGAATATTATCCTTCGTCTTCTGACTTTTCGATGGTTAAAAAAAACTTGGAGTATCTACCTGAAAGTGTGAAGTCCTTTCTTTTCTCCGGTACAAATGAGTTAAAGAAGATCCTGACGATAATCTCAACAGCACTCACAATAGAGCACCAAATTGAACATCGACGGGCCCTCAGCAAGCCAGAGGTGGGACCAGGTGCCCAGGAGGGGTAAGCATCCCCTGTTGGCTAGTCGCACCCGCCGTCGAAATGAAAACAATATACAAAATACATGCACTGCACTGTCTGAGGTTATGCCATTATGAGCCTTCACAGTTCTTACAATATGTAGCAGACAATGTTGATCATGACATCCGAACTACTAATGGGAGAGGAACATTCCATGGTATAGGAATCATAGCAGCTGTAACACCAGGCATTCGCAAGAGCCATATTATCAAGAGGGTCCATGATTTCCCTGAGGAATTGGAAAGCTTAGCAAAAATAGATATCAAGTTCTTTCAACAGCCATCTAAGTCAGAATCATCTGTTCGATTCACAGAACTTCACCAAGAGACAGATATAGATACAACGAGTTATTTAGATCAAGTGTCAAAGATTATATGGCCACTACGTTGTCCTACTTTTAGCTGGTCTGGTGTTATGCAAATGTGTCAAAACGGAAATCATCCGGGTAAATCTGCCTTCGTATTCCTACCTATGATTGACATGGATACCAGAAACGTCTCGTGTGTGTTCTCAACTTTATCGTTTGTTCTCAGTCAGACAAAGAAGTACGACGCCAAACCCATCATTACTTTCGACCAACCCCTCTACTGGAAGGCTCTGTCTATCTGCTCATCGAATTCTTCTCATGATGATATCAAAGGTATTCTGCTTAGGCTTGGAGGCTTCCACTTGGAGATGAGTTTCATTGGCTGCATCGGGCGTACAATGAGAAATACAGGTCTTTGGGAAATTATGTAAACAGTTTATGCATCAAATGCAGTCACACATATGCACCTTAAGCTGTTGCAAGAGCTGTCAGAGCCCATGGACTTGCTGACACAGCCCTTCATTGCTTAATTGCATCAAGCGTATTTTGAAATGCCTTCGGCCGATGGCATAGCGGACATCCAAAACAACAGAACACATTCTTCTACACAATCTGAACAGAATGATGGTGTGGCAGAGCTAATACCGGTAACATCAGAAGCAGTTTCTTTGTCAGATGGAGAAAACACATTGTTGTATGAAAATGAGAATTGTATCATGACCAGAAATCAGATAGACTTCGACATGCTGGAGCTGGCATCAATATTCGATAAAGTCCTAAAAGGGGAAGAATCTTTAGAATCGTTTTGTATCAACTCTCTTACCGTGAAGGCTGTTACAAAAATTAAGGTGCGGAAAAAAGATTTGGCTCTTTTCAAAACACCTGCATTATGGATTCAATATTTGGACATGGTGATTCTTCTATTCACATTCATTAAGGCAGAGAGAACAGGAAATTGGAATTTACATCTTCAGTGTGTACAGAATATGCTCCCTTATTTTGCACCTGCAGGGCACAACCTGTATGCTAAATTTGCTTACGTGTACCTGCAAACAATGATGCCACTCCAGGCTGATCACCCTGATATTCATTCATCATTTCAACACGGCCACCACTTACTTAGACGTAGCAACCGTTTCTGGGCTGGTTTAACACCTTGTCATCGAGCAGGTGTTAATGAGAAGCGTTATGACAAGGGGTGGGTTAACTCGAGGTCGAGGAATGACAGATGCCCAACGTTCCCAATGGTTGCTTTCTATGCCGAGCTGTGCTGAATTCAATGATGCCATGCAGTCTCTAAGTGGAGTTTAATATCACTCCAGTGATCGACACAAAGAAGCATCACACACACGACAAGAGAGAGATAATGTTGATATTGAAACCATCATATCGTATGTCAAAGAGAGAAATATATTTGCCGAACAAATACCCTTCGAATTTAGCTACTGGCATGCTTGCGGATGATACTGTGAATGCACATTTAGCATATGGAAATGATCTTGAGATTTTGTCATCTATGATGAATCAGAATGTCTTCGAATATAGTTTTCAGCGTTCTAAACAGGTTAAAACCATGCCTTCTGAGTCTAGCTTCAAGACCAAAGAAGATATAATCAAGGTTGATCCCCAACTATTGCTTCAACGTCTTATAGCAGTACCAGTTGATGACCTGGATTTCTGCGATATTTTCAAATACGAAATGGCCACATTCCCAGCATCTTTGTTTGAGCCAAATGGAAGGCCTCGTGTAGCTTGCAAATCATAGCTCGCTGACACTATTTGGAAACTTAAGGAATGGGAAAACGTTGACCATGAGGGACCTGTAAATTATGTCTTAGATGGAGGTTCTCTCTTTCACAAAATGCCTTGGCCGAAGGGAATGGCATTTGATGACATCTGTAAATTATACACAAAAAACAGCGTCCGTTTGGGTATCCAATCATCGTCTTTGATGGATATGCAGAGAAACCCTCCATAAAGGACATAGCTCATATCCGTCGAAGCAAGGATGTATTATCTGCAGAAGTTGACTTTGTCTCGTCGGTTTATGTGTAGTCTTTTGTGTTTGATGTTTACATGTCGTACGTCTCTTTTTCATCTCATAATATTCTCGTCTTTTGTGTTTTTGCATCGGGTGTTTTGCTCTTGGTGCTGCGACAGGGTCTTGTTGGAGATCCCCTCCCTTCTTTCACAGATGCCTTGCAGGATAAAAAAAGATTTATTCCTAGCCAACACAAGGAATAAACAAATGTTCATCAACTTACTGGGCACTAAACTAGCGGAACATGGCTGTACAGTTAGACATGCATCAGGTGATGCTGATCGACTCATAGTTCTTTCCGCTGTTGAGTGTTCTAGAACATCGAATCGAAGTGGTAGGTGAAGATACAGACCTTCTTGTCCTCTCTTTTATTTTGCAGAAGATAACCCCTACCGACTGTTCTTTATGTCTGATAGAATGCCGACCAGCAGACTCCGAGACATAAATCAACTTCCACAGGTATTTGGGTGTCGGAGATCGAAAAACTTGCCAGTTATACACTCCCTTACAGGAGGCGACACCACATCCAGGCTTTTTTGCATTGGCAAAGGACAAGCCCTGAAAAAGCTGAGTAGTGATATTTGGAACGATCAGCTTTGCGCCTTTCTTGATGAATCTTCATCGCGAGTTGGTTATCTGTTCGACAGGAGAGAAGCTTATCTCACATCTGTACGGAGGAGTCCCTCATGAAGGTCTTGATCTTTTGAGATTAGACAACACACTTGCAAATCGATCTCTCGAAAACGACGCGTACATATTCAGTCTCTTCCTCCTCCCACATCCGATGCTGCCGCTCTTCATTCAATGAGTGCATGTCTGGTCCATGCTGAAAATTTATCAGGTTTAAAATGATGATATTGAATTTAAAGACGTTTAACATTTGAACTACTCGGTGAGTGTCACTGCTGGTGGACCAAGAGTCCCCGAGGGCACATGTAGCCAAGTTCGATCAACTTCGGTTGGTCGTCTGTCTTTTCAACGCATTTGAAATTTTCTGTTACAAAATTTCTTGAAATTTCTATAACGTGGGTCCTGTAGCATCATATCTCACCCATTCTGCCACGTCTTTGGTACATTTTTGGACATACTTTTCATACTTTTTGGCCATATTACATTGTTTAGACTAAGGATCACTGACGAGGGTTTAGTACCCGAAACGTGCATGTCTGGTCCTTGCTGAAAATTTATCAGGTTTAAAATGATGCTATTGAATTTAAAGACGTTTAACATTTGAACTACTCGGTGAGTGTCACTGTCTTCTTTAACTCATTTGTGTCACACTTATGCCCTTTGCCGTGTGGAGCTCGTAAAAAAGTTCCCCGCGAGGGGTTTGACAGTAAGTGTTTTGAATATACTTCCCTGACATTGTCGCCATAGCACTTTCTATATAGACATAACGTCAGACAGTGCATGAATTATATATATTTTCATTTCCATGCTTCATTAACATCGACGGCGGGTGCGGCTAGCCAACAGGGGATGCTTACTCCTCCCGGGCACCTGGTCCCACCTCTAGCTTGCTAGGGGTCCGTCGATGTTTAATTTCGTGCTC
Organism: Pinctada imbricata; assembly: GCA_033119305.1. Taxonomy (NCBI): domain Eukaryota; kingdom Metazoa; phylum Mollusca; class Bivalvia; order Pterioida; family Pteriidae; genus Pinctada; species Pinctada imbricata. The sequence goes on along the minus strand of VSWD01000012.1, from coordinate 33,781,270 downwards.
TATTGTGAGTGTTGTTGAGATTATCGTCAGGATCTTCTTTAACTCATTTGTGTCACACTTATGCCCTTTGCCGTGTGGAGCTCGTAAAAAAGTTCCCCGCGAGGGGTTTGACAGTAAGTGTTTGAATATACTTCCCTGACATTGTCGCCATAGCACTTTCTATATAGACATAACGTCAGACAGTGCATGAATTATATATATTTTCATTTCCATGCTTCATTAACATCGACGGCGGGTGCGGCTAGCCAACAGGGGATGCTTACTACTCCCGGGCACCTGGTCCCACCTCTAGCTTGCTAGGGGTCCGTCGATGTTTAATTTCGTGCTCTATTGTGAGTGTTGTTGAGATTATCGTCAGGATCTTCTTTAACTCATTGCTGGTGGACCAAGAGTCCCCGAGGGCACATGTAGCCGAGTTCGATCAACTTCGGTTGGTCGTCTGTCTTTTCAACGCATTTGAAATTTTCTGTTACAAAATTTCTTGAAATTTCTATAACGTGGGTCCTGTAGCATCATATCTCACCCATTCTTCTACGTCTTTGGTACATTTTTGGACATAATTTTCATACTTTATGGCCATATTACATTGTTTAGACTAAGGATCACTGACGAGGGTTTAGTACCCGAAACGTGCATGTCTGGTCCATGCTGAAAATTTATCAGGTTTAAAATGATGCTATTGAATTTAAAGACGTTTAACATTTCTATCAGATTCAAATCAGATGCAAGAATGGATACATGGAGACGAGTTGGTGCTAAATGCATCTGAATGGGGGTATCTATCAAACGAGAATAAATACATACCAATTAAAAGCACCCGCACCTGAGAAACTTCTGAAAGTAATTCACTGCAATTACAAGGCTGATTGTGGTAGTAAGAGATGTACATGCAGGAAACATATCCTAGAATGTTCTGTTGGCTGTGGTGAATGTCGAGGGTTTAGCTGCTCTAATACGAACATAACACAAGCTGAAGAAGATTGAAAATCTCATACAATGCGTACTCCTTCTGGACGTCTTTTATCATCCCTTGTGGTTAATTCATGAGGCAACGATAATGCTTTTATGGTTTCTTTTTGCGAATGATTAGAACAGTAAGAAAACGAATGGCTTTATTATATTATTTGTATATAGTACCTATGACTAGATTATAGAAGATATTTGGTATTTTGCTAAATGCTCTAGCGAAAAGACAGTTAGCATTATTCGATTTATGAAATATGAATACACATGAAACTTTGACTTTGAGAATGACCTTGACATCTGATAATGATTTTATTGTCTTCAGTTAATTTAATTAAGACAGAACTATACCATAAGTAACCTTTAAATTTGCATTAGATGTTGTAAAGGTTAGTTACCAAAGAATATATCAAATGCTAACTGTAACTTGAACGACATTTTTATCATTTCATATGATATTTTCCACGTATTAAATAGCAAAAATATTGTTTTCCTACAATTTAATCATAGATATAATCTAAAGGTATATACATTAAGATCTTAATGTTGTTAAACTAGCATGAAAAAATGCATTTGCAAATATATATAGTAAATTTTACGTTAATTTGTGTATATTTTGACAATTTTCATTACAGTCGATGACCTTGTGTGTGACCTTGACATTGAAAGTGTCGTTGAGTTTATGAAACGTTGTAGTTTGTTCATATGTATAGTACTGGCAAGTTTCATTGTGTTATGATTAATATTAAATGAAATATGAAGATTTTCTAGTTTTCGTCGATTTGTATTACATTTCTCATGTCCCCCCAAATGTGTTCCCCCTTCACTAAGAGAGGAGGACTTTTTGTCAGGTACTCTTTACACATTGTTCGAGTTGAAGATACAAAAATATATTCTTTTTCAATTAGTACGATTTGGAGTGATTTTTTAAGCTTTTATGACTGGACTATATGCCCCGAATCTTCGATTACGGGGTATAAAAAGTAATTTAAGTAACCTTGAAATAGATGTCATAAAGAAGATAAATAGAGTGTAATACTTTTTATCTAACGGGTGAATAAATACTACACGTCTTCCCATTCATAATATCATTTAATAAGCATGGACCAAACATGCACGTTTCGGGTACTTAATCATTGTCAGTGATCCTCAATCCAAACGATGAAATATGACCAAAGACTGCATTTCAACAAGTTATTTCTCAGTGATGTTCGAGGCCGAAAAAGAAATCCAAATAATGAATTATGAAGAGCAAAAGTCTAAACTTTACCTAAAATTCCTGGGTGATTCTACAGATAATGTCCCAAATCACTCTATTTTGGGGGGAAAAATAAATCGGAAAATTGTCCCTTTTTTTTTGTTTTGTTTTGTTTTTTTTTTTTGCTGTTAGCTAATTAGTATGCTTTCATAGAATCAAGTTTATGGAGTAGGCGCTCTGATATATCGCAATTCTGATGGTTTCTTTTACGGATAAGGTATTCGCAAAAACTGATTTTGTCATTACCGAAACGTAGTTCATTACAATATTACGTACAAATTAAACGGAGTTTTAAAGCTGTTACATAAGTATTGTCTGTTACAATGTAGAATAAGCCAACAAGAAAAAAAGTTGAAATTTATTCTGTTTCGGTAATAACATGCGTTATGGTAATGACAACAGCCTACTTATCTCGCAATATAGACGGCGTTGTAAATTTTAATTCCTTACGTATATCAGTATCTTCTATAAAACCTCCCTTGTTGACTCTTCTTGATATTTAAGTTGAAATATGTATTTTCGAAACAGTAAAATTGAGCATACGGTAATGACATACAGTGGTGATCGTAGTACTTTACACACTGTTTTTCGGAAACTTCGGGCACACCTCGGAAACTTCGTTAGGAAAAACTGGTAATTCGGAAACTTCGGGCAAAATTCCGCCCTAAATTTACCGATGTTACCTAAAATTCCTAACTTTCCGAATTTCACCGGAATAACCTAAATAATTGTATTTACCCGAAATCCAAAACGAGGCTGCGTTAATATTTATTATTATTGTTTATTTCTTTTAATAAATATATTATTTCGAAATTGTTTTTCATTTGAAGGCATCAAATGTACAACTGATTCAATTTGATTGTCTAACGAGCATCATTTGCACCATAAAGTGACGATAAAATTCATTTTCGTTTTCTATTATTGCAAACCACGGATCTGTAATTTTTTGACGATAAGTCGAGGTTAATTTCCTCAAATTTTAGAAAATAATATATATTCTAGCATAATTTTAATATAAAATTAGACAAGTGATCCCTCTCCTTTGCCTTTAGACGTGGTCTGGGTCACCCCCCCCCCCCCTCCCCAATCAAACACAGACATACATGTACATTTTTTCACTCACTACCAAGAAATTACATATTGCATAATGATGATAATAAAACAGCTTTATCTCTCTCTCTCTTTTTATTTTATTTCCCCCCCCCCTTTTTTTTTATATGAATAGCTCTGCATTTTGTCGGATTCGGAATGTTCTAGGTCTACTTTCGGTTTCAAAACATTACTACGATCGATTTTTTGTGGCAGTAAAACTTGATGTTTTATATTTCTCCCTTGATGAAATGCACGAAACAGTCAGGAATTTGATGAAGACTGATCATAGCCGTGTTACATATTGAAGAACAGACTGGTAAATGTCAGTACTGACAGCAAGGTATCCAAGAATCTGCAAGATGTGCATGGTAGAATTGTTGCATCATGGCATGCATGTACATGTACTGATGAGTGGTACAAGGGAGTCTCGGACGTATATAGTACGTATCAAAAACAACAACAAACATGGTCCAAACATAATGAAGGAATCGCAAACTACTGTCAGAGCCACTGCATTCAATCCAACAGTCAACGATTGACGTATGTGTCTACGTACGGCCCGGTATTCTGGAAATTCAACGGTAGGTTAGTACACGTAGGACATGTAAAATGATCTGATGATGTTTAATATTTATTTCGTTTTGTGATTCGGGCTTGGACCGTTTTATTATGCTGCTGTTGACTGATAATCCTTACTCGGGTAGGGACTATTAGTCAACGGCAGTGTAATATAACGGTTATTATGTTACTGTTGACCGATAGTCCTTACTCGAGTAAGTCGAAGGCAGTATAATATATAATTGACTGATAGATCGATCCTTACTCGGGTTAGGACTATTAGTAAATAGCAGCATATTAGAACGGTTTGTGCCTGAATAACAAAAATTTAAGAGATTATGATTTAAATCACTGTCCACCCGTCTTTACAAAAAAATTCAATCACTGGCCCGAAGACAAGCTAGACATTGAAAATGCCCCCATCTAAAAAGTATTTGGCTTGATTGCAAAGCAATTCCAGTCTATAGATTGACGATGTCCGCCTGTCTGTCTATCCGTCTGTCTGTCATCCGTTGTCAACATTTTGGTTAAAGTTTCTGGTTAAAGCAAAATCTAAGAAACTTTACCTTGACCTTGGACTTTGACATAGTTAAAGATTTTGGTTGAAGTTTCTAGTTTAAGCAAAATCTAATGAACTTTATGCAGTAGAAACTTTATGTTATACATGTAGGTTGCCTTTGACAAGACCTTTCAATTTATCTCGTAACATTTGACCTAGTGACCTTGACCTAGGGCTTTGACCAAGTTAATGATTTTGCTTAAGTGTCTGATTGAACCAAAATCTCAGGAGCTATATACATAGTAGAAACATAATATTATACTTATTGGTTGCCTCTGACAAATCCTTTCAATTTATGCCATAACATTTAACCTGACCTTGACCAAGTTAGTGACAAAAACTTACTTTGCAATCCGGCCATACTGTCTTTAGCAGTGTTTTATTTGTTTATAAAATATAATTGCATTATTGCATTCCTCTACCATATAACCATATAATTTACGACGAAGTGAGAACTATACAATGATATCTATTTGGTAATGATAGGAATTTACCTTTATGATTTATTGTTAGATGATGTGATTTAGATGTTTGTTATCATCACATTTTTTTTGTACTCGTTTTATTTCAGGATAATGAGAGTCAACACATAGAACATGGTCAAACAGAAGTGAGTGATCATGGATTGGTGCGGCATAGCTTCCTTCCTTCATAATTTGTTTATCTTGGACACCAGAATCAAGACAAGATGAAGAAAAATTAACAGATTTATATTGCATGTAATACATGTATGTGGAATGGCAAAAACATGTGGTTTCTGATTTACACAGATTGAGAAATTTAATGTCGCCATATAAAAATCACTTTGTTAGACTGTTTGTTCATCTGTCTCTGACTGTCTGTCCGTTTGTCAGTCTGTCACATATTTGTCTGTAACTTACTTGATATACATGATCAAACATTTTTTTTTAAACTTGCAGAGATAGTAAAGCATGATGAGACTCAGCAGGTCAAGGTCACTTTCAAGGTCAAAGATCATTACGAAGCATTTTTAGTTAAACATTTTGAAATTTCATTTATTTTTCATCAAAATGTTTTGAAACATTGTATAATTCAAGAAATCGGCATTGATATATTAGGGCAGGGACAATACTGCACCCAGCCGATACGATAGGTATCATGATACCCGATATCAGATATAATATGTATCGCAATACTTAATAAATTGATAAAACCTTCTCAAAATCCTATTTGATACTATTTATATTCATCATATATAAGTAGCTTTTTTCATTCAACAGGTTATATGTATTAAATACTAGCTTTCTGACCAGAAATTTTTCTGATTCCTATAACATGTACTTCATAAACCAGGAAACAAAATGTTTACCACACCAATCTTGTGCTGTACTTGGCATTTCTAACTTAAGCCACTTCCCCGTAGCCATATTTCACTTTCTCTGAATGTTACATGTACTTTCATTTTCTCTAAAGTTATTTTTGTTTTTGGCGTGGTTGACAAAAATCCAGAAAATTCAATAACAAAAATTTTTGTAAAATTTCAACTTTGTAGTGTTTGGATATATCGATACTTGGATCGAGAAAAAAAATATTGTGATGCATTGATGAATCAGAGTATTGTACCAGCCCTATGATATATGTCACAGGTTTTTAGATCATGTGTCACATAGTTGTGAACTTAAGTGAAAAGGGAGGGGGATGTTCATTGAAGATACATGATCATATATATATTGGCTACAGTATCTATAGCTAATTGATATGCATCATAGTGAAGTATGTTTAGAGGCTATAGTCTAGCTCAAGGTCATTTTCAAGGTCAAGGCAATGTTTTAGGGTCAAACATGTGACAGGTGACATACCTGTTCTTGAACAGTGTTAATCTTGTACTCAAATGTAGACAGTAATTTACCATCTACTGCCATTCACACTTGCTGTCTTTTGACAGTTACAGTTGTAAATTTCTTATTGTCAGATTGATAGTATTCTACATGTACTTCATCAGTTGCAAGAAAGGAAATAAATTGTAAAGCAACTGGGTTTTGGTATCTATTATTAATTTTTTGAGCTATACCTTCTTGACCTAGAAGGTGTTGAATATTGATCCACATTATACTTGAGCTGAATAAGCTATAATGATTACAATTACAATGAAATTGAAAGGGTTAAAAATCTTTGCAAAAATATATATACACAAACATGTCAGCACAAAATGCAAAAAAAATACCAAGCACTTACAGAAGTTGGATCAGCCAAAGGTCAATAGATCATGTTTACATTTATATTTACATTTACAATTTATATTTATGATGTGATTAGAATCATTAGATCACTTATTTGAATATCTGTTTATACATGATCATGCTCATCAGTTCATTATGTTACACTTCCTTTTGATTTCTACTTTACTCACTGCAAAGCAAATACACCATGCATATATAAGGAAAACTTTATTCAATGTCTGTTATTCAGTATCTATGTCAAGGTTATCTTCAAAATCAAAGTCACATATTGAGGTTCAATCTGCAACGAGCAACTTGCCCTCTCCTTGAAAAAATCAGTTTCCGGTCCTCCTGGTTATCAATTTTATTGTGTTGTTTGCAGAATTGTTACGTATATGTAGCACTCAAGGGTTTTTTAATGACCTGAATCTAGATCAGAGGTCAAGGTAACAATAGACTTTCTTGGCAAAACTTTGTGACAAAACTTTTTCTCCTCTACATGGTTTTCAAAAACATTTGACATAATTACTCTTAAGACCCAAGGGTGTATTATGCTCTTAAATAAAGGTAAGAGGTCAAGGTCATAATATACTTTTTTTTATGAAACTGTGTAGAAGATTCAGTATGAATACTTTGAATGAATAGTTGGGTATAATTCATTACTTTATGACAGATGTTGCATAGGAGTTTTTACCTCAAGATTGCAGACAATCACAGGTTTTCGGACAGAGTCCGGCAACATATTTGTATCTTGGGACTTTCGGTACGGTTATCGTGCCCGGTTAGCTCAGTTGCTAAGAGCGTCTGCCTCCATAGCATAAGGTCTCGGGTTTGATTCCCGGACCGGCCACATTTTTCATTCTGCTTATCACAATTAATTAGTGCAAAGGGCTGTCATAAGATTGAGAACACCTTGGAAAGGAATTTGTTAGATATAGAGTTGTACATGTAATGGATAATGGTAGTTAGACAAGAATTTTAACAGATTTGTCTAACAAATTATAAAATATTGAGAAGGACAAAGGAACCCCATATGATTTTTATGAGGGGAGGGGCAGGAAGACTGCATCCCTCCCCAAGAAAAGTGTCCAGAAAGTTTGCACCTCTACAAAAAGAATCTAGCCCGAAGGGTCTGCTGAATTATCTTTGGTCATGCATCCGCTAAAGAACAGAAAAAAAATCGGGCCCTGATCAAGGACTTATAAACAGTCCTTGCCCTGATCGAGGGTCTCCAAAATAAAAAACCAACAACAAAACCCTCCACGCCTCTCCATTGTACAAAATGCTGTTATCTTTAAAAGCCACGGCAGGGACGTATATTATATACCTCCCCGGCTAAGGACAGCTGAAATTCTAGAAAATCAAAAAAAAAAAAAAACAAAACAAAAAAAAAAAAAACAAAAAAAAAAAACCCACACATACAAACACACGATGAGGAATTATTTAACAAAAAAACCCCTCAAAAACTCAGAACTTGCCTGAAATTTGCAAACAAGTTCGATCATTAGCTCGGTTTACAGTCGGTACACAATCGGCTTTTTATGTAGGAATATAATATATTACTTATTGTCTTTTGAAATTACATTAGTTTTCTCAATTTGAAATTAAGAAATCTCTTAGAATTTTTGAAAATGCCAAAGTGTTTCCACTGCGAAAAGTACAACTTCGTCGATCAGAGGAAATTCGAATTGTTTATATTCAACGATCTTTTCTTAGGTAAGATCTTTTCTTTAGTTCAACGATCTTTTCTTTTAATACTTTCCTAATATCGGATCTTTTCTGTTTTTTTTTTTATTATTTTTGTACACAGGGGGCCGAAGCAAGGTTTTTTTTTAATTTCAATGACTGACGTGTCCCTCTTTCCATTTAATCAGCTACGTAACGTACAGCGATTTTCCGCAGATTCCATATATCTTTCATATAGAATCTGCGGGAAATCGTTGTACATAGCTGATTAAATGAATCGAAGAAAAGGGGGGTGGGGGTGGGATTTTGATTGCAGAATGATTTCATGGAAATAAAAATAATCTGGCTACGCCCCCCTGTGATTTATTCAATACCAAATTTGACTTGTATACATCATGATGTATGTGCGACTCTAGACAATCAGGGGAGGGGAAGAGTTATAACAGCGTGAGCCCTAGTATTGCAAATTGCCAATAAAAAAAGTATATGACTATGTTTGGAAATTTTCAAGGGATATACCCCCCCCCCTTTTCAATTACACCCCAGAATTCCCGAACACATGTTGCATTCCTTTTGTTAACATAATGGAAATTTCGTTTTGTTGAAATCAATCTTAAAACTACCATTACCCCGAAAAACCCGAAATATTACACTTTTTCCTAAAAAACCTAACTAAAATACCTAACTTTCACGGTTTACCCTAAATTTCCTACCGAATTTTAATAATTCGGAAACTTCGGTCAAAGCGGTAATTTTCGTAAAGTTAGGATTCGGAAACTTAGGTAGGATTTTCCCGAAATTCGGAAACTTAGGTTAAGCCTCGGAAACTTCGGTAAAAGTGTGTAATCTCCCGCGATCACCACTGTATAATAAAGGTTCGCTTCAAATATTTAGCGTTCTTTTGGGTATTTCTGATTGCCTATTATATTTGTAACCCCCTATATCACCAAAGCAAATATGGCGGCAATAAAACTTTATGATAAGATATAACAAGGGTGCGAGTTATCTTTCCTTCCATCAATTATTGACATTTTTCTTAAACGTTTCGGTAAAGACATGAACACGTAGGACATACATTTTGGAAAGTTGAGCATGTCTAAATTTATATTTGTGTTGCTAGCATGTGTTTCAGTTCAATTATTTGATATATCAAAAAAAAAAAACTTTATGAAACAAATTCAAAATTTGACATTAATTGTTTAATTATTTCTTATACCCCTTTCCCAGGACATGTGGTTTTTTGGTCATCTGGTCATCTTTGCAGGGATTTTTGTCACAGAAAGAAAAAAACTGTCAAATTATTTCTTTTTCGTAAATAATCTATTAATCTTCCGATCTATGACTATTAAAGATTTTTTCGCTTGGATGAAAATTAATCATTATTTGTTATCTAGATTGTTAGGACGCTATTTGGGACTTTTTCTGTGGAATGAACCTCCTGCTATATTTGGACAGTAATATGACATCAGGGAGATACCCCTTAGTTTAGGAAATTTTTCATTTAATTTGGTGACGAACAATTTTTGAATACATTACAAGTCAAGTGCCGAAACACTGCGAAACCAGTTGAAAAATCATCTATCTCTACAGCGTAGGAACGCTTTTGTACGAAATATATTTTTTTTACATGATTGTGCCAATTTTTTATCCATCTATCGCGTAAGCACAAGAAGGTATACTGCTATAGATTCAGCATAATGCATTTCCTTAAGACTGATACTTCATAGACAGGAAGTACTTCGTGATTTAATTGAATTAGATTGCCATGAAATTGCAACTTAAAGAATAAAACCAATGGAATACAGTGGAATTCTGGCGTTTAATTGTGATTTTGTGTCACCTGAAAGAAGCTTTGTTTTGGCCTTTTATAAATGTGACATCATATATATATTTTTGCTATTTTGGAAACTAGCCATTTCAACGATAAATATCATCGAAATTAAAGGACTTTAACATCTTAGCACCATCCCTCCAATGCTATTTTGACCATAGGTTTTATTTGGATATGCTACACAATCGACCTTACATGACATTTGGAGCCGCGCACTCTCTGTAATGTAAATGTACACACCTCAATTCAAAAAATTAAAAGAGGGCGCTACTGAAATGATTTTTGGTGGCTCCGCTAGAAGCATCACTGATGAGAATTTAATATTCGAAACACGTGTCTGGTGCTTGGAAATTGGTTTGGAATTTTCTTCTAGAAGGTATAGAGTTGGAACCCTTCGACATTATTTAAGTTCCTAGGTATTTCCACTATGACAAGTTATATATTTAAAGAAAGCTTACATAAATCTAGTACTCCGTGCAAACAATTGTGTTTGTGTATTTATGGAAATAAAGCTTAAATAATGAAAAATCATGAAACACTGTGATATTTTATGCAACAACTATAATGGTGACAAATATGGATAATGACCATATCCCTGTATACAGCACAAAATCGATAATTCAAAAATCAGAAACCGAAGGCATACAAAATCAGGACTAAACAGGAACCAAAGCAAACAAACAAAAACCTCCACCATATGAAAAGAAGCGAACTCCCGATATGGGAGTGAGACCAGGTGCCCAGGAAGAGTAAGCATCTCCTGCTTGCATGCAACACCCGTCGCTTCAATTCGGTAGAACTGTCACATCCGGTTACTTCCATTTTGGAAGATATAGAGTACAATCTTTGGTTGGATGGTTCAAATGGTCTATGACAGAATATCATCCACCATTCTTGAGAGTGGAACATCATAGTGTAAGACGAGTTCCCCATATCGACCGTAGAACTTCCTCAGTGACGATGTTAGTCGGTCACAAACATATCCCTGACTGAGAAGCTTATCTGAAAGACGCCTAGCTCTCAGAACAAAATCCGTATATTTGGTACTTGCTCTGGCATAGCGTATCAACTGAGATATGAACACGCCATAAGCAGGCGATGAAGGGATGTTGCTACTCAGAAAAGGAAAGTTTGTAATGCTGAAATTGAAGTCGTCACGTTTGTCATAGAGTGAGGTGTTCATGTGACCATCAGTGTCGTAGGACAACATTATGTCCAAATATGATGCTGAATTATTTGTCTCTGTGGTTTCGTTGACTTCAAGCTCCGAAGGATAGATACTGCTCAGGTAATCCGCGAATTTTGGATTATTGATGGACAACACATCGTCTATGTATCTGTAAGTGAAGTTAAAGTCAGAAGCTAAGTATCTTTTCCCTTCAGAGACCAAAGATTGAATGAATTCAGCTTCGTACGAGTAAAGAAAAATGTCGGCAAGGAGTGGGGCACAATTGGTCCCCATTGGAATTCCGACAATTTGCTGGAAGACCTTTCCTCCAAACACCACAAAAATGTTGTCGATCAGAAAGTTTAACATCTGAATAATGTCTGTTTCAGTGTACTTATTTTCAGAATCGGACTTTTCTTTTACAAAGTAGGTTTTGTCATAGTTAACAACAATAAATTTGTATTTGCGATTACCGTTCTTACTTGTAAACGCATTACTTATAATTTTTGCGAGTCTTTCTTTCAATTTAGAATGTGGAATTGTAGTGTAAAGTGTCGAAAAATCAAAGGCTTTGATCGAATGGACTCTACTAAAATGAGTGGATTTCAGATGTTCTAAAAGTTCCTTCGAATTCTTTAAAATCCACATCTGGTTGATACCACTGCGAGAATACACTGTCGAACAATATTTTTGAAGCCCAGATTTGATTTCAGATAAAATTTTGGTGAGTAAGATCGATACAGATTTGGTAGAACATTTTGAGGAACCAGCGATGAAACGTTGTTTGTACGGATTCTTATGCATTTTAGGTATGCAGTATAAGTATGGTAAATCTAAGTCTAAATTGGTAGTGTCGAAGCCAAAGGAAGTAAGAGCTGATTTGTGGTTATCTATTATTTCAGAGGCAGAAAGGTTTGTTGGGGTGTAAGTGGGATTTCTAGGTGTCGAATTTAAACCCAACTCTTTAATTAGACTGTCGAAATAGTACTTTTTGCAAGTAAATGTGTAATTATTTGGGGCTTTGTCCGCTGGTGTGATGACATAATGTTCTTGGAGGTAGGTGAGCTCTGTGATAACATCAGGGTCTTTAAATATAGACACGAATCTGGTGTTCACAGTTGATTTTAATCGGTTAATTCTAGATAAGAGTAACCCTCTGATTGATTTTATCCATTCGGAAAGGGTGTCGAGCTGTACATCCTCTTTCTTTGCCCAACGTCTTGCATATTCCTCACAAGAGTTTTGTACTTATCATATTTAAATGGCACCTGAAACAGGAGTCCAGTAAAATCCCTCAACTTCATTATCGGGGTGTATAAGACAACATAATTATAACACTGGAGAACATACTTACAGGGTTTCGGTAATTATAGTCAGTAGAATTTACATTCAGATGTAGTTATCGTATATGTATGGTACCAATGAAATATGCTTAGTACAAGTACAATGTAACTGGTCGTGTACAGGAGCGTTCCTACATTGTGATCTCGGGACTGTATTTTGCAACAAAACAAATTCATTCACAATTGAGATCACATATACACTGTGTAGCATCACGTGACATAAGTTGGTAAAACCACGAACACAAAATGGAGGCATACCGCTCGTTTGGAGGAAAGAAAACAGGTACTGTGATGACTTTATCTTTTCATAGCCGATGCCCTTGTAAGATATGATATTTTGATGATTCTTTTATTGTCAATCAAGGAAACATTGTAGTTTTTACAAACATTCTTACAAAAGGAATGTCGTGGTCTTAATATGTTAAACACAATGTTGTGGTGGTTTCCATGCAAATATCTACACCTTTTCTCACAGTGTTTGTAAAATCATCGTCGTTTTACTTACTAACGAGTCCATGGTTGTAATAGTATCTGTTAAGACAAGGATATAGGCTATGAAAAGTTAAAATCTAATCATATGTTTTCTTTCTTCAACTGAGCTTTTTATTTATTCGTGGTTTCACCAATTAAAGTCAGGTGATGCTACACAGTGATATAGCAAGCTTAAACTAGAATTTTTGACGAGGGATAAGGTACCTGTTTTACAGTAAGTGTTTTGAATATATTTCCCTGACATTGTCGCCATAGCACTTTCTATATAGACAACGTCAGACAGTGCACGAGTTTCATATATTGTTTTCATTTTCGTGCTTAAATATCGACGGCGGGTGCGGCTAGCGAACAGGGGATGCTTACTCATCTCGGGCACCTGGTCCCACCTCTAGCTTGCTAGGGGTCCGTCGATGCTTAATTGTGTGCTCTATTGTGAGTGCTATCGAGATTTTCGTCAGGATCTTCTTTAACTCTGTTATGATAAGACAGCAACATTGTTTTCCTATGATAACTATCCCCTCATTTCTTCTATAGAGTTGGAGCACTTCCGAAATACTGTAATAAGATAGATGATTCCAACTCGTCATAGAAAATTTAATTTTCAACGGTATTGAAATGTCTGGTCCATGCTGTAAATTTATCAGGTCTTTAATGATGCTATTGAATTTGCAGACGTTTAACATAGAAACCAGACTTCATTAATGTGTCTATTCTTAAAGGGACGGTGTCCCTGGAAATTAATTAATTTTGCAAAATTTTGGAGTGCAAAATCTTTTCTTTTCATATGAAAGTATACATTTTCATTTGTATAAATTCAAATTTCAGGCCAATCTAACACATATTCGCAGTTATAGACCTTTAAAAACGTAATTTTGAATTTGTGGTGCGCAGCTCTAATTCATTTCACTACAATGTATTGAGTTTTACAATAGAGTTATATGGAGATTTGATTACTAAAAATCGACAATAATAGGGTTGTCACTGCATATTTCAAATAAAACTTTTTATAGGCTCGTTTCGTCCTCTTTCTATACCCTTTGGAATAGATTTTACGTTTTCAATCTAATTTAATTTAGGGACACTATATCTTTAATTCTAATCTATTCTTCAATATACACATCAGTTATCAGACATTATTTGTTTAAGACTTTTGAATCTCTTTCAATTCATGTAATGTAAGCTCAAGAGAAGATTATGTAATACGAATTTTCTACCAAAATGGGGTTGGTAATAAGGATATACTAAAAAACCATATAGTAGATAAGACGTTCTGTGCAAACTTCTTATGGCTTTTTACTTTTAAACATAGTCAATACTTATAAAAGGTTTAAAAGTTGAAATATCATTTTAAATTATACTTTAAACGGTATAAAATACTCCCAATAATCAAAATAATACACATCTTGAGAGACCTCCGAATAATTAAATTTTAGAGAATTGTATTTTACATTAAATCCTATGAATATTTCAGACACTCGTTTTGGTACTATGTAGAACCCCTTTTTATGCGCTCAAAACTTATGTCCGGCTGTAGAATTCTTTTGTAACAAAAAATATTTTCCTGATCGGCGCTCTTGTGTATAATTCTATACAATTATTGCACAGTGATGAGGTCGATATGATGATTTATTTATTGATAAAACCAATATCGACCGTGGCCGAAGGCCGAGGCTGATATTTGTTTTATCACTCCATAAATCATCTGTGCTATAACTGTTTTATCATATATATGAAAACCGGAGGAGAAAAGGGTTACATGTACCCATGTTTTGCTTCCCTTACACTGCTCATGTTTGCATTTTTTCCTTTCAGATAAACATTTTGTATTCTAGTAAAATTTTTTACACTTTAATTTTCATTAAAAAATGCTGCCAAACAGCATACTCAGTCATGTCAGAAACACACAGTTTGCTACCGACTACCGTTTTCCTCTAATACACAAAACCGGTAACGCGTCAATACGACCGGTTCAATACGACGATTAATCGCATTGCACGTGACCGCGTTTTGGCCAATGGGAAAGCTTGTAAGCGGTAACGTAAATTAGGGTATATGATAATTTCAATTGGTCTTAGTGTTTGGTCTATATATTTGATAACTTCGAAAATACGTAACACACGGCTTTGGATACAAAAAAGGTCAATACTTTATATTCATTTGTTGCGGTTAGAGATCTTTAGACCTTTAAGTCAAATTCCTTATCAATATTGTTTTCTGTGGCCAAATATTCTTTTTTCACATTAAAAATCTTATTTCTGGCACCAAGTCCCTTAAACTTTATTTTTGGAACACCCAGTAGCTCTTTAACCTCGGTCATCAACGTATGCTTCTTGTTGGCGAAATCCAAAACCTTACCAACTCTCAAAAATGCTTTGAGTTCTCTTCTATTGACTTCACAGAGTCTGTGAAAACCATAGTTTATTATAATCAATCGGCATTCTCTACTTTTACGGTAGAAGTGCCAAGCATGTCTCCATTCAAGATTTGTTCGAATTCCATCAATGCTGTCGAAGTCGTTCAGATCTGCTATGTACTCATTAGAAAGGAATATCATAAAACTTCTACTTCGATTCATATTTCCTATGACCTCTTCGTCTACTGCTGACCCTGGTAAAGCATCGATGAGAGGGAAGTGCACTCTGTATCCCGAACGTATCAAATCTGGTAGAAATATTTTTAAGATCCATAGCTTCTGTTGTTCCGTTTGTTTCATCGAAGGATATGTAAACATCGAATTTATACTTCTCCCACTCTATCTTGTCAGGATCTTTATTCTGTTTTAAGAGGATTCGAATTTCGTATCTATACATATATACCGTTCCAAGTGTCATTGTAAAGAGAAGAAGAACAATTGAGAAGGCAATGCTGAGATACCTGAACAAAAGATTCTCCTCTTCGCATCCTAGAGCATTGGAAGTTCGGACAATGAAACAAGTCCTTTTCTCGTTCTACATGTCAGAGTGCTGTTCCACTGACATGAAGACGTATCAATCCATTCCTGAATCCACTGGTTGTCACAGTTACAGAATATAGTTTTCCTTCCAAAATGAACATTACAATGGTGAATAATTTTAAAGTCAGTTGTTATTCTATCGAGATGATTAGTTTTGGACAAGTCAATCTGTGACAATATCGTAGTCTCAATACCGTTCAGAAATTTGAAGGGAACATGAGTCAAACTTGTACCACTTAGATTAATTTTTCTTATCCTGCCTAAGTAAGATGCATTCGATAACTGACGTATGCTTGTCTCACTGAAGTCAATATCGAGCTTTCCATCTTCGGGCATTTCATTTGGCATATACATAAGAGACGAATAACACTTTACGTTCGTTATATTACTTACAGGGTAAAAAATACATGTACAAAAATTTGGACAACCCTCTTTACCGGAAATTTCAGATATGAATTCATCCAGTCTTTTATCCAACACCAGCTTTGGGATTGATTCACCTCTCAGCCTTTCCGGAAGATGACATTTGACGTCATAGTAATCTCGCCATAAAATCCTTATAAGATCTTCTAATAGTTGAAGAAATGGTACCATATTTGAGTCACATACCCATTTTGCTCCCCTAAAATCGAATCCAAATTGTGCAAGTTTTCCTAAGACAGCCAAGTCTGGAATTCCTAGTTTATTAAATTCTGGAAACGTTGTAAACTCATTGTCGTTCAAATATACCATTCCACCTTGTCCATATGAAGTACTGTCGTTTATTAGAAGTCCACCTTCATTTACAAAAGATGTAATTTGATTGTTGTTTGCATTTATGGAACAAAAAGGCTTTCCTAACTGCCATATTTGACATATCTATAGTTCGCAATAAATTGTCGGGCAGCAAAATATCCAATAAGCCTAGTTCCGGTTTCGAAAAGGTGAAGGGCTCAATTTTTTCGATTACATTCTCAGAAAGATCTAGATAACGAAGGAATGCAAGCCCTTCAAACGTACTATTTCTGACGTAACGTATTAGATTTCCTCTTAAACTCAAAGTATCAAGCTTGAGACACATGAAATTCCATCGATATCGCTTATTCTGTTATTCGAGAAGTCTATGTTTACCAAATATGGGAAATTGCACAAATTTACCGGAAACGACTTCATAAATCCTTGTGCATGTATTAGGTGATAGTATTTACGATCCTAATACCCTGGGTTCGATTATTTTCGTTATTCCGCTTCTTCTGACATATTCTAAGTCAAGATATCCATTATCACTCTCATTTTCAGGAAACTCCCAAGCTGTTTTGGTGTGACAGACGCAACACTCATCGACAGGATTTGGCTTCCCTCTCTGCCCAGGCTTTACAATGCACAAAATTGCAGAACAAGTCATCTCTTTCACTTTTCGGTCTGCTTCCAGCTACTATAGAAATCAGAATAACACGAAACAGTACAGTACATATAAACACTGATGAATATAGCGAGAAGAAACTGGTAAGCAAGCATGTCTAAAATTGAGAGTATCTAATATTGCTATAAAAATTCTGGTCGATAAACAGATTCATCAGGAAGTGAATAAACAGGTGTTTGTGTATTATACTGGATGTCCAAACCTTAAACGTGTCATCTTATATTCGAGCAATAAAAGCAATGATTGGATATTTAATATATTAATGCAGATGGGTACATTTTAAAACGTGTAACTTTAAAATACATTTCTATATATGAAGTGTTGCAATTCTAAACAATGCCGACAATTATATACGATGAATCTATGTAATTTTAACAGGTTACACAATCTTATCGGATTATATAGCTGATCGACATTTAAAACCTATTCGTATGCCTTTATGGTAATAAGAATGGCTTATTAGTCCCCTGCCGGCAACGCCGAAAGGGACTCTTATTGATTCATAAGATATATAGATCTGTATCTCTTAGAGATATCAGGACATTGGGTTTTCAAACTGGGAAATGTTAAACGTCTTCAAATTCAATAGCATCATTCAAGAACATGTAAATTTGCAGCATGGACCAGCCATGCACGTTTCGGGTACTAAAGAAATAGCATTAAACGTAAATGGAATAATACTTTTATTTCACGATTGAATTGTGTACCTTTAAAAGAAAGGAGGGGATATCCAACAACACTCGGTTGCATTATCCACTGCAAAACACCAAATGCAAAAATCCAGAGCAGACACACGCCATAGAAACATGTAACACAAAAGACAACACATAAACCAACGAGACAAATGGTCAACTGGTGCCGACTTTTGACGGTTTATCTGCTACGCAAGTAGCAGAAGGGGTAGTTATCTGGATTACGTGCACACAACCCTCCAACTTTTCAGATTACCAAGAGGTCTCGAAGAACGCACAAATGTGGTGTAAAATAACCTCGGAGTCCTCACTCTAAGATGAACATACAAACAGACAGCATGACGCAGGGTCCCAAGAAACACACAGATGGATCTGTAAATGGATATAAAAACAGAAGCCATACGAAATAAAGACCTTGCTCTGCCGGCTGTAGCGAGTTCATGCATGTGAACATCCGAGGAGTCCCTCTGAGATTCAGAGAGGACAGGTGGTCGGGGCACTGTCTTCTCTCAAGAGGTTTGACAAGGCCCGTTATGGAGTCCTGTCGTCACAGTCATTTAGAGTGCAATTCTTAGGAATGCGCTGGTACAAGGTTGTAGATTGGTCCAGTAACGAGCCAAGTGTCTGTCTGGTGACAAAAGAATCATATCCACGGTATAAAAGGCATTTGATGATATTAATACAATTTATATGTAATTCTGTCTACCTTTGATCCTTCTTATTTTGTTAATTATGTCACCATAAAATGCCGGTTGTAAAATACCCTAAATAATATAAACCTATATAGTTCCTAATAAAGTCCGAATTTCAAAAGAAGTTGACTATAATTTTTGTAAACATTTCAAGAAAGTCTTTACTAGTTTGTGAAAACGAAAGTTCTTGCCTAAAAAGTTTCTTCGTAATTAGCAAATTTCTACTATGAGAACCCATAAATGCATATGACTTACAAGGACAAACTATTATATACCCAGGAACACTATCGAATATAAACAATAATGACTGATTTCATAGTAATAAGGATTTTCCAGAAATTATCGATTTTTAAATAGAAATTGAGATTTTCCACCAAAAATAGCAAGATTATCAAAGAAATCTCTTCTAACTCATTAAACTTGATCACATTTATGCCATCCAATTCTATGAAACCTCTCCAGCTTTGATTAAATACAAAATATAAATTTTAAAAATATTCACAGAAATAAGTGAAATTTGCACATAAATTAGGTTTTTTTGCCCCAAATTAAGATATAAATTAAATTTCAGTTATCAAATGACATTCCTATCCATTGATAATAAGAAACAGCTAAAACATATCAATTTAGGCAAATTAAAAGAGCTAGTACTTATTTTCTCAAAATAAGTGTTTTTTTGCATTAAAAATGCAAATTTTCCCAAAAATGATGGTTTTAATGAATTATTACATTTAATTCACAATCATCTGACAAGATGATTACTTTCTATTATGATAATAGCTTTAAATGTATAGTTTTAGAAAAGAAAATGAATAGAATTTTTCCAGAAATCTGTTATTTTAGACAAAAAACAGACATTTTGCCCCAAAATTAATTAGAAAATATACCTTTTATGTTTCATATATGTAATATAGGAGTGAACCGGAATAATTAAAGTTCAAAATACATTCCTGCTATCATTTCAAGAAGTTCTATAATAGATTCAATAAATATTCTCCAGAAATCAGCTATCTTTAAATGAAAAAATACGTCTTTTCCCCCAAAACACTTTGATTTTGAAAGAAATGTTAGTAACCATATATAATCTGAAAGAGTGAAAAGATACACAAGAAAATAGCTTTCAATCATTGCTTTCATAATAAATAAGGGTTCTTTAAATAAATATACAGAAGTCTGAGATTTCTAATTGAAAATACAGGTTTCTGTATAAAATAATTAATTTCGAGGATTTTGAAAAAAAAAATAAAAATATAAAATATATGTCATTTAAAGAGGAGACTTAAAGATTTTTTTTTTTCAAATCATGATTTAACGATCATATGCAATATTGAGGAGCTGAGAAGCAGAAATTAATTTAAATTTCCTCAAATTTCTGTGAAGTTTGCAAAAATTCGACTTCCCCCCCCCCCCCAAAAAAAAAAAAAAGGAATTGGAACATGCAACTTATTTCATTTAAAAGTAAGCATCAAAAATACTTTTTATTCACACTTTTCAATTTTTAAAAACATCAACCATATAAAATTTATAATTTTTTTCATATTTTCAGTGATTTTTTGACTAAAAAACATGTTTTTCCCCCAAAAACACCACTTTTGCAATGGAAATTTCCATGAGACAATTTTTTTTATCTGAAAGAGCGCAAAAAATGCTTCAAAGTAAGGCCGGTTTTGGAGGATCAAGGGGGGAAGTGGTGCACCCAACCCAGTGATACATCCCAGACTAAGAGTTTTTCTTTAAAATCTTGGCAGAGAGAGACCCGTTCTTCTTCTCATGAACAACCATGACACTCACCTGTCTCTGGACTCTATAGAGTTAGCCATTCAGAATAACGTTGAGATATTGGCTTTGCCTGCCCACACGTCACACTTCCTTCTACCTCTTGACCAAATTGTTGGGGTGTTGAAGTCAACATTTGGTGATATAGCACGATCCATAAAGTCGGATCTTGTTATTAGAATGTCTCTGAATGTCAGTCGGACTCCTCGGGGGATAACATACATGAGCTCGCGGCGGCAGAGCACGAATTGCATTACGTACGCCCTCTTATTATATCCATTTACATATTCATCTGTGTTGCTTGGGCCCCTGCGTTTTGCGGTCTTGTTTGTGTGTGGTCATCTGACACTGAGGAAGTTGTTTTACACCACAGTTGTACGTTCTTCGAGACCTCTGGGTAATCGGAAAAGTGGGAGGGTTGAGCGCTCGTAATCCAGGATAACCACACCTTCTGCTATTTCCGTGGCAGATGGCCGTCCTAAGTCGACACCGGTTGCCCATTGATCTCGTTGGTTTATGTGTAGTCCTTTGTGTTGACGTTCCTTGTCCCTTATTCGTCTCTTTCTGTGCTTGTCTGTTTTGTGTTTTTGCATTGAGTGTTTTGGGGTTTTGCTGTGGTTGCTACAACCTGGTGTTGTTGGAGATCCCCTCCTTTGTTATTAGGAAAAACAGGTTTGCGCAAGTCCTGCAATATGCAATGAACAAAGCGTGGTCCCGTCATGTTGTCAAGGAGTCATTCAGGAAGACGGGAATTTCTCCAGTTAAGTATGATGTAATTGACAAATCTTTGTAAGGAAAGAAAAAGGAAAAGCCCATGGGCAGAGCACAATGGAGTCTGTTGACGGTGAACCGTGCGACAAATGCTTTACTGTTATAGTAAACCCTTTGGTAGCATCGGGATTAGTATCGAAGATATCGAACATACTTATGCCATCCGAGCTTCCGAAAACGTCTACGGAGAAACGCCCAACTCGGATCACGGGTGCCCGTGTTCTAACCGGGGAAGAATTCAGAGAAGAGTTGAAGAAGATGGAGAAAAAGGAAGAAGAACAAACGTGAAAGGGCAGAAGAAGGAGAAAGGAAAAGGGAGGAGACAAAGAAAAGAGGAACTCGAGGAAAGAAAAAAGGAGAGGAAGAGAAAAAGGAATGAAAAAAGAAACGCCACAAACAGACGCAGAAACGTCGATGAGAACACGGATTTAATTACCGATACAGAAGAACTACCGGAACTAGCAAGACCCAAACGAAAACGTCGCCGAATGCCAAGTCAGAGGATATGACAATGATGAAGATAATGGTATTCTGCGGATCGAGTGTGACGAGGGGGGTAGCTATAACTGATTTCACTACGAATGCCTCGATCGTGAAAAAAAAAAAACAAATAGACTGCGATCTCAGTCTGGTATCAGATAGTTAATGGCTT
Organism: Pinctada imbricata; assembly: GCA_033119305.1. NCBI lineage: Eukaryota > Metazoa > Mollusca > Bivalvia > Pterioida > Pteriidae > Pinctada > Pinctada imbricata. Next base: position 33,759,202 of record VSWD01000012.1, on the reverse strand, counting down.
TGTCCTGCTTGTGATCGAAAGTAAACCCCTCCTTTCGATCACAAATAATAATTTAAACAGATGTGGATATTGTCCTATGACATATTAAAATTAAGATTTCAAACATGCAGTTATGACTACTTTAAAGTCGTCATTGCTGCATATTTAAAATTTTAATGGACATTTTTCAAGTTGACGTCCTTCGCACTTTAGGAGTTATATATAAAAGAAATCAGGCGCGATTAAAAAAGTAAAATCTGAACACACAATGGATGAAATTACACCAGAGAGCTTTAAATATATGTTTCACACATAAAACAAATAGCGGTGTCCGAAGTGCGAAGTCCGCGAAGACGAAAAATGCCCAGTGTGTCATAGGACAATATATATTTATTGCATTTTTTCGTAACAATCTTTTATAGGCACTTTGATCTGAGCGAAAATAAAAAAGAAAAATTGCCATATATTCATGACGTTTTGTTTTATTTTCACAAGCTGCAATCATGGTATTAGTCCCCGTTTTTATTTCCTTCGATGGCGACTGATACTGAATTTTATTTTTGCTCAGATCCAAATGCCTAGGATTCTTTCATCTATACCTTCGCATAAGTCGATATATATTTAGATCTATTATAGGGTCATTCTATCGTAATTCGGTGATACCCCAATAAACATCGAGAGAGAGAGAGAGAGAGAGAGAGAGAGAGAGAGAGAGAGAGAGAGAGAGAGAGAGAAATATAAAATGAAGCTAAGCAACATGATCAGTTTGATTTTTCTACTTATCTCTGCAATTATAAACGCTATGTATGAATTTTACATTGATTATAAATGACATGAATTTCTAATAGATAACATTGAAAATTTATTATATGCATATCACTCTTAATTGAACATGACTGTAATTAAATCACTGAAATAAAAAAAAAGTTTAAATTGTCTCATTTGCAAACGAACGAAAACGTTTTCTGGTAGGCGGAATTGTGGTTTTGATGATGTACGCTGTTTTTTATGAGAAATTATATAGAAAATTTTTAAAACCATATGGCGGAATTGCGGGAACGCTCTATCTTTAATAAAGATTATTGTATTGTAATATGACATAGGATAAATGCCTACAGTAGTGTCATATATTCAAAAATTGTTATAGGTGTTGATTTTTTTTTGCTTAGATAAGAACCTTTCACTGTGTATACAAAAAAGGGGCGTTACATGTATATTTCTTGCACACAGAACATACTAGTGATCATTTTTGTCTGAAAGAGCATCAGAAACTACCCTAACGAAAAAATACTATAGTATACTATAGTATACTATAGTAAACTATAGTATACTATAGTATACTTTACTACACTATACTACATGTGTAGTAAAGTAAAGTTTCGTGTAGTATAGTAAAGTTTTGTGTAGTATAGTAAAGTTTCGTGTAGTATAGTGTAGTATAGTAAAGTTTTGTGTAGTATAGTAAAGTTTTGTGTAGTATAGTAAAGTTTCGTGTAGTATAGTAAAGTTTCGTGTAGTATAGTAAAGTTTCGTGTAGTATAGTAAAGTTTTGTGTAGTATAGTAAAGTTTCGTGTAGTATAGTAAAGTATCGTGTAGTATAGTAAAGTATCGTGTAGTATAGTAAAGTATAGTGTAGTATAGTAAAGTTTTGTGTAGTATAGTGTAGTATAGTAAAGTTTTGTGTAGTAAAGTAAAGTTTTGTGTAGTATAGTGTAGTATAGTAAAGTTTTGTGTAGTAAAGTAAAGTTTTGTGTAGTATAGTGTAGTATAGTGTAGTATAGTAAAGTATTGTGTAGTATAGTGTAGTTAAGTATCATAAAGTATTATGTAGTCATTTAAAAGTATATTAGTACAGTATCATTTAGTATTTTGTTTTATTTCACATAAAATTTAAAGTGAAAATTTCAAAATGACACTATTTAAAGAAAATAGTCCATGAAACAAAGATATGAATACATTTGTTTTTCTGTATCAACAATAGTACTATTTGGTATTTATTATTGGTGTACTACTAGAATCATCACTAATAATCGATTATTGCTCAATCATTGCTTTCGATTCTGATAATAGATTATGACTCTCAATAATCATGATATGACTCTCAATATTCATGATAATTGATTATAAAGCAAAATAGTTTAAGATTGAATTTTTATGAAAAAGACATTTCAACTATTGAGAGGCAAGATTGAGTTGAAATAGAAGTATGACATCAAAATGGGAAGACACAATGCTTGTAGATCTATATACAAACAGATCTGTACACCAAAATATATCCTGTTTGTCTACAACATAGTAATAACTGTACTGTGATATTATAAAAGTATCATGTATATGTTGTAGTGCTGCAAATATTCACCATGGTTTTCAATTAACCACAGTTCTTGTTAACGGTTTGATTCACAGCACCCCACTGTCTCCATATTGAGCTTTTTCGATTCATTTGAAAAACATGTACATTAAAGATATTAAAGTAATTCAAGATATATTAAGGTGATTGACACGTCGTAGTATTGCTCTCTTATTGGGATTATTCTTTTATAACTGTAGAAAATTCAATGTAAGAGTGCTCAAAACCCATTTTTAAGTGTGATTTCACCTTTATAGTCAGAAATCAAAGACTTGAGATACGAATCACATCGAAAGCAAATAGGGTGATTCACTTTACAGCCCTATATATGTCGAGAGTGGAACAAGAGAATTTTGTAGCCTGCAAGTAGGCTCGCAGCTTATTTATGCAAGGACTAAATAAGTAATGAACTTCAAGGTAACAGTATGAATACCCATTCTTTCATAATTTGCTACATGGTTGTCAAATGTGAAAAAAATGTGACATCTAAATGCACACATATAACATGTGAAACAACTGTACTGTGTTATGTGTCATATGTAAAAGGAAATTCGAGCTACCTATGTTGTCTATGCAACTGTAAAAAATCGCAGCAATTACTCGGCAATCGTATTCATAATTGGGTTTATTAAAAATACGATGGTCAGTTAGTATAATTTCAGATCAAGCATACCAGCAGGCTTGGCTAATCTTCTTTCTTCTAATATTATTCGACTTCGTCATCGTACAATTCGTTCCAAAATGTCTTCTCACTCTTCTATTTATTTCTAGTATTTCCCTCTGCTATTTGGAGTAAATTGGGAACTGATATGTCAAAATTAAGAGAAATCCACCACGATACCCAATCCTTTGTATCGACCCCATCCCCACCTCGGGATTCAAGGTCCGCATGGATAAGAGAGAGAACGTGAGAATCCTAGACCTGTACAACGTATAAATAAATGCGAAGGGGGAGGGGGGGGGTTCAACACAAAAAGACTGTATCAACTCTAGGTATCATGTACATTATCATTTTTCCAGTGGTTGATTCAGGGAGGAGCGGAGGGGGCGCCCGCCCTCCCCCCGGCACTAACCCCAAATTTTCCAAAAACAGGTATATTTTTGCCCATTTTCAGTATTAATCGGCAAAATTCGCCCCTTGACCCCCGGCAAAGGGGGCGCTGGATCCGCCACTGTTTTCTACTCTGGGCAGATTTTCTGAAAGTGGGGGACATATTCTGAATTTTCCCAAAAGTAAATCCCGTTACGTTTTTTTCTTTCTTTCTTTTGTTTTTGTTTTTTGTTTTTTGTTTTTTTGTTTTTGTTTTTTTGTTTTTTTCTTAAACAGGCTGGAATCAAATCCCACCTACCATCCCGTCTCCTCTTTCCGACAGGCTGTGACAGTGTCCAACCCTCTACCAGAGATCGCCGGTTACTCATAATTTACGAATTCATGTACATGTATATATAATATTTCCAAAATATGATCTCTGTCTTTTGGCCTTAGAAAATATGCTGGCCGGGACCGAGTGTGGTGAATCCCGAGTTTCTCTGATATTATTATTATTATTATTATTATTTTACGTATTTTATCTGATTCTCAGTACAAAATTGATAAATAAGGTAAATTGGGTGGGGGGGGTTACTTTCTATATTTGAATGAGATACTTGAAAATAACCATGATAATGAAAAATTGCTATTTATAAAACTAGCCTTTTATATATTCTGAATCTGATTGGTTTTATCGACTTAGAAGATTTAGATGACGTATATATGGTAAATTAAAAAAAAAAGACTTCTGGAGAGCTTTTTTTTCATTTCTAGGATTTTGACCTTACGAACTATAAGATCACAAATGAATGTAGGGAATGGACTCTAGTGCTTGTTTGTGTTTGTGTGTGTGTGTGTGGGGGGGGGGGGGGGGGGTTATGCGGTCACCTTTTACTTCAAACTTGAATTTGTCCGATTTCTTTCTTTAATTTACCATATAATTATTCCTTTTTTTCTTTCCTTCTTCTTTTTTGTTTGTTTGACAATATTTTTGAAGTAAAATTTCACGCTTTCTATTTTACTCGCCACCTTTTATGACTGACATCATACAGTCCCCCCCCCCCCCCCCGCCATTGAACATAATGTAGGGGTCACTGAAGGACGGTATATATATATGGAGCATAGAAATAGTATCTCCTGACAGTTTTCCAATTTTCGGTGACCTGTGCTCTCGCTTGCCAGTTGTACATATATATAAATCATAAAAGGGCTTCAACAGGTTTTTTTTATTTTTTTTATTTATAGTTTATGGTTTTGTTTTTATATTCCTCTTCACAAAGTCCGGAATCCTCTTTCAACCTATTTTCTAGATCCGCCTTCAAGATTTGAATGATGTTTATGAAGATTTCCGATTAAGGAAAGGGATAACTAGTTGTTTTATTTCGTTTTATTTATTCATATATAGTCATTTTCTATCGGTTTGGCGCTGAATATAAAAAAAACTCAGGCTTGACCCCCTCTCTTTCTCTATCTCTCTCTCTGTGATAGAACCTGCATAGCGTTGCATAATTGACATGCCGAAGTTGCATGCATCAGTGATTGTGTACTTGTCAAAACAAACTAAGTACGCGGCCGCACCTCCCCCGCACCTCCCCCGACTCCAATTGACATGCAATTTACATGGGGTCAATCGTTACGTAACTGGTATTTGTGACCTTTTCAAAAGGTATACATAGCCCTTCGCTAATGCTATAGCTCTATTGAATTAGTTTTTGCGTACATGTATTGATTTTTACAGATTTTTTTTTCTAGAAATGTCTTAATAAACATTAATGCTGAATCGTGTTGACTTTAAAAGTGTGTATAAGTCCTTGTTATTAGTAAAATACATAAATTAGAATGATACCGTAGTTATATATGCAGATCCAGAGTCATCTAGCTTTGAGGAGGAGGAGAAGGTTCAAGAGGAAAATTTGCTATTCCTACAATATAGGGCTTGGGGAGAAAAGAGGGGGACGGGCAGCCCCCTCCACACCCCTAAATTTGCCACTGATGTACAAGACGATTCATAGTCAAATTTTCAGGAATTTGACTAGAAAACTAAAATAAATACCTGCGAAAATATATTTTGTCTCTGATATAGAAAAGGAATAGGAAAAATATGACATTTATTTACAAATTGAGGTAGGAACTACATTTTTTTAATTTCTCAATCCGTTTCCCAACTAAAATTCTGTTTTAATTGGTATTGACAAAACGTACATTGTCGCATATTTCAGTTATCTATTTGTTTCTTTTAAAATATACGTATAAGAGAAACAAGAAACTAAATAAATTAAAAAAATAAATAAATAAATAAATAAATAAATAAATAAATAAATAAATAAATAAATCACCCTGCCGCTATGGTATGAATGTGAGGCAAAGTCGCCGTACGGAATGGCGTCCGCTAGTCGACAAAATTCCACCTCCTCCAAATCGAAGTAGAAATAAATAAAGTTTTCTTCACTCTGTGTTAAAGTTTGACTAGTAGTTTACAAGATGGAACCTAATGGAAACCACTCAACCAAGTTTCATAAAAGGAATCTTGGTGGAATTAAACTACGTGATCCGGATTTCCATGCCTTGGAAACCACTGGGAAACATTCAACTCCGGTTTCTATGCAGTTTCTAGGTGCTGTGGGAGATAAGGGAAATACATGTATCGAGTAAGCGGAGGGAGTTCAAGATAGATGAAAATAGAATTTCAGATAAAATGTTTATTTGGGTTGGGTACATATACTTTGCTATTGAAAATTGTGAGGCCGGGGGATATGGGAGGATGTTCCTCCTATCGATGGGAGTCCGGGCCTTCCGAGAAATTGAAAAAAAATTGACAAATAGATTCCTCTTGAGAGTATTCGAACATGATTCAGTTTTAGCAAACGATGTACAATATAATTCTTTGACATTCTCTACACCTACAAACGCAGCTCAGTTACCGGGACCAGGAATTGCCCGCAAAAATCCTTATGTTTACCCGTTTTATTTTCTTAAATTTTTATAATTCTTAATTTATCTTTATAAAGATATCGTCATTTATTGTTGAATATATCTTGTGATGCTTGTTTGCATATACACAATATGGCCAATGTCATTCTTCCTCCACCACTTGTACAAGAACATTTATAAGAATTATTTTCCTTTTACTGTTTTCTTCATTCATAAGAAATAACTTTTTCCCTCCATTTTTTTCTCATACATATTTATTATTGTGGCTACTCACAGTGTTTCAAAAACGCTTTATTACATTGTAACTGTTTGTATGCTTTAACCTTATGGGCCTTAATGACTGTTTGCAAATAAACCATACCATACTATACCCGTTTTATTTTATAATGTACATGAAGATACTATACTCTGGATCCCCTGACCCGGGTTGCACCCCCCTTGAAACAAAATCTAGGGACGTACATATCCGCCCATGTATTGTTGTCACCAACTTATCCTTCGAAAAATCTTAAATAGATGAATAATTGATTTTATTAAAATACTTAAAAAAAAACACAATATGTTAACATTTTCTATTTAATCACCTTTAATACTTAAAATTATAATAATAATACATATATTAATAATATCAATAAATTGTGGATTATTGTGTATATGCGGTGAAAGATTAAACTTTATGTGACATTGAAGATACCGATAATTCGAAAGCATTAATCGTACATGTACGGAATACCTTTCGAATATACAACGGGGTAAGTAAAAGAGATCGATACATGTACCATTCATCGCGAATGTAAGCGCGGATCTAGAGGGGGTATGTAAGACCCCATTCATCGAATGTAAGCGCGGATCTAGAGGTGGTATGTTGGACACCCCCAATATCCCTTGGATTTGAAAATATCATCGAATCTTATTTTTGCATATATATATTTTCTAAAATTATATAATGAACCCCCTCTCCTACTCCGGACTCTGTGGACTACATGTGTATACTTCAAAGTCCTTGTATAGTCTTGTTTTTATTCTTTATTGTTTTTAATCTTTATTGGCTTCGCATCTAAGTTACCTCTCTCTCTCTCTCTCTCTCTCTAACGTATATAATTAGTAGATCAATACAACCTCCTCTAAGCAGTTGATGATCGACAAGTGAATGTTACTTTGAAAAAAATAGATTTACATGTATACTAGAATGCTTTGAATGTACTAGTACACATTTTTTTCTAATTTTAAATCAGACATAATATCATGATTTCATTTGAACCACCGCTGTGAAAGGCCCCCGAATCCCTACCTACATAATCAGGCGTTACTCCCCCCTCCCCTCCCGCTCGATACTCAATAATTCTTTAGGCACGGTCCATTTGATATTCTGGGGGGGGGGGGGGGGGGGCTTGGGTTTTTTTCGAAAAAAATAATTTTGCTCTCAATTTTGATGAAAAAAATAAATTTGCTTATGGTGTGACAGAAAAAAATAATCTTGCTCTTACAAATAATCTGAATTTGAAGAATTACCATTAAACTTCGCTAAAATTCTTGAAAATTTTTCGGCTCTCGCTTCGCTCGCCGCATTTTTCAAATCGTATCAAAAAATTTTCGCTCGCTTCGCTCGCCATAGTTTTCTATCAAAACATTATTCACTAATAGCATTTTAAGTTCACATATTTGAAGATATCAAAAGTTATTCATGTCTGTGAATGAAAAAGGGCTTCCTTAAAAGCTTAAATATATTTTCAATATTTATGTATTGCTGTTAATACATGTTGCATGTATCCCATAGAGTCATGTTCAAGTAAGCTTGGAAGGAGAACTTCAGTTATTCACCAATTCACAATTCTTAGTAACATTTAAGAAATTGTCTAGGAGACCTTCCCCTCAGACCCTCTTTTACATGTTATATACATGTACCTTATATTAAATATTGAGAATTGTATTGTAAAAGTCTTTTATCTCTCGAGATCTGTTTAAAAGTGAATTGAATACTTGCATAAAAATATACTATTATTAATATTTAGAATTTTGAGTAAAAATATGAATAATTTCTATTGATAAAACACAAACATTCTTAACATGCGCATCACTTTGTTAAAAAAATTTCCTTGCTCCAACTTTGCCTGAAAAAAATAATTTTGCCCCGGTCCGGGGTGAAAAAAATAATCTTGCTCCGACAAAAAACCCAAGCCCCCCCCCCCTGAATATCAAATGGACCATGCCTTAGGGATCCGGCTTTGGGGATACCTCCTATATGCTTGTTACCCTGGACCCGCTCCTTTTCATCACTTTCGCTGCAACCCCTCTTCCCCGGGACTCTTGATCTTGAAAATATGCTCTGGTCTTGCCCACCCAGTACTCCTAACATAGATATGGAGTGTCTTGGACTTCTATATATAGACGTCCCAAACTTGAGAAGGACATCGACGAGAAATTGGATAAAAGTGAGAAAAAAGCAAGGTAAACTGAGTACTCACAATCATATTTTACAAGAATTTGATATGGAATATGATTGATGGGAGATAGCTTCGTTTAAGATATTCTCGTGGTAATGTTAACGTTTTGTAACTCGAATTGCCTCTGACTGTTATTCACTATTGTGATATACCATGATGTAAACAAAGCCTACCTATCTTTTGTGTTACATAATTCAAATGTATTCCACTTACTGAATTCATATTCAATCTAAGAAACTTAAGCATATTTGTTTGAAAGTAATTTATTCTCAGAAACTTGGGGAGGGGGGGAGGGGCTTGCATCAGTTCAATGATCATTGTCTAATTTCAGACACTATGCACATTTAAAAATGTACTACAAAGAAGTTGTGTAATAAAAAATATTGATCATGTAATAATCCCCCATACACTGTAGATTTGGAATTATGGTACAGCTTTAAGACACATTTCTGTGAAGTTTTGTGCAGATCAACTACACATTAGATTTTGTCGAGCGAACGCAAAGCGAAACTATTTTGCATTAAATCTGGCACATGCATATATAATATATAATGATTCTACAGTATATAGCATATTTTGATATTATTAAAAACCCTTGGACCTCAAATCATAGAATACGAAGCCAAATACGCTATCTTATTTAATGTGCATTGCACAGTACCTCTTGACTTAAGTAACGTTGTACTATGACATCATTTTTATCTCGTAATGATGTCATGCCAAGCTTTGTATCAGCCTTTCTGAAAATTCTAAAAGCCTAGACGAAACTTATTAGAAATACTATAATTGGGCATAAATTCTACTTTTTATACGCTCGTCAGTTGACGGGTCGTATTATGGTACAATGTATGGCGAAGTCCGTCCGTCTGTCCGTCCGCCTATGGAACACAATAACTTGAATATGCGTCAACGGATTTTCATGAAATTCATACATTATGATTGGACTGTGAAGAGGAAGCCGCCTTTCGATTTTCATGTTCATCCGATTTGTCGTTACAGAGTTATGGGACTTAGATTTTTAAAATACAGTGAAAATATACTAAAATAGTTTAAAATTATTAAAAAATCTATTTTTGGTCGGAATGTTTTGAAATTTTGTATACTTCAAGTAGAAAGGATGTTCTTTGATATATGTAACGGGTTTTTAATTTTTTTGTCGCATAACCGAGATATTGTGTGTAATGGGAAGGGGGGGGGGTTATATGCACATACATGTTAAGCCAAGGGCAAAACATAGGCGCATGGAACGCAATAACTTCAATATGCGTCAAGAGATTTTCATGATATTCATACATTATGATTGGACTGTGGAGAGGAAGCCGCCTTTCGATTTTCAGGTTCATCTGATATGTTGTTACAGAGTTATGGGACTTAGATATTTTAAAATACAGTGAAAATATACTAAAATAGTTAAAAATTATTTCAAAAATCTATTTCTGGTCGAAATGTTTTGAAATTTTGTATACTTATGGTAGAAAGGATTCTCTTTGACATATGTAACGGGTTTTTAATTTTTTGGTCACATAACCGAGATATTATGTGTAATGGGAGGGGGGGGGTTATATGCACATACATGTTAAGCTAATGGGCAAAATATAGGCGCATGGAACGCAATAACTTGAATATGCGTCAACAGATTTACAGGATATTTCTACATTGTGATCAGACTTTGAAGAAGAAGCTGCCTTTCGATTTTCAGGTTCATCCGATTTGTCGTTACAGAGTTATGGGACTTAGATATTTTAAATACAATGAAAATATACTAAAATAGTTCAAAATTCTTAAAAAATCTATTTCTGGTAGAAATGTTTTGAAATTTGGTATACTTCAAGTATAAAGGATGTTCTTTCACATATATAACGGGTTCTTAAATTTTTTGTCACATTATCCAGAAATATGTGTAATGGGGGGGGGGGGTTATATGCACATACATGTTAAGCTAAGGGCAAAATGTAGGTGCATGGAACACAATAACTTGAATATGCGTCAACAGATTTTCATGATATTTGTTCATTGTGATCAGACTTCGAAGAGGAAGCCGCCTTTCGATTTTCAGGTTCATCCAATTTGTCCTTATGGAGTTATGGGACTTAGATATTTTGGTGGTGTGAAAAAAATCTTGCTGCGTGAGCGTAAGCTTTATTTCTGTTATAACTATATATGACTATCAGTGCAAATGTACGAAAATCTAATGCGCATTCATGTGAACAAGGCATTATAAAAAAAAACATCCTGATTGTCCATGCCGTTACATTTTATGTTAGAAAGTTTCCCGTAGTGTAATTAAGTTTCATAAAGTTTTGTGTAGTATAGTTAAGTTTCATAAAGTTTCGTATAATATAGTAGAGTTTCGTGCAGTATAGTAGAGTTTCGTGTAGTATAGTAAAGTTTCATGTAGTATAGTGTAGTAAAGTTTTGTGTAGTAAAGTTTCGTGTAGTATAGTAAAGTTTTGTGTAGTATAGTAAAGTTTTGTGTAGTATAGTAAAGTTTCGTGTAGTATAGTAAAGTTTTGTGTAGTATAGTGTAGTATAGTAAAGTTTTGTGTAGTATAGTAAAGTTTTGTATAGTATAGTATAGTAAAGTTTTGTGTAGTAAAGTATACTATAGTATACTATAGTACTTTTTCGTTAGGGTACACACGCTCACCATTTATATTCAATATGAGAAAAGTTCCCCCTTATAAGTGATTTTAATTACAAAATATTGTTTTCCCAAAAATTTCCACTTTTGAACGGAGATATTCACGAACACTTGATTATCTCAAAGGCAACAAAGAATGCTGCAAAATCGGGCTTGTTTGAGGTGTTGCAGCGGAACCGGTGAAACATTCCAGACTACTTTGAACTTCTTTTATTTTTATTTTTCATAAAGACAATCTCTCTTTACTTCTGACTCAAAACACATCGTACACATGAATTGCTTTTGAAAATGTTATTTGAGGGAGCATGCAGAATTAAAAACATTCATATCATTAAATATTTAGTTTCGAATTTTACAAAATTTGATTATGCATAGAACACGATGTTTTACTCAAACTCTATCTTGGAGATCTATCAAAATGTTTTTGTCATACTAAATATGACAGGTTTCAATGTAGCTGTTGCGACGGGTGTTGCATGCAATCAGGAGACGCTGACTCTCCCAGAACACCTGGTATCACTTCGGAGTGTTGTTCATTCCGGGGTTCGCAGCCGTTCCGTTGACAATAGACCTTCTTCATATTACCGTTAGACTTGCATTTTAGACAATCCAAGACCCGACATAACTACTTTTGACGTTATTTCTAATTGTGACGTCATAATTCAGATGCGACGTCAAAGTTAAAGGTTACGTCAAATGTTGTCATGTCGGGTCTTAGGATGTGTAAAATGCAAGTCAAATGCGGTAATGTAAAAATCGTCTATTCTCACAATTTGGCCTTGGCTTCTCGACTCTGAGACAGAATAAGTGTTAGGAACTTTTTTATGTTAATCACTTATTTATTCATAATCATACTGGTTTCAAATCGCATTTTACATCAAATTCTACAAATGTTCAGCGTTTTAACAGAATGGGAGTTCTAACAGAATAGACGCTTCAGCGAGCACCCATAACTTACTTCCTGAATGGAAGATTGTTTGAATTAAACAAATCATTCAACGGCTTAAAATTACCATGTATAATCTGATAATATCTTTTGTAGCATAACATTACCAACCAACACCTTTTTTAAGTCCTCAGTTTATGGATTATATTGAATTGTGATATTGATCACTTAGGCGTAATAAAATGAACAAATGTGGTTTTATAAACCGACAGACCCTCTTTATGTCGGAGTATGAATACATGAGTTTAACATACAACATTTATTACTTCATAAAACGATTTATTTTATGGGCCATCATGGTTTTATTTGTAAATCTCTGCGTTATAATTTGTTGTTTGCTAAACATATGCCCTTGCGGATCTAGTAGATATGAAAAGTGGACACAGGAAGGATCCGAAAGGGATGATTTGTTTTGTGATTTGGAATTTTGTGAGGTTTGGAGTGAGCAGAAAAAATATCCAGTCAGCGAATGCTGTGTTTGTCTTACAAAAGCGTCATGGGAGTTATCAGAAAATGCGACCGAAATCGGGTATCTTGAAGTCGAATATCTAAACAGAAAAGGCGAATTAGTTATTGGTGAAACGACAGATGTAAATAAAGAGTATTTGCATCTGATACATAAACAAGGATTTATGAAAAAGCTTCCAAACAATCTATGTGAATTTCCATCTATCGTAAAAATCGATTTAACAGACAACGCAATTACTGATCTTGACGGCATATCATGTGTTCTTAAGCTGGACACACTAATCGTGCGAAGAAATTCCATACACTACGTTAAGAATACTACATTTGATGGTTTATCTTTCTTGCGTAAACTAGACCTTGCCGAGAATGTCATTGAAAAAATTGAACCTTTTACATTTTCAAAGCGCGAACTTGCCCTCCTAGAAATCTACCTGTCCCACAATATGATGAGAACAGTTGATGTGTCTAATTTGGCAATAGAAAAACCTTTCTGTAGAATTGATGCAAGCCACAATAAAATAGATACCATTGTAAATGAAGGCGGTCTTCATATGAACGAATCACTATCATATGGAGAAGGTGGAATGGTCAGTTTGAGAAATAACACCTTTTCCATTTTTCCAGACTTCACGAAATTGGGAGTTCCGGATCTTACTCTTATAGGAAAACTTATGTCGTTTGGATTTGATTTTAGAGGGGCGAAATGGAATTGCAATGCACAAATGGTACAATTTCTTCAACTTGCTGAAGACGTAATTAACAATACCTGGCGAGATTACTTTGACGTAAAATGTTATTTGCCAGAAAGGCTCCGGGGAGAATCGATTCCTCAGATGGTTAACGATAAAAGACTGAACGAATTTACGTCTGAATTAACGGGGGCGGAAGGATGTCCAAATTCCTGCAAATGCACATACTACCCTGTAAGTAATGTTTCAACTGTGAAATGCGCATCATCGTTACTGCATATGCCCCTTGAAATGCCAGGAAAAGGGGTTTTGGATATTGACTTTAGTGAAACAAAAATCAAGCGGGTCATTCATGCATCTTATATCGTAAGGATAAGTCGGATACGTCTCCATCATACTGGATTGGATAATATTCCTCTCAATTTCATATATGGAATAAACGGAAATTTGCTCTCACTCATTGATTTATCTTATACTGCTAATCTAGATCGACTGTCAACAAGCTTTAAAATATTGGACCCCTGTAATGTTCATTTTGGAAAGAAAACTATATTTTGTAACTGCAATAATAGGTGGATTCAGGAGTGGATTGATTCTTCATCGTGCAAGTGGAACAGTTCTTTGACATGCAGAACGAGTAAAGGACTTGTTCCTCTGCCAATATTGTCAGCAGCTCTTGGATGTGAAGAGGAGAATTATCTTTACAAAACACTTTCTGTTGTCTTTTCGATAATAACTCTTCTCCTCGCAATGTCATTAGGCACAATATATTTATACCGATACGAAATCCAGATTGTTCTGAAACGACATAAAGATCCTTATAAAATAAATTTGGAGCGATACAAATACGATGTTTATATATCGGTGAACAAAGAAAGTGACCAATTACATACGTGGATCTTAAAAATACTTCTGCCGGACTTGAGACGTTCTGGCTACCGAGTTCATTGCCCTACAATACACACATTACCAGGGAATTTCGTTGATGAAGAGGTGATAGAGAAAATGGATCAAAGTAGGAATTTTCTTATATTCTTATCTGAAGAATATTTAAATGATCTAGATACTTCTGACAGCATCGAAGGAATTCGAAATCATCTTGAATGGAGGCATGCATGGAATTCTTATCGTAACAGTAAGGAACGACGATTGATAATAATAAACTACGGGCAAAATAGACTCTGTGAAATCAGAAGAAAAAACTTGAAAGCATTTCTTCGGGTTGGCAAGGTTTTGGACTTTGCAAATAAGAAACATTCCCTTATGATTGACCTCATAGAACTTCTTGGTCCTCCCCTAAGACAGTTTAAGGGACTTGGTGCAGGGAAACCCAAAAGGAATATGGTTAAGAAGAAAGCGAACGCTTCTAAAGAAGAAACTGAACTCAAACATATCAACGTAATTTTCTTGAAGTGATATTATTAAAACAATTTACTGTAAATTTGACTGTTCTTAAACTAGGCTGTTCAACTTAACATAACATTAATTTGTGCACTTCGGATCATTTAAAAAAAACTTATGAAGAATAGTAATATATCATTTGTCCTTCGAGGAAATGTATAAATTTTACCCCAAGATCGAATAATTAAGTGAAAAAGACGTACAGGGTTGATGGATCTTTAATTGTTACATAAATAGTAATACATGTATGACAGTTATGTGTGAATGAACTTAAATTGTACTTCATGTCTACTCGAGATAAAGCGTCTCCTGTTTTGTTTTAAATAGTAATGTTCACATGGTTTTTCTTTGTTTATATAAAACATCATCATGGCGATGTTTCATGTTTTCTTAATTGAGATCACGATGTAGTTGCTATCTGATTCGGTTAGAAGGTGTTATGAAGTTTCTTCATGGATAAGAATGGCATTCGCTATAACATTATTCATGTAGAAATGTCAAAATACATTCTAACTGTTTGGAGACAATAAACAATGCATTAGTCAATAATGATCTGATTTCTTATGACAATATTGAAAATGAAATATTGTTACATGTAAAATAGGTACAATAGGCGGAAATACCGCCTCGGTATTCGTATGCGCTTCTTGAAAATGAAGGCCAATAACGCAGGGTTTACACTCGTGCTTAATTCTTGTTCTGTCACTGTTCTTATCGATAGAAGAGAGGTGAAACTATGTTCTTACCATGTTTGGTTGATCTAAATCACAGAATAAGGGATAGATTCTAAACTTAAAAAAACCGGATTCAAACCATATATATTTTGTTTCGACATTAGCTGACCCACTCTCGGAGACCGGACATAATATAACATGACTTTGCCTAGAATGTGATTTTTAACTGCACATCATTACAAGGTTGCTTCAGCAACAGAACTGAACTGTTTGTCAAATGATTTAAAGTCGTTTATCGATAGCAACAATAATAGTATTAGAGATTTAAAGTTTTCTCGTATGCAGACGCACGATAGTCTACACATTCAGAATATGGGGGCGGTATACGAATACAAAAATCCGATATCTAATTTGTCATAGTTAATAGCTTTATGAAGAACAAGGGCACCGGCATTAATTTCGCCTCCCGATCACGAGATCAGCTTTCGCGTATTCGATCGCCCTTTTGCCAAAAAGTTTGAAAGTGGCGAAAGAAAATTGAAGGCGGAAAAATGTGGAAATATACAATTGCTTTATCGTCATTGCAACTTCAAGATGCTCTCGCGACTACTACGAAAGGAGACATATCGGTAGTCTACCGGAAAATAACAAATGTGTTACGTGTGACAAAGAAACAACTGATAAAACGAAAATACAACATATTTATATAATAACCGGACAAAACGGAAAATTAACGAAAATATTTTTTTATCCGTTACTTGACTGTTCGTCGCATCCGGCTAAGTGTGAAAATGTCATAGCAATGTAGAATTCACCTTAAAGATTATCATTATACCTACCCCGCAGAGTTCAAATGGTTGTGTACGGAGGGCATGGGTTGAAATGAACATGTTTAATACAGTGTACGGATCATATACAAATATATATACATTTGAAATAATTCATCACAATTTGGAAATAAGGGGCAGATATCGTTTAATGAATTTGAAGTCGTTAATCATTTGTACGTCGACGAATATTCAACAATCCTAAATAAGTGTTCAATATGTGACAACACATATGAAAGAGGGGGGTTAATCATATATATGATAAAGCATTTTCTTGCATAAGAAATAAGCTTTTCATTTGCGAAATGACTATTTAAAAAAAATTGGAAGTATATAGAGTAGTTCGTTTCGACATTAAAACCAAACTGAAAATTTTCGTAAAATATTTTATACAGTTCATATCTTTGATACGCCCTGAACATAATTTCAGACTATTTATCAATACATATTTGTCAATTTTCAGGTTGTCCCTGACTACGGTAACCCCATCTCACCTCTAGATCTGCGCTTGAAAGGGATAGTTCGCCGTTGAAATATGAAAATTTGAATTTGTACGACACCGCAACAATTAATTCCAGTTGCGCCATCTACAATAAGATTCGTTTTCAAAATTTAGAGTTCTTATACAGTGGGGTTTTTGGATTTTCCCTGAAATTCGATCTATACCATTGTACCAAAAAAGGAAGGTTTATTATTATTTATTTATTCCACTGAAGCTTGACAGAGCATGCTGCTTTGAAGTAGAAATAGTTAAGATGAATCGCGGATCCGCAGATATACCTAAAATACTATTGTCTGTACCATGTCTACGTGCCTGTAGTGTTAACCAAAACGTAAAAATATATGAAAGTCACATCTCTTTGCCAATGAAATTATTTCTATAGTAACTCAGACTTCAAAATCAGGGTCATAAAAAATGTTGGCACCGATAGAAATGTCTTGCAACAAAGAAAATTAACCGTTTAGCATAATTTTAAGACCTATGATGATTATATTTATCTGGTTATTTTTGTTTTGTTTTGTTATATATATTTTTTTTATTGAACGAAGATCGGAGAGATATTTTAATAGCGCTCTTTCGGCGGAGTGGGGTAGAATTTCAGTTTTCCCGAGCATTCGACGGAAAGGTCCGAAAATGTACGATGTACGGTAAAACCAGGGTATACTGCACCTTTTGAAAATTTATGTACGTATATGATTTGATACGACCCCTCAAACTGTACAGTGTAGACAGTCAGCGCTCTGCATACGGAAAATCTTTAAATGTCTATTCAGACTATGAGAATTAAAAAATCATTCCAAGAATTCCTCAGTCACGTGTTGTATGACTTGTTTTATATCGCTTGCAACGCAAGGGCGACAAAAAGGGATCACTTTCTCCGGCAACTGTATGTCTTGAAGTCACAGCTTTAAGAACATCTCAAAATCAACACTATAAAATCGTTTGAAATTTTGACACATCACAATTCCATATACTAAATTGAAACAGAGCTTGACACAAATTATAAGCAACGCATTAACGAGTAGAAAAGGTAATCGTAAATATAAATTCATTGTCGTAATTAACCACAAAACGTACTTTGTTAAAGAGAAATCCGAGTCAAAAACAAAATATACCGAATCGTTGATATCATTTTTGTGGCCATTGGAAGTAAGGTCTTCCAAAAGATTGTTGGCATTCCAATGGGAACCAATTGTGTCCCGCTCCTTGCCGACATATTGTTATATATCAACAAACATATTCTTATACTAATCCGAAGGTGAATTTATTCAATCCTTGATCTCTGATGACAACAGGTTAAAAGTCATGTTCGTAAAATATTAATGTCCCCCTACTCCTTTTTTGATAATGAAGGCAACAATTTTCATATTTTGATAAATGAATCTATCATGGTTTTGACCAAGATTTTCATATGATATTATCTGTGAGATAAAGAAGTTCCTGACGACAATCTCGACAGCACTCCCAAGTAGAGCACCAAATTTAGCATCGACCGATGTCATTTCAATATATGCATCCATTACAGAAGTAATTAATGGAAACCTTAAAGTTTAGGGACTCTTTTTCTAAATCGAAAGGGAGTAACTAAATCTTTTATTACACCTGTGTATGAACTTGATCTAGACTTTTACGTGAAGTATCCTTAAACTAGATCTCAATTCAATAGGTGAATTTATTGTAGAGACAACGAATTGAAAATAACAAATTCTTATATTTTTCTAAGTTCAAGAGGCTGATCGGACTCAATTTTGAACTTGACCTAGATTTTTATTTGAAGTATCTGTATTCATAATTTCATTTCAAAATGTGAATCCATACCACAGATATTGAACGGAAACAGCTCAACTTCGGTATTCGTCTTATTTTTAGGTGCATTCAAAAAACTTACGATCGTACCTAAATATGAACTTCACTTCAGGAATCACGTAAACTTCTTTTGGTCTATTAAAAATTCATGGGATGTGATTGACAAAATGGAATCAAGAAATTTTGAGGCAAATACGATATCTTCATACGACTTTTCTAATATGTACACCACGCTTCCTCACGACAAAATAAATGATCGACTGTCCAAACTCATTAAATGGTGTTTTGATCGAGTTGGGAAAACTTATATGTGTACTTCTGAATCCAAGGGTTTCTTTTCCGCCAAAGATTACAAATCATACAAATCATGGACATGTGGTGACCTGTGTATTGCCTTGTCCTTCCTTTTGGACAATATTTATGTGAGATTTGGTGAGAAACTCTACAAGCAGGTTGTAGGGATTCCAATGGGTACTAATTGTGCGCCTCTTGTTGCAGATTTATTTTTATACACGTATGAAAAGGAATTTATCCAAAATCTTCAAAAAACAAAGAAAACATTATGATGTGAAATGTTTCATTGGTACTTCTAGGTACGTGGATGATATTCTTACTATCGACAATCCTGTTTTTGAGAAATATATAAATGTTATTTATCCACAAGAATTGATTTTAAACAAGGCAAACGTTTCAAACACAGAAACACCATTTTTGGACCTAAATATCAAAATTGTTAATGGAGAGATCTATACAAGTGTGTATGACAAAAGAGATGATTTTGGATTTAACATAGTAAAGGGGTAGGGCCACGAAGCCCGATATTGGCCCTAATTTTGATAAATTTTGAACATTGTACTTCATAGAATTTTTAACTGTTATTTGACATTTTGAAACGTTCTCTACTAAATCACGAATCTACTTTTTGTAAACATTGCTTTTATCAACACCTTTTAGCCCTTTGAAAACACCAAAATAGGTCATATTCGGCGAAATTGATGCAAAAACTCAATATTTCTATTAAATTAGCAATGGCCGCATGCATTAACTATGATGGATGTGAAAGATTATCATTATATCCTTTTGTCATAAACGTTTTATCTCAGTTAACGCATGCGGCCACATTGAATTCTACGAAAAATTTTTGCCATATTTTGTCAACGTCAAAATGACGTCACTTCTGACGAATTACTGATGGGAGAGGAACATTCCATGATATAGGAATCATAGCAGCTGTAACACCAGGCATTCGCAAGAGCAATATTATCAAGAGGGTCCATGATCCCCCTGAGGAATTGGAAAGCTTAGCAAAAATAGATATCAAGTTCTTTCAACAGCCATCTAAGTCAGAATCCTCTGTTTGATTCACAGAACTTCACCAAGAGACAGTTATAGATACAACGAGTTATTTAGATCGAGTGCCAAAAATTATATGGCCACTACGTTGTCCTACTTTTTTTTTTTTTTTGCGCTCAGTCAACTCAAGGCTGTCGTATTGTTTATCCCTACATATCATTTAGTGCTTTGGTGCAAGTGCTTGTGCAAATTATGAGTTATATGTGTATTAGTACGTGTATATTTCGTTTGGCAAAATCTATCATTTTACGAGCCTTGAGAATCATCATTGCACTTTTCATTTGTTTTTTTTTTTTCAAATTGTTTTATTAAATCAATACATATAGAAACTATGAAGTGGATATAGATACAATATTACTATAATAGTTTATCTTTTTGTTAATCGTTGAAGTGCATGTTAATGAACCCTTTGGAAATTGGTAAGTTATATATCTACCATCGTGAAAATAAGCTTTTTAGAAATTTTCTGGTATTTTCATTTTTCGTTGTAATTATATTCGTTTATATTTCCTTAGTAATGTACGAATTTATTCTATTTACTAAAGGTTCTGAGTAGGGAGATTTTTTATTGAATTTAATTTCGTTTCTTTCTTTCCAGATCAACCATTTTAATGTAAATATGCAAAAATTTAAGAATTCTTTTAAAATTCTCGTTTTTATTTCATTTGTGAAACCAAAAAGTACTATTTTTTCGTTTAAATGGATCTTGCTCTGATGTTCTGATACTAACGATTTTAATTTTCTCTCCAAAACTGTTATCGTGTTTTTTTATTTTATTGCATTGAAAAAATAAGTGAGTCATTGTTTCAGCTTCTATCTTGCAAAAATGGCATAGGCCGTCAGAAGGACTGAATTTTCGTATAATTGCCTCCAGATAATGAGCGTTATGTACACATTTCCATTGAAATTGTTGAATGTTATTAGCCAAAAGGGCATTGTGAACGTTCTCCCATATTTGCTTTCAATTTAGTTCGATTTTGAAAATTCTTTCCCAAGATGTTTGGACCTTTATTATATTTAGTCGAAGTTTAGCTAAATGCGACATAATATCGAATAATTTGAGCTTTTTCGGTATCAAAATTTTTCCTTCTATATTTCTCATAAATAAATTTTCATCAAGCCTTAAACCCTCTACAAAGTTTATGTCAGTATCGGATCTTAACTTTTCCAAATAGTCTTGTGGAATAGCTTTTTTTATTCTCTGAAGTTCTGAGATACAGTTTCTTTTATCATGTAATTTTCTGTATATTTCAGTGTCTCTGATGAAAGATTTCGAATTAATATCCCATATATGCTCCATCAAGTATATTCCATTTTTAGTGAAAGAGTCGAAAAATAGAGGATTACGTTGAAATGAATTTGTCTGTTTCCAAATATGTGTTCTTTTAAAATAGAAGATTTTGATTTTGGGTCGGAAAATCTAAAAGTTGATTGCCATGTTTCCAAAAGCTTCTTATAGAAATTTGACATTTTAGGCATCTTCAGACCTTTTGTGTCTGACAATTTACACAAGAACCAATTGATATTAAATTTATTATCTAGCGATTTTAGCCAATTTGTTCCTACAGCGTTCCAGGTATCTAAGTGAGAATGAATAATTTTGTACATAGTTTTTATATGGACACTTGTTGTGTATAAATTTATATCGATTATTTTCATACCTCCATCAGTGAAATTTTGGATCATTGTATTACGTGCTATTGATTCTCTTTTGTTATTCCATATGAAAGACCAAATCATATCATTTATTACTTTTGCGTATTTTTCTGGAAGCCCTCATGTCTCAATTTTGAATCCAATTTTTGATATAATCAGACTTTGGACTATCAAACTTTTTCCTTTTATCGTCAGATTTCTTGTTTTCCATATTTCAAGACAACATTTAATTTTGTCAATTTTTTCTTTCCGTATTATGTCATCATCAACAATATTACCATGGTGGACGCCTAAAGTTTTGACGCAGGTCTTTGTCCATGTTATATATCTAAATTCAGGAGTTTTATTTTTCCATTTCCCCAAGTACATCCCCATTGTTTTGCGCATATTGATTCCTGAGCCCGAAGCCTCTTCAAAAATCTTAAGTGTATTAAAGCAAGAAGTAATAGACTGTTCATCTCGCAAAAAAAGCTGTGTATCGTCAGCAAACATAGACAATTTTACCTCAATATCATTCGGAAGCAATATTCCTTTAATTTGTCGATTTTTTCTTATGGCGCATGCCAGAGGTTCTATTTGTAAAATATACAATATCGGTGCAATGGGACAACCTTGTCTGGCAGACCTTGAGGTTCTAAAGTAATTTGTTATATAGCCATTTGTTTTTATACATGTTTGTGCGTCTTTTAATAACATTTTCACCCAAGATCTAAATTTTGTTCCGAAATTGAATTTTCCCAAGCATGCGTCCAGCCAGCCCCATTCTACACGGTCGAAGGCCTTTTCCTGGTCTAGAAATATTATAGAGCCGTAGTCATTTGAAGTATTTATATATTCTATTGTGTCCTGGATTAGACGATTTGCCTCATGTATATTTCTCACCGGGACGAAGCCCTTCTGGTCCGGATGAATTACTTTGGATAAAATATTTTTTACTCTATTTGCTAGTAGTTTAGAAATAATTTTATAGTCTACATTCAGTAGCGTTAGAGGTCTCCAATTTTTGAGGTCCTCTCTCTCTCCTTTTTTATAAATGAGGGTCAAAATTCCTTTACCAAGTGACTCTGGAAGGGTTTCGGTCAGTAGGATTTCTTTTAATAATTTAGAAAATTCCGGTTTTATGATTTCCCAGTAGGTTTGGTAGAATTCTGCTATAATTCCGTCCTCCCCTGGTGATTTATTTTTCTTTAACTGATTGATAGATTTAAGTAATTCTTCGTCTGTGATGTCTGATTCTAAAGCTTGTTGTTCGTCGCATGTTAATTTGGCGTCAACATTTTGTAAAATATTTTCGGCAGAATCAAGGTTCCAGCCTTCCGTTGAGAACAAATTACTATAAAATTTTGTTTGTTCTTCCATTATCTTTTTGATGTCAGTACTAAAATCGCCATTTTCGAGTTTTATTTTCCTCCAAATCTTATTTTTTGCATTATTTTTTTCTTGACTCAAGAAGTGTTTTGTTGATTTCTCATTTTTCTCGTAATATTTAATTTTAGATCGTATCCTATAGCCATCTGATTTTATTTTATAAGATTCTTTAAGTTTGTTTATTTCGTTTTCGTCAGTGTCATCACCCCTAAGTAGAATATCAAGTTTTTTTTTCTTTATCTAACAAATTTTTGTTTTGCCTATTAAGAGCCTTTGAGATGTTTATTGTTATCTCCTTTATTTTCTTTTTTGTTAATTCCCACCAAATTTTAATTGAATCATAATTTTTAATCTCGTATTTCCAATAATCCCAAAATGCATTAAAAGTATCTCTAAATTGTTCCGACTGAATAGTCCTTTTATTCATAATCCATATACCCGGTCCTTTACTTATCTTTTCTATGTTTATTGTCAAATGGACGAAGGAGTGATCGCTGTAAGGACAGTTTGTTATTCCTACTCTAGTTACATCACATTCTCGTTCTATCGGTACAAGTATCATATCGATTCTAGAACGCGAGGTACCTCTTTTAAAGGTGTACTGTCTTGTTTCAGGATTACTATTCCGCCAAATATCTACAAGATTCAGCTCTGTGATCATGTGTACCAAATCACCTTCAGCTCCGTCAACAACATACCGTGCTGAACTTCGGTCTTTAGAAGAAAGCGTACAATTTAAGTCTCCCATTATTACTGTTTCTCCGTCGAGTGTTGATAGAGATTCTGTTATATATCTAAAGAAGTTTTTCCTTTCATTGATGTCATTTGGGGCATAAATATTAACAACATTGATTTTATTTTCGTCTAACTTTAAGCAGAGGATTATTATCCTTCCTTCTTTCTCTTTTTTTACCTCTATTATTTCTATATTTGACCTTTTATTTACAAGAAAACTTACTCCTCTTGAGGATGATGAACCATTGAACCAATAACTATCTTTTCCACCTACCAATTTCCACTCTTTCCCCCATTGTGCTACCTCTTTTTCCGTGCAATGTGTCTATATATATACAGTGCAAATAAATCACAATTCTTTTGCGTTAACCAATAGAACAAATAATTTCTTTTTTCTTTTTTCCTGATTCCAACTTTTAGCTGGTCTGGTGTTATGCAAATGTGCCAAAACGGAAATCATCCGGGTAAATCTGCCTTCGTTTTCCTACCTATGGTTGACATGGATACCAGAAACATCTCGTGTATGTTCTCTACTTTATCGTTTGTTCTCAGTCAGACAAAGAAGTACGACGCCAAACCAATCATTACTTTCGACCAACCCCTCTACTGGAAGGCTCTGTCTATCTGCTCATCGAATGCTTCTCATGATGATATCAAAGGTATTCTGCTTAGGCTTGGAGGCTTCCACTTGGAGATGAGTTTCATTGGCTGCATCGGGCGTATAATGAGAAATACAGGTCTTCGGGAAATTATGAAACACTTTTGCACCAAATGCAGTCACACATATGCTCAGTGGAAAAGCTGTTGCAAGAGCTGTCAGAGCCCATTGACTTGTTGACACAGCCCTTCATTGCTTTATTGCATCAAGCGTATTTGAAATGCCTTCGGACATCCAAAACAACAGGACATATTCTTCTACACAATCTAGACAGGATGATGGTGTGGCAGAGCTAATACCGGTAACATCAGAAGCAGTTTCTTTGTCAGATGGAGAAAACACATCGTTGGATGAAAATGATATCATGACCAGAAATCAGGATGACGTCGACATACTAGAGATGGCATCAATATTCGACAAAGTCCTTAAAGGGGAAGAATCTTTGGAATCGTTTTGTATCAACTCTCTTACCGTGAAGGCTGTTACAAAAATTAAGGAGCGGAAAAAAGATTTGGCTCTTTTCAAAACACCTGCATTATGGATTCAATATTTGGACATGATGAATCTCCTATTCACATTCATTAAGGCAGAGAGAACAGGAAATTGGAATTTACATCTTCAGTGTGTACAGAATATGCTCCCTTATTTTGCATCTGCAGGGCACAACCTGTATGCCAAATCTGCTTACGTGTACCTGCAAACAATGAAGAAACTCCAGACTCATCACCCTGATATTCATTCATCATTTCAACATGACCACCACGTACTTAGACGTAGCAACCGTTTCTGGGCTGGTTTATCATCTGATCTTGTCATCGAGCAGGTGTTACTGAGAAGCGTAAAGACAAGGGGTGGGTTAACTCGAGGTCGAGGAATGACAGATGCCCAACGTTCCCAATGTTTGCTTTCTATGCCGAGCTCTGCTGAGTTCAACGATGCCATACAGTCTCTAAGTGGAGATTAATATCACTCCAGTGATAAACACAATGAAGCATCACACGCACGACAAAAGAGAGATAAAGTTGATATTGAAACCATAATATCGTATGTCAAAGAGAGAAATCAATTTGCCGAAACAAATTCCCTTCGAAATTTAGCTTCTGGCATGCTTGCGGATGATACTGTGAATGCACATTTAGCATATGAAAATGGACTTGAGATTTTGTCATCTATGAATTTAAGCGTTCTAAACAGGTTAAAACTATGCCTTCTTAGTCTAGCTTCAAGACCAAAGAAGATATAATCGAGGTTGATCCCCAACTATTGTTTCAACGTCTTAAAGCAGTACCAATTGATGACCTGGATTTCTGCGATATTTTCAAATACAACATTCTCAGCATCGTTGTTTGAGCCAAATGTAATGCCTCGTGTAGCTTGCAAGTCACAGCTCGATGACACTCTTTGGAAACTTAAGGAATGGGAAAACGTTGACCATGAGGGACCTGTAAATTATGTCTTAGATGGAGGTTCTCTCCATCACAAAACCCCTTGGCCGAAGGGAATGACATTTGATGACATCTGTAAATTATACACAAATTATGTACAGCGTCCGTTTGGGTATCCAATCATCGTCTTTGATGGATATGCAGAGAAACCCTCCATAAAGGACATAGCTCATATCCGTCGAAGCAAGGGTGTATTATCTCCAGAAGTTAACTTCACAGGACAGATGCCTTGCAGGATAAAAAAGGATTTATTCCTAGCCAGTACAAGGAATAAACAAATGTTCATCAATTTTCTGGGCGCTAAACTAGCGGAGCATGGTTGTACAGTGAGACATGCATCAGGTTATGCTGATCGACTAATAGTTCTTTCCGCTGTTGAGTGGAAACATCGAATGTTAAAGTGGTACGTGAAGATACATACCTTCTTGTCCTCTCTGTTATTTTGCAGAAGATAACCCCTACCGCCTGTTCTTTATGTCTGATAGAATGCAGACCAGCAGACTCTGAGACATCAATCAACTTCAACAGGTATTTGAGTGTCGGAGATCGAAAATCTTGCCAGTTATACACTCCCTTACAGGAGGCGACACCACGTCAAGGCTATTTGGCATTGGCAAAGGACAAACCCTGTAAAAGCTGAGTAGTGAAGTTTGGAACGATCAGCTTTGCGCCTTTCTTGATGGATCTTCATCGCGAGATGTGAACTGTTCCACAGGAGAGAAGCTTATCTCACATCTGTACGGAGGAGTCCCTCATGAAGGTCTCGATCTTTTGAGATTAGACAACACACTTGCAAATCGATCTCTCGAAAACGACACGTACAGATTCAGTCTCTTCCTCCTACATCCGATGCTGCCGCTCTTCATTCAATGCGAGCTTTCAGATTCAAATCAGATGCAAGAATGGATTCATGGAGAGGAGTTGGTGCTAAATACATCTGAATGGGGGTATTATCCATCAAACGAGAATAAATACATACCACTTAAAAGCACGTTTTCACCCGCACCAGAGAAACTTCTGAAGGTAAAACAAAGGAGGGGATCTCCAACAACACCAGGTTGCAGCACCCACAGCAAAACCCCAAAACACTCAATGCAAAAACACAAAGCAGACAAGCACAGAAAGAGACGCATAAGGGACAAGGAACGTCAACACACAACACAGAAACATCAAACATAAAAGACTACACATAAACCAACGAGACCAATTGGCAACCGGTGCCGACTTAGGACGGCCATCTGTCACGGAAATAGCAGAAGGTGTGGTTATCCTGGATTACGTGCGCACAACCCTCCCACATTTCCGATTACCCAGAGGTCTCGAAGAACGTACAATTGTGGTGTTAAACAAACTCCTCACTGTCAGATGACCACATACAAACAAAACCGCAAAACGCAGGGGGCCCAAGCAGAACAGATGAATATGTAAATGGATATAAAAAGAGGGCGTACGTAATACAATCCGTGCTCTGCCGCCGCGAGCTCATGTATGTTACCACCCGAGGAGTCCGACTGACATTCAGAGAGGACAGGTGGACGGGGTTATTTCACTGCAATTACAAGGCTGATTGTGGTAGTAAGAGATGCACATGCAGGAAACATGGACTAGAATGTTCTTTTGGCTGTGGTGAATGTCGAAGGTTTAGCCGCTCTAATACGAACATAACATTTCATATGATATTCTCCATGTATTAAATTGCAAAAATATTGTTTTCCTACAACTTAATCATAGATATAATCTAAAGATATATATTTATTAAGATCTTAATGTTGTTAAACTAGCATGAAAAAACCCCCAATAATGCATTTGCAAATATATATAGTAAATTTAACGTTGATTTGTGTATACTTTTGACAATTTTCATTACAGTCGATGACCTTGTGTGTGACCTTGACATTGAAAGCGTCCTTGAGCTTTATGAAACGTTGTAGTTTGTTCATATGTATAGTACTGGCATGTTTCATTGTGTTATGATTAATATTAAGTGAAATATGAAGATTTTCCAGTTTTCGTCGATTTTCATCACATTTCTCATGTTTTCCCCCACAAAAATGGGTTTCCCCTTCACTAAGAGAGGAGGACTTTTTGTCAGGCACTCTTTATACCTTGTTCGAGTTGAAAATACAAAAATAAATTCTTTTGCGACAAGTTCGATTTGGAGTGATTTTTTAAGCTTTTATGACTGGACTTCGATTACGGGGCATAAAAAGCAGTTTAAGTAGCCTTGAGTTAGATGTCATAAAGAAGATAAATAGAGTATAATACTTTTTATCCAACGGGTGAATAATAGTAGGGTGACCAAGTCGCCAAAAGTGGTTTATTTTAGGAGTTTAGTCGACACGCATAGTATACGGTAAATATTGGTATCAAATGAAAGCTCTTTATCTGTGGTTAATGAATCAAGATGTCGTCAAACGATTTTCATTGTAGAACGTTTTCAAAAATGACGTTGAAATTTAAAAAAAAAATACCGAAAAATCACTGAAAAAAGGAATCGATGAATATTTTTTCTGTGGAAAGTAACATCAAAAATTGAAAGGTGAAAATTACTAACAAATTCAATACTTTTTCGAATATGATAAGTTTTAATTCAAATTTCTGATAAAATTTGCGTTTTTGGGTTAAAAATGTTTATTTTGCTAAAAAACTGCATTTCTTTGAGAAAAATCTATTTTATATTTTCCCGTCTCTTAGATCCACTGAATAAATTCTGATCGTTCTTCAAGAAATTAAATCTAAACATTTTTTGAATCATTTTAATGCAAAAACTTCAAAACTGCTGTTTTTCTACAGAAATCTGCATACTATTTTCCATTAAGATTATTTCTATACATCAATTATAACATCTTTATCACTTATGAATTTGATAATTGAAGGATGTATTCCATTCTAATCTTTTATACTCTTTCGCATAATAACTTACGTTTTAAACACATTATTTGTATTTCAGTTTTTTTGGGGAAAACTATATTTTTCATTCAAAATCACTGATTTCTGGATATTTTCTATGTAATTCACAGAATCATATCATTGCAGTAAAAATACAATCTTTAGTAGTTATAACATAGTTTTTCTATCGTGTTACAAAATTCAAGCAAAAATTTTATTTTTATTCTCTAATCTGGGGTAAGCTTAGGATTTTTATGGTTGTTTTTGTATGCCTGCCTTTTAGTCTATGGAAGTTGGGGGGGGGGGGGGTTACGGATATCGGTATTGCAGCACCGGTGCGTCCTGCACCTTTCAGAAAACATAGAGACAAAACCGTTTAAGCTAGTAACATCATATTTACCACGTAGATTTAACTTAACGAACGTAAGAGGATTTTATTTTCAAGGTCGTGCGTGAAAGGTCAAGGACATTTTGAGACTAAAGATAGATTTTTATGAGAAATACATTAAAATTTCATTGAAATAATTGTTGTTGTTCTTTTTTTTTTGGTTCAGTATGTTTTGGAATTATTCATTCTTAAAGGAAAATTAATGATCTTTCAAATATGTAACGGACTTTCTTTATATTTTGTTCCATCAACAGAGAAATTACGTGTATGCGTACATTTAAGGGAAGGGGGGGGGGTTTACATTTGTACATACTCACATTTATCTATTAAAACTATAGGAATTGCAAACAAGATTGATACAATGTCATTTGAGCTAGGACTCTTTTACCATGAACATTGACTTTAAAAAGACAGAAAACCCCATTGATTTTGAAGGTCAGGGTCAAGGTCATTGTGTGGCTAAATATAGATTTTTGGTTAGATTTTTCAAAAAAATCATTTAAATCTATTTCGGGTCAAAATATTTTAAATCATCTTCATGATAAATAATATAAATGATCTTTTATGTATGTAACGGGGTTTTATCTCCTCCTTTTGCACATTTGAGAAATTATGCGGAAGAGGAGGTGGTTGCATGAACACATGCTGTAACAAGATATGGTGACCAAACCGTCTGAAGTAGGAATTTCCAATTTGTATGTTAAATATCTTTCGTTGTATAATAGAGAAATGCATGGTGATATCAAACCTTAGGAACTTCAGGCTTACCATGAAGATTGAGTAGACCCAGACAAAGGACCTACTTGATTGTTAGGGTACGGGTCAAAGAAGGTCAAGGTCATTTGACATCATTAATCACATGACAGGCGTATGTTGCAGCTTAACCGTTGCCCTATTTTTAGTATAATTTTCGGGTACAGGGGGCTGCTTATCTTGAATTTTAAATGATGGACCTATTTATTTCTCTTAGTATGTGTAGGCATAAAATATTTGTGAATTGTAAATCAAAAATATTTATTTTGACTTAAAATAAATACAAAAAAATGAATATTTTTGATTTACAATTCACAAATATTTTATGACATATGCGAGCATTTTTCTTTTTTTTGGGGGGGGTATACATGATTTGGACATTTATTGATAATAGATACCAACTGGTTAATAATCAAACTACATGTATTTTAAACCTTCTTCATGATAAATAAAATATATAACATTCCTTCCGCGTTACCCTAAAATGAAGGTATGTACCAATTATAACGCACTTCTTTTTCAATAAAAAAGGGAAATATAGTGTACCCTATTATTTACAGGCAAAACGTGGTCACTGGATATATATACTTTTTTTGTGATGAACTTCAGAATCAAAGGGATTTGTCGCGCTTCTCGGTTGCTTATTGTACTATGGTTTATAATCTATATAGTACATTTATCAACCGGGAAGCGTGATAAATCCCAGTGATCAGAACCAAAGCATAATAAATATATTCATTGAAAAAACCCAAAATTATTACAAATGATAAGAAGGATGACTCAGTTGAATTGCTTCTAAAAGAATGAATCAATCTCTGTTTATGATCCGATATAATCATCTTGAAATTTATGAATCTCAATGTGAATTGGAGAGATACAGAATAGGGACGAGTACGTAAATAGCTTATGAATGAACATTCCGGCTCTTGTAGTTAATTTTCACAATTTCATATGATTTTTTAAAGCAAAAAATAAACTTTTTGCCCGACAGTAAACACATTTTATCTTAACATTTTGAACATAAACTTATTTCACTTGAAAGTACATTGAAAATTTTATAAATCTTTGTTATTACTGCGAATGTCTAGAAGAGATACATGGTAAACTGTTTACCATTTCCAGTGATTTTTCCATTAAAAAGCATTTTTTTTCATGAGATTGGTGATGGTTTATCGGGGAAAGAGGGCTTTCTACCCATCGACATAATTTTATGGATAACGCTGATATGTACGTACACCCTAGCTGAATTAATCATAACGATGGATATCTTTCTGCGACAAGTTTTGGTACAGAATAAAAACTAAGCAACGAAAAGCGTAGCACCCTCGCACGGCATTAGTACCAATGTACTAACAGTCACACACTAGTAGGGAATGACCTTTATGGCCCTGTCATATTTTCACTTTTTTGGTCACCGCACGAGTAACGACCAAGTAAATTTGCTAACACGTCGCAAAACGTTGAGGTCCTTGTTTGGTCGCTGGCTTGTCGTTGTGTGGTCGCTGGAGGACGTTGGTGTGCGCTGTGGTCGTCGGAAAATTTTGTGAATGCACGAAACCGCAGACGACGACTGTCCAGCGTCCAATTGTAAGTTATGGAGTCAGGAGGTCGATGGGAATGCGTTCCCGTGCGCTGTGCAGTCGTTGCTAAAAACGTTGAGATGGCGCCGATAATTACACGAATGTGTAACGACAGAGGAGCGCAAGTCTGACGCGTACACAGCCACACTCCAATTTCCTACGCATGCGTCCAATTTCAGTTCCGCTTTTCTTTTCTTTGAAATCTAATGGATATTGGAAGACGCTGAGGTCGTTGGGCGAACGCTCCCCATGCGCAACAAGGTCGCTACGCGCACACTGAGAACGTTGCTTCTTAAATGATTTTCAGACCAAACCCAGACGTTTGCCAGCGTGTTGAAGGTCGTTACTCGTGTGTTGGCCAAAAAAAAAAGTTAAGGCGTGACAAGGATATAAACCACTTCGTAGGTAATCTTAAAATAGAACTTGAAATTCTTCACAACAGATGCAAATATGTGTCAACATTGATAAAGTCCCATTTTTAAGTTGCCTCCTCTATATCTGTGATCTTGATCTTTGACCTTGATAATCGAAAAAGTGTTTTTTTGTGTCATTTATATTAGATGCATACTTTAAAGAGCTTGATCAAGATCTGTTGGTGAATGACACAGAGGATCTTCAATGATTTTGACGAATTCAATCCTGCGACTTTGACCTATAATATTAATGGGTTTCCTCCTATTGTTATTAGCAACAAGTGTATGGGCATTGGAAAGATCCAATCAAAATTGTACCCTCTGAGTTTGTATATAAAGATTTTAAACATTTCCCTTCAGTGACCTTGATCTTTGACCTTAGAATATCAAAAGGTTTCTTCTTCTTGTTATAAACAATAAGTGTAAGGAGTTTGGTAAACTCCAATGTATCATCGGGCTGTATTAAAAGATTTTAAAAATTCTAATCTGTGAGCTTGACGTTTGATGCATTACATTGAAAACCAATAGTCAAGAGTTCTTTCTCCTATCATAAGCAACAAGTGTATTGAGTTTGGTAAAGATCAACTTCAAACTGCACCCTCTAGGCTATTTGAAATGGTTTTAAACATTTCCAGTCCGTCACCTTGACCTTATATTTGAAAAACAATAGAGTTCTTTCACATGTCATAAGAAATAAATGTATGGAGTTTAGTAAAGATCCAATCAAATCTGTGGCCTCTAGGCTAAGAAAAATGATTTTTAACATTTCCAACTTGTGACCTTGACCTTTTACCAATGACCTTGAAAATCTATAGGGTTCTTTCTCTTGTCATAAGCAATAAGTGTATGAAGTTTGGTCAATACCCAATAAAAACTGTGCCTTCTAGGCTGTATAAAAGGATTTATAACATTTTCAAACGGTGACCTTGACCTTTGACCCATGACCTTGAAAATGAATAGAAGTTTTCCTCTTGTCATAAGCAATAAGTATATGAAGTTTGGTCAAGATCCAATCAAAATTGTGCCTCCTAGGCTATATAAAAGAGCGTGACGTGCACAAACACACCCTCCCTCTCCCACACACTCTCGTACGCACCCTCACCAACGGTCGTATTATACCCCCTGCAATTATGTTGCGGGGGATAATTAGCAAACATTTGTTTTCTATGATGGAAGAGAAAATTGACAAACATTTTTCCTCCATGTTTGTACATGGAGGAAATATTTCATTCTTAAGGAATTATAATGTTCACATTTTTAATTTGTTCCAAAAATAGCTACCAATGACGTCATCAATACAATTTTTTTTGTCATCGCGATTTACTTATATTAAGGATAAGATTGGAATATTATTCTGTTGATGTAATTTGTACAGAAAATTCAATTTTGATTTCATCAATATTTCTTTTCTTTGTGAAAAAGACCAGAAATAAGTAATCTATGTTGAATGACCCCTTTGACCTTTGACCTCTGAAAATGGAATGTTTGTATATTCAAACCTGTTGACGACATTGATATTTTGAAAGTACATTACTTCTAGTTTCATTTGACATATAATTTACCCATGTACTTATCTGTCGACTAAACTGTAAAATTTTGCTCTTTGGTCACCGTACTATAAATACTATACGTCTTCCCATTCATAATATTATTTAAGACGCATGGACCAAACATGCACGTTTCGGGTACTTAATCCTCGTCAGTGATCCTTAATTTAAATGATGAAATATGGCCAAATACTGTGCATTTCAACAAGTTATTTCTCATCAGTGATGCTCGAGGCCGAAAAATAGGAAATCCAAATAATAAATTATGAAGAGCAAAAGTCTAAACTTTACCTTAAATTCCTGCTTAGTTTAGGAAAATGTTCATTTAATTTGGTGACGAACAAATTTTGAATAAATTACAAGTTAAGTGCCGAAACACTACGAAACCAGTTGAAAAATCATCTATCTCTACAGTGTAGGAACAATTTTGTACGAAATATGTTTTTTTTTACATGTGCCAATTTTATATCCATCTATCGCGTAAGCACTAGAAGGTATTATGCTATAGATTCAGCATAATGCATTTCCTTAAGACTGATACTTCAGAGACAGGAAGTACTTCGTGATTTAAATGAATTAGATTGCCATGAAATTGCAACTTAAAGAATATAATCAATGGAATACAGTGGAATTCTATCGTTTAATTGTGATTCTGTGTCACCTAAAAGAAGCTCTGTTTTGGCCTTTTAACAATGTGACATCATATATATATGTTACAGGGAATAAGTGTAATCAGGAATTTCATGTAATTCCTCAACTTTAGGGATTTCGTGTAATCCCTGTTTCGATTAGTTATTACACGTAATTCCTGAAATAGGCTAGGTATTTCATGTAATTCCTGAATTTTTCATGCATTTTTACTCTTAATTCCTAACCTTTATTTCTCCTTATTTTCATGTTTAAAATCTATTATTTTTAGCTCAGTTAATGCTGAAAATCCTCTCTGTCAAGAACCCAGAACCGATTATGCCAAATATTTGAAAATATTCAAACTAGAATAGATAATTTTTATCACAGTATTCCCCATTTTTAGAAGTTCATTTATCATGTATATCATTATCTCTGCAAAGTGGACATAAAACAAACCCATAAGCGCAAAGAAAAGAACTTATCGAACATAATTGATAGTCAAAGCACTCTAAAACATATATCGAAAGCTTCAATCTGAAACATTAGTATTTAACCCTCATCAACGTATCTTGATAATGGGCAAAAAAGAAATGATAAAAATGTTCTAATTTTCAACTATTTATTATGTGATGTCTAAATAAGTTTAAGATATATTCAAAATTACGTTTTTGGAGAGGCAACGGATGTAACCATCCGACAGCAAGTACAAAACACCAGACTGGGTTTGAAGGTCCATAAAACAAATCTATGTGAATTATTCCTATTTCCCGGTAAAAAAAATTTTGGATTTCCCCTTCCTTCGTGTACATCTAAATACTAAGATATTTTGATTGCAACAAGTTTCATTGAGATAGAATGGATGCAAAGAAAAGATTTTGGGATGAAGCAATCAACATGGTACTTTGGCACAATGGCTGTATTAAGTTACATAGTCCAATGAAGATTCCATGCATACAATTTTACCGAGTACATGTATTACATTGATATCAGTGGGTCAAAATCGTATTGTCCGCTCAAGAGTTTTTCTAACATATCATGTTCCCATCAATCTTAAATTTACATAATCAACCTTAAAAGCATCTCTGATTATAAACGTAACAATTTTTTCTCTTTCAGTAATAGGATTTTTATATTATGAACATGTAAAATATCAATCATATCGCAATTTCATTATTAATTTTATATGATTTTTGGCCGTCAGGAAATAAGTGTAAAAATGCTAAAATATTTTAGGAATTACATGTAATCCCTAAAATTTTGGGGATTTCATGTAATCCCTAAAATGACCAGGAATTACACGTAATCACTGAACCTTTCAGAAATTACATGAAATCCCTGATTACACTTATTCCCTGTAACATATATATATATTTGCTATTTCGGAAACTATACATTTCACCGATAAATATCATAGAAATTAAAGGACTTTAACATCATGGCACCATCCCTCCAATGCTATTTAATCGACCCTACAGGAAATTTGGTGCCGCGCACTCTCTGTAATGTAAATGTACACATCTCAATTCAAAAAATTAAAAGAGGGCGTTACTGCAATGATTTTTGGTGGCTCCGCTAGAAGCATCACTGATGAGAATTTAATATTCGAAACACGTGTCTGGTGCATGGAAATTTGTTTGGAATTTTCTTCAAGAAGGTGTAGAGTTGGAACCCTTCGACATTATTTAAGTCCCTAGGTATGTCCACTATGACAAGTTCAATATTTAAAGAAAGCTTACACAAATCTAGTACTCCGTGAATACAATCGTGCTTGTGTATTTATGGAAATAAAGCTTAAATAATGAAAAATCATTAAACACTGTAAACTTGTATGCAACCACTGTAAGAGTTCTGTACTTATAATATTTAATTGGCACCTGACACACCGGTAAAATCCCTCAACTTCCTTATCTGGGGTATTAAACAACATAATTATAACACTGGAGAACATACTTATAGGGTTTCGGTAATTCTAGTCAGTAAAATTTACATTCAAAGTGTTGTGGGTCATGTATTATTTTAGTTTTACTTTATGTGTAGGTACACATGTACTTAGTCATGTTATTTAATGATTTCATAATAATTCTTTCTAGATTTTACTATGTCATGTTTATCTCATTAGAGAATATTCCAGTATGATCTTTGTTACATCATTATCATCACATGACTGTGATTTCTAGAATTTACTCTATTGTTAATCATTTGTAATGAGTCATTGTTCTAGAAGCTTCTGGTAAATTCATCGGTATTAAGTATAAATACCTCTGAGGAACTGTGTTGAGGGGACATTCGTACACATTCGTAGACACGATTCATTCATCTATTCTGATATACTTGGACACTTTATTTGTTGAGACTTTAATCCATTTAACAACGTTTGGACACCAATCTTTCGAGAACGTTTGTGATTACCGGAAACCCATTCGATAGACTTTGTGGACCGTAACGGACACTTTGATCCGGACATTGTATTGTAAGTTGTAATCATTTGAAATATATATATTTTGTACATAATTAAACTTGTAAATTTATATTCTGTCTTTGTCTGATTTTTGCTGGCGTTTTGGGGTATTCTGACCCATAACAGAATTGGGGGCTCGTCCGGGATCGTAATCTCTGCATATTTGCATTTTTACGTAAAAGTTCGTTTTTTGAAAAAAGGAAAATTCTCCAAACTTTTGCCAGCAGAAATCAATCATGGTATTTTCGGTCACTGAATTTTTGAAATCGCCGACTGTAGATGAGTTCGAATCATTGAAAAAAGATGATTTGATTGGTTTAGGTCTTCACTTGAAGTTAGATGTAAAATCTTCTATGAGAAAACAAGAAATTAGAAATATTGTGGCTAAAGAGCTTTTAGCTAAGGAAATCTTTTCGTCATACGATTTTCCTGTTGGACCTGTTTCAAGCGAAACCAAAATGTCAAAATATGAGTTTGAATTAGAGAAAATGAAAATACAATTACAATTTGAAAAAGAAGAAAAAGAAAGACAATTTCAAATTGAAAAAGAAGAAAAAGAAAGACAATTTGAAAAAGAAGAAAAAGAAAGACAATTTGAAAGAGAGAAACAGGAACGTATGCACGAGAGAGAACTCCAGTTTGAGTTAGAAAAGTTAAAATTAGAGAAAAGCGCTAAGGAAAATCCTGTTCCTTCGCCTGTCAAGTCTGAATTCGACGCCGCCAAAAACATCAGATTAGTACCAAAATTTCAAGAAAAGTCCGTGGACAAATATTTTCCACATTTTGAGAAAATCGCGGCCAATCTGAAGTGGCCACGTGACTTTTGGCCAACTTTGTTACAAAGCGTACTTATTGGCAAAGCGGCTGAAGTGTACTCGGCGCTCAGTATTGCTGAGAGTTCAGACTATGACAAGGTCAAGGACACGATTTTGAGAGCATATCAGTTAGTACCTGAGGCGTACAGACAAAAGTTTAGAAAGTACAAAAAGTTTGAAAATCAAACATATGTTGAATTTGCTCGAGAAAAAGAAGATTTATTTGACCAGTGGTTTCGATCTAAGAAAATTCCCAATTCATTTGACAATTTGCGTCAAATAATTCTGATAGAAGAGTTCAAAGAGTGTGTACATCAAGATTTAAGAACTCATTTGGAAGACAAAAATGTTAAAACTCTTGAAGAAGCCGCTGTTTTGTCTGATACGTATGCTCTCACTCATAAGAAAAATTTTGTGTCAAAAACTCAATCTAGTGATAGCGCAAAAACTTCAGATTTTCCAAAGAAAAATTTACAAGAGTCTCAGTCGTCCATTAGTTCCCAGTCACTATCTCAAGGTGGTTCTACGTCCGGTCCTAGGTCCGAGCGTTCTGAGGCATCCCCAGGGGTGGGGTCGCTTCCTACATGCAATTATTGTAAGAAAAAAGGTCATGTTATTGGTGAGTGTTTGAAGCTTAAGAAGAAAAAAGAACTTAAGTCACAGGCCTGTGCGTCTGTTAGAAATGATAGGAAAGCCTTAGATTCGATTTGTTCTGACAATCCTGAGATTCAGGGTTCTAAGTCCAGTTCTGATGATTTTGTGGAGGATCATTATAAGCCCTTTTTGTCACAGGGATTTGTTTCACTCAGTGATTCTAGCGAAGCGTTGCCTGTTCAGATTTTGAGAGATACTGGTGCTGCCCAGACTTTATTATTAGAGGGTTCATTGCCTTTGTCTGAGCACACTTTTACTGGTAGGTCAGTTTTATTACAGGGTGTGGAGCTAGGCGTCATTGATGTTCCCCTTCATAAAATTTATTTGAAGTCAGACTTAATTACTGGACCTGTTACCGTAGGTGTTCGACCTACTCTTCCTGTTCAAGGCGTTTCCTTGTTGCTTGGCAACGATTTAGCTGGCGGCAAAGTTGTAGCCGATCCGATTGTTTGTGAGAAAATCAAGTCCGAAGTCGTGTCCGATGATGAAGACGACGACTTGTATCCAGCCTGCGCTGTTACCAGGGCGATGGCCAGGAACAGACTGAAAGAGGCTGAGAGTACTTCTGCACTTAACGAAGACCATCCCTCCAAAAATATAGACCTTTCTGACACATTCATGTCTACCATTGATGACAGCGTACCTGAGACGTCAGTACGACTTCATGTTGACAAGTCTCCGACAGTGCCTAGTGATGATTCCTATCCGCCATTAGACAGGGGTACAGATGCCTTAAGCCGTGAGCAGCTCCTCTCCGAGCAAACTAAAGATCCAGAGATCATCCGTCTAAGCAAGAGGGCCCTTCCCCGAGAAGAAGCGGACAAAGTCGGAGAGTGTTCTACATACAAGATGGCATCCTTATGCGGAAATGGAGACCACCCGATGCACCCCCTAATGACGTTTGGCGGGTCGTTCACCAGATAGTGGTTCCAGTAGCGTATCGCGGGGACATCATGAGTTTAGCTCACGACACACCCATGGCAGGTCATTTAGGTGTCAATAAGACTTATAATAGGATTTTAAGTCACTTCTACTGGCCTAAGTTGAGAAAAGATGTGTCTGAGTTTTGTAAGTCTTGTCATAGTTGTCAGATGGTAGGTAAACCCAATCAAGTTATACCACCTGCTCCCCTCCAACCCATTCCAGCCTTTGAGGAACCTTTTAGTAGGGTGTTAGTTGATTGTGTAGGTCCTTTGCCTAGGACTAGGTCAGGGAATCAGTACTTACTGACAATTATGTGTACTTCGACTAGGTTCCCTGAAGCCATACCTCTTAGGAATATTAAGGCAAAGACCATAGTTAAGGCCCTTACAAAGTTTTTCAGTTTCGTAGGTGCTCCCAAGGCTATTCAGTCAGATCAGGGTTCGAATTTTATGTCAGGGTTGTTTCAGCAGGTTATGCATGAGCTAGGTATCAGGCAGTATAAGTCTTCTGCGTACCATCCTGAGTCCCAGGGGGCACTTGAACGCTTTCATCAAACCCTTAAAACTATGATGAAAACATATTGTCACCAGTATGGAAAAGACTGGGATGAAGGGGTTCACCTCGTGTTGTTTGCGGCACGAGAAGCGGTTCAGGAGTCCCTGGGGTTCAGTCCCTTTGAGCTAGTTTTTGGGCATACGGTCAGGGGGCCATTGAAGCTATTGAAGGAAAAATGGTTGACTGAGACTATCGATTTGAATCTCTTAGACTACGTGTCTAATTTCAAAGAGAAATTATATAATGCTTGCAAATTGGCTCAAGAAAATCTCAAAACCTCACAAATGAAAATGAAAACATGGTATGACAAAGATGCTAGAAACAGAGTTTTTAAACCAGGCGATAAAGTTCTTGTATTTTTGCCTATCCCTGGTCATCCTTTGCAAGCTAGATATTTCGGTCCTTAAGAGATTGAGAGTAAAATTAGTGATGTTAACTATGTAGTTAAGACACCAGGTCGGCGAAAAGAAAAAAGAGTGTGTCATGTTAACATGTTGAAAGAGTATTTTGATAGAAGTGACCGAAATTTTGTAAAACCAGTTTCCACTTTGGCCAATGTAAATACATTTGAAAATTGTGTTGAACCGGAATGTAATGAAGAGACTGTTGAAAAAGACTTCGCTCAAAGTGTCCGTTTAAAGAATTCTGAAATTCTAACAAGTCCGGAAGTGAAACTCGGACATCTGACCGTGCATCAAAAAGAGGAAGTGCACCAATTAATGCGGGAATATACGACCATCTTTCCGGACATTCCAAAAAAGACAAATGCGTCTCATCATGACGTCATTGTAGGTGATGCGTCACCTATCAAACAGCATCCCTATCGGTTAAACCCGATAAAACTTCAATACATGCGGAAAGAAATTCAATACATGCTCGAAAATGACATTATTGAACCCAGCAATAGTGATTGGAGTTCCCCATGTATTCTGGTTCCGAAGCCAGACGGAACTTACCGATTGTGTACGGACTTCAGAAAAGTCAATTCAGTCACCAAAACTGACTCTTATCCGATCCCACGAATCGATGACTGTATAGATAAAATTGGCAGTGCAAAATTTGTCAGTAAATTTGACTTGCTTAAAGGCTATTGGCAGGTCCCGCTTACCGAGAGAGCCAGAGAAATATCGGCATTTGCGACTCCAGATGGGCTATACCAATATAAAGTAATGCCCTTTGGTATGAAAAACGCACCAGCCACATTCCAGAGGATGATTCATTCGCTCCTAAATCATCTCGAAGGATGCGAGGCGTACATCGATGACGTCATCATCTACAGCAACACCTGGGATGATCATCTCCGAATCATGCGTACCTTCTTCGACATACTGGCGAAAGCAAACCTCACAGTGAACCTTGCGAAAAGTGAATTTTGTCATGCAACTGTAGAATATTTGGGTCACAAAGTAGGTCAAGGTTTTGTTACTCCTATTATGGCCAAGGTGGAAGCTATTTCAAAGTTCCCGATTCCTACCAATAAGAAAGAGATAATGAGATTCTTGGGAATGGCAGGATTTTACAGAAAATTTTGTCCAAATTTCTCGTCAGTTGTTGGTCCACTTACCAATCTGTTACAAAAGAGAGTGAATTTTGCATGGACCAATGACTGTGACGAATCTTTTAAGAAAATCAAATGTGTTCTTATGAAAAGTCCTGTCCTGTCAGCTCCAAATTTTGATAAGCAATTTAAGCTTACTGTTGATGCCAGTGACGTAGGAATCGGGGCTGCTTTGTTTCAAGAAAATGATGATGGTGTAGATAGAGTTGTTTGTTATTTTTCAAAGAAACTGACAAAATGTCAAAAGAATTACTCTACTATTGAAAAAGAGTGTCTTGCATTATTGTTAGCTTTACAACATTTTGATGTTTATTTGAATGTTACTTTACATCCCATTCTTGTATTTACTGACCACAACCCTCTCACATTTTTGCACAAAATGTCAAACAAGAATCAAAGACTTACAAGGTGGAGTTGATTGTTTCAAGAGTATGATATCATTATTAACCATATCAAGGGCAAAGACAATGTGATTGCAGATGCACTATCGAGAGTTTCATGAGTGATTTTTGCAGAATTTACCACCTAAGTTTTCATTGACATTCAAACTTTTTTTAAGGGGGGAGGTGTTGTGGGTCATGTATTATTTTAGTTTCACTTTATGTGTAGGTACACATGTACTTAGTCATGTTATTTAATGATTTCATAATAATTCTTTCTAGATTTTACTATGTCATGTTTATCTCATTAGAGAATATTCCAGTATGTTCTTTGTTACATCATTATCATCACATGACTGTGATTTCTAGAATTTACTCTATTGTTAATCATTTGTAATGAGTCATTGTTCTAGAAGCTTCTGGTAAATTCATTGGTATTAAGTATAAATACCTCTGAGGAACTGTGTTGAGGGGACATTCGTACACATTCGTAGACACGATTCATTCATCTATTCTGATATACTGGGACACTTTATTTGTTGAGACTTTAATCCATTTAACAACGTTTGGACACCAATCTTTCGAGAACGTTTGTGATTACCGGAAACCCATTCGATAGACTTTGTGGACCGTAACGGACACTTTGATCCGGACATTGTATTGTAAGTTGTATTCATTTGAAATATATATATTTTGTACATAATTAAACTTGTAAATTTATATTCTGTCTTTGTCTGATTTTTGCTGGCGTTTTGGGGTATTCTGACCCATAACAAAAGGTATTTATCGTATATGTATGGTACCAATCAAATATGCTTAGTACAAGTACAATGTAACTGGTCGTGTACAGGAGCGTTCCTACACTGTGATCTCGGGACTGTATTTTGCAATAAAACAAATTCATTCCCAATTGAGATCACATATACGCTGCGTAGCATCTCGTGACATAAGTTGGTAAAACCACGAACACAAAATGAAGGCATACCGCTCGTTTGGAAGAAAGAAAACAGGTACTGTGATGATTTTATCTTTTCATAGCCGATGCCCCTGTAAAATATGATATTTTGATGATTCTTTTATTGTCAATCAAGAAAATATTGTAGTTTTTACAAACATTCTTACAAAAGGAACGTCGTGGTCTTAATATGTTAAACACAATGTTGTGGTGGTTTCCACGCAAATATCTACAGCTTTTGTCACAGCGTTTGTAAAATCATCGTCGTTTTACTTACTAACGAGTCCATGATTGTAATAGTATCTGTTAAGACAAGGATATAGGCTATGAAAAGTTAAAATCTAATCATATGTTTTCTTTCTTCAACTGACCCTAACGAAAAAGTACTATAGTATACTATTGTAAACTATAGTATACTATAGTATACTTTACTACACTATACTACATGTGTAGTAAAGTAAAGTTTCGTGTAGTTTAGTAAAGTTTTGTGTAGTATAGTAAAGTTTTGTGTAGTATAGTAAAGTATCGTGTAGTATAGTAAAGTTTTGTGTAGTATAGTAAAGTTTCGTGTAGTATAGTAAAGTTTTGTGTAGTATAGTAAAGTATCGTGTAGTATAGTAAAGTTTTGTGTAGTATAGTGTAGTATAGTAAAGTTTTGTGTAGTATAGTAAAGTTTTGTGTAGTATAGTAAAGTATCGTGTAGTATAGTAAAGTTTTGCGTAGTTTAGTAAAGTTTCGTGTAGTATAGTAAAGTTTTGTGTAGTATAGTAAAGTATCGTGTAGTATAGTAAAGTTTTGTGTAGTATAGTGTAGTATAGTAAAGTTTTGTGTAGTATAGTAAAGTTTTGTGTAGTATAGTAAAGTTTCATGCAGTATAGTAAAGTTTTGTGTAGTATAGTAAAGTATTGTGTAGTAAAGTATCATGTAGTAAAGTATATCAAAGTATCATTTAGTATTATTTCATATAGTATTGTTTGGTATTTATCAGTGGTTATACCACTAGAATTATCGCTAATTATCGATTATGGCTCAATCATTGCTTTCGACACCAAAAATAGATTTGACTCTCAATAATCATAATAGTTGATTATTTAGTAAAATGATTTAAAGAATAAATATCATGAAAAAGATATTTGAACTATCGAGAGACAAGATTTAGTTGGAATGAAGGTATGACATCATAATTGGAAGACACAAAACTTGTAGATCTATATACAAACTGATATGTACACCATAATATATCCTATTGTTCTACAACATTGTAATAGCTGTACTGTGATATTATAAACACATCATGTATATGTCATAGGGCTGCAGTGATTCATGATGAATCACGGTTCTTGTTTACGATCGACGGGTTCAATTCACAGTACCTAGCATACTGTCTCCATATTGAGCTTTTATCAATTAATTTTAAAAATACATTAAAGACATTTTTGCAAAGTTTCTGCACAGATTATTAAAACAGAACATTCGTTAAAGTAATTCAAGATATACACTTCACTTGACGCTTCAAAGTATTGCCCTCTTATTAGGATAATTCTTTTACACCAGTAGAAAAGTGCTTAAAATCCCATTCGTAAGTGTCACGGATAACATAGAAAGCAAATATCGTGATTTATATCATATCGTGAGTAAAGTGTATCGTAACTGCCCTAATATGTCTCGAGTGGAACAAGGGAATTTGTACCCTGGCCTTCAAGTAGGTTCTTCGCACTTTCTCTGTTTATGCAAGAACTGAATAAGCGATGAAGGTAACAACCAATTCTTTCATAACTTGTTACACGATTATTAAATGTGAAAAGAATTGTAACATATCTCAATGCACACAAATTAAATAACATGTGGAACAACTACTGTACCTGTAGTGTACTGACTACATGTATGTGTCATAATTGTAAAAGGAAATTCGAGCTACCTATGTTGTATATGCAACAATAAAAATTCGCAGCTATTACTCGGCAATCGTATTCACAATACTTTTAAAAATACGATGGTCAGTTTGAATAATTTCAGATCAAGCATACCAGTCTAAGCTCGGCTGATCTTCTTTCTTCTTTTATTTTTATTATGAGTTTGACTTCGTCATCGCACAATTCGTTCCAAAATGTCTTCTCCTTCAAGTATTTCCCTCTGCTATTTGGAGTACAATGATAGGGAATAATTACGTCAAAATTAAGAGAAAGAGAGAGAACGCAGGAATCCTAGGTACAGCGTATAAATCAATGCGGACCCCGAGTCCCGAGATGGAGAGGGGAGGGTTTCGAAGCAAACATCTCAAGTGGTCAACTCAAGGCGGATCCAGACTCGGAGAAGTGGGAGCTTAAATATCGGCTCGATCTCCCCAGGAAGAAAAGTTAAAAAAAAAAATGAATAAATCACGGGTGAATCTGGAGTATGTTTTCTCCTTTTCCTCTCGCATATCTGGGCCATCTTCTTACTCGTTTAAAAAAGCGACAAAGAAATGGATACCCAGGGCAGGTGCATCCCCTCCCGGAACGATAGGACGAGTCTTTGACCTTTCTGAGAATCATTTGGAAAAAGATACATCAATGTCTTGAGTTGATTTTTTACCGTA
This sequence comes from Pinctada imbricata, assembly GCA_033119305.1. NCBI lineage: Eukaryota > Metazoa > Mollusca > Bivalvia > Pterioida > Pteriidae > Pinctada > Pinctada imbricata. The sequence continues at coordinate 33,714,221 of VSWD01000012.1, read as the reverse complement.
ATGCAAATATGTTAATTAGATTACACAAACTTCTGATGAAAGAAGATAGGTTGCACAATAATTTTCCCGTTTCTTTACCCGTGGCTTGTTTTGCAAATCATTTTTCATGTATATGATCGTAAATTTTTTTGAAATGCAGAAAAAAGATATGATTTACTATTTGAAATAATAGTTTTAGATTGAGCAGAAAATCCCGGGGCCCTCTATGACTCATGCTATAAATAAAGTTTGTACGAACTGTTGGATTTGATCAATGATCATGATGATGGTTTCGAGTCAATATATATAGACAGTGATAGAAGGTACATGTATATATATGTATAATAAATTTTGTGTACATTATTTCAACATTGTGAAATTCTGGGGAACAATTTGAGAATTCTATTTAAATCTGTCACTGAAAAAAAAATGGAAACGGAGGAGGGGTTCCCGGCCGGACCCCATCCCTAACTCCGTCCATGTTAAATAACAAAAGGTGACTCTGAGAAAGATTTGATTTTTTTAATGCTTTTTGATAATGAATTATCAAGTTTTTGTTCTGATATCTTTAATATGAGCATTTTCTCGGATAAAAAATCGAACTGGGTGCGATGTGGGTTTTTTAAAAATCATTTTTGGTAGTAATAATATTTATTTGTTCATTTTTACCTTTTAATCTAATTATTTATTGCCATGTATACTCCAGAGAGAGAGAGAGAGAGGCCTCGTGGTTCTCTATATAAAGCGGAAGGCGTGTCACATTACGCAATATGATGTAACTGTATATTAGCTCGGGGTGTCACCCGTCGCGAATCAGGTCCTTTCTATCAGGGGAGAAAAAGGGGACAATGAAGGGATGTCGTAGGGCAGGGAAAAATACATCGTGTTGGGGGAGGGGGTTCAAGATAAATGATAAAAATTTCGACAATGAACCTAAAACGGTAGAATTTCGGATAAAATGTTTGATTCTGACCTATTGATGTGTTATTTCATACATCACGGATAGGTTTGTTCTTTTTTCATAACTTTGGTGAAAGTTATTTGGCGATCAGGGGCAAAGAACCTTAACTGCGGGGGACATATACTTTTCTTTTGAGAATTGTGAGGCTGGAGGATATGGGAGGATACCCCCCCCCCCTCCTATCGATGGGAGCCCGGGCCCTCCGTGAAAATTAAAAAAATGAATCAAATAGGTTCCTCTTGAAAGTATTTGAACATGATTCAGTTTTAGCAAACGATGTACTATATATTTATCAAGGATCAATTAAGGAGCAGAGTATATATAACCATATCCTTACTTTGCATATGATGAATACTATTGTTGAAATAAATATAATGAATAAATATTGTTCAAACTAATACAATTATTTGACATTCTCTACACCTACTTCTTTTAAGTAATCGCGAGTTACCGGCGCCAGGACTTTGCCCCCCCCCCTCTCTCTCCTGATTTTTATACAAGTTTTATTTTCTTATGTACATGTACATATATTTACTATATATGGATTCCCTGATTGGTTGCATCCCCCTTGAAACAAAATCTAGATCCGCCCAGAGACGTATATACGTCTATGATCCGCCCTTGTATAAAGTCAACAATTAATCATTAAAAAAAAAATCTAAAATAGATAGATAATTAATTAATACTTCAAAAAACGCAATATGATACATCTTCTATTTTTCACCATAATTTACAATTATAATGATAATATTTATGCCGTGAAAGATTAAACGGTTGATGTGACCTTGAAGATACCGACAAGCCGAAAGCATTCGTACGGAATACCTTTAGAATATACAACAGGGTAAGTAAAAGAGATCGATACCATTAATCGAATTCAAGCGCGGACCTAGAGGGGGTATGTTGGACACCCCGACTTGAAGCTTTTTTGCGTTTTTACACCAAATTCATTTTAAAATCTTATGCTGGACTCCCCCCCCCCTTTTCCACGCCAGACTGGACTACATGTATATATATAGTCCAAGGACTAACTTTGTTTATTATAAGTCCTTGTATAGTCTTGTAATTTCATTCGCTTCGCACCTAATTAAGTCACCTCTATCTCTCTCTCTCTCTCTCTCTCTCTCTCTTAAACTTTAGAACTTTTTTTTAGTATCTATTACTTAGCGAGGAGCTTAGATTAATGAAACGCATTTTCTTTATGTCGTATAATATAGGTCTGTTTCTATGTATTTTATTGTTACATGTAAGTTTCTCATTTTGTTTTGTTGTTTGTTTGTTCTTTTGAACTCTTTTGTTATCCCTCACTCGCCTTTGAATTCTCAAAGAAACGATAAGAAACGAAACGAAAGTTGCAAAAATTCCTCAGTACAACCTCTTCTATGCAGTATCGGTAAAAGCATATTTAATTTTGTAAATTAGAATTAGTCTATATGAACACAGTGGCGGATCCAGAACCTCAACCGCCTGGGTCATTTGGCCCCATTCCCAATGAAAATTAGTAAAAAAAAAACTGCATCTTTTTTTCCAAACTATGGCTCTAAAATTTCCCAATCACATGTAGGTGGAATTATCACCACAATTGGTTAATTTTACTGGTTCAAAAGTAGCAAATTTACTGTTAATTTGCCATAATTTATGTAATAAAATACTAATCATTATCGTAATTAAATCTAATTCAAAAGAAAATCATTGATTTAACAGTCATTTCTGATCTTTTGATTGTCTAAGCAGTCATTTACTTTCTAAGCTACATTGTAGTACTACCAAAAATATTCCCGAACGTCGTAATTTTTCCAAATTGCACGGACCCTGGCCCCAAATTACTGGGGAAAAAAACCCTAGCCCTTTGCGAAATAACTTCGGCTTGAGGTTTAATTATGCATTGCGTGTGACTTTTTTTTTCCAGATCCAGCTCTATATATGTTATGCATCTATAGATTTTTCGTTGCCTACATGTCCACACCGACAACTCCCCCTCCCCGATAAAATTTTGAGAAATCGACTAAAATCGGCGTTTTCTGTAGTGTCTTTGGGATCTTTCTGACAAATTACCCTATATACTTTTATGTCGTAAAAGATATGATGTTTTTTGTCTTCGCTGCCGGGGGGGGGGGGGGGGGGCGGCACTCCAGCCCCCGAAGCCCCCCCCCTTAAATCCGCCACTGGAATAATTTGAAAATTATTAATGGTACACATGTTTTTCTTATTTTAAATCGGACATTATATGATGATCTGAACCCCATCCACCATGCATGTCTCTCCGTCCTATGAATACTTTTCTGAGAAGAAAGACCCCCGAATCCCTACCCACAGGATTTGGCGTTACCCCCCCCCCCCCTTCCCCCGCTCGGTACTCGGCCCTTTTCAAAATTGGTTCATATGACTATGAAGGCTCTTTGGGTACACAAAACATCCCCTCCCTCCTATCTCCTATGTGCTTCCAACCCTGGATCCGCCCTTTCATCGCTTTCGAAATACGTTAAGGTTCCTCGCTGCAACCCCTCTTCCCTAGGTCTTGTCTAGCCCAGTCCTAGTATCACGTCCCTGCAAGTACTCCTATTATAGTTATTTAGACCAATGACATCCTGAGCGAGAAGGACATCGAGTCGACGAGGAGTTTGATGAAAATTTGAAAAAAGGTATACTGAGTACTCACAATCATATTTTACAAGAAATTGATATGGAATATGATTGATGGGAGATAACTTCGTTTCAGATATTCTTAAGTGACATAATGTTACAGTAACGTTTTGAAACTCGAGTTGCCTCTGACTGCTACTGCTATTATGTGTGTTTGTGTTACATAATTCAAATGTATGCTAGATGTACTTACTGAATATATTTTCAATTTAAGAAATTTTAGCATGTTAAGTAATACACCATTTAAGGTTTCCTGACGAGGGATGATTTTTTGTGTTATTTGTCCTGGATTTCTTGTGTACGTCCTGGATGTTTTGTGTCATAAAATTGATTGAAACTCCATAAAATGCTCAATTTGACATTTTTTCAGTTTGTTTTCATGTATTTATGATGTCTAAGTCATCTATTAGGGACCGCAATTAAAAATATACGAATATTACTAGATTTAAAAAGAGTTGAGTATGTCCTGACTTTTTTGTGTACATGTACCTAGTCCTGGATTTTCTGTGTGATGTCCTGGATTTTCTAGTTTTGGATTTTAGAATAATCGTCAATAGGTTTGAAAAGCAAGCGAATATTTTGATATAATCGGCTCATATAACTCTTAACTTTTATAAAAATGACCCATGCCTTAGTTTAAACGAAGAGAAAGCTTGTTTTGTATGCAGACATCTTTTTGTTTTTTTGTTTTTGTTTTGTTTTGTTTTGTTTTATTTTTTCCCTTCTTTTCTACGGTGCCTCTGAGCGGACATGTTGGTTTGTTTTTCATATCGTTCCAAAGGCAGGTGGGTAGCCAGAGTGATTTTCAAGTGGAAGCACTTTCAGTCATGAGGTGTTGGGATCGCTTTGAGGCCCAAATTGGGTCCAGGGAGAAGCCCTTATGGGTATCCAGGCCAAGGGGCAAAGCCCCGGAATCTAATGCATTTTACACATCTACAGAGCAGTTTTCTACGTTAAAATGAACCATGGTACACTTTCTTTTAGTCTGCTTTGCAAAACGTTGTGGAGCAGTTGGTACTTAAATTGCGCCTAGCTATGCGCCTTGCTAACCCCACCCCCTCTCTTTTCTCCTTTCCTTCAGATTATCAAACATTACGCACAAAAGGAGAGGGGTAGGGGTCATTCACCCAGTTCTTTTTGTTCGGTGGTATGTATACGCTATATATTCAAGGGCGTTTATATACATGTAGGAACACTTTGCAAAGAATGATGAACGAATGGCCATACATCCTTTTTATTGATTTTTTGTTGTTTGTTTCTGTTTTTGGTTTTTGGTTTTGTTTTGTTTTTTGTTTTTGTTTGTTTGTTTGTTTGCTTGTTTGTTTGCTTGTTTGTTTTTTGTTTGGTTTTTTTTTTTCGTGTTTTTGTTTCCCCTCCTACCATTCCCATCAGAGCGATCTAGGATTTCAGAAAGGGGCGGGGGAGGACAAAGTCCAGTTTCAAAGACAATTTTTACGGAAAACTGACATGCGAAAAAAGAAGTTATATTCTAATTCCTCCCACTGGGTTCCTAAATTAATGACTTTTAACTTTCTTCTACTATGCTTGAAAGACGATTGGCGTACTTTTTTTCAGAGTTAGAATGAAAATGAAGACAATTAGTCAATTACTATCTATATCCTCTATAAATGTATTTTGAGTCTCAAACATAAAATTCAATGTCCATGCATATTTTAAGTCTTGAAAACCGGCGATCAACAGCGAGCCAATTAATTTTTTTTCAAATACATGTACTTACAGATAAATTCGTAATTATTTAGAATTTTCATAGCAAATTCAGAACATTTGAAGAAAAATTGACCGCCACGGGAGGTAATAGGGACCCGTGCGACACCTCTAGATTCGCTAGTGATCCATTCAAGCAGAGCAAAGAAAAAATAATGCAAAGTTAGCATGATCTAGCATGTAAACAAATATTAAATACGGTGATGGGGCGGCCCCACTAATTGTCCTCCTCTAAATTTGCAACCAACACTTATTCAAAACATTGTACTGTAAGACTATAGTGGGGGTTCTCTGTAAGCAAAACTCGGAATTGAATCGAATCAATTTTGTAGTCGGGCCAATTTATCAACGTTTTAAGAAAAGAATTAAAATGAAAACGTAATTAAACGTAAAAGAAAACTCACAGATCAAATTCAAAATATGCAAAGTAAATCTGTCGAAACCCCATCGCGGGAGGTTAGTTTCGCCCCTCGTCATATTTACATGATTATTTGATCGAAAGGACGACTATCAATAATTAGTTTGCAATATATAGTGGAAGGGCATTGAACAGAAGCCTTCTTAATTTTTCTTTGAATTTCAACAAAACATTTCCGTTATGGCTAATGTCACAATGGCGGATTTAACGGGGTAGGGGGAGCGACCCCCCCCCCCCCCCACACACACACAGAGCGTCCAAAAACTTTTTTAACTATGTTTTTCAAGTCTAGTAAGTTTTACAGCCAATAAAACTTCTAGGCATTACCAACAAATGGATTTCAATGAAATTGATATCTGTGGAAAATTCATGTGCTCCATATCACACCATTTTAAACATTTTTTTCAAAAAAAAAAAAATCCGAGGGAGGTCCTCCCGGACTACAATCTTCACAACAGGAGGCCTCCTGATCATCCCCTACTGGGCACTTCATGCCTTGAATCAACCATATGGGCGTAAACAAAAGAAAAAGTCTTGAAACCAGAGTATTAATATAATAGGACATTCTCTCTATTTGGGGGATTGGTACCCGTACCCCAGAGAGGGAAAATTTACAACATTTTACTTAGAAAGGGGAATTCTAAACTACTGTGATAAAACAAAATTATTGAAATATTTGTAAACATTGTAAGTATGAAATCGTGTTAATCCTTCAATATCAAACAAAACGAAGATCAAGCAAAGTTGTTCAAAAGTGGTCTCAGATTGCACCATTTGCGCCCATTATTCTCAAAAATTTCCCCCGTACACCCCGTGCCCCCATCTACCCCCCTCGGCCCTTCGCTCCTCAACTTCAATCCCGCCTACCCCCCCCCCCCCCTCCGACAATGGATCTTCTGGATCCGCCACTGTGTCAAGAATGTGGGAAAATGATTTGCTCGATGTAGTTTCCGGGTTGATGCACTTAGATATCAATTAGGTATAATATTTTTATTTTTTGTACATTCAGATACATATCAGTATCTCTTTTCATTCTTTTAAAAAGGCACAAAGCATTTGTCCTCCGTCCACCCTATAGATTTAAGTTGGTCTTGACCTTGATCTTGGTCTGTCAGCGTTTCAGCATTGCTCTGGCTACGCTCCTGGCAACTTCGGACAGTCATCTGCTGCATAGTTTACAACAAATGGAATGTGTGAGCACGACCCACAATTAACCTGATACATATTGGTATCTTTTAGTCTAACATGTATGAACAGATAACTTATTTTTCATTCTGATGCAACGATCCAAAGAACATGTTAGTGACTTGGTAGACTATACACTCGTGATCAATTAATACGGGAAGCCTGTCAAATTAGGACATATTTCATATTAATACAGAAATCAGAACTACAGTGATTTTTGTAACAAACAAGGGTTGCAAAATAAAATTTCACATAAAAGTGGAGCTACTGCCATGGCAAAATCCCCTAAAAATTAATTAAACTCTATTAGATTGTTGAAGAGATATACAAAAGCCAGGACAGCAAACACAAAAAATCCAGGACAAAACACAAAAAAGCCAGGACCTCTAACTTTTTTTAAATTTTGGTTTTCTGCCTTGTAATGCCGTTTTATTGCTCGAGAAAAAATATGGTTAGCACTGTTGAACTGGCACAAGATATTCATGTTTAAATATTTGAAACTAGTCTGTTTAAACGACGAGAACATGGATTTTTATCAAAAAAGTCGAAATCTCTTGATTTAATGAAAAGCAGACAGCTCTAAGCATTGATTCAGTCTTATAATGCATTTATAATGTTTAATGCAAAGAAAAGTATCCAACGATGATCTACATGTCCGTTAATTGTCTAAAAAATATGAAATTTTGCCGATTTCGCTCGAAACGAACACAAATAATCCAGGACAAACACGAAAAATCCAGGACAATTAACACAAAAAATCACTCGTCGTCAGGAAACCTTACATGGTGTGAGTAAGTCACATATTAATCTAATTGAAAGTATTTTTTTTCTGAGAAAAAGAATTCAAATATGTGTATCTTAGAAAGGTGGGGGGGGGAAGGAAGTGCATCGGTGCAATGATACAACTGCCAGTGATTTAAATTTTCCCTGCGTTTTGTGTATTTTACGCATTAGATTCGTTTAATACCCATTGATATCTATCGAGTGTGTCACAAGTACGTGAATTAGTTTGCAGGTGCCCGGTCCGGGAGTCGAACCCCGGCCGTCCGGGTGATAATCAGACTCGTTGTCGAGTGAGCTAAAGGGACATCTCAAAAGCTCAGTCTTAGAATTTGTACTGAACTATTGGTACCTGCTACTACCGGAACCACTACACCCTTCCCCCTTTTCCGTTGAGGACCATGGGTATACCCCGCTGTGTGGCCACTCTCCAACCCCTGGCAGGGTTCTGCCTCCTCTCCTGCAGATCGAGCTGGCCCACACACACACCATTTGTTCACCTCGTCGCCAATGAAGTAATTTGCAGGTGCCCGGTCCGGGAGTCGAACCCCGGCCGTCCGGGTGATAATCAGACTCGTTGTCGAGTGAGCTAAAGGGACATCCCAAGTAGCTCAGTCTTAGAATTTGTACTGAACTATTGGTACCTGCTACTACCGGAACCACTACATACGCAAAAATAGAATCTATGTTTCCAGTTTCTATTTCTATCGCTCTAGTTCTAAGACATACAGAGATTTTATCTTTAAAAGACTAGAAATCTAAACAAGCTAAACGTAAAACAAATCATAATCTACATTGCTCGCACAGAATTTTGCAGCTGTGCGTATGTCTTAATCAATGTATAATAATATCTAATATTATATTAACGGGATGTAACGTCGATTCTGATTGGCTGGCGCGCAAGTCATTATTTAAGAAATAAAAAATGACAAGCCGGGCTCTATTGTCTCATAATGCCCGAACGTCCTCAGCCAATCACATTTATAACCGAGCCGCGTCAGCGGCTCGGTTATAAATGTGATTGGCTGAGGACATTCGGGCATTATGAGACAATAGAGCCCGGCTTGTCATTTTTTATTTCTATTCTAATGATGACCAAACTTAGACCTTTTGATTCTTGGTAAAAACCAGTTCCTGCCGGTTTATCTGCTTTCAGAAAATGGTTAGGCGTGGCTTATCGCTATAGGGCCTATATTGGAGAATAGAGCCCGGCTCGCGTCTGTTGTCTTATTAGGGAAAAAGAATCGAGTCATATTAGAATTTCCGATAATGACCGCTGACGGAAGATAATGACTCGGTGTGGTATTTGTCCTGATTTCTGTATACATGATAAAAATAATATAGTTATTGTTAAATATTAAAAGATATACTTTTCACAAAAAAGTGCAATTAATTGTTGGATTCTTGATTAAAATTTTTGTGTTTATATTGTTTTTAATCATTATTTTAATCCTATATAATCTAACTATTCCTTATATAATATAACAAATAAGGGCTTGGCCTCGGTCATTATGTCATTATAATGACCCAATAAGATTTGTGATATCGACCGAGGCCAAGTCCATATTTGTATAATGATCTTTAATTAACGTTGGATATATTTTTAACAATGAATATTAAAGCTGTAAGTAGAGCTTTTGATCGACAAACATTTTTTAAGAACGGGTTAAGAACATATCTACATTATTTATAAGGCTTGGGAGAAGATGTTCAGCCCAAAAACATCATTCCGTGTCAATAGTCGATGAGGATTGAAGATGCACGCGACCCTCCTGTAACTACTATTTCGGCACAGTGAACACTAAATCTAACACTGTTATATAAATAATAATTTTTTATATTGATATTGTAACTCAATACGTTGGATTGTCAAAATCTTCTGAATTTCCTTTAAATCAGTATGATGATAGGCATGTTTAAAAATTGTTCCGGACATTTCGATAGTTTCTATTATTTATCTAATAGTTAGTCTCGGATCCCATCATACTTCATAGTGCACAGACAATGGATATTAAAATTTTACCAATTGCTAATCTATGTACATTAAAGTTCTGTGCAGTTCGACTGCTTTCAATAACTAATCAACAAATAGATTTAGACAGATTTTTTTCAATAAAATTTTATGAAAAATGAAAAAAAGCATTGTGAAGGTCCATGCAGTTATCTTTTATACGCTTATCATTTGACGGGACATATTATGGTATAACAATGTCCGTCAGTCCATCTGTCCGTCTCCTAGGGTTGAGCGGTTTTATCGCGGTACCGGCATATTGCGATATGAGGCTTCGCAATATGTACCACGATATTTGTTTTCAAAAACCGGTTTTTGACGATATTATTTATCTTCATAATTTTATGTTGTTTCCTTGAATTTTATGGGCAAAAGTGATCATTTCTGCAATTTTCTGACTAGCCACTTTTTAACATGACGAGGTCTCCGTTCTATGCTACACGGCAAAACATATTTCAAGAAATAGGTAAAATTACGTTTCTTCGACCTTTAGAAATGTTCCGCAACACACTGCACATTGGTATACTAATTTGCAAGAAAGACTTTATCATGTTAGCTTGATTCTTATATTTTGTTTAAAGTACATGTATATTTTTAGTTATGATTGTTTAAACATACAATATAGTGGTGTCATTTTAAGTTTCCTAGCGACTTTTTGCACTGTCTGTCCGCGAGTGTCCGCCGATGTCTCAGCAGAAGCTTAAAATAACTGGATGGAAACGCAGCTACGTCAAGGTTCTCCACGCAATGTCGTTAGAGAAAATTCCGCGAAAACGTTGTGTGACGTTATAAATGACGTCACGCCAGTTATCGTATGCTAAGGATATTTCAAGAGATAAATTGTACTGGATCGATTTTGAATAGTACTGAGCTTTCATCCTATTCCTTATATCAACTCTAATGTTCCCAATATTTAATTAACAAGAAATAATCAAAGAAATGTGTGTTTTCAACAGTTTTGCAGATCGGGTCATTGTAGGTCAAGCATACGTCATTTCTGGGATACCGGAATTCGTCTGAACAATCACGTGACTTTCATCACCACGTGATCAAAAGTTAGGCACAAAATGGCGGCCGAGTCACAAAACAAGAGGACTGTTCCAGAAATGAAAGAATTTCTCGCAGAAAGAGGCATCCAAACTTCAATTTACAATAAGGATCAATTAATTAAGTTAGTAGAAGCTGCGAGTGAACTAGGTTTAGAAACAGAGGCCGATCCAGAGGAAGAAAAATCCCAGCATGACGAGGAACGAAGGACCGTCACAATGTCAACAGGCATAACTACGATCCTTCCCGACGTAAAAGACGTTACAGAATGGCAGTGTGACCTGACCACCCTTCCTACAATCGAAATAGGTGATATAATGGTTTATTTATTGACGAACTGTGGGTGGATAAAAACCAGACTTTCATCATACAAAGAGGACAATGGATACAAATTGTTTGAAAATAGACACATAGACACAGTGATGTTGAAGAACTTGAATGAATTCACATACATAAAGTCGACATGCCTTCCGGAGACCAGGCAAAATGAAAAGCCATATCAGACATGGATTTTACTTGGCAATGATGGATCTGTAAAGTCAGGGGGCTGCACTTGCGTTGCGTAAGTTAATTTACACATAATACACCATTGTACCTGTGTACATCTTGTTCTGTACAATAATATATAAGTATGACACATTGATGCATGTATCACTTGTAACCGTCGATTTGTTTCCACTAAAAGTTCAGCTAATGATTTCAACATTGAAAGAGAAAACGTACATGTATGAAAATTGTTAGTTTATACAGTGCAACGAAGACGCTAACCGATTAAGAAAATAGTAACTAGAAAATTGTGTATGAATTAAACAAATTATTTTTTACGAAAAAAAATTATTTTATATTTTAGTGATGATGGAAGCTGCAAACACTGTGTTGCCTTATTATTTTCACTGAATAACTTTTGTGAGAGGCACAAGGACAGAGGAACAGAAACATGCACGGACACCACATGTAGATGGGATAGACCAAGGACTAAATCTAATCCTGTCACGCTTCAAGGCCTTACTCTAGGATCCAATAATAAACGTGACAAGTACACACCAGTGTCAACTGATTTAATTGATTCAAGAAGTGAAAATTTGAAAAAAAATCTCTACAATGTGTGCAGAAAATATGGTTCTGTTTTTTGTCATACTGTTGAATATGAAGACAGTGAAAATGAGGATGTAACAAATTCAAATAATAATTTCTTACCTCTGCCTGAAATAATTCAAAATTATAAATCTAAAAATGAAGTTTTTAAGGAATCTGAACTTTTTCAATATTTACGCGCTGCTCACTCAACTCAAATGATTGAATATTTGAACAGCAGACTAGAGAACAAAGTGATAGTGATATATGGTATTCTTTTAGAAAAGGAAGAATCACAGCATCTATAATGGGTTCAGTATTGAATTGTAACATTGAGAGATTGTCTCCTGACAATTATATCGTTAGGAAGATCCAAGGCACCAATAATTTTTTTTCTACCAAAGCAACAGATTATGGGAAAGCAATGGAAAATGTAGCAAGAAGTCAGTACAGTAAAAAGTATTGTGAATCTCATATAAAATCTCAAGTTTCACATGTTGGTTTATGTATTTCTCCGAAACAGCCTTTTATTGCAGCATCCCCAGATGGTCTTGTCAGATGCCAGTGTTGTGGAGAAGGACTTTTGGAGATAAAATGCACCTTCACTCATCAACATAAATATACTAAGCAAATTGCAAGTGAAGAAAACTATAACGTATTACTTGAAAATGGTCAGGTGAAACTGAAACGCAATTGTTCCTAGTACTGTCAGATACAAACCCAATTGTTTGCTACAGGGAAATCTTGGTGCGACTTTGTTCTGTTTACTCACAAAGACATAGCTATAGACAGAATTTACTTCAATGAGGAGTTTTTTGATAGATGCCTGAATAAAGCTACTGCGTTTTTCCTGAAATTTCTGATTTGAAAATTTCAACTTTTGAATATATGACAAATAAGCCTGTTACAAGTTTCATGTTTTAATTGTCAAAATGTGGTTATGAGCATCATGATTTATCAAAATATTCCATATTAAAATCATCTACATTGTCATGTATATGGCACAATACTGATTTGAGACCTGAATGTTCATATTTCAGTGAATAATATCAAATCTATGTTGAACTGCAGACGGTATAATACATGTGAATTGCTTGAAGCATATTCAGCGACTTACATATAATTATAACAGTGTATTATCATCATAGCAAACTGACCAAAAGACTTCAATTCTGACAAAGTGATATAAACTATACAAAATTACAGGTAATGAGTATTTACTTTGATTACTTGGTTTATTAATATACCTTATATATTCTGTCTAACCTGATATTTAATTGACTCATCTAATTTGCTTGATTGAATTATTAAGCTCCAACTGGTCTGGTCACTTTGCTATGACTATACATGTAGAATTTTAAGTGACATGTATATTTTTAAAAGTACAATTAAGGGTAGAACAGAAAGTGAGCTACATGTATAGCTTAAACAAGTAAATATGACATCCATTATTCATGTATGTGATAGTTTTGAATTAAAATCATGTGACCTTGACTATAATGAAAACTTGTACTTCATTTAATGACTTTTTCAATAAACAAAAACAGCAAAGATCTCCAACTTGACGATTAAGCAATATGAACATTTTTAATTTTTCTTCACAAGTGGCTTCTGCAAATTACAGAAGAATGCAGCTACAACAACCATTGGATGGATAAGTGACTTCATGTTCCATGGGATTGTTTGTGAAATGAGCTTAAAGGTCTTAAGGCGCTGAATTGCCCGCTCAACATGGATTCGCAAATTAGCTATTTGCCTTGTTTTGCGGATCTCCTTAACACTTAAGTACCTACCCTTCCCCCACTTACACTTGCGAGTAAAGGGTGGAATTGTCAGATATGCCTTCCTTTCCGTGAGTAAATCTCTGATTGTGAAGCCACGATCGGCCATAATTTCATCGCCTGGTGACACTAGTTCAAGAAAACCACTGTGCATTGTGATATGTCTATCAGATGTATTACCACCCCATACTTCAGAAATGAAATTGAATGCACCTGTAGGGGTAATACTAACCAAGAATTTTACAGTGTTGTGGGACTTGTATGTACTGTAAGTCCTAGCATTTGTGCTTGGGTTTCTAGGCCTCTGTATAAATATTTCGGAGCAATCTATAATGGCTCTAGTGCGGGGAAAGGTTCTCAAAAATGATGAGGGCATGAACTTCTTTATGAGCTCTCGTGATGGCCATATGATGAAACCCTTAAATATATGAAAGAGGCAGAACATCCAAGTAGTAAATACAGAGGAAACCCTTGAACCTGATACCCCAAACAAATGAGCCATGACATATACTGGCAAGGCTAAGCGAAACCTAACCAAGGTCATGATAAGCTCATCAGACATGGAGAGCTTTCTTGAAGGTCCAGGTTTGTCCCCTTGACTTTGATACCGTTTCTCCTCAGTGCTATCGCTACCTGTCCAGTACTTCATTTTTGACCCTAGGTCAATAGCAGTATCTTTTACAAAATTAAAGACTTCAAGATTGGGTAGCCCAGTGAATCTTCTAATAGATTCGTCACTCTTTGTGACTTTCTCAACAAAGATATCTTTAAACAATGTATCTTTATCCTCAAGTTTTTTCTTAAGTTGCTCATTTTCTAAAAGAACATTACTTAAATCAGCAAATGTCAAATCAGTCTGTGTGCAAGCGTTTGATGTTTCATCTGCCTCGGTATGATCTGTCACCAACGAGACTCGGCTATAACTGTGATCTGCATCAACATCTGTCCGTTCTGCAATATTATAAAGATTTGCTATTGTAATTATCTAACAATTTTCAAAAATATTGATTTTACAATAAGATGGGTGTGAGTTGGTAAAAAAAAAAGAAAACAAAAATAAGACTGATGTGTCTATGGGATTCGAACTGGAGCTCCTCCGCCACGTCCGTGTTAGCCTAACGCTCTAACCGATTGAGCTATTCCTACTACCCAACCACTTAAAAGTATACCCAATAAAACCGGGAGTCTATTTAGGAAATAACATTGATAATTGATTAAATTGCACATAAATGGAGATAGACCACATTTATCAGTTATAGAACAAAAATTATGCCTTGCCATTGATGTGTAATTCTCACTATATCCTATTCTTTTAATGGTATATAAAGCTTATTGAAGTCATACTGCGAAGATTTTTAGACGGCATATAAAGTTCAATTTTTTGCCATTGCTAAAATTGATTAATACTGATTCCATGACATGTATGATATATGAATATGATATATCTATATCTATATTTTTTTTTATTCATAACTCAAATCCATTCAAAATTGATTTGTTTTTAAAAATAGTTAACTCAACCAAATTGCGCTAATTCTGTCATAGAAGACTCTTAAGTTTTCCTACTCAGTGAGTTCTTACCCTTTGAAGGTCCATTATCGTCAGTTGTTACAGTCTCAAAATTTATGATGGGCAAAAATCGTGGGCCATTAACATCATCTACTATCATTGGTTGCCGAGTGGATATTTCCCTTTGTTCATCCGAAGATATCTCTGTCTGTACCCCTACGGAATCAGCTGTAATGAAATATTATTTGTTATGTACATTTTTTCATTAGCAGAAGTAAATACATCTCCGACTAACACATAAGCTATAATCTTTTCTAAAGCTGTACTCTAGTTTTCACAAAAGGTCGAGTTTTATGTTGTTTTTTTCCTCCCAGTTAAACATAAGTTTGATCACCTCCCTGCCTTCATTGGCAGACATAAAAAATGTGAGACCCACGCATGATTTTCTTTATATATATAGATTTCATATAATAATCCCCCCCCACAGCTAAATGGATTATCTGAATCCGTAGCTGATTAATTATTCGTATAATCTGTATGTTACTATTTAAGTTATTATGTTGTTGATGTAGAAACAATACTGATATTTTTTATTAAATCTACTATTCAATAAAGACATACCTAGTTGAGGAGTGTCTGTCGTGGATTCTGCTGCAGAATCAGACCTGTCAAGGCACCTCTTCAAAATTGAGTTTGAACTTCTTGTAGAGATGTCTTCGCCATAATTGTTCCATGGAAACAACTCTGGGACAGCATTGTCACGTTTATTTGACTCTTCCTTAAAATGTCGTGAACATACTCGATGATGTTTGAGAGGTTCATAGTCCAGAGGTCGCCGTATCATTTCTATCCATTTAGACCTTAACCGGGGATTTTTTAATTTAGTAGGGAAGGGTATAAATGTTACATTTTCCATCCAGGGGTACTTATCAGTTTTATCTTTCTTCCTGCTGTCAGATTTACAACCTGGAACCACGCACCAGTACTTGCTAGACGCCTTCTGTTTGCGTTTATACATTTTGAATTTTCCCGCGATAAAAGTGCCTAGATTTTCTAGGACGTCACGTGATCGCGATAGTGTAATTCTATCTCCAGCCATGAGAGTTCCGATATCCCAGAAATGACGTATTCGCAGTCTGAGTTCAGGGTTAAAGGGAAGGTTTGGATGAGAAACCGCTTTTTATTCACAGAGGAATCGCCGAATTTCAATTAGTAAATCGATATAAGGAACTAATTTTTACATGTCAAGAGTAAATAAGATATCCTAATAAAGGAGTACAATTTTTATTTAGATTATTCGTTAGATATTGTCCATATTGAGCTAATTAATGGAGATTTACTTTTTTTCTAGAATTTTACCACATACAAGCAACTGTGAACACCAGATTCGAGTCTACCTGTAAATACCTGATGTTATCACAGAGCTGACCTCCAAGAATATTATTACAAATTCAGTGAAACCTGTCTAAACCGATACCTGTCTAATCTGATAACCTGTCTATTCCGATATAAGTTTTTGGTCCCAATGAATTTTTTATCTCTTCCTATATAAAATAACCTGTGTAAACCCAACACTGTCTACTCCGAATACCGATATACATTTTTGGTCCCAGTGATATTTTATACATGTATTTTACACTGTCTAAACCGATATGTTAAAACAACACCTACCCTGACCAACTCATGTTTTGATTAATTATCACCCCAAGCTGATCAATATAAACTACAGATGAATGGACTCCATTACTCTTACTAGTAACCTGACCAAGCCAGGGTCAGTGTCTTAATTGTTTGTATTATAATAAGCTTAATTTGCATGTAAACTTATCATCATTGAGTTAAAGAAGATCCTGACGATAACCTCAACAGCACTCACAATAGAGCGCAAAATTAAAACATCGACGGAGCCCCAGCAAGCTAGAGGTGGGACCAGGTGCCCGGGAGGAGTAAGCATCCCCTGTTTGCTAGCCGCACCCGCCGTCGATGTTTATGAAGCATGGAAATGAAAATATATAAAACTAGATGGCTACTGTTGCAAGCAACAGACGGATTCCTCCTTTCTTAGACCTTCATCGGAACTGAAGTGTTAAAATCCGAATAAAGAAGATGGAAAAAAGAAAAGTTGCTTAAGTACCTTATTCACTTCAGCAAATGGATCAAAAGAGCTTATGTCTAATTTGGGACTCTTATTTATTTATCAACAAAATAGAAGAAAAAAAAAATTTAAGTACCTTTCATCTTTACGAAAGCTTTAAACTCCATGCTCTATGGATATCAAATCCTTTACAATTACTTTTTCAAAACAGAATTGCACAATGATTTTGCAATGAGATAATTTCTATTAATAGAAAATGACAACAGCATGAAAGTACAAATATGTAATGCTACTCAGAAAAAAAAGAAACAAGAACAAGAAGAAAAGAGTTATCTTTCTTATACTATGTTAAGTTCAAATAAGAAGGACTACTTGTGTGAAGAATAACTAGTACAGGACAAAAAGTGTAAATTCTACAAGAGTAAATAATTGTTAAGACCTTGAAAATGATTATTTGGCCTTTAACCAATGTCATTGATGAAAGCTAAGTATTGTGATTATTCTCATCACGATTGATCTTAATCTGAGCAAAGCTCAATATCTAATCAACCAAAACCAGTTGTGACCTTGAAATTAAACAAATGACCTTGGGTCAAGGTCATGATGAAAGAGTTTGATGCAAGGAATATTTGTGTAAAGTTTGAACTGTCAAGGTCAAACAATCTTTGTTTTATAGACTAAAGTTTGTTGTGACCTTGAAAATCAGAATTTGACCTTGGATCAAGGTCAAGGTGAAAGAGCTGGGCCCAAGTATGATATGTATAAAGTATGAAGTCTGAAGGTCAAATAGTCTTTGTTTTGTAGGGAAAAGTTGCTGTGACCTTGAGAATGAGAATTTGACCTTGGGTCAAGGTCAAACTGAAAGAGCATGATTAAACAATTATTTGTATGAAGTTTAAACTCTTAAGGTCAAATAGTCTTTGTTCTATAGGCAAAACTTTGTTGTGACCTTGAGAAGCAGTATTTGACCTTGGGTCAAGGTCAAGGTGAAAGGGCTTGGTTTAATGATATTAGGTATGAAGTTTGAACTTTGAATGTCTAATAGTCTTTGTTCTATAGGCAAAAGTTTGTTGTGACCTTGAGAATCAGAATTTGACCTTGGGTCAAGGTCAAGGTGAAAGAGCTTGGTTTAATGATATTATGTATGAAGTTTGAACTCTGCAGGTCTAATAGTCTTTGTTCTATAGGCAAAAGTTTGTTGTGACCTTGAGAATCAAAATTTGACCTTGGGTCAAGGTCAATGTGAAAGAGCTTGGTTTAGCGATATTATGTATGAAGTTTGAACTCTGAACGTCAAATAGTCTTTCTTCTACAGGCAAAAGTTTGTTGTGACCTTGAGAATGAAAATTTGACCTTGACAGTAGGTCAACATTAAATGACTACCTATAAGTAACCTAGTATCCAAGTTTCAACTCAAAATCTCAAAAACTGTAGAAATTGGCACTGTGCCAATTTAAAGTTCAATTTTTAACTGTGAATAGCGCGAAAACCGTAAATATTTTATCGAGCATGTAAGCGTAGAAAAGTTTACAATTTTCCCAAAGAACATTTTAAAACAAATTTCGTTCAAATCGTACGGTTAGTTTAGGAGTTATAAGAGTTTAAAGATTTGAACTTTGATGACCTCTAGCGGGGGCATATGTGAACTTTTCGACGACAAAATTTTTTTACCTCAAGATCTTTATATGCTCTTTCACATGATCCTATTCATTTTATCGTAAGAAGTGGTACTTTTTTGTACAGTGACTGGAACGATTTGGGGGTAAGAATAATAATAATAACTAGATGGCTACTGTTGCAAGCAACAGACGGATTCCTCCTTTATTAGACCTTCCTTGGAACTGAAGTGTTAAAATCCGAATAAAGAAGATGGAAAAATGAATAGTAGCTTTTGTACCTTATTCACTTCAGCAAATGAGTCTTAAGAGCTTTAGTCTAATCTGGGACTCTCATTTATTTATCAACAAAATAGAACAAAAAGATAATAAATACCTTTCATGTTTACGAAAGCTTTATACTCCATGATCTATCAATTCTAAATCCTTTAATATTACTATCTCAAAACAGAATTGCACAATGATTTTGCAATGAGAGAATTTCTATAAATAGAAAATGACAATAGAATCAAAACACAGTCAAGTAATGCTACTAAGAAAAAAAAAACAGACCAAGAGTAAAAGAGTTATGTTTCTTATACTATGTTATGTTCAAATAAGACAGACTACTTGCGTGAAGAATAAATAGCGTAGGACAAAAACAGCTAATTCTACAAGAGTAAGTTTGTTATGACCCTGAGAATGATCATTTGACCGTGAATAAAGGTCACGGAAAAAAGATAAGTATTTGAGGTAATTCTTTTCAAGATTGATCTTAATCTGATCAAAGTTCAATATTTTATCAACCAAAGTATGTTGTGACCTTGAAATCGAACAAATGACCTTGGGTCAAGGTCAAGGTAAAAGGGCTTGATGCAAGGAATATTTGTGTTAAGTTTGAACTCTTAAGGTCAAATAGTCTTTGTTCTATAGGCAAAAGTTTGTTATGACCTTGAGAATCAAAATTTGACCTTAGGTCAAGGTCAATGTGAAAGAGCGTGGCTTAACGATAATATGTATGAAGTTTGAACTCTGAAGGTCAAATAGTCTTTATTCTATAGGCAAAAGTTTGTTGTGACCTTGCAAATCAACATTTGACCTTGGGTCAAGGTCAAGGTGAAAGAGCTTGGCTTAATGATAGTATGTATGAAATTTGAACGCTGAAGGTCAAATAGTCTTTGTTCTATAGGCAAAAGTATGTTGTGACCTTGAGAATCAAAATTTGACCTTGGGTCAAGGTCAAGGTGAAAGAGCTTGGCTAAACGATAGTATGTATGAAGTTTGAACTCTCAAGGTCAAGTAGTCTTTGTTCTATAGGCCAAAATTTGTTGTGACCTTGAGAATACAAATTTGACCTTGAAAGTAGGTCAGCATTTAATGTCTACCTATAAGTAACCTACCATCCTAGTTTCAACTCAATATCTCAAAAAATGTAGAAATTGGCACTGTGCCAATTTAAAGTTCCATTTTTAACTCGATATAGCGCGAAAACCGTAAATATTTTATCGAGCATGTTCGTGTAAAAAAGTTTGCAAATTTCCCAAAGAACATTTTAAAACAAATTTCGTTCAAATCGTACGGTTAGTTTAGGAGTTACAAGAGTTTAAAGATTTGACTTTTGGTGACCTCTAGCGGGGGCATATGTGAACTTTTCGACAACAAAAAAAAAATTCAATTGAGATCTTTGTATGTTCTTTCACATGGTACTATTCATTTTATCACATGATGCGGAACTTGTTTGTAAAGTGACCGGAACGATGAGGAGGTAAGAATAATAATAAGAATAATAATAAGAAGAAAGAAAAGACAATACAATAACAGAAAGGATTCCGACGGAATAGTCGGAATCCTTAACTAGATGGCTTCTGTTGCAAGCAACAGACGGATTCCTCCTTTATTAGACCTTCCGTTGAACTGAAGTGTTAAAATCCGAATAAAGAAGATGGAAAAAAGAAAAGTCGCTTTAGTACCTTATTTACTTCAGTAAATGAGTCAAAAGAGCTTATGTCTAATTTGGGACTCTTATTTATGTAACAACAAAATAGAAGAAAAAAATATTAAATACCTTTCATGTTTACGAAAACTTTAAACTCCATGCTCTCTCAATATCAAATCCTTTACAATTACTTTCTCAAACAGAATTGCACAATGATTTTGCAATAAGATAATTTCTATTAATAGAAAATGACAACAACATGAAAATACAGGTATGTAATGCTACTAAGAAAAAAAAAAGAAACAGAACAAGAATAAAAGAGTTATCTTTCTGATACTTTGTTAAGTTCAAATAAAAAGGACTACTTGTGAGAAAAATAAATAGTATAGGACAAAAAGAGTAAATTCTACAAGAGTAAATGATTGTTAAGACCTTGAGAATGATTATTTGGCATTTAACCAATGTCATGGATGAAAGCTAAGTATTGTGATTATTCTCATCACGATTGATCTTAATCTGAGCAAAGAATAATATCTAATCAGCCAAAGTCAGTTGTGACATTGAAATCAAACAAATGACCTTGGGTCAAGGTCATGATGAAAGCGTTTGATGCAGACAATCTTTGTGTAAAGTTTGAACTCTCAAGGTCAAACAGTCTTTGTTTTATAGACTAAAGTTTGTTGTGACCTTGAAAATCAGAATTTGACCTTGGGTCAAGGTCAGTGTGAAAGAGCTGGGCCCAAGCATGATATGTATAAAGTATGAACTCTGAAGGACAAATAGTCTTTGTTTTGTAAGGAAAAGTTGCTGTGACCTTGAGAATGAGAATTTGACCTTGGGTCAATGTCAAAATGAAAGAGCATGACTGAACAATTATTTGTACGAAGATTAAACTCTGAAGGTCAAATAGTCTTTGTTCTATAGGCAAAAGTCTGTTGTGACCTTGAGAATCAGAATTTGACCTTGGGTCAAGGTCAAGGTGAATGAGCTTGGCTTAATGATATTATGTATGAAGTTTGAACTTTGAATGTCTAATAGTCTTTGTTCTATAGGCAAAAGTTTGTTGTGACCTTGAGAATCAAAATTTGACCTTGGGTCAAGGTCAAGGTGAAAAAGCTTGGCTTAATGATAATATGTATGAAGTTTGAACTCTGCAGGTAAAATAGTCTTTATTCTATAGGCAAAAGTTTGCTGTGACCTTCAGAATCAAAATTTGACCTTGGGTCAAGGTCAATATGAAAGAGCTTGCTTTAACGATATTATGTATGAAGTTTGAACTCTGAAGGTCAAATACTCTTTGTTCTACAGGCAAAAGTTTGTTGTGACCTTGAGAATGAAAATCTGACCTTGAAAGTAGGTCAACATTAAATAACTACCTATAAGTAACCTAGTATCCAAGTTTCAACTCAAAATCTCAAAAACTGTAGAAATTGGCACTGTGCCAATTTAAAGTTCCATTTTGAACTTGAAATAGCGCGAAAACCGTAAATATTTTATCGAGCATGTAAGCGTACAAAAGTTTACAAATTTCCCAAAGAACATTTTAAAAGAAATTTCGTTCAAATCGTACGGTTAGTTTAGGAGTTATAAGTGTTTAAAGATTTGACATTTGATGGCCTCTAGCGGGGGCATATGTGAACTTTTCGACGACAAAATTTTTTTGCCTCTAGATCTTTAGATGCTCTTTCACATGATACTTTTCGTTTTATCATAAGAAGTAGTACTTTTTTGTACAGTGACTGGAACGATCTGGGGGTAAGAATAATAATAATAATAATAATAATAACTAGATGGCTAATGTTGCAAGCAACAGACGGATTCCTCCTTTATTAGACCTTCCTCGGAACTGAAGTGTTAAAATCCGAATAAAGAAGATGGAAAAAGGAATAGTTCATTAGTACCTTATTCACTTCAGCAAATGAGTCAAAAGAGCTTATGTCTAACTTGGGACTCTTATTTATTTATCAAGAAAATAGAATAAAAAAAATACCTTTCATGTTTACGAAAGCTTTAAACTCCATGCTCTATGGATATCAAATCCTTTACAATTACTTTCTCAAAACAGAATTGCACAATGATTTTGTAATGAGATAATTTCTATTAATAGAAAATGACAACAACAAGAAAGTACATATATGTAATGCTACTAAGAAAAAAAAAGAAGAAGAAAGAGAACAAGAATAAAACAGTTGTCTTTCTTATACTATGTGAAGTTCATATAAGGAGGACTAATTGTGTGAGAAATAAATAGCATAGGACAAAAAGTGTGAATTCTACAAGAGTAAATGATTGTTATGACCTTGAGAATGATTATTTGACCTTGATCCAATGTCATGGATGACAGATAAGTATTGTGATTATTCTCATCACGAATCCACGATTGCTCTTAATCTGAGCAAAGCTCAATATTGAATTAACCAAACTCTGTTGTGACCTTGAAATCGAACAAATGACCTTGGGTCAAGGTCATGATTAAAGAATTTGAGGCAAGGAATATTTGTGTAAAGTTTGAACTCCCAAGGTCAAACAGTCTTTGTTTTATAGACTAAAGTTTGTTGTGACCTTGATAATGAGAATTTGACCTTGGGTCAAGGTCAAGGTGAAAGAGCTGGGCCTAAGCATTATATGTATAAAATATGAACTTTGAAGGTCAAATGGTCTTTGTTCTATAGGCAAAAGTTAGCTGTGACCTTGAGAATGAAAATTTGACCTTGGGTCAAGGTCAAGGTGAAAGAGCTTGACTGAACAATTATGTGTATGAAATTTATAGACTGAAGGTCAAATATTGTTTGTTCTATAGCCAAAAGTTTGTTGTGACCTTGAGAATCTGAATTTGACCTTGGACCAAGGTCAAGGTGAAAGAGCTTGGTTCAACGGTAATATGAATGAAGTTTGAACTCTGAAGGTCAAATAGTTTTTGTTCTATAGGCAAAAGTTTGTTGTGACCTTGAGAATGAAAATTTGACCTTGAAAGTAGGTCAACATTAAATGACTACCTATAAGTAACCTACTATCAAAGTTTCAACTCAAAATCTCAAAAACTGTAGAAATTGGCACTGTGCCAATTTAAAGTTCCATTTTCAACTTGGAATAGCGCAAAAACCGTAAATATTTTATCGAGCATGTAAGCGTATAAAAGTTTACAAATTTCCCAAAGAACATTTTAAAACAAATTTCATTCAGATCGTACGGTTAGTTTCGGAGTTATAAGTGTTTAAAGAACTGACATTTGATGGCCTGTAGCGGGGGCATATGTGAACTTTTCGACGACAAAATTTTTTTACCTCTAGATCTTTAGATGCTCTTTCATATGATACTTATTGTTTTATCATAAGAAGTGGCACTTTTTTGTACAGTGACTGGAACGATCTGGGGGTAAGAATAATAATAATAATAATAATAATAAGAATAATAATAAGAATAAAGAAAAGACAATACAATAACAGAAAGGATTCCGACGGAATAGTCGGAATCCTTAATAATAATAACTAGATGGCTACAGTTGCAAGCAACAGACGGATTCCTCCTTTCTTAGACCTTCCTCGGAGCTGAAGTGTTAAAATCCGAATAAAGGAGACGGAAAAAAGAATAGTCACTTTAGTACCTTATTCACTTCAGTAAATGAGTCTTAAGAGCTTATGTCTTGTTTGGGACTCTTATTTATTTATTAACAATATAGCAGAAAAAGATAATAAATACCTCTACTCTTTACGAAAGATTTAAACTCCTTGCTCTATCAATTCAAATCCTTTACGATTACTTTCTCAAAACAGAATTGCACAATGATTTTGCAATGAGATAATTTCTATTAATAGAAAATGACAACAACATGAAAGATCAGGTATGTAATGCTACGAAGAAAAAAAAAAGAAACAGAGAACAAGAATAAAAGAGTTATCTTTCTGATACTATGTTAAGTTCAAATAAGAAGGACTATTTGTGTGAAAAAAAATAGTATAGGACAAAAAGTGTAAATTCTACAGGAGTAAATGGTTGTTAAGACCTTGAGAATGATTATTTGGCCTTTAACCAATGTCATGGATGAAAGCTAAGTATTTTGATTATTCTCATCACGATTAATCCTAATCTGAGCAAAGCTCAATATCTAATCAGCCAAAGTCAGTTGTGACCTTGAAATCAAACAAATGACCTTTGATCAAGGTCATGAAGAAAGAGTTTGATGCAAGCAATATTTGTGTAAAGTTTGAACTCTCATGGTAAAACAGTCTTTGTTTTATAGACTAAAGTTTGTTGTGACCTTGAAATCAGAATTTGACCTTGGGTCAAGGTCAAGGTGAAAGAGCTGGGCACAAACATGATATGTATAAAGTATGAACTCTGAAGGTCAAATAATATTTGTTTTGTAGGCAAAAGTTGCTGTGACCTTGAGAATGAAAATATGACCTTGGGTCAAGGTCAAAGTGAAAGAGCATGCCTGAACACTCATTTGTATGAAGTTTAAACTCTGAAGGTCAAATAGTCTTTGTTCTAAAGGCAAAAGTTTGTTGTGACCTTGAGAATCAAAATTTGACCTTAGGTCAAGGTCAAGGTGAAAGAGCTTGGTTTAATGATAATGTGTATGAAGTTTGAACTCTGCAGGTCTAATAGTCTTTGTTCTATAGGCAAAAATTTGTTGTGACCTTGAGAATCAAAATTTGACCTTGGGTCAAGGTCAGTGTGAAAGACCTTGGTTTAACGATGTTATGTTTGAAGTTTGAACTCTGAAGGTCAAATAGTCTTTGTTCTACAGGCAAAAGTTTGTTGTGACCTTGAGAATGAAAATTTGACCTTGAAAGTAGGTCAACATTAAATGACTACCTATAAGTAACCTAGTATCCAAGTTTCAACTCAAAATCTCAAAAACTGTAGAAATTGGCACTGTGCCAATTTAAAGTTCCATTTTCAACTCGGAATAGCGCGAAAACCGTAAATATTTTATCGAGCATGTAAGCGTATAAAAGTTTACAAATTTCCCAAAGAACATTTTAAAACAAATTTCGTTCAAATCGTACGGTTAGTTTAGGAGTTATAAGAGTTTAAAGATTTGAACTTTGATGACCTCTAGCGGGGGCGTATGTGAACTTTTCGACGACAAAATTTTTTTACCTCAAGATCTTTATATGCTCTTTCACATTATCCTTTTCGTTTTATCATAAGAAGTGGTACTTTTTTGTACAGTGACTGGAACGATCTGGGGGTAAGAATAATAATAATAATAATAATAAGAATAATAATAAGAATAAAGAAAAGACAATACAATAACAGAAAGGATTCCGACGGAAAAGTCGGAATCCTTAATAAGAATAATAATAAGAATAAAGAAAAGACAATACAATAACAGAAAGGATTCCGACGGAATAGTCGGAATCCTTAATAAAGAAAAGACAATACAATAACAGAAAGGATTCCGACGGAAAAGTCGGAATCCTTAATTAGATGGCTACTGTTGCAAGCAACAGACGGATTCCTCCTTTATTAGACCTTCCTTGGAACTGAAGTGCTAAAATCCGAATAAAGAAGATGGAAAAAAGAATAGTTTCCTTAGTACCACATGAAGTTCAGCAAATGAGTCAAAAGAGCTTATGTCTTACTTGGGACTCTTATTTATTTATCAACAAAATAGATTTATTCATCAACAAAATAGAAGAAAAAAAAGATAAATACCTTTCATGTTTACGAAAGCTTTAAACTCCATGCTCAATCAATATCTAATCCTTTACAATGACTTTCTCAAAATAGAATTGCACAATGATTTTGCAATGAGATAATTTCTATCAATAGAAAATGACAACAACATGAAACTACAAATATGTAATGCTACTAAGAATAAAAAAGAAAGAAACAGAGAAGAAGAATAAAAGAGTTATCTATCTTACTATGTAAAGTTCAAATAAGAAGTACTACTTGTGTGACGAATAAATAGTTCAGGACAAAATCCTGTGAATTTTACAAGAGTAAATGTTTGTTATGACCTTGAACAAGTTTATTTGACCTTTAACCAAGGTCATGGATAAAAGATAAGCATTTGAGATTATTCTCATCAAGAGTCCTCTTAATCTAATCAAAGTTCAATATTTTATCGACAAAAGTCTGTTGTGACCTTGAAATCGAACAAATGACCTTGGGTCAAGGTCAAGGTGAAAGGACTTGATGCAAGGAATATTTGCACGAAGATTGAACTCTCAAGGTCAAATGGTCATTGTCCTGTAGGCAAAAGTTTGTTGTGACCTTGAGAATGAAAATTTGACCTTGGGTCAAGGTCAAGGTGAAAGGGCTTGACTCAATGATTGTGTTTATGAAGTTTGAACTGTCAAGGTCAAATAGTCTTTGTTCTATAGGCCAAAGTTTGTTGTGACCTTGAGAATCATAATTTGACCTTGAAACATGGTAATAATCAATGACTACCTATTAGTAACCTACCATCCAAATTTCAACTCAAAATCTCAAAAACTGTAGAAATTGGCACTGTGCCAATTTAAAGTTCCATGTTCAACTCTAAATAGCACGAAAACCGTAAATATTTTATCGAGCATGTAAGCGTATAAAAGTTAACAATTTTCCCAAAGAACATTTTAAAACAAATTTCGTTCAAATCGTACGGTTAGTTTAGGAGTTATAGGTGTTTAAAGATTTGACCTTTGATGACCTCTAGCGGGGGCATTGGTGAGCTTATCGACAAACAAAAAATAGTTTAAGAAGATCTTGGTATGCTCTTTCTAAAGGTACCATTCCTTTTGCTCTCTGTTAAAAGACCTTTGAATAAAGTGTCTGGAAATAAGGGGGGGGGGGTTAAGAATAAAAATAATAATAATAATAATAATAAGAATAACTAGATGGCTACTGTTGCAAGCAACAGACGGATTCCTCCTTTCTTAGACCTTCCTCGGAACTGAAGTGTTAAAATCCGAATAAAGAAGATAGAAAAAAGAATAGTTGCTTAAGTACCTTATTCACTTCAGCAAATGGGTCAAAAGAGGTTATGTCTAATTTGGGACTCTTATTTATTTATCAATAAAATAGAAGAAAAAAATTACGTACCTTTCATCTTTATGAAAGCTTTAAACTCCATGCCCTATGGATATCAAATCCCTTACAAACAGAATTACACAATTATTTTGCAATGAGATAATTTCTATTAATAGAAAATGACAACAACATGAAAGTACAGATATGTAATGCTACTAAGAAAAGAAAAAAAAAAAAAGAAACAGAGAACAAGAATAAAAGAGTAATCTTTCTTATACTATGTTATGTTCAAATAAGAAAGACTGCTTGTGTGAAGAATAAATAGTATAGCACAAAAAGTGTAAATTCTGCAAGAGAAAATGAAAGTTAAGACCTTGAGAATGATTATTTGGCCTTTAACCAATGTCATGGATGAAAGCTAAGTATTGTGATTATTCTCATCGCGATTGATCTTAATCTGAGCTAAGCTCAATATCTAATCAACCAAAGTCATTTGTGACCTTGAAATTAAACAAATGACCTTGGGTCAAGGTCATGATGAAAAAGTTTGATGCAAGGAATATTTGTGTAAAGATTGAACTCTCAAGGTCAAACAGTCTTTGTTTTATAGACTAAAGTTTGTTGTGACCTTGAAAATCAGAATTTGACCTTGGGTCAAGGTCAAGGTGAAAGATCTGGGCCCAAGCATGATATGTATAAAGTATGAACTCTGAAGGTCAAATAGTCTTTGTTTTGTAGGGAAAAGTTGCTGTGACCTTGAGAATGAGAATTTGACCTTGGGTCAAGGTCAAAGTGAAAGAACATGACTGAACAATTATTTGTATGAAGTTTAAACTCCTAGGGTCAAATAGTCTTTGTTCTGTAGGCAAAAGTTTGTTGTGACCTTGAGAATCAGAATTTGACCTTGGGTCAAGGTCAAGGTGAAAGAGCTTCGATTAATGATATTATGTATGAAGTTTGCACTTTGAATGTCTAATAGTCTTTGTTCTATAGGTGAAAGTTTGTTGTGACCTTGAGAATGAGAATTTGACCTTGGGTCAAGGTCAAAGTGAAAGAGCATGACTGAACAATTATTTGTATGAAATTTAAACTCTGAAGGTCAAATTGTCTTTGTTCTATAGGGAAAAGTTTGTTGTGACCTTGAGAATCAGAATTTGACCTTTAGTCAAGGTCAAGGTGAAAGAGCTTGGTTTAATGATATTATCTATGAAGTTTGAACTCTGCAGGTCTAACAGTCTGTGTTCTATAGGCAAAAGTTTGTTGTGACCTTGAGAATCAGAATTTGACCTTGGGTCAAAGTCAAGGTGAAAGAGCTTGGTTTAATGATATTATCTATGAAGTTTGAACTCTGAAGGTCAAATAGTCTTTGTTCTACAGGCAAAAGTTTGTTGTGACCTTGAGAATCAAAATTTGACCTCAAAAGTAGGTCAACATTAAATGACTACTATAAGTAACCTACCATCCAAGTTTCAACTCAAAATCTCAAAAGCTGTAGAAATTGGCACTGTGCCAATTTAAAGTTCCATTTTCAACTTGACATAGCGCGAAAACCGTAAATATTTTAACGAACATGTAAGCGTATAAAAGTTTACAATTTTCCCAAAGAACATTTTAAAAGAAATTTCGTTCAAATCGTACGGTTAGTTTAGGAGTTATAAATGTTTAAAGATTTGACCTTTGATGACCTCCAGCGGGGGAATTGGTGAGCTTATCGACAAACAAAAAATAGTTAAAGAAGATCTTGGCATGCTCTTTCTGATGGTACAATCCCTTTTGCTCTGTGTTAAAAGACCTTTGAATAAAGTCTCTGGAAATGATGAGGGGGTAAGAATAAAAATAATAATAATAAGAATAATAATAAGAATAAAGAAAAGACATTGCAATAACAGAAAGGATTCCGACGGAATAGTCGGAATCCTTAATAATAAGAATAAAGAAAAGACATTGCAATAACAGAAAGGATTCCGACGGAATAGTCGGAATCCTTAATTAATGCACTGTCCGACGCCATGTCTATATAGAAAGTGCTATGGCGACAATGTCAGGGAAGTATATTTAAATCACTTACTGTCAACCCCTCAAGTACAATTATGAAAATTCCATAGCCAATTCCATCTGACTTGAAATCTTTTTCATGGAGTATATTATTCTAAATTTAACTTATTATAACAGAGAGGATATTACTTATGAGAAATAAGAATTTAAACAGTTCAATGTAAACTAGAAAGCAATACTTTTTCACATTTTTATGATGAATTTTTCCCTAGAATATGAAGATAACTTGAAGAAATTAAAGGATGGCTTCATTTTATTAAACCTGTGTAATCCGATAACCTGTCTATTGGTCCCAGTCGATATCGGTTTAGACAAGTTTCACTGTATTTGCAGAAATAACTATTTAGACAGCCTTTTTAAAGAGTTGGGTTTGAATTCGACATCTGGAAATCCTACTTACACCCCTATAAAACTTTTTGCTCAGAAATAATAGATAACCACAAATCAGCTCTTGATTTCGATTTACCATACCTAAAATGCAAAAAATCCGTACAAACAACGTTTCATCCTTGGTTCCTCAGAATCTTCAACCAAATACTCTATGTCTTCCGAAATGGAAGTAACCGGATGTGACAGTTTTACCGAATTGAAGCGGCGTGTGTTGCATGCAAGCAGGAGATGCTTACTCTTCCTTGGCACCTGGTCTCACTCCCATATTGGGAGTTCGCTTCTTTTCGTGTGGTGGATGTTTTTGTTCGTTTGCTTTGGTTCCTGTTTTCTCTCCTGATTTTGTATGACTTCGGTTTCTGAGTTTCTGAATTAGCGATTTTGAGCTGTACACAGGGATATGGTCAATATCCATATTTGTCACATGTATCGTTCTTACAACGTTTCAACTGAATCAAATCTGAACTTCCAAAATATTGTTCGACAGTATATTCTCGAAGCGGTATTAACCATATGTGGATTTTAAAGAATTCGAAGGAACTTTTAGGACATCTCAAATCTGCTCTTAGTACCCGAAACGTGCATGTCTGGTCCATGCTGTAAATTTATCAGGTTTTAAATGATGCTATTGAATTTAAAGACGTTTAACAACTAAAATGATGCTAATGAATTTGAAGACGTTAAACATTTGTACCACTCAAGTGTCACTGCTGGTGGACCAAGAGTCCCCGAGGGCACATGTAACCAAGTTCGATTCATAGATATATGTAAAATAAGTATATATGTAAAGTTCGGAAAGATTCTGACCATGTGTGTGTGGAGAGGGTGTTCATAGCGGGTAGTCATGTATGTACAACAATCATGTGTAATGAAATACAAGCCGTAAGAAGATATACTTTTTGTTGCTAATAATTAAGAGAATCAAGATCAGACTTCAATTCTTAATATGAAGGAAATGATTTGTAGAAATTAGATAATTGATATACCCACAGGTGCCTGAAAATCACAGGAGCTCGGCACCAACAATCCGGTTTATGATTTTCTGAATTATCGATTTTGTGCTGTATATTAGGATGTTGTCATCATCCATATTTGTAATTGATAAATTTACTTCATGGATATGAATGTTAAATGTCTTCAAATTCAATAGCATCATTTAAGACCAGATAAATTTGCAGCATGGACCAGACATGCACGTTTCGGATACTTAACCCTCGTCAGTGATCCTCAGTCTAAACAATGTAATATGGCCAAAAAGTGTAAAAATTATTATGTCCAAAAATGAACCGAAAGACGTAGCAGAATTGATGGGATATGATACTACAGGACCCACTTTTTTCAAGAAATTTTGTAACAGAAAATTTCAAATAATATAATAATGATGTAGAAGGGTTACAACTCTAATAATTTTCATTGGCACCGGTAAGGGGATTACTGTAATCAATAACTGTTAGTATGAATCACAGTCTGGAACCCACATCCCCCATATCTGCCGTCAAGGTCAAAAGAAAAAAAATCGATATAATTCAAAAACTATGTTTTCTCTCGCCCTACGGCTACCATATAACATATTCAGACTCTCGGATTGGACGCAGGCGTCAGAACATTATCTGGGACTGGGGGCGTGATATCGGTCGTCGACACTGAAACAGTCACAGAGTAAATACTTGAGAAGGGGTCCTTACTCTTGTTTCCGTGGTGAACGTCAAGGTATGCTTTTCAGTGGTTTGTGCAAATTTTATTTAGGGTCGATTCCGTAGCATAGTTAAATGAAATGTATGACAAAAATAGCACTAGGAGAAATGTACTTAGATGTTAACCAAACCTAGATGTTTTGGATGAAATGACAAGTTTAATATCATCTCACTGGAACCAAACTTTCAACGTAGGTCTAAGTCATCTCCTTATGATTATTCTACAAAGAGTTGTCGCTTGATGATACGAATAGGTTTCAGAAAATTACAGATTTGTGAAACATTTCAAAAATATGTATGACTCTGCATTATATACTTCACGCGGTTTTCTTAAACATGGTTTTGTCTGTTTGTTGAGTTTGAACATTCTTTCTCACATTTGTGTGTGTGTGTGAGGGTTAGGGTGTGTGTGTGTGTGTACGTGTCGATCACAAAATGCTATTTTAATGAAAAAATAGACAAAAAATAATTCTTGCATTGAGAGCAAATATAGCAATATTCGTTTTAGCACCAATGTCAGTCGGACTCCTCGGGTGATAACATGCATGATCTCGCTACGACCGGAAGAACACGGACTGTATTAAGTGCGCCCCCTTTATTACCATTTACATATTCATCTGTGTTGCTTGGGTCCCTGTGTTTTGCCGTCTTGATTATGCGGTCATCTAACAGTGAGGAGGTTGTTACACACTACAATTGTGCGTTCTTTGAGACCTGTTGTTGACCAGGAACGTTGACGGGTTGTACGTATGTAATCTGGATACGTCGGCGACGATTACCAATTGGTCTCGTTGGTTTATGTGTAGTCTTTTGTGTTTGATGTTTCTATGTCGTATATCTCTTTTTCGTCTCTTGCTGTGTTCGTCTTTGTGTTTTATTATCGGTTTTTCTCTGTTCTGTTGGTACTGTAGCCTGATCTGGTTAGATCACCTCCCTTCTAATGATTAATATTTCAAAGATATTTTAATTTTTAATCGTGAAGAAATGTTTTGTTATCCATGACTGTTTGAGTATGACATGCTGCATGTAGATCTGTATGTTGACAATACGCACGGTTACCTAAAATTCGTCAGCTCGTCTGTCATATTCGAGATTACATTATTTCTGTTGTCTAAAAGGTACATTTTGCCTGGATGAACGTTTTCATATACCCGTCTTAAAGCTACGGTTTCCCTGAAAATAAATTTGAAAACGTAAAAATTAATCCCAAGGGTCTAAATAGTGGAAAAAAGAGCCATAAAATGTTTTATCTGAATATATGCCGTAACGACTATAATATTGTCGAATTTGTCAACAGCTATAACTGCGAATGTTTTTGATTCGCCTGAGAATTTATATTTATACGAATGAGAATGTATACACCCATGTGATTAGAACAATTTTGCATTATAATTTTTTTTTAAATTAATTAATTTTCAGGGACACCGTAAAATATTGTTTTCCCAACAAGTACCACTTCTGCAACGGAAATATCCACGACTACCTTTTTTTAATCTCAAAGCCAACAAAAAAATGCTGCAAAATCAGGCTGGTTTGACCGGTGAAAAATTCAAGACTCATTTGAAATTCTTTTATTTTTCCTTTTTCATAAAGCCAATAGCTCTCTTCTTTTGACACAAATGATTTAAAGAAGATCCTGAAAATGTCAGGGAAATATATTCAAAACACTTACTGTCAAACCCCTCGCGGGGAACTTTTTTTACGAGCTCCACACGGCAAAGGACATAAGTGTGACACAAATGATTTAAAGAAGATCCTGACGATAATCGTAACAGCACTCACAATAGAGCACCGTTTTGAACATCGACGGAGGTGGGATCAGGTGCCCGGGAGGAGTAAGCATCCCCTGTTGGATAGCCGCACCCGTCGTCGATGTTCACGCGCGAAAATGAGGAAAATATGAAAAATACATGCACTGTCTAAGGTTGCGTCTATGTAGAAAGTGCTATGGCGACAATGTCAGGGAAATATATTCAAAACACTTACTGTCAAACCCCTCGCGGGGAACTTTTTTTACGAGCTCCACACGGCAAAGGACATAAGTGTGACACAAATGATTTAAAGAAGATCCTGACTATAATCTTAACAGCACTCACAATAAAGCACCGTTTTGAACATCGACGGACCCCAAGAAAGCTAGAGGTGGGATCAGGTGCCCGGGAGGAGTAAGCATCCCCTGTTGGCTAGTTGCACCCGTCGTCGATGTTCACGCGCGAAAATGAGAAAAATATGTAAAATATATGCACTGTCTAAGGTTGCGTCTATGTAGAAAGTTCTATGGCGACAATGTCAGAGAAATATATTCAAAACACTTACAGTTGCAGCATCAACAGTAAAACACCAAAACACCCGATGCGAAAACACAAAAGACGAGTACAGCACGAGACGGAAAAGAGACACACGACATGTAAACATCAAACACAAAAGACTTCACATAAACCGACGAGACCAATGGGTAACCGGTGCCGACTTTGGACGGCCATTTTTCACGCAAGTAGCAAATGGTGTACAGTAGTTATCCTGGATTACGTGCTCAAAACCCTCTCACTTCTCCAATTACCCAGAGGTCTTGAAGAACGTACAACTGCGGTGTAAAACAACCTCCTCACTGTAAGATGACATCACACAAACAAGACCGCGAAACGCAAAACACTTACTGTCAAACCCCTCGCGGGGAACTTTTTTTACGAGCTCCACACACATTGTATAACTAAATTGCTTTTGAAAATAATATTTGAGGGAGCATGCAAAATTCACATCATTAAATTTTCAGTTTCGAATTTTACAAAATTCAATTATTCTTAGGCACGGTCCATTTGATATTCGGGGGGGGGGGGGGGCTTGAGTTTTTTTTTGTCGGAGCAAGATTATTTTTTTTTCGCCTCGGACGGGGGCAAAATTATTTTTTGCTTTGAAAGTCGGAACAAGGAAATTTTTTCAACAAAGTGATGTGCATATATTAAGAATGTTTGTTTTTTATCAATAGAAATTATTTATAGTTTTACTCAAAACTCTAAATATTAATATATTACTTTATTTTTTTTATGCAAGATTTCAATTCAATTCTAGACAGAAACATAAAAGATTTTTACAATACAATTCTAAACGAACAAATTTTATATAAGGTACATGTATATAACAGGGTCTGTGAGGAAGGTCTTCTAGACAAATTTTATATAAGGTACATGTATATAACAGAGTCTGTGAGGAAGGTCTTCTAGACAAATTTTTAAATGTAGAATCATAAATTGGTGAATACGTGAAGTTCTCCTTCCAAGCTTAAAAAACATAAAATTAGACTATATGGGATAACATGCAACATGTATTAATAAATATTGATGATACTTTTGATATCATCAAATATATGAATTTTGCCATTAGTAAATAATGTTTGATAGAAAACTATGGCAAAGCGAGCCAAAAAAAAAATTATAGACTGAGAACTGCGGCGGGCGAAGCGAGCTGGAAAATTTCAAGAATTTTAGCAAAATTTTATGGTATTCTTCAAATTCAGATTATTTGTAAGAGCAAGATTATTTTTTTCTGTGACACCTTAAGCAAATTTATTTTTTTCATCAAAATTCAGAGCAAAAATTTTTTTTTTGAAAAAAAGCAAACACCCAAGACGCCCCCCCCCCCCCTAGAATATCAAATGGACCGTGCCTTAGAACACGATATTTTCCCCAAACTCTATCTTAGAGATCTATCGAAATGTTTTTTATACTAAATTTGACAGGTTTTTGGAGCTGTTGCGACGGGTGTTGCATGCAATCAGGAGACGCTGGCTCTCCCTGGGTACCTGGTCTCACTTCGGAGTGTTGTTCATTCCGGGGTTCGCAGCCGTTCCGTTGGGAATCCTCACAATTTTGGCCTTGCCTTCGCGACTTTGAAACTGAATAACTGTTACTTCTTTGATGTTTATACATGTAACTAATAAATTGTTAATCATAGTGGTTTCAAATAGCATTTTACATCAAATTCCCACGACACTCTACTGAATGTCCGTAAAATAATCAAGAAGATAATAAAAGATATGACGGATACAGAAAAGAACCAATTGAGTAGGCCTTTCAACTAAATTTTAAAATCCAAGAATTTTCCTTTGAAAGTGTTTCACGACTTTTGTATCTGTGTCTGAATAGCAATAAGGAACTTTGAAATGAGAAAAACATGGTAATTATCGAAAAATAATTAATTTCTCTTACCGAATTTCAAATGAAATCTTCTTAAGGAGGGAGGCAATCCAAACTGTAAAATTTGACAAACATTTGATCTTGAGTAACCGAGTTTAACGGGGTCCTTTAAAATATGAAACGCACAAGAAACGAAATGAAAAGTAACCAAACGAAATAAATTTGTTATTATTATATTTTTTTTGACAAAGAATAAAAAAACGTAGTGGTAAACGACACAGACATCATAGAAAATGCCCTGTAAAATTCAATTTCAGGTTCGTGTGATCATCGAACTTACTTAATCAAAGTTTATGAAAAATTTAGAATCAAACGGTATTTAATACAAGTTGTTCACAAAAGCAAACAAAACAATTTTTTTTAAGTGAAAATTTCACGATTTTCAGATTTCTAAATTGAGTTGAGGGGAAAAATAATCTGAGGTACTAGATGAATACACTACATTTGAGATATCCCTATTCTTTTTTGCGTGGATGTTTTGCTTTAGACATGTAAAAGAAACGTCCACATAGTAATGATTCTTCACTTTGAAAACAAACTCAAGTATCTATAATACAGCTACATGCAGGGATAACTAGAAGGATAGGAGGGGGAGGGTTTTTCCCATCGGATAGCCAAATGATTGATTATGAAGGCTCTGCCGATTCATCATCATTTATGATATTGAAAAAAATATAAAATCTGGAGAAAAAAATCTCTTTCTTTTTTGTAAATTCTAACCCATCACCCGCTAGATCCGCGCTTACAAGTGACGAGCGGAATTTTGAGTAAACGTTAATACTAAACTCATAAAAATGTATACATAGCGATGTATAAATCTATAAAATATTGAAAAAAAAATGTAGGGAAGTAGAGCACAGCCCTAACACTATTAGAAATGGACCAGTGGCAGATCTAAGATTTCAGGATTTTAGAAAGGGGGCTTGGGCGAAGAAAATATTGTTCACCGAAAATCTGACGAGCAAAGAAAAAAAGGACCCCAACCGGGGATGGGGTGGGGTTGGTTACAGTCCAACTTGAAAGAATTTTGTTCAAAGAAAAACTGGTAAGCAAAAAAAAAAAAAAAAAAAAGAAGGAGGGGGGGGGGGGAGTAATGGAGGGGATTGACATACACGTGTTCTCATACATGTATCTCCCTCTGGAGTCCTTTCAAATGAATTATATTTATGCTATAATTAAGTGATATAGGTGAGCGATAGCGAGCGAGCGAGTATTTACTGCATCTGGAGTGAAATGTCAGAAAATGTCTTTATCTATTCTCTATTTCTTTTTAGGGAGAAAGGGTACATCGAAAAGCTGTATTATTTTGAATTGATCATATACATTAAAGTGGTAAAAACTGGAGAGCTAGCGAATGTTTTTTTTAAAAATCGTTCAAAAAAGATGGTCAAAATTTATCAATAACTTTTTTCATTGCATAATATTCATATTTTTAAAATCAAATTTTGAAATTTACAATCCCCCTTAACCCCCTATAGATATGGCAGCGATCAATTCAATCACAATAGCAAAAACAAAACATAAAAGATAGAAAGCAGAATGCATTGTAAAATCTGAATCGGATGCGCGAAAGTTCCCACTAGCCTTATCCGAATAATTAACTTTAGGTTGAAAGGGGGAAGGTGGGCCCCCTGCCTCCCCCCCCCCCCGGACGGCCTCCTCCTCCCTCTAAATGCACATAATGCAGATACTATTTGTTTTAAAGATTGTGGACGAGGGGAAATTGCATCAGTTCCACTTGTCTGAGCAGTACAGCTGAAATCTATATCAATTTCATTTATACGTCTTTTTGTTTTAGGGTTGGGGTAATTGCCGTCTATTTTTGCGTAATATTGAAATAATATTTCAATGTTATGGAAAATCCTGCGCTCTCTCTTTCTTATTTCCGGCTACCATTCAGTGATGCCGTCTTCGTTATGCCTACTTATCGATATGTTTCATATAATTTTGTTTGGGAGTTTCTTTTTCTAACTCATGACATTTATCTCAATAAAAACAGTCATGCATATCAGAAAATTTTATTTTTCATATTCATTTTAGACTGAGAAGTTCGGGATCTACCATTTTTAGTGAATACCTATAAATACCCCCCCCCCCCTTTTTCTCCTTTATTATAAGCAGACTGAGTAACACGTTGAATTTTAACGAAGTCAGTTACATCCATGCCAATATTAAAACTTGCCAGCTATTAGATGGTCTTTCACAGATACTTTAACATGTATACAAGACGTACCCATCTTTGACTCGCATGTGAGAAGGCGTGCAAGGGAAAAATCAACACAATTAGATCGTAAACGAATGATTTTATGGTAGAATTTGTGATTTTGTTTTCCGTTTCGTTTCGTTAATTTTCACATCGTTTCTTATTTTAAAGGGTCTCGCAATTTACAGGTATTATTAAGGAGTTATTTCCCCTCCAATATATTACCACATGAAAATTTGAAACCGGGTCTAAAAATCGGATGTGCAAATTTGTGCTATCTTTCTCTGTCCTTTTGTTGGCTTTAGTACATGAAACAAATTAAAATATTATATTGAATCCTACCAACTTTGTCCAACAATCCAAAAGAGATAAATAAATGAGAAAATTCATGATTTGAAGTGATTTTTGCGCTATATTTTTATGAAGAAGCGCGAAAGGTTCCGATTCTGACACTTTGTGTACGAGTTGTCGTTACTCTCAGTCGACACCTAGCGTTCGTTGAAAAGCCTAAATTGAGAAGGCTCAATACGTTAAACAAATGTTCTTCATTTTAACTGAATCGGAATTTTAACAGAATAGACGCATTGGCACCCATAACTTACTTCCTGAATGGAAGATTGTTTGAATTAAATAACAAATCTTTCAAAGGCTGTATTACCATATATAATCTGATAATATCTTTTGTAGCATAACATAACCAACCAGCACCTTTATCGTTTTCAAATCATTAAAATTTTTAATCTTCAGTTATGGATTATATTGAATTGTGATATTGATCACTTATGCGTAATAAAATGAACACATGTGGTTAATAAACCGACAGACCCTCTTTATGTCAGAGTATGACTACATGCGATTAACACATCATTTATTACTTTATAAAACGATTTATTTCGTGGGCCATTATGGTTTTATTCATAATTCTTTGCGTTATAATTTTTTGTTTGCTAAACATATGCCCTTGTGGATCTAGCAGATATGAAAAGTGGACACGGCAAGGATCCGAAAGGGATGATTTGTTTTGCGATTTTGAATTTTGTAAGACTTGGAGTGAGCAGAAAAAATATCCAGTCAGCGAATGCTGTGTTTGTCTTACGAAAGCGTCATGGGAGCTATCAGAAAATGCGAACGAAATCGGGTATCTTGAAGTCGAATATCTAAACAGAGAAGGCGAATTAGTTATTGGTGAAACTACAGGAGTTAATAAAGAGTATTTGCATCTTATACATAAACAAGGATTTATGAAAACGCTTCCAAATAATCTATGTGAATTTCCATCTATCGTAAAAATCGACTTAACAGACAACGCAATTACTGATCTTGAAGGCATATCATGTGTTCTTAAGCTGGACACACTAATCATGCGAAGAAATTCCATACGCTACGTTAAGAATACTACATTTGATGGTTTATCTTTCTTGCGTATACTAGACCTTGCCGAGAATGTCATTGAAAAGATTGAACCTTTTACATTTTCAAAGCGCGAGCTTGCCCTCCTAGAAATCGACCTGTCCCACAATGTTATGAGAACAGTTGATGTGTCTAATTTGGCAATAGAAAAACCTTTCTGTCGAATTGATGCAAGCCACAATAAGATAAATACCATTGTAAATGAAGGCGGTCTTCATATGAACGAATCAATATCATATGGAGAAGGAGGTATGGTCAATTTGAGAAATAACACCTTTTCCATTTTTCCAGACTTCACGAAATTGGGAGTTCCGGATCTGACTCTTTTAGGAAAACTTATGTCGTTTGGATTTGATTTTAGAGGGGCAAAATGGAATTGCAATGCAGAAATGGTACCATTTCTTCAACTTGCTGAAGACGTAATTAAAAATACCTGGCGAGATTACTTTGACGTAAAATGTTATTTGCCAGAAAGGCTCCGGGGAGAATCGATTCCTCAGATGGTTAACGATAAAAGACTGAACGAATTTACGTCTGAATTAACGGGGGCGGAAGGATGTCCAAATTCCTGCAAATGCACATACTACCCTGTAAGTAATGTTTCAACTGTGAAATGCGCATCATCGTTACTGCATATGCCCCTTGAAATGCCAGAAAAAGGGGTTTTGGATATTGACTTTAGTGAAACAAAAATCAAGCGGGTCATTAATGCATCTTATATCGGAAGGATAAGTCGGATATGTCTCCATCATACTGGATTGGATAATATTCCTCTCAATTTCATATATGGAATTAACGGAAATTTGCTCTCACTCATTGATTTATCTTATACTGCTAATCTAGATCGACTGTCAACAAGCTTTAAAATATTGGACCCCTGTAATGTTCATTTTGGAAAGAAAACTATATTTTGTAACTGCAATAATAGGTGGATTCAGGAGTGGATTGATTCTTCATCGTGCAAGTGGAACAGTTCTTTGACATGCAGAACGAGTAAAGGACTTGTTCCTCTGCCAATATTGTCAGCAGCTCTTGGATGTGAAGAGGAGAATTATCTTTACAAAACACTTTCTGTTGTCTTTTCGATAATAACTCTTCTCCTCGCAATGTCATTAGGCACAATATATTTATACCGATACGAAATCCAGATTGTTCTGAAACAACATAAAGATCCTTATAAAATAAATTTGGAGCGATACAAATACGATGTTTATATATCGGTGAACAAAGAAAGTGACCAATTACATACGTGGATCTTAAAAATACTTCTGCCGGACTTGAGACGTTCTGGCTACCGAGTTCATTGCCCTACAATACACACATTACCAGGGAATTTCGTTGATGAAGAGGTGATAGAGAAAATGGATCAAAGTAGGAATTTTCTTATATTCTTATCTGAAGAATATTTAAATGATCTAGATACTTCTGACAGCATCGAAGGAATTCGAAATCATCTTGAATGGAGGCATGCATGGAATTCTTATCGTAACAGTAAGGAACGACGATTGATAATAATAAACTACGGGCAAAATAGACTCTGTGAAATCAGAAGAAAAAACTTGAAAGCATTTCTTCGGGTTGGCAAGGTTTTGGACTTTGCAAATAAGAAACATTCCCTTATGATTGACCTCATAGAACTTCTTGGTCCTCCCCTAAGACAGTTTAAGGGACTTGGTGCAGGGAAACCCAAAAGGAATATGGTTAAGAAGAAAGCGAACGCTTCTAAAGAAGAAACTGAACTCAAACATATCAACGTAATTTTCTTGAAGTGATATTATTAAAACAATTTACTGTAAATTTGACTGTTCTTAAATTAGGCTGTTCAACTTGAAGACGTTTAACATAACATTAATTTGTGCACTTCGGATCATTTAAAAAAAACTTATGAAGAATAGTAATATATCATTTGTCCTTCGAGGAAATGTATAAATTTTACGCCAAGATC
The DNA here is from genome assembly GCA_033119305.1 of Pinctada imbricata. Lineage (NCBI taxonomy): Eukaryota > Metazoa > Mollusca > Bivalvia > Pterioida > Pteriidae > Pinctada > Pinctada imbricata. The sequence continues at coordinate 33,672,629 of VSWD01000012.1, read as the reverse complement.
GAATAATTAAGTGAAAAAGACGTACAGGGTTGATGGATCTTTAATTGTTACATACATAGTAATACATGTATGACAGTTATGTGTGAATGAACTTAAGTTGTACCTCATGTCTACTCGGGATATAGCGTCTCCTGTTTTGTTTTAAATAGTAATGTTCACATGCTTTTTCTTTGTTTATATAAAACATCATCATGGCGATGTTTCATGTTTTCTTAATTGAGATCACGATGTAGTTGCTATCTGATTCGGTTAGAAGGTGTTATGAAGTTTCTTCATTGATAAGAATGGCATTCGCTTTAACATTATTCATGTAGAAATGTCAAAATACATTCTAACTGTTCGGAGACAATAAACAATGCATTATTCAATAATCATCTGATTTCTTATGACAATATTGAAAATGAAATTCTGTTACATGTAAAATAGGCACAATAGGCGGAAATACCGCCTGGGTATTCGTATGCGCTTCTTGAAAATGAAGGCCAATAACGCAGGGTTTACACTCGTGCTTAATTCTTGTTCTGTCACTGTTCTTATCGATAGAAGAGAGGTGAAACTATGTTCTTACCATGTTTGGTTGATCTAAATCTCAGAATAAGGGATAGATTCTAAACTTAAAAAAAAAGCCGGATTCAAACCATATATATTTTGTTTCGACATTAGCTGACCCACTCTCGGAGACTGGACATAATATAACATGACTTTGCTAGGAATGTGATTTTTATTTGCACATCATTACAAGGTTGCTTCAGCAACAGAACTGAACTGTTTGTCAAATGATTTAAAGTCGTTTATCGATAGCAACAATAATAGTATTCAGACTATGAGAATGAAAAAATCATTCCAAGAATTCCTCAGTCACGTGTTATATGACTTGTTTTATATCGCTTGCAACGCAAGTCACAGCTTTAAGAACATCTCAAATCAACACTATAAAATCGTTTGACGTTTTGACACATCACAATTCCATATACTAAAGTGAAACAGAGCTTGACAAATTATAATGAGTTAAAGAAGATCCTGACGATAATCTCAACAGCACTCACAATAGAGCACTATGCTGAGCATCGACGGACCCCTAGCAAGCTAGAGGTGGGATCAGGTGCCCGGGAGGAGTAAGCATCCCCTGTTGGCTAGCCGAACCCGCCGTCGATGTTAATGCAAGATAAAGAACACAGTATATAAAATGAATGCACTGTCTGACGTTATGTCTATATAGAAAGTGCTATGGCGACCATGTCAGGGAAGTATATTCAAAACACTTACTGTCAAACCCCTCGCGGGGAACTTTTTTACGAGCTCCACACGGCAAAGGGCATAAGTGTGACACAAATGAGTTAAAGAAGATCCTGACGATAATCTCAACAGCACTCACAATAGAGCACTATGCTGAGCATCGACGGACCCCTAGCAAGCTAGAGGTGGGATCAGGTGCCCGGGAGGAGTAAGCACCCGCCGTCGATGTTAATGCACGATAAAGAACACAGTATATTAAATGAATGAATAAAATGAATAAACAACGCATTAACGAGTAGAAAAGGTAATCTTAAATATAAATTCATTGTCGTAAATAACCACAAAACGTACTTTGTTAAAGAGAAATCTGAGTCAAAAACAAAATACCGAATCGTTGATATCATTTTTGTGGCCATTGGAAGTAAGGTCTTCCAAAAGATTGTTGGCATTCCAATGAACCAATTGTGTCCCGCTCCTTGCCGACATATTGTTATATATCAACAAACATATTTTTATACTAATCCGAAGGTGAATTATTCAATCCTTGGTCTCTGATGACAACAGGTTAAAAGTCATGTTCGTAAAACATTACTGTCCCCCTACTCCTTTTTTGATAATAAAGGCAACAGTTTTGATAAATGAATCTATCATGGTTTTGACCAAGATTTTCATATGATATTATCTGTGAGATAAAGAAGTTCCTGACAACAATCTCAATAGCACTCCCAAATAGAGCATCGACCGATGTCATTTCAATATGTGCATCCATTACAGAAGTAATGAATGGAAACCTTAAAGTTTAGGGACTCTTTTTCTAAATCGAAAGGGAGTAACTAAATGTTTTATTACACCTGTGTATGAACTTGATCTGGACTTTTACGTGAAGCATCCTTAAACTAGATCTCAATTCAATAGGTGAATTTATTGTAGAGACAACGAATTGAAAATAACAAATTCTTATATTTTTCTAAGTTCAAGAGGCTGACCGGACTCAATTTTGAACTTGACCTAGATTTTTATTTGAAGTATCTGTATTCATAATTTCATTTCAAAATGTGAATCCATACCATAGATATTGAACGGAAACAGTTCAACTTCGGTATTCATCTTATTTTTAGGTGCATTCAAAAAACTTTCGATCGTACCTAAATATGAACTTCACCTATATTTTCATTTGATGTATCTGTATATAAAATTTCATTTCAATATGTGAATCTATTCTCAAGCGCGGATCCAGAGGGGGAGTCGGGGGGGGGGGGGGTCCGGACCCCCTGGAATTTTCGAAGCATGGCTAATGTTTTTTCATTAATATACATATTTCACAAGATTAAGTCCCACTTTCCCTTATGTTGTCATAATATTTGAAAAATATATCATGAATTTGTATTAAAAATCTTTCATTTTGATAATATTTTGACGTCAGCATTTCAAAAATTTTCTCTGGCTCGCTTCCGCTCGCCTGAATTTAAGACATACATGTACGTTATTTTCAAGTTATGCTGCGCTTTCCTATATACAACACATATAAATTACACCTAGGTCAATAAACAGGGACACTAAGAAAACGAAAAGAAACTGAAAAAGACACGAATAGTGGATTATATTCCAATTCTTGGAAAAAAATCGCTGCCTCGCAATCTCTCGCCAATTGTTGTATTTACATATTAGAACTCAAGTACTATGCATAATGTGAAAATTCAAGATTTTAAGCTTCTTGCTCGCTATTGCTTTCCAATTTCCTGTTTTTTTAATAATTAGAAACAGAACTGACATTAACTTTATTTTCTTGCGTTTACCTTTTTTTTCTTTTCTCCATTTTCTTCTTCTTTTTTTGCTCTTTAAAAATTTCAGACTTCAGGACCCCCCCCCCTTGAAAAAAACATTCCTTGATCCGCCCATGATTCTAGAGATATTTAATGAAAGCACTTAAATTTTGGTAGCTTCTAAGTCAAAGGGGCATTGCTCTGTCGAAAACTTTTCGCTCTGACCCAAATATGAACTTGACCTTGAGTTTTAATTGAAACTAGAAAAGAACCCGCGCATGCGCGGAAAAAAAGGTCAATTCAGAGCCGTATATTCAATATAGACTAATCGACTCAAGCCTACACATAAATTTTCCGGATAGATCGTTAACCTGAAAACTGTCTACTAATAGCATCCGTAGTTTTAAAAGAGGCGTATCCACACCTTTCCGCCCCATCTAAAGTTTCCACAGGTTTACAATTTTGCCTGAAAATCATCTCCTTGTAACTATTTTTATACCCCCGCCATATAATGGTGGGGGTATATAGTGATGCACTTGTCCGTCCGTGTGTCCGTGCGTGCGTGCGCCCGTCCCACCTGTGGTTTCCGGACATTTAAAGATACAGTGTCCCTGAAATTGTTTTTTATTGAAAACGTAAAACTTATTCCAAGGGGTCTAGAAAGAGAAAAAAATGAGCCATAAAAAGTTTTATTTGAGAATATGCAGTAACAACCCTATTATTGATGATTTTTTAATAATTAAATCGCCATATACCTCTATTGTAAAAACTCAAAATATTGTAGGTGGCGCCAGTGAAATGAATTCGAGCTGCGCACCCAAAATTCAAAATTACGTTTTTAAAGGTCTAAAACTGCGAATGTATGCGTTTGATTCGCCTGGAAAATTGAATTTATGCAAATGAGAATGTATAGTTTCATATGAAAACAAAGATTTTGCTTTCAAAAATTTTGTAAAATTAATCAATTTTCAGGGACACCGTCCCTTTAAAGGAAAGCTATTACAGATAATCAATTCATTTCTTGCACATAGCTTTAACACCAAGAAATACAGATCAAGTTCGAATATGGGTGATGTCCCTCAATTTTGTGCAGAGTTGTGCTCCTTGAAACTTAGAAAAATTCAAAATTTTGTGGTTTCCGGACATTTAAAGGTAAATCGTTATAGATAATCAATTCATTTCTTACATATAGCTTTTACACCAAGAAATACAGGTCAAGTTCGAATATTGGTCATGTCCCTCCATTTTGTGCAGTTATGTCCCTTGAAACATAGAAAAAATCAAAATTTGGTGGTTTCCGGACATTTAGAAGTAAACCGTTACAGATTATCAATTCATTACTTGCATATAGCGTTTACTCCTCCAGGGCACCTGGTCCCACCTCTAGCTTGCTAGGGGTCCGTCGATGCTTAATTTTGTACTCTATTGTGAGTGCTGTTGAGATTATCGTCATGATCTTCTTTAACTCATTTGTGTCACACTTATGCCCTTTGCCGTGTGGAGCTCGTAAAAAAGTTCCCCGCGATGGGTTTGACAGTAAGTGTTTTGAATATATTTCCCTGACTTTGTCGCCATAGCACTTTCTATATAGACATAACGTCAGACAGTGCATGAAGTTTATATATTGTTTTCATTTTCGTGCTTACACATCGACGGCGGGTGCGGCTAACCAACAGTGGATGCTTACTCCTCCCGGGCACCTGGTCCCACCTCTAGCTTGCTAGGGGTCCGTCGATGCTTAATTTTGTACTCTATTGTGAGTGCTGTTGAGATTATCGTCAGGATCTTCTTTAACTCATTTGCATATAGCGTTTACACTAAGAAATACAGGTCAAGTGTGAATATGGGTCATATCTCTCCACTTTGTGCAGCGTAATGCCCCTTGAAACTTAGATTAAATTCAAAATTTTGTGGTTTCCGGACATTTGAAGGAAAACCGTTACAGATTATCAATTCATTTCTTGCATGTAGCTCTTACACCAAGAAATACGGGTCAAGTTCGAATATGGGTCATTTCCCTCAATTTTGTGCAGAGTTATGCCTCTTGAAACTTTGAAAAATTCTAAATTTTGTGGTTTCCGGACGTTTAAAGATGCAGTGTCCCTGAAAATAATTTTTTATTGAAAATGTAAATTTTACTCCAAACGGTCTAGATAGAGAAAAAAATGAGCCAGAAAAAATTTTATTTGAAAATATGCAGTAGCCACTCTAATATTGTCGATTCTCCGTATACCTCTATAGTAAAAACTCAATACATTGTAGGTGGCGCCAGTTGAATGAATTAGAACTGCGCACCCCAAATTCAAAATGACGTTTTTAAAGGTCTATAACTGCGAAAGTGTGCGTTAGATTGGCCTGAAAATTTGAATTTGTACAAATGAAAATGTATACTTTCATATGAAAAGAAAGATTTTGCATTACAAAATTATGTAAAATTAATTAATTTTCAGAGACACCGTCCCTTTAAAGGAAAACAATTACAGATAATCAATTCATTTCTTGCATATAGCTATTACACAAAGAAATACTTCGAATATGAGTCATGTCCCTCAATTATGTGCAGTGTTATGCCCCTTCAGACTTAGAAAAATTCACGTGGTTCCCACACATTTAAAGGAAAACTGATACAAAATAATTATCAATTCATTCCTTGCATGTACCTTTCACACCAAGAAATACAGAGTTATGTCCCTTGAAAAATACAAAAAATCAAAATTTTGTGGTTTCCGGACATTTAAATATAATTTAATTTACTTGTAACAAGGAATTTCATTGGCTTAAAAGTTGAGGTTATTTTCCATAACCTGAAAAATATTAGGACACGCACCCTTTTCTGGAACTACTTCGCAAATCTAGCAAAATGGCGGATCCCGTAAACTTGATACACTGAATTTAACCTCGAGAACAAAGACGAGATACTAGATACACGTCATTAAGGATTCCGACTTCCGTCGGAATCCTTTCTGTTATTGTATTGTCTTTTCTTTATTCTTATTATTCTTATTATTATTATTATTCTTACCCACAAACCGTTCCGGTCACTTTACATAAAAGTACAGCATCATATGAAAAAACGGAAAGTACCATGTAAAAGAGCATATGAAGATCTAAATTTAAATTTTTTTTCTTGTCGAAAAGTTCACAAATGCCCCTGCTAGAGGTCATCAAAGGTAAAATCTTTAAAACCTTATAACTCCTAAACTAACCGTGCGATTTTAACGAAATTTGTTTTATATTGTTCTTTGGGAAATATGCAAACTTTTATACGCTTACATGCTCGATAAAATATTTACGGTTTTCGCGCTATTTTGAGTTGAAAATGGAATTTTAAATTGGCACAGTGCCAATTTCTACAGTTTTTGAGATTTTGAGTTGAAACTTGGATGGTAGGTTACTTATAGGTAGTCATTGACGATGACCTAGTTTCAAGGTCAAATTATGGTTCTCAAGGTCACAACAAACTTTTGCCTATAGAACAAAGACTATTTGACCTTGACAGTTCAAACTTCACAAATACAATCATTGTTCAAAGCCCTTTCACCTTGACCTTGACCCAAGGTCAAATTCTCATTCTCAAGGTCACAACAATTTTTTTTCTATAGAACAAAGACCATTTGACATTGAGAGTTAAAACTTGACGCAAATATTCCTTGCATCAAGTCCTTTCACCTTGACATTGACCCAAGGTCATTTGTTCGATTTCAAGGTCACAACAGACTTTTGTTGATAAAATATTGAGCTTTGAATAGATAAAAAGAAATCTTGATGAGAATTAAATAAAATGCTTATCTTTCATCCATGACCTTGGTTCAAGGTCAAATAAACTTTTTCAAGGTCATAACAAACATTTACTCTTGTAGGATTGATGAGATTTTGTTCTTAGATATTTATTCTTCACAGAAGTAGTACTTCTTATTTGAACTTTACATAGTAAGATAGATAACTCTTTTATTATTGTTCTCTGTTTCCTTTTCTATCTTAGTAGCATTACTTGTCTGTACTTTCATGCTGTTGTCATTCTCTATTCATAAAAATTTTCTCATTGCTAATTCATTGTGCAATTCTTTTTGGGATAGTAATTTAAAAGGATTCAAAATGGATATAATAGATCTAGGAGTTTAAAGCCTTCCTAAACTTGAAAGGTATTTATCGTCTTTTTCTTCTTTTTTGTCGATAAATAGATAAGAGTCCCAAGTTAGACTTAAGCTCTTTTGACTCATTTGCTGAAGTGAATAAGGTACTAAAGCAACTATTCTTTTTTCATCATCTTTTTTCGGATTTCAACACTTCAGTTCCGAGGAATGTCTAATAAAGGAGGAATCCGTCTGTTGCTTGCAACAGTAGCCATCTAGTTTATACTATTTTCATCTTTAGATATACAAAATTAATCGATTGTAGCAACAGATAAACGATTTTATGAAGTACTTACCACGATATTTTATGTAAACATATCGCGTCGGTGCGATGATATGTCACGCTGATCAAAGATTGCATTTTAATCAAAATCTACCACTATCAAACATGTACCTGATTGTCAGATGCTTTGCCATCCCCTCCAGAGTCATTCTACAGTACTCATCGTTTAAAATATATCAATTGACTCGGGCTGAAATACAGGTCAAGTTCAAATATGGGTCATGTCCCTCAATTATGTGCAGAGTTATGCCTCTTGAAACTTAGAAAAATTCAAAATTTTGTGGTTTCCGGACATTTGAAGGAAAACCATTACAGATTATCAATTCATTTCTTTGATATAGCTCTTACACCAAGAAATATGGGTCAAGTTCGAATATGGGTCATGGCCCCCCATTTTGTGCAGAGTAATGCCCCTTGAAACTTTGAAAAATTCTAAATTTTGTGGTTTCCGGACGTTTAAAGGAAAACCATTACAGATAATCAATTCATTTCTTGCATATAGCTATTACACAAAGAAATACTTCGAATATGGGTCATGTCCCTCAATTAAGTGCACTGTTATGCCCCTTCAGACTTAGAAAAATTCACGTGGTTCCCACACATTTAAAGGAAAACTGATACAAAATTATTATCAATTCATTCCTTGCATATACTTTTCACACGAAATACAGGTCAACTTCAAATATGCGTCATGTCCCTCGGTTACGTGCAGAGTTATGCCCCTTGAAACTTAGACAGATTCAAAATTTTGTGGTTTCTGGACATTAGAAGGACAACTGTTACAGATAATAACTTCATCTGTTGAATGTAGCAATTTTACCAAAAATTACAGGTTATGTTTGAATATGGCTCAATTTTATGCAGAGTTGTGCCCCTTCAAACTTGGAAAAAAATCAATATTTTGTGCTTGCCTGATATTAAATGAAAACTGTAACAGAGAATATATTTATTATTTCTTAGATATAGCTTTATATTGAGAAATACAGGTCAAGTTCAAATAAAGGGTCATGTTCCTCAACTTCGTGTTGAATTGTGCACCTTCAAACTTTTTATACATTGCTAATATGTAAAATATGCCGGGCGGGGGTATTATTGATCCTTAGATCAATAATAGATTTCATAAACCTTGGAACCCATAAAAATCGTCAAGATTTTAAGACAATTATCAGTTTTTAACAGTGTATATATTTTGTATTACATGTACTTGAAATATTCGTAACGCTTCATACACTTTTAAGAATAGATAAGAATAGATTAAATATCAAAAGTGAGACTTCTTAATCATGAAACACCATCAATTTATCGGGAAAAGTGTATTATGTAGATTTATATGCAACGTTTTACGTCAATTTTCATAGCAGATAAGATTGTAAAATATAGTTTAAAAAATGCAGCATTCACAATTTCCAGGGAAGCCCCCGTCCCCACCTGCGGGAGGGGTTACACTTTTTTGAAAAGTATACAAAAATGAAAAAAAAAGATATTTGGAAATGAAGTTAAATTATAAAAAAATAAGCCTTCTTAATCATAAAACACCATTAATTTTCGGGAGAAGTGTATAATGTAGATTTATATGCAACTTTTTACGTCAATCTTCATAGCAAATATGATTGTACAATATATAAAAATGCAGCATTTCACAATTTTCCTGGGAAGCCCCCTCCCCCCCCCCCCCCCCCCGAACCCCCACCTGCGGGAGGCGTTACACATTAAAGTATACAAAAGTGAAAAAAGTTATGTTTGGAAATTGTCCGCATCCACGTCTGACACTGAGTCAATGGAAAAAGTCGTGTACATACCACATTTCATTTCAATACATTAATCAGTGATTCTCCATTAATTGACCCAGTGTGACTGTAGTAGCCATGAAAAAATAAAAGTCATAATGCACAAATTCCACTGTTATTATTTTGAAAATGAAGGTCATCTTTGGTTTATTCCAAAATTTCACACATGAATTCTTTTTGTTTTTGTTTTACAGTGTCGCAAAATAACACATAAAATCATTGTTACGGATGTCAGGACAGCAAGTATGTTGCAATCAAAGCTCAAATAACAAAATAGTTAAAGCATTGCATAGTTCGAATCCGGCTCAGAAAATTAGAATGGCTGTCTAAATGTTATTTTTAGTATCAAAACAAAGATACAAAGATTTTAAACATTTGAAATCTATTTACTTCGAGTTTCGATGAATTCGACATTTTCAATTTCAGACAAACAACGGGTTTCAACTGGATATAAACAAAATACGGTATGGAAAGAACATCAAAATCCTATTTAACTAACAAATAATCAACTAGAGTAACATCTAAGAAGATATTTGAAAACTTTTTCAAAGTAATATCTTGTACAAGTCAAGTTAAAAATAACTGTTGTTTCGTTACGGATGTCAGAATATTTTCCTATTTATTTGCTATGCACAAGATCCTTGGAAAATGCAGAATATTTATCCGCCGTGTTTGAAAATTAGATTGATAATGTACAATCCATATGTAAAAGACGTTATCTGAGGTTTTGTCGATAGAACAAAATGAGGTGATAACGAACATGTACTTGATAGGATATATTGTAGTTAGAAATAACTTGTAGAGACTAATATTTTCAAATTTTTTGAAATATCAAACCACAAAACTACGTTTATTTGTTAAACGTAGTCTATAATTTCGTTCTAAATCATTCCAGTGCACTTAAATGAATTAGCGTTCTTCAGTGACACGACAAAATCGTTCGTTACGGAGATCAGCAAAAAATCTACGGTAACATATGATAAAAGTTACTCGCACCAAAACTGCTCATAGATATCAATTTATTTACATATTACCATTTGGTAGTCTTCTTGAGCGATAAATTGCATATGTTAGTACATTTTCTAAAGGTTTCTACTTTTTTGCCTTTTTGAACTGATTCTCGATCAAATCAATCACCATATTGTCGAATTTAAAAAGTCTGGAAGACTTTCCCGTTGCTGTTGGAGGAGGAATTATGATTAAAATGTCCGTAGTATCCACAGTTCATCCTTCAGAGAAGGCCATCTGAACGTATTCAAGAGTTTTCCAGACTTCTTCATAAAATTTATTTTTGTTTCTTTCTCTCGGTTATCATACTCCAATACCTTGCCGATATACCATTTCGATTCATAGCAGGCAGCCACAAAGTCGCCGATTTCTGGGTTTTTTCATCAGTTTCCAAGTTTTCGCTCTGTATCTCATCGTCAATAGAAGAAATTGAAATTGAACACGTTGAAGTACTCGGTTTACTTTTGTAAAGTTCTTTTATCTCCCACCCACAATCAGTGTAAGCATGTGTGATACATTTTTCACAGTAACAACTTGTGTTTCGTGTTGCAATCTTTCCGTTTCCGTAAGGAACCACGGCATGCAGTTTGAAAGTACCAGAGATGGGTTGAGGTTGCTGTTTCTTCGTCAACATCTCCATCGTATTGTTATAATCATCTTGGGAGTAATAAAGGTATGTAACCTTACTTCCTGTAGCTTCCGAGTGTCTAGCCCAGGAGAGGAAATCATTGGCATCTTGGATGCTATGTTTCCCCTGGCGAACTGCCATATCTGCTGAACGTTTTACGCTCGCTCCGAGTCCATCGCACGGGCCCTTTCCATGTCCGCTCTCCAGGAAATTCCATTGCGCCGTGACGCCAAATTCATCTCCATGTTCAAGTATAAATTGAAATATAGTTTTGTTCCTGTATTGGGATGTTGGAGAGTCAGTAAGATAATGAATTTTCCTCAGTTGCGGATAATCATTCTTAATTTGGGGGATTATTTTATGCAATATTGTTATTACCGCCGTTGCATTATGACTCAATACATCGGACACGCCAACAACGCTCTTCACATCCCCATTGGGGAAATATACTACCATTGTATGGAGACTGACCATGGAGGCATTCCAATAGGCACTTTGTACCTCTTCTAATGAGGAACACGTATAATTTTCGGCGAAGTCCATCCACAGTAAGACCTCTCCCTCTGGTAACTTTTCCCTCAGTTTCCTTATCTCGTAATACTGAGTTTTTACTCTGTTAACATGTTCCCTGAACACCTTCACTTCTTTCTTCATTAAATCGATAAATTCTTCTTTCTTGACTTCTTCTTCCACTTCTTTCCATCTATACTTTTCTCCGTCGTTTAATTTCTTCCATTTCCTGAACTTTACTTTTTCTGTTAACCCCTCTTGTAATGCATCAGTCAAGCTTTCCTCTGTCGGATACTGTTGAACCATTACGTCTGGATTCTGTGAGACATGGACTTTACTTTGAATACTTTTAAGTTTAAGCGCCATGTTTTGGTGGATTGAGCAAAGACAAGTTTTTCGACTTGAAAAACAAGCTAACATCATGTTGCTAGACCTCATCTTGCTGAAGGACGAGCGGGATATTCTGACAGATGGGTTCTCTAATTCAAATTTCTTATGCAGATTGTGCATGTAATCAGATAAAATTCTCTTCTGTGCCTTTTGCTTTCCAGAAACATCTTTCTTCCCTGGTAACACAACACTGTTATCCTCCCTTTCAAGAAAGGTAGTGACCACATTATTCAGTCGCTTTCTGATGTTGTTTTGTTTTCTCTTTACCGATAACAATCTCATTTTCCTTCTAGTAACCCCAACTGACCTACTGAGGGACGTCAAACATTTATATTTCTTTAGGATATCAACGTTGACATTCAGATTAGATCTCTTTGTACTTTTTTTATGACGCAATGCAGGCGAGAGGGCAGCAATTGTGGCGTTGGCTTCGATCAGCCTGCGTCGTGTAGTTGAATGTACTCTTGGGTTTAAACCGTCCTTTGTCATATCACGGACTGCCTTTGAACGAGGAGTCAAAGGTGTAGGGGGCTCCGATTCAGCCATGGAACTCTCGTCAGCTGAATAGCCTTTATTATGGTTCATTGTAGAATCGAGGTTTGTTTTGACAAGTCGTTCGCATCTTTTCTGAATTTTCCTCTTACTTTTCTCAAGCTCCCCATTCTTTTGACGAAGTTCTTCTAGTTCTCTATTTGCTCTTCGTAGGGCCCTGTTATATTTCTTTTTCAACGGTGGCATTCTTACAACGAGTCTCGTGTGGGTTACCGATTTTTCCCCATTGTTCAAAGATTTCCGTGCCTTTCTGACATAGTAAGATTTCTTCTCTCTTTTTCTTCCTGCTATTCTTCTTTTCTCTAAATCTTTCTTACTCAGTTTATCTACACTAACATAAGTTTTTTTCTTTCTTGCTCTTTCTTTGGCAAGGAAACCTTGTTTGTTCTTCTCTTTTTGTTTTTCTCGCCATCTTTTTTGTCGTTCGGCATTTGTAAGTGCCATTCTGAAAACAAACAAAACATTTAAATACTACATGTAAGTAGAAAGGACCTCAGAATAGAGAAATAATATAAAAATTACCATGCAGGTGTAATTTGATCAAAATTGCCCCCCCCCCCCCCATTGTTTTGTATTGTTTTCCTATGAGACAAACTTCACGTGGTGTCATGAATAAATTTGGCTTTAAAACTGTCATAAACTAAACAATCATCAAAATCCTGACATCCGTAACGAAAATTTGACGAGTTTCAGATTGTTGAATCGACAAAGCAGTAATATTTTGAATGACAAAACTTCGTAAATCATGTTTAATCTACTTAAAAATTCAATTTCAAGTTTATAAATATAGCCATAATAAACCCACTTACACAATATGCTCAAAATATAGGAAAGTTTAAGTGAAATATTTCATAAAAATTTCATTTACGTAGTTTTACATCAAGTATACGTTTGAATTGCTTTATAATGTTGAGTTTACTTATTTTTCATTATTAATTCGTTCAGAGTCAGTTTATTCCAAAGACATTGCCAATAATTAGCTCACATTCAATTTAAGCAAGTTCTTCTGACATCCGTAACAACCCCGTAAAATATCGTTGGAAATTATTCTAACAGGCTTATACCAGGTTTACAAAGTGTACTTGTTTAGTCTATCTGTCTATCTAGATAAATACATGAAGATTTCCTGTGTAGTCTGTATTTTCACTATATTTTCAAAACGAACATAAAATTTAAAAAATGCTGTATTACCTTTCATTTGCTTTGAATTCAATAGAATCAATATATCTGTGGTGACTTTACTTCGGTATCCTTGAATTTTCCCTCTCGTATACTTATTTTCTATTTATAGTTGCATAATAGTAAATACCGATCTCGATTTTCCCTTCGTTTTTCTTTGTTACGGGTGTCAGGAGTATCGGATGTCAGGTTCGAAGTGATATTTTGAGCTTATGAAAGAAACTGATCATTAATATAAACATAATCTGGTTTTATGTAAGTAGATATTAAAGTTTTCTTACGGTGTAATATTAAAAAGAGTCATTATTGACAGGAGAAACGGCACTATCTAGCGTTATGGGTGTCAGGTCCTTAAACAAGACATGCCCTCATGCTAGCTTTTGATGCTTATTATTTTTCAGCATGATAAAATATCAAATAACAGATTGTATATATCAATATGCTTGATCAATATGAAAATAAAACCAAATATTCGGATTATCTATGCACTTCCTTTTCCATTTTATTAGGCCTCTTAGTGTGCGTTACGGGTGTCAGGATTACTTAGCGACAAGCCATATAAGCATATACATACCTTATAGATTCACATGTTGGTATAAAGTCTTGCGTCTTCGATACAAGTACAAGGTACACAATAGAAAAACGATGCATACTGAGTTGATGAAATAACGTTCAAAGAGAATTATGTTGTAAAAAATTGTATAATAGGATTGCGACAGCGTTTTTTCGGCTATGTACATATATTCATCACTGTATATAAAGAATAATCAATCAGGCAATATATGCATGTATGGTATCAAAATAACAGGAAAATCTTCCTTTGTTTGACAAATGTAAAGATTATTTGATATAAAGCACAAAATAAGAGTACCAAACGTCCGAATACTTGCGACACATCATTTTTGTAAACGGGTCAATTTCTGGAGAATCACTGTAATACATTCTAGAGATATTGAAACGAAACAGTTAAAAATACATGTTCCCGGAAAGAAATTTTATTGAAAACGTAAAATTTATTCCTAAGGGTCTAGATATAGGAAAAAAAATTAGCTTTACCAAGTTTTATATGAAAATATGCAGTAACGACCATAATATTGCTGAATTTATAAAATTAAATCTCCATATACCTCTACTGTACAAACGCAATACATTGTAGGTGGCGCTAGTGGAATGAATTAGAGCTGCGCACCACAAAATAAAAAATACGTTTAACTGCGAATGTATGCATTAGAGTCAAGAAGTCCAAGGGGCATTACTCGGTCAATCTTTTTTATCAAACTTAAACATGAGTTTAACCTAGAATTTTTATATGCGTAGCCTTGAATGCGTAGTAATTCTTGTAGCGTGTCTATCTTAGACAAATCTTTGGTAGCGTGTCTTTCTTAGACAAATCTTTGGTAGCGTGTCTTTCTTAGACAAATCTGCAATCTTGTCGTCCCAGACGACAAAGTCACTGTGTAAAGTATTGATATCACTCGTCCCAGACGAGAATTCCAGCCATCCCAGACGACAAAGTATTAATCCAAGCTCGTCCCAGACGAGAATTATCCAAGTGTTGTTGAAGTGAGACAAAGTAATAAAGTTGACATTTTATTTACACTATGTACAAAATCCAGTTTAAGAAAAGAAATCACATCACAACATGTCCCTTGGCATCACAAAACTTATCTCTTAATATGCAGAATCGGGGGTCCTATTTATACCCTCAGGCAAGGATCGACCCGATGTAAACAAAGGTCGCGGCCTCTGATTGGTCAGTTGGAATGATCGGCCAATACATACATAATTAATTAGGGATCGACCTTTCTATGAATACTAATTAGGTTATGAAACAACGATATAATTAAACTGATAACTAAAGCTATTAAAAGTACAAATATGGTAACTATTACGATTAAATATTAAAGTTAAGATATTAAAGATAATTAATACAAACAAAGGTAAACAAATAATTATGTACCAACAACGTATAAAAGAGAATGGGCGCTGTATCTCGCCTGTAAACAAACATGTAAACAAATGCATTTCAATACTTTTCTACAACTGCCCCCCGCTTAAGTTTGACCCCTGGCAAACGAAATACAATATCATCAGAAAAGTATGAAAAATATAATCAAAATACAAAAGCAATGTCAAAATATGATAAATGTCAATAGTGCATCAAATCATATATATGAAAAGGTTCAAAGTTCGGAAAATGTTCATAGTCTATATATTATCATCATCATGGCATCTTCTCGGTTTGTACGTCCATCTTCTTAACCACAGGGATTCCTCGTTACGTCTGTAATAATATCCTTCTCGTCAGCTCATCAGTTTCTTCTGTATCACGGGGATTCCTCGACACGTCCGTGATACTGTCCTTACGTTCGTCTATCTTCTTTATCACGGGGATTCCTCGATACGTCCGTGATAGAATCCTTTGCCAAAAACATCTTAACACTTCCAAACTACGGGAAAGTATGAACGCATCTGTAGTTATCTCCAAATTTCACATTATTTTCAAATCTTCTTTATCACGGGGATTCCTGGATACGTCCGTGATAATATCCTCCTTTTTATAACACACCAATTTCTTCTGTATCACGGGGATTCCTCGATACGTCCGTGACACTATCCTACATCCAGACATCAGCATCTTCTTTATCACGGGGACTCCTGGATACGTCCGTGATAACATCCTACATCCGTTGTTCGTCTTGGTATGTAAATCCGGCGGTTCTGTTTTGTAAATCATGTTGTCCTCTAAGGTCCCTGCTAACGTTGTTGTTGGTTGAATCGGTAATAATTGATCACTCTTGTCACAATTTTTCGATTTCAGCTCACAAATGAATTCCGTTTCGAATCTCACAGAATCACACAGCTTCTTTGAAGATGTATCACGTTTTCGCACACAACTTGACGGCTTTATTTCCTCGCGTCTATTAATTCCAAAAGCTGGATTGATGCATTTTTTCCTTTCCAATGGAATATTTCTCCTTACTTCACACTTTTCACACGCGCACACGTATTTATGCACATGTCTTCTTAAATGTGGCCAATAATACTGGCTAGCATTCACTTTGGCGTACGTTCTTCTGATTCCTACATGATCTGTCGTAGATGAATTATGCATACGCCACAAAACAACGTCACGTAAGGTCTGAGGAACACAAATTCTCAGCCTCTCACCGTTTCCGTCAATCCACTTGATACACAATACGCCATTTGATACGCACAATGCATTCCACCTTGAATAATAAAACTTATATTCAAATCCCTTTGCGTATAATGATTCACATGGCGGTTTATCACTTCCATTCTCAATAATACGTAGAAAATCACACAGATCTTTGTCACTTTGTTGATGTTCACGTATATTCTCAAATGACAACACTTCCGATTGTGGTTTTGTTCGCTTGGCTTTCGCTGGTCTTCTTCGTTTCGCGTTTTTGTTGGATCGCAACTTAGAATCGATTTGATATGTCACTTTTGAACTACACAACTTCGATTCATTTGAATCACTGGAATCTTCTGCTACTTTGGGCCTCGAATATATATCCTGAACAGTTTTCGAATCGAAACGTCTGTAATCTACACATAATTTCCATCTTTTATCTATCGTTTGCACCAATACGAGTGGCGCTGACCACGGGCTTGACGATTTCTCGATCACCCTTCGCTTCTTATCAGTGTCCAATCTCTCTTTCTTGAATATAGGAACTCTCCGGACTTGTTCCTTAAAATTCGGTCGCTCTCGCGGTTTATCTGGGTAAGCGAACACGCATTTTCGCTCGCGTAGAATTTTACACTTTCGAAACTTTTCAGCTTCATCGGTTGAAAGATTTCTACATCCATAATACACACCGCATAAAAACTCTGGCAATTCGTCCGAATTCTCACTCTCCTGAATACGACACACGGACTCCTGTTCCAATGGATCACTGATAAAATTAACTGGTGCCAATATCGCTATTTGTGTATTCCCCTTGATGCATATTTCTCGGTCACCAGGGTTTGAAACGCGCACATACAACACATTGTTTTTCGCGTTCACAAGCACATGTGCTAGCACTAATCCATATGTATGGATAAACCTTTTCAAAGGCACTAATATTCCTTCACTGATATCAGATTCACAATTTAGTTTCGAACTCAATACACATTCATGTTTCGGCGGTACCACACTATCTTCAATAGTCACAACATTACAACCACGCCCTTCCTCGGCAAATGGCATTTCACAAAATACTAAAGAATCACTGCGATATTCCCACTGGCACTTATACTTCGTCATAAAATCTTGTCCTAGTAGATTACTCTTCACGCCTCCTACATACACTCGAAAATAAATATTCACATCACCAAATGTTAGTAGCATCCTTGCAGTTCCTAAAAGCTTTAATTCACTTCCGTCCGCTGTTTCGAATTTTCGTATTGCCCTCTCTAGTACAGGTCTGTGCTCTGGGATGATACTATAATAAACATCCTCGGTAATAAATGTATTCATTGAACCTGTGTCAAATTTCCACTCTAATTGTGTTCCTTCTACTAATCCATTTACTCTCATTCCACGTTTTCCTTTCACTTTAAATTCACTCACTTTTGAATGCATAAATTCCGTTTTACGTTGAAAATCACTGAATAAATGGCTGTCCGTTTGTGTTCCCTTAAATAAAACACGTGTTTTCACATCTGTACTAGGCCTTTTAAGCGCACTGACCGACGCACGGCCTACTGCCTCGATCCGTTCATGATTAAAGGTCTCTGTCTGTACGTGTTACGTCCATTTCTGTTCTCTGTCAAACGAATACACTATTCCTGCATAGATGCCGTTATTGCATCCTGTAAATTTTTCGGCCTTGTACGTTTCACTGCGAGTCTAAAATCCTCGTCAATGCTACAATTATCCATTAAAGTTTTCATACTGCTTTCTTGTACATATTCTCTATTATTAGGGTACGCTCGACGGTATAAATCCTCTATAGCCTGACCAAAACCACGGAATGACTCAGAATCTCGTTTTCTACGCATTTGACTTCGGCCAAATAACTTTCTTTCATTGCACGGTGTCCAAATCGTTCGTCTAAAGCACTTTTCAAACTAGCATAATCACTACGTTGAAAATCCGACAATCCGTACGCATATGTTTCGGCCTGACCACGCAACACAGTAAATAACACTTTTCGTTTTCTCTCGTCACTCCACAGATTCAATTCTGCTATATTCTCAAAATAACGAATAAATTCGCTCCAAATATCGTCACCGTCGCCCTTAAACGTTCTCTTCACAATTATTTGGGTGACTGTACGTTTGTCATCACGAATAACGTCCCTTGGTTGATACTGATTGCTTGTAAAAGTATCAGGTGAGCGAAACGTCACATTTCTTCTCGGTTCACGTTTAGGAGTCGATCTCCTAGTATTTGGATTGTTCGGAGTCCGTTTAGTGTTTCTGGACACTAGTTTCACAATTATGCTCACGAGAATAATGCACAAAATACACAAACCACCAGAAATCAAAATTTCCTTTGTCAGACACAGTAACATATATCCGGGAAAATACTGATATAACGCAAACAGTACCCCTCTTCCTAGGAAAATTGTCACAATCCACAAAGCGACAAATTTACACCAACCAGATTCTGTTGTGTATTCGTACGTTAATTGATCACAAAAATGACCAGGTAAAGGTGTGCTCGTATAATTGGGCTCATTCCCTACACCTTTTACACATGTCGAGTCTTCATCGGCGTTTTCAAACTCTTTAAGTAAATTCCGTCGCACTGTTGACATCGTTTCTCTGATTGGACGTTCCGGCGTCCTGGGCGTGTCAATAATTATTTGATCTGACACTCTCTCTGTCGTGTCCATGTCGCGAGGGGTATAGGAGGTTTTATCCCCAGTAAACATTATATCGATAATTACAAAGGAGTGAACAATTAACGCAAACACTACAAACAACTCCACAATTGCTTTTTTTTTCACGACGGGCACTAAAACTTATATACACTAAGATAACAAATATTCGCACAGAAAATCATATGAAATAACATATAAACACGTTTTTCTACAGAAAATATTTACACACTGAAAAATGCTCGAATTTGCACGTCACACTGAACTTTAAAATTCACGTACATTTCCGCCACACACTTCACATTTCTTTGTACGGTCACTGTACAAGCACTTCGGGAAAACTGCAAAACAATTTTCACACTCTACTCTGGTATTTGCACGCACTGTTCTCACAAAATGCCAGAACCCTTTGTCAGAAATTTCGTACACTCGCACTAGAACTTTTTCACTCTCCATTTTTTTTCACAAATTGTCGAGTAACACAGATATAAATCACGTAAATCACGCACTATAAATTGAACACAATACTCGGAAAATATATAAAATACAGGACACTGATCACAACACAAAATATGTCGCGCACAAATAAATACAATATTCGCAAATTAACACAGAAAAATAGTCGCGCACTTCTTACATAAAATTTTCACTTCACACGTAAGTCACAAAATTAACACACGGAATATACACAAAACGCGCACTACACACGGTATAAATTCCACAATGAATCGCGCACTACACACGGTATAAATTCCAAAATGAATCGCGCACTAATACACACTGTAAATCCCAAGGTAAAAACCTAAAATTTGAAAATACTGCAAAAGAAAATTCAGCGTTAGCAAATAATGAAAATATGTAAGCACTTTAATTTACCGTTTGAGAATTCAATACTTTACCTTCAAAATCCACTAATAAAATTTTCACACACAGAAAAATAAATGCACAATAAAATCCAGTGAATTCTATCCCGCCAAGCTGCCAACCACTTGTAGCGTAGCCTTGAATGCGTAGTAATTTTTGTAGCGTGTCTATCTTAGACAAATCTTTGGTAGCGTGTCTTTCTTAGACAAATCTTTGGTAGCGCGTCTTTCTTAGACAAATCTGCAATCTTGTCGTCCCAGACGACAAAGTCACTGTGTAAAGTATTGATATCACTCGTCCCAGACGAGAATTCCAGCCGTCCCAGACGACAAAGTATTAATCCAAGCTCGTCCCAGACGAGAATTATCCAAGTGTTGTTGAAGTGAGACAAAGTAATAAAGTTGACATTTTATTTACACTATGTACAAAATCCAGTTTAAGAAAAGAAATCACATCACAACATGTCCCTTGGCATCACAAAACTTATCTCTTAATATGCAGAATCGGGGGTCCTATTTATACCCTCAGGCAAGGATCGACCCGATGTAAACAAAGGTCGCGGCCTCTGATTGGTCAGTTGGAATGATCGGCCAATACATACATAATTAATTAGGGATCGACCTTTCTATGAATACTAATTAGGTTATGAAACAACGATATAATTAAACTGATAACTAAAGCTATTAAAAGTACAAATATGGTAACTATTACGATTAAATATTAAAGTTAAGATATTAAAGATAATTAGTACAAACAAAGGTAAACAAATAATTATGTACCAACAACGTATAAAAGAGAATGGGCGCTGTATCTCGCCTGTAAACAAACATGTAAACAAATGCATTTCAATACTTTTCTACATATGTATCTGTATACCAAATTTCACTTCAATATGTGAATCCATTCCGAGGGCGCATGTAGCCAAGTTCGATCAACTACGTTCGATCATTTCTTCAACGCATTCGAAAATTTCTGTACCCAAACTTTCTTGAAATTCCTAAAACATTGCTCCTGTAGCATCATATCCCGCTAATCCTGCCACGCCTTTCAGTACATTTTCGGACATAATATTTCTCAAACATTTTGGCCATATTACATTGTTTAGATTGAGGATCACTGACGAGAGAATTTTGGATTATTGATGGACATCACATCTTTTATGTATCTGTAAAGGCCTTGTTACACGACGCGATTAATCGTTTGCAATTAGTTGCAAGCGACAAATCGTGTCGTGTAACATAGCTTAAAACTAATCGCATGCAACTTTCAAAAGTCGCATGCAACTTTTTTCGGATTAGAACATGTTCTATTCCTTGCGATTAATCGCATGCAACTTTTAGCGTCAAACAATCAAAATGCCGGGTATTCCTTATAATTTCAACCCTTATTTGGTGAATTTTGGTCATATCAATAACATTGACAATAAAATGACCACTTTTCTCACAAAGGATCACAGTACGCTTACTGCAAGATTTTTTAGTTCAAAATTGTGATTTTCTGCCCTCTCTTCGTCGAGAAAGTTATGTGAATGTAATGGTAATGAATTTATACATACATGCTGTTTTGTCTGTTGATAACACAATTTATTCGTAAACTTTAGACAGAAAAGGTATGAATTTAGCACAAAATATATGCAATTAGTTGCAACGTGTAACAGTGTGAGTCGCTGCAACTCGTTTGGACCGTAAATTCTCTGCAATTAGTTGCATGCAACTAATCGCGTCGTGTAACAAGGCCTTAAGTGAAGTTAAGGTATTAGGGGTATAATAACAATATCATCAAAAATCTACAAATTATGTACTTACATATTTTCAGATATTTGATATTTTTTAATGTTTCATTCAACTTTCTGTTATAAAAACAACCGGAAGTAGAGTATCATACTCCTAGTGCCTTAAATTGACAAATATGGATATGAGCATATCCCTATATATTTGCATATGCCCATTCATTTGTATAGAATTTACACTGTGATTATAGGAGTATAACCGCGGTGGCGTGGTTTGAACTATGACGTCATAGTAACTTGGCTTGATTTGAACTTTGAGGGTACGTAGTAACAGAGCCTTAGCAACGGAGTTTATAAACGTATTTTAACGTCATTTAAGAATGAAAAACTGGAATGTAAATATATATAATAACTGTCTTTTGGAGTGTGATTATACTGTGATAACCTACAATGGATCCAGGAATTATGTTTAACGCGCATTATGGAACATAATTCCTGGATCCATTGTAGGTTATCACAGTATCACATTCCAAAAGACAGTTATTCTATAAATACAGTACAAAATCAGGATAAAACAGGAACAAAAGCAAACAAACAAAAATCTCCACCACGTAGAATCTACGTACAGTATCTGTTCCCTACAGAGACTAAAGATTGAATGAATTCAGCTTCGTACGACTAAAGCAAAATGTCGACAAGAAGTCGGACACAATTTGAATTCCGACAATTAGCTGGAAGACCTTTCCTCCAGACAACACAAAAATATTGTCGATCAGGACGTTTAACATTTGAATAATATCTGTGTACCTATGAATTATAGAAGATCCTGACGATAATCTCAACATCACTCACAAAAGAGCACCAAATTGAGCATCGACGGATCCCTAGCAAGCTAGAGGTGGGACCAGGTGCCCGGGAGGAGTAAGCATCCCCTGTTGGCTAGCCGCACCCGCCGTCGATGATCATGCACGAAAATGAAAACATATGAAAAACATGAACTGCACTGTCTGTACCTAAAGAAATTTGGCACGACAACAGAGACATTGTGCCCCTTCTCATTCACGTTTCTATTCGTGTCAATGTCATGGAGGAGTTTTCATATCGAAATCAATACAAACAAACTCTTTGAAGATGCATTTCATACACAATAAATTTTGGAACAAAAACGGACGGAAATTTCATGAATTGTCATTTTTTTACGTTGTATAATTGAAAAAAAAGAATGCTGGGGGTAAAATACATATGCGACAGTGCCTGAGATCCACTGTTTTTTGTGCCTTAATAGCTAGCGAAGCTCGCCCATATGGTAACGCGTATACACATATCTTATTGAGAAAATATGCTGAAAAAAAGAATAAGAATATACTACTATGCTTTCAAAAACTTTCGTCCCTTCGCAGACAGAGTTGCTGCGGATATGCTGGATATTGCCATCCAATTTTTTTCCGACTCTTAAGTAGACGTATATGTTATACTCAATTTTTGTTTATAAGTTATATTTATTGAAAACATTTTTCGTAAGTCAGGTAACGATAAAGCATCAACAAGACGGCGTAACCACGGGAAATCCCACATTTCCTGTTTTAAACGATACGTTTCGCTCTGATTGCTTTTCTCGTCTCGGGTAGTTTCGTACTGTCAGAAGTAGGAATATGTTTGGTTTTTTTTTTCTTTTGTTCTTAATTAATTTATTTTCAGCTAGCCTAAACATTATTCTTGCAAAATACAAATGAATTATAAGGAACCATATTTTTAAAGAACCATATTTTAAGCCCCCCCCCCCCCTTAAAATGTTCATCTGCTGGTCTAGATCAATTTTACAAATGCTTCCGTGTTTCCACTCGCCTTATACTACCTTTTTTGGCAATCATCAAACAGAAAGTTTTGTAAGATACGATAAACCATCATACTAGTACATACTAGTAGTCAAAATAAAATAGAAATATCTTTTTTTTTATTTTATATAATCAAATCTATTTTCTCTCCGCTCGCACAAAAAGGCTTTGCCTTGATTCATATTATTAAAATGTCTAGTGCCCAAAATTTTACACAAATTCTGAACAATGTCTAACTACATATGACGGCCGTCAAGCGAAAACCACCCTTATCTGTCTATGACGTCAAAACGAGAAATCAGACTGTAAAGACGACGTCAACATTTCGCGTATTTTTCGCGTTACGTGTTGCGATAACTTTTCAATAACGCGGTCGTCAACGTCATCAATAAAGCCTATGCCACAGAATGTTATATATAGTATGTCACTATTTTGACTTTTAAAGTATGTTATTAGAATTAAGTTATAAAACAAGGATATCATTTCTTATCTCATTTTTTGTATTTCAATCAGCGTGTCCATGCAACGAATTGGACCCGTAAGCGCTTAGGGAAAAAACATTTTCAATAAACTATTGGAGAGAAAGAGAGAGACGTATGTTTTCACATTTCTTCTTCTTCTATTTTTTTTCATCTTCTAGTACTTAACATCAATTATAAATCGCGGGTCCGAAACGGCCTAGGATGTATTTGATCCGCGATTTATGTTGATGAGTATTAGTACTTAGTTTTCAAAGAAATATGGTACAGCGGTTATCAGTCTCGTGAATATCCTCCTAAAGACTGATTTTCACAAATTTCATCTTTCGTTCAAAGAAGGAAAAAACAAAGCGTTTTTATTAAAATAGAGATTAGCAAGATACTAGAATGAGAAAAAAATGAACCTCTAGCAGTAAGAAATTGAATTCTAAACTTCAAATACGTATCATGTCTTCAGAATGGATAGAGGCATCATCTTCTACAAATGACTACATTAAATACATATTTTAGGATTTTTTTTCTCAAATCGTAGACTGAACCCCGAACCCCTTTTGACGGATTGGAGACCGAAATAAAATATATGCCCATGAATTAGATCTACTAGTATTTGTTTTCATTATACACGAAGAAGTTGGCTAAGAGAGAGAGAGAGAGAGATTGAGATTAATTTAATTTATTGTATAGCTATATTACTTTAAAACAAGTCTCAATTAAACAAAATGTTTTTCATAAAAAAACAGATGTCTCCCCCCTCCCTCTAAGTTACTTTGACCTTAGGCCAAAATGCAAAATGATGTGAAACCTTTGAGTCATGGGCAACATCATACTAAAACATGAAAGTGATTCATTACATTGTTTGAGGTAAAGGCCAAACATGATTGGCATATACAATTTCATTATAAGCATATTTAAAGAAACTGACTTTGGTCACATGACCTTGGATATAGGTGATCTGAAACCTACACTCACTGACGAGGGTTAAGTACCCGAAACATGCATGTCTGGTCCATGCCGCAAACTTATCTGCTTTTAAATGATGCTATTGAATTCGAAGACGTTTAACATTGTATGGATCATGAGCAACAAAAAACTGAATTAGTGATTGGATACACGGTTCAAAATATAAAGCCTAAACATTATTAGCATAGACAATTTCAGCCTGGACATGCTTAGCATATACAATTTCATTACCAAAGTAACAAGCTACCTTAACCATGTGACGTTGGGACAATGTGATAAGAAACATTTAGTCCTCAGAAACAACATACTAAAATATGAAATCAATTGTAAGAAGGGTTCAGGAGATATAGCCCAGACAATATTAGTATGTACAATTTCATTAAAAATAACTAAATGATCTTGACCTTGGGCACATGACCTTGGGTCCAGATGATAAGATACCCTCCAATCCTGAGCAACAGCATACTATAGTATAAGAGTGATCCAGTATACGATTCCACAGATATAGCACAGACTCAATAGCATTTACAATTTCATTAAAAAATGTAATACTTGACCTTAGTCATATGACCTTTGATCAAGGAGGTGTGAAACCTTTGGGTCATCAGCACCATCATACTAAAATATGACGTGATCCGATCACGGTTCAAAAGATTAAGCCTGGACATAATACATGTAACAAATACAATTTCATTTAAAATATACTAATTGACCTTGACTTTGGTCACATGACCTTGAGTCAACGTGATGTGAAACCTTTACGTGATAAGCAACAACATACTAAAATATGAAAGTGATCCGGCAAACGGTTCAAGAGATATAGCCCGGACAAGAATGTATGCACAATATCATTAAAAATGCACTAAGTGACCTTGACCTTGGTCACATGACCTTGGGTCAAGGTGATGTGAAACCTACGGGTCATAAGCAACAACATACTTAGATATGAAAGTGATCCAGCAAATGGTTAAAGAGGTATAGCTCGTACAGGAATGTATGCATAATTTCATTAAAAATGCACTAAGTGACCTTGACCTTGGTCACATGACCTTGGGTCAAGGTGATGTGAAACCTTCGGGTCATAAGCAACAACATACTAAAAAATGAAAGTCATCCGGCAAACGGTTCAAGGGATATAGCACGGACTGGAATGTATGTACAGTTTCATTAAAAATGCACTAAGTGACCTTGACCTTGGTCACATGACCTTGGGTAAAGGTGATGTGAAACCTACGGGTCATAAGCAACAACATACTAAAATATGAAAGTGATCCGGCAAAGGGTTCAAGAGATATAGCCCGGACAGGAATGTATGCATAATTTCATTAAAATGCACTAAGTGACCTTGACCTTGGTCACATGACCTTGGGTCAAGGTGATGTGAAACCTTCGGGTCATAAGCAACAACATACTAAAACATAGGTAATCACAGATTACGAAGCTCACCTCGTGACAGCAAAATTCAATTCAAACATATTTCTTAGTACATGTATATTGGCTTTTAAAGGCAAAACCACTCAAGCAGAAAAAGTAGGTCAAGGTCATTTTATGAAAGTTTGATCAAAGATACATCCAATATGCAAGTTTGGTACATGTAGCAGTAATACTTTGCCCAATATTGGCTTTATAGAGCAAAATCACTCAAGCAGAAAAAGTAGGTCAAGGTCATTTTATGAAAGATTGATCAAAGATACATCCAATATGCAAGTTTGGTACATGTATCACTTATACTTTGCTCAATATTGGCTTTTAAAGGCAAAATCACTCAAGCAGAAAAAGTAGGTCGAGGTCATTTTATGAAAGTTTGATCAAAGATACATCCAATATGCAAGTTTGGTACATGTAGCAGTTATACTATGCTCAATATTGGCTTTATAGAGCAAAATCACTCAGGCGGAAAAAGTAGGTCAAGGTCATTTTATGAAAGATTGATCAAAGATACATCCAATAT
Source organism: Pinctada imbricata (assembly GCA_033119305.1). Taxonomy (NCBI): domain Eukaryota; kingdom Metazoa; phylum Mollusca; class Bivalvia; order Pterioida; family Pteriidae; genus Pinctada; species Pinctada imbricata. Next base: position 33,645,505 of record VSWD01000012.1, on the reverse strand, counting down.
GCAAGTTTGGTACATGTATCACTTATACTTTGCTCAATATTGTCTTTTAAAGGCAAAATCACTCAAGCGGAAAAAGTAGGTCGAGGTCATTTTATGAAAGTTTGATCAAAGATACATCTAATATGCAAGTTTGGAACATCTAGCACTTATACTTTGCTAAATATTGGCTTTTAAAGGCAAAATCACTCAAGCGGAAAAAGTAGGTCAAGGTCATTTTATGAAAGTTTGATCAAAGATACATCTAATATGCAAGTTTGGTACATGTAGCACTTATACTTTGCTCAATATTGGCTTTTAAAAGTGAAATCACTCAAGTGGAAAAAGTAGGTCAGATGCTGCATCCGATGCATGGGTCCATCTCGGCATCCAAAGATGAATCACTTGTGCAAGTTTGGTTACTGTAGCATTATTACTTTGTCAGATACTGAGCTATCCCAAACTTCTTATCCAAATCACTCAAGCGGAAAATGTAGGTCAGATAGATGCTGCATCCAATGCATGGGTTCACCTCAGCATCCAAAGATGAATCACTTGTGCAAGTTTGGTTACTGTAGCATCAGTACTTTGTCAGATACTGAGCTACCCCAAACTTCTTAACCAAGTCACTCAAGCGGAAAATGTAGGTCAGATGCTGTATCCGATGCATGGGTTCACCTCAGCATCCAAAGATGAATCACTTGTGCAAGTTTGGTTACTGTAGCATCAGTACTTTGTCAGATACTGAGCTACCCCAAACTTCTTAACCAAGTCACTCAAGCGGAAAATGTAGGTCAGATGCTGCATACGATGCATGGGTTCACCTCAGCATCCAAAGATGAATCACTTGTGCCAGTTTGGTTACTGTAGCATTAGTACTTTGTCAGATACTGGGCTACCCCAAACTTCTTAACCAAGTCACTCAAGCGGAAAATGTAGGTCAGATGCTGCATACGATGCATGGGTTCACCTCAGCATCCAAAGATGAATCACTTGTGCCAGTTTGGTTACTGTAGCATTAGTACTTTGTCAGATACTGAGCTACCCCAAACTTCTTAACCAAGTCACTCAAGCGGAAAATGTAGGTCAAATGCTGCATCCGATGCATGGGTTCACCTCAGCATCGAAAGATGAATCACTTGTGGCAGTTTGGTTACTGTAGCATTAGTACTTTGTCAGATACTGAGCTACCCCAAACTTCTTAACCGGACGCGGACACGGACGCGAACGCGGACGCGTGGGGTTATAGCATAAGCTCACTCAACTTCGTCGAGGTGAGCTAAAAATGAAAGTGATCCGGCAAACGGTTCAAGAGATATAGCCCGGACAGGAATGTATGCATAATTTCATTAAAAATGCACTAAGTGACCTTGACTTTGGTCACATGACCTTGGGTCAAGGTGATGTGAAACCTTCGGGTCATAAGCAACAACATACTAAAATATGAAAGTGATCCGGCAAACGGTTCAAGAGATATAGCCCGGACAGGAATGTATGCATAATTTCATTAAAAATGCACTAAGTGACCTTGACCTTGGTCACATGACCTTGGGTCAAGGTGATGTGAAACCTTCGGGTCATAAGCAACAACATACTAAAACATAGGTAATCACAGATTACGAAGCTCACCTCGTGACAGCAAAATTCAATTCAAACATATTTCTTAGTACATGTATATTGGCTTTTAAAGGCAAAACCACTCAAGCAGAAAAAGTAGGTCAAGGTCATTTTATGAAAGTTTGATCAAAGATACATCCAATATGCAAGTTTGGTACATGTAGCAGTAATACTTTGCCCAATATTGCCTTTATAGAGCAAAATCACTCAAGCAGAAAAAGTAGTCAAGGTCATTTTATGAAAGATTGATCAAAGATACATCCAATATGCAAGTTTGGTACATGTATCACTTATACTTTGCTCAATATTGGCTTTTAAAGGCAAAATCACTCAAGCAGAAAAAGTAGGTCGAGGTCATTTTATGAAAGTTTGATCAAAGATACATCCAATATGCAAGTTTGGTACATGTAGCAGTTATACTATGCTCAATATTGGCTTTATAGAGCAAAATCACTCAGGCGGAAAAAGTAGGTCAAGGTCATTTTATGAAAGATTGATCAAAGATACATCCAATATGCAAGTTTGGTACATGTATCACTTATACTTTGCTCAATATTGGCTTTTAAAGGCAAAATCACTCAAGCGGAAAAAGTAGGTCAAGGTCATTTTATGAAAGTTTGATCAAAGATACATCTAATATGCAAGTTTGGAACATCTAGCACTTATACTTTGCTAAATATTGGCTTTTAAAGGCAAAATCACTCAAGCGGAAAAAGTAGGTCAAGGTCATTTTATGAAAGTTTGATCAAAGATACATCTAATATGCAAGTTTGGTACATGTAGCACTTATACTTTGCTCAATATTGGCTTTTAAAAGTGAAATCACTCAAGTGGAAAAAGTAGGTCAGATGCTGCATCCGATGCATGGGTCCATCTCGGCATCCAAAGATGAATCACTTGTGCAAGTTTGGTTACTGTAGCATTATTACTTTGTCAGATACTGAGCTATCCCAAACTTCTTATCCAAATCACTCAAGCGGAAAATGTAGGTCAGATAGATGCTGCATCCAATGCATGGGTTCACCTCAGCATCCAAAGATGAATCACTTGTGCAAGTTTGGTTACTGTAGCATCAGTACTTTGTCAGATACTGAGCTACCCCAAACTTCTTAACCAAGTCACTCAAGCGGAAAATGTAGGTCAGATGCTGTATCCGATGCATGGGTTCACCTCAGCATCCAAAGATGAATCACTTGTGCAAGTTTGGTTACTGTAGCATCAGTACTTTGTCAGATACTGAGCTACCCCAAACTTCTTAACCAAGTCACTCAAGCGGAAAATGTAGGTCAGATGCTGCATACGATGCATGGGTTCACCTCAGCATCCAAAGATGAATCACTTGTGCCAGTTTGGTTACTGTAGCATTAGTACTTTGTCAGATACTGGGCTACCCCAAACTTCTTAACCAAGTCACTCAAGCGGAAAATGTAGGTCAGATGCTGCATACGATGCATGGGTTCACCTCAGCATCCAAAGATGAATCACTTGTGCCAGTTTGGTTACTGTAGCATTAGTACTTTGTCATATACTGAGCTACCCCAAACTTCTTAACCAAGTCACTCAAGCGGAAAATGTAGGTCAAATGCTGCATCCGATGCATGGGTTCACCTCAGCATCGAAAGATGAATCACTTGTGGCAGTTTGGTTACTGTAGCATTAGTACTTTGTCAGATACTGAGCTACCCCAAACTTCTTAACCGGACGCGGACGCGGACACGGACGCGAACGCGGACGCGTGGGGTTATAGCATAAGCTCACTCAACTTCGTCGAGGTGAGCTAAAAATGAAAGTGATCCGGCAAACGGTTCAAGAGATATAGCCCGGACAGGAATGTATGCATAATTTCATTAAAAATGCACTAAGTGACCTTGACTTTGGTCACATGACCTTGGGTCAAGGTGATGTGAAACCTTCGGGTCATAAGCAACAACATACTAAAATATGAAAGTGATCCGGCAAACGGTTCAAGAGATATAGCCCGGACAGGAATGAATGCATAATTTCATTAAAAATGCACTAAGTGACCTTGACCTTGGTCACATGACCTTGGGTCAAGGTGATGTGAAACCTTCGGGTCATAAGCAACAACATACTAAAATATGAAAGTGATCGGGCAAACGGTTCAGAAGATATAGCCCGGACACGATGTGTGACAGACGGACAGACGGACGACGAAGGCAAAACCAATATGTCTCCTCCCCGTTGGGGGGGGGGGGGGGAGACATAATTTTTCTGATGTGCGTGAAAAATGAGGCTACATCAAGTGGCGACCTCTATAATACCGACTATGCATATGGGTATTCAATTGCCGCCAACGATTATAACGGAAATGGATTCTCGCGGAGATAGATTTTAGAAGCTGCTGTGTTTTTTCTTCCTTTCTATGTATGTTTTTAGGGGGAGGGGGGGGGGGGGTATATTAATAATTGACATAAAATTAAGATATGAAAAATATGCATAGTTATATGATTTGGATTTCCTCCGACTTTGTGCACTTCACCAAGGAAAATGAAAAAAAAAAAACGTGCAAATCCGCATACCCCCTCCCTAAAATAAAAATTGAAGACTTAAAAAAAACCATAAACTAAAAGTGTAACAATTAAATGAAATAAAGCAAAGAACTACTCCCCACAAAATTCTTTTATTCATTCATTCCTTACTTACAAAATAAAATATGAATTTAATAAGTTTTGAAGCATAAAAGTATGAGAAAAAAAATGCAATTATTGATAAATGGAGAAGAATAACCTTGATATATTAGGTTATGAAGAAACTTTTGAACTTTTCGTATATGGAGGGAATGAGAAAATGTTTTGAGAAAAAAGTGACTCAGGACAGAAATAAACAAAACACTGAAGATCGTGCATCTTAACGGTGACCTCACTTGATTCTGTGTGCAGTGGATACGTGTGATACTTAAGGAAGTGACAAATTAAAAGAAAAGAGAAGAAAATAAAAATTCCAGCGCGGATCCGCGGATCTAGAGAAGGTACTGGGGGTTTAGAGGTCAGGCTACCCTGGAATTAGCCAGCCTGATTATCTAATTTTTATCAATTTAAAATTAATTTTTTTCTAAATCATACGCTGCTCCGCTGATGGACCCCCTCTCCCACCCTTGGGGAAAATCTAGATCCTAGTGTCGTTTTCTGTTGAAATGAACAACAATGCAAAATGGTGAAGCGAGTGGACATCTTATATATCTATAAAAAGAAGTAACGTGTGATGAATGTTCGATATTTTTTTTAATTCAAAATTTAAATTTATTCCCCTTCCGGCTTCCTCTCAGTCTGTCCGTCAGTCCATCTGTCCAATTTTCTGTTTCCGGACTTTTTTCTGCAACAAATAGAGATATTCAGGCGAAATTTGATACATAGCTTAGTCTTGGATAGTTACAGAACAAGTTTGACTTTCATCACGCTTGATCTATTTTTCGATGAGTTTTGCAACTAGATGACATGCAAAATTCAGTTTTTGTCAATTTTCCGGACTTTTATCTGCAACATATTGAGATATTCAGGTAAAATTTGATACACAGCTTGGTCTTCGAAAGTTACAGAGTAAGTTTGACTTTCGTCACGCTTGACCTTTTTTTACGTTATGCCCCTTGATTGCAAAATTCAGTTTTCAAAATTCAGTTTTTGTCAGGTTTCCTGACTTTTTCCGTACACAAATTGAGATATTAAGATAAAATTTGATACACAGCTTAGTAATGGATACTTGCAGAGCAATTTTTACTTTCATCGCGCTTAACCTATTTTCCGATGAGTAATGCCCCTTGATAAAACTTCTGCAGTGTTCATATAATTTCTGAAGTGAGCTGCATGGATAGTGAGCTCTAGGCAGAGTTGCAGGACATAAATTTATGCCGGTAGCGGACTTATATCGCTCAGCGATCATACTTTTATTTATTGAAAAGTTTCATGAAATTGATAGAAAAAAATAAAGATAGACCGAATATAACTGTTGCGAGATTATAACTATTTTAAAGTATTATTTGGATAGAATATATGAAAAGATAAAGGCGAGAATACAAATGTAATCATTTATTCCCGAAAACTTTATAACAGTTAATTAAATACAGGATTCCGGTGAATCGTCGCTGTCGCAGCTAAAAATCAGCATTTAGATCTGGTATTCTTTGTGTTGTTCGAAATTTCTTATGCGAAATAACATTTTCTAATCTTGATTACATTGCCGAATTACGGACCCCGTATCAAAAATTGTGAATGGACCAATGCAACGTATTATAGCAAGACGTTATGAAGCGAGATCCAAGTACAATGTATCTACATCAAAGTATTCAATTTCTGGTATTCTTGAAATAAACATGCATAGGGGCAATATATCATCAACAGAAATAGATGTTATAGTACTGAATAATGTTCATATTGATATATACACATATCTGTACCTGATATACACACTGAAGTATGAGGTCGTCGTGCTATAAACTTTGACGTCGTCAGAATCTTTGCTAAAATGTCGCGTAGCGTCATGCCAAAGTTTTCAAAGGAGATTTACTGCATTTATACGTATCATATATCATTTTGTTCAGAATGAAATGTACCATTGTAATTCGTTGAAAAGTAAAATTGCTACATTTTTCACTTAAGGGTGGTTTTCGCTTGACGGCCGTCATATAATATTCATACATCAATAAATACCTTAGACTTAACTAATGTTCTTTGCATCTAGGGCTGCTTCTTGTCTTCTTACAGGCTAGGTAAAGGCTCCTGTCGGTGGATCTAGGGCGAAAAGGTCATCCATGGGCGATTGCCTAGTAAACTCAGGCACCGACACTAATCTACATTGCATTGGCATTTAATACACCACAAAACGCAACCGCTGGGGGGATTCTGCATCTGGAGGTAATTCCCGTTTCTATGCTGTTTCCTTTGGACTCTAGGATCCTTAGGGATCACAAGGCTTTGCTCCTTCAGAGGCCTCCTCATTATATGTATGGCAGCAGTGTTTTCATCAATGATCCTCCGCTGATGAGTTATTATCATTTCCAGCTCCTCACATCCTTTGTTGCTGCTTGGAATCTGGTTGCCTGTTCCCTGGCCTCTCAGGTTCCAGGAATGATGCCTCCTCATGAGTAACATGGAATGAAACCTTTGCCCAGTTTCACGAAAATTCTTACGAAAAATTTCAGGAATTTTCGTAACTTTCATTATCAAATAAAAGCTTCAAATATTTTTTTTCAATTTAGATCATATTGTGCTTTCTAATATCAATTCTATATACTTCATATAAATTCAGAAACAAAACATTGCGATTTTAAGTTTATAAAGAAAGCTAAGCGATCAAAAGTTATGAAAAGTATTTTTGTGAAACAGGCTGCAGGTCCTCATCAGAAGATGGCACAAAATATTCATCTATGAGGGATTTCTCCTCCGTCAAGTGGCGTTGGTACTCTCGGGGACCGTAGGGGATGCAGAGTTCTGTTTCCAAGGGCCCCGGTGCCGTAGTGATCTGCCGGCAGGGAGTTGTGGTGTACCCAGTAAACATCTTGGCGGGGACGTTGGTCGCCGGTCAACCGAGTCCTGGGTCTGATGCACTAAAATGAACGTTTATTAATACCAGAACATTTCATCACGAAAAATGATGTTACAGGGGCAGGTACAATAGTGGCTGGAATTCCAGGCAAGGGCAGTCCTGGGGCGCAAACAGGTAAAGCATTCGGGCCATTGATGGACCCAGCAAAACTGTGGCGGTGGCATTGAACGCTGATCCACCGATTCCCGGTGTTGCCGCTGACAACAACCCGGCCATCGTATGTCCACAGGAAGCTGTGGTGGACCCAGGTATTATCTGGATTGTGGCGTTGGTCGCCGTTTTACCAAGTCCAGGGAAAGGGATGGCATCTTGAGTCCTCAGTCTAAAATGTTCTTCCAACGTTCTCCATTCCTCCCAATGCGCAAGGGACTCCTCCACTATCAGCATTCGAGTTGCCTGCTGGAAGCTGGGGTAGTATGATCCTCCCGTTGGTCGCCGGTCAACCGAGTCCTTGGACTGATGCCCTAAAATGAACGTTAACAATACCAGGTAATTTCATTCACGAAAGATGATGTTACAGGGGCAGGTACAACAGTGGCTGGAGTAATGGCAAGGCCACTCGGTAACTTCCATATGCTTATCATAGACGTGCTTTCTCACTGCTTGCTTCTCCTCCTTGTATTGACAAACCAGGCATGACCAGGCTCTCCTTCGTTTTCCTGCAGACTTTGGCACAGCAAGCAACTGAGTCATCTGCAACAACATGTAAGAAACATACAATTTACAGCTAAAACGTATAGATGATTTCGGGTACTGAATCCTCATCAGTGATCCTCACTCTAATAATAATTATCTTCAAATACAAGATCACTAAACACTTTAGTTACAATGCATGGTCCAACATAAACGGGTCTAAGTTTTTGACATTCTCCCTCTGACGTTTTGTCATTTAGTATCCAAACTGTTTCTCCTACACTGTCAGGATTTTAAATAAACATCCACGGGGTTTAGTGGCTGGAGGTTTGTGAATGTTGAATATTTCATCTCTTGCAGGTTTAATTCATTAGTTCCTTACTGGTGCAATATCTGTATGAGCGAATGCTTGCATGTGTCCTATGGCCAGGCCTATACTTTGGGATGATTTATGATAGGTTGTGAGACTTGTACTAGTATAGCTAGGTAAATGACCAGGCAATAATCCTGTACTAGGTGCTATAGGCCTATATGACTATAAGGTATACTGATTTGACGTTTGCATGTAAATAACCAGGTGAAAACCATGGTACACTATAACACGATATTTGGACTGGTAAATTGACAGGATATGAACCTGTAGTAGTCTGAGTATTAGCCTGAGACCCTGGTGAAATCATCGAAATACTGGAAAGAAAGTGCATGACATGTTAGCATGGACTGGAACTTATGCTTATGAAAAAAACAATTATCCAGACACGAACAAAACAATTGATAATTTGAAATGCTTTACTTTTACGTCTAGGTACCTGGATGATATTCTCACTATTGACAATCCCGTTTTTCAGAATGAATTTTTTCCAAAGGAATTGCCACTCAACAAGGCAAACGTTCAAAATACAGAAACACCATTTTTGGAAAAGATATATGTAACCAAGTTCGATCAACTTCGGTTGATCGTCTGTCTCTCCAACGCATTTGAAAACTTCTGTTACAAAATTTCTTGAAATTTCTAAAACGTGGGTTCCTGTAGCATCATATCCTACCCAATTTGCTACGTCTTTTGGTACATTTTTGGACATAATAATTTTCATACTTTTAGGCCATATTACGTTGTTTAGACTGAGGATCACTGACGAGGGTTTAGTACCCGAATCAGTGCATGTCTGGTCCATGCTGTAAATTTAGCAGATTTTAAATGATGCTATTGAATTTAAAGACGTTTAACATCTAAATTACAAACGAAGAAATTAATACAAGTAATTATGACAAAAGAGATGATTTTGGATTCAACGTAGTAAATTTACCCTGGCTTGACGGTGACGTTCACAGACTACCATCATACGGCATTTACATATCACAGCTCATCCGGTACGCTAGGACGTGCACAAACGTTTATGAATTTTCATAGTAGAAATATATATAACCAAGAAACTTTTGGGTAAATATTTCCGCTTTCATAAACTAGTAAAGTCTTTTTGGAAATTTTACAAAAATTACAGCCAGCTTCTTAAGTTCGGACCCATACAAACAACAAAGTATATTACTTTGGGTATCTCAGTCTGCATTTTATGGTGAAATAATAAGCAAATTTGGAAGGATAAAAGGCAGACAGCATAACCTTCGAAAATGCGTCAGAATCATCGAACGCATTTTATCCTAATGTCACCAGAAGGACACTTGGCATGTACTGGAATATCTACAGTCTTGTACCAGCGAATCCTTAAAACTTGCGCTCTGACTGACTGTGACGACGGGACTCCATGACAGGGCCCTGCCCAAACCTCTTTAGTGAAGACAGGGCCCCGACCAGATGTCCTCTCTGAATGTCGTTCGGACTCTTCGGGTGATAACATGCATGGGCCCGCTTTTTTGCGTTTAGATTTATCATACTTATACTGCATAGCTAAAATGCATCTTCTTTAGCTCATTTGTGTCACACTTATGACCTTTAGCCGTGTGGAGCTCGTAAAAAAGTTCCCCGCGAGGGGTTTGACAGAGTTTTGAATATATTTTCCTGACATTGTCGCCATAGCACTTTCTATATAGACAACGTCAGACAGTGCATGAGTTTCATATATTGTTTTTATTTTCGTGCTTAAACAACGACGGCGGGTGCGGCTAGCCAACAGGGGATACTTACTCCTCCCGGGCACCTGGTCCCACCTCTGGCTTGCTGGGGTCCGTCGATGCTCAATTTGGTGCTCTTTTGTGAGTGCTGTTGAGATTATCGTCAGGCTTCTTTAACTCATTTGTGTCACACTTATGACCTTTGCCGTGTGGAGCTCGTAAAAAAGTACCCCGCGAGGGGTTTGACATTAAGTGTTTTGAATATATTTTCCTGATATTGTCGCCATAGCACTTTCTATATAGACAACGCCAGACAGTGCATGAGTTTCATATATTGTTTTTATTTTCGTGCTTAAACATCGACGGCGGGTGCGGCTGGCCAACAGGGGATGCTTACTCCTCCCTGACACCTGGTCCCACTTCTGGCTTGCTGGGGGTCCGTCGATGCTCAATTTGGTGCTCTGTTGTGAGTTCTGTTGAGATTATCCTCAGGATCTTCTATAACTAATAAGAATCCGTACAAAGAACGTTTCATCGCTGGTTCCTCAAAATCTTCTACCAAATCTGTATCGATCTTTCTCACCAAAGTTTTTACTGAAATCAAATCTGCCTTTCTAAAATATTGTTCGACAGTATATTCTCGAAGTAGTATCAACCAGATCTGTATGTTAAAGAATTCGAAGGTACTTTTAGAATATCTGAAATCCACTCGTTTAAGAACAGTCGATTCGATTCAAAGCCTTTGATTTTTCGACACTACAATTCCACATTCTAAATTGAACGAAAGACTCGCAAAAGTTATAAGTAATGCGTTTACAAGTAAGAACGGTAATCGCAAATACAAATTTATTGTTAACTATGACAAAACCTACTTTGTAAAAGAAAAGTCCGATTCTGAAAATAAATACACTGATACAGATATTATTCAGATGTTAAACTTTCTGATCGACAACATTTTTGTGGTGTTTGGAGGAAAGGTCTTCCAGCAAAATGTCGGAATTCCAATGGGGACCAATTGTATCCCACTCCTTGCGGACATTTTCCTTTACTCCGTACGAAGCTGAATCCATTCAATCTTTGGTCTCTGAAGGGAAAGGATATTTAGCTTATCTCCTCCCTTATTTTAGCTTATCTCCTCCCTTCCTTAAGCTTCTTACTTCACCTTCGCTTACAAATACATAGACGATGTACTGTCCATCAATAATCTATAATTCGCAGGATTACATGAGCAGTATCTATCCTTCGGAGCTTGAAGTCAAAGAAACTACAGAGACAAGTTATTCAGTATCCTAATTGGACATAATATTGTGCTACGACACTAATGGTCAAATGAACACCTCACTCTATGAGTTAAAGAAGATCCTGACGTTAATCTCAACAGCACTTACAATAGAGCCTAAAATTGAGCATCGACGGACCCCTAGCAAGCTAGAGGTGGGACCATGTGTCCGGGAGGAGTAAGCATCCCCTGTTGGCTAGCCGCACCCACCGTCGATGATCATGCACGAAAATGAAAACGTATGAAAAGCATGAACTGCACTGTTTTAGGCCATTTCTATGTAGAAAGTGCTATGGCGACCATGTCAGGGAAAGTATTCAAAACACTTACTGTCAAACCCCTCGCGGGGAACTTTTTTACGAGCTCCACACGGCAAAGGGCCTAAGTGTGACACAAATCAGTTAAAGAAGATCCTGACGTTAATCTCAACAGCACTTACAATAGAGCACCAAATTGAGCATCGACGGACCCCTAGCAAGCAAGAGGTGGGACCAGGTGACCGGGAGGTGTAAGCAACCCCTGTAGGCTAGCCGCACACGCCGTCGATGATCATGCACGAAAATGAAAACATATGAAAAGCATGAACTGCACTGATTTTAGGCCATTCTATGTAGAAAGTGCTATGGCGACCTATGTCAGGGAAACAAACGTGACGACTTCAATTTCAGCATTACAAACTTTCCTTTTCTGACTAGCAACATCCCTTCATCGCCTGCTTATGGTGTGTTCATATCTCAGTTGATACGCTATGCCAGAGCAAGTACCAAATATACGGATTTTGTTCTGAGAGCTAGGCATCTTTCAGATAAGCTTCTCAGTCAGGGATATGTTTGTGACCGACTTACATCGTCACTGAGGAAGTTCTACGGTCGATATGGGGAACTCGTCATACACTTTGATGTCCCACTCCCCAGAATGGTGGATGATATTCTATCATAGACCATTTGAACCATCCAGCCAAAGATTGTACTCTATGTCCTTCCAAAATGTAAGTAACAGGATATGACAGTTCTACCGAATTTAAGCGGCGGGTGTTGCATGCAAGCAGGAGATGCTTACTCTTCGTGGGCACCTGGTCCCACTCCCATATCGGGAGTTCCCTTCCTTTCATGTGGTGGAGGTTTTTGTTTGTTTGTTTTGGATCCTGATTTTGTATGCCTTCGGTTTCTGATTTTCTGAATTATCGATTTTATGCTGTATACAGGGATATGGTCATTATCCATATTTTTCACTCTAGACGCTATATCTAACTTTGCTGATGGCCGTCCTCAGTCGGCACCGATTGTCTCGTTGGTTTATGTGTTGTCTTTTCTGTTTGATGTCTCGTTTGCTGTTCATTGCCTCTTGCTGTGTGTGTCTTCTCTGTGTTTTCACTTGAGGTGTTTGGTGTGTTGCTGTAGGTACTGCAACCTAGTCTGGTTGAAGATCCCTTCCTTATTTAGGGACTGGTGTTAAATTTTGACGAATATCGCCCTCCGAAAAGTTCTATACCATGTATTCTCGCATATTGGATAGGTTGTTTCCCCTTTTCAGCGGTGCTGAAGAATTCGATCCGGCACCCCTGATCCGGCACACGTCACAGACAAACTGACTTACCTTATTTCACATGCACATACATTAGCATGACGTTCAGTAATACTTCTGCGTAACTTTGAAGGTTCCAATGTGCGAGAAAAATAATCAAGCACCACTTGATCAACCCCACCCTCGACTGATATTTTTCTATCCGGAACTCAAAAATTGATATGGAATCTTTCTTCAAGAAGGTAGAGAGTTGTAACCCTTCGACATTATCAAAGTGGTGCTAGATTAGATTTGTTTAAGATTTATTTATTCAAAATAAGCATGTGTAACATAATAATATAAATAAGGATTAGGAAAAAACTATTAGCTTATGTGAATCCATTTCCTTGGTGCTAGATTCTATTACTCTCTTCATAGGTCCTGGAGAGGCTGGTTGTCATCCAGGTAGTCATCTCTCGATAACATCTCCATGTGAACTTCAGACACCTCATTGATTGGTGGATTACATGGAGACAAAGGACTCTGAACTTCTCAACTCGACTCGACTCCATGTTTTTTTTTTCTTATGGCTTACTATACTTCTTCCAATACTTCTTCAAATGAATATACAAGTCAAATACAATGGTTCGATCCAAGGATTCAAAATAACTAGAAGTAATGACTCAAAGTAACTACACAAATTAACGGCCATCTGCTATTAGCAAATGGTGTATTTATCCGGATAACGTGCGCACAACCCCCCTTATCCGGATACACAGAGGTAAACAAGATAGTTAAACGCAACGGCCTCTTGTAACACAGATTATTATAAATTGATCTAAAGCATTCTATGACATGCGTATAACAGTATGAGCTATGCTGGCTGAAGCGAGCGCAAGTTCAATAACCCGAGAAGTCTAACCAACTTTCAGATATGACAGAGAATAAAGACCCAGTCTTTTCTGACGATTTCAACAAGGCCCATCATGAATGAGATATGATCCTGACGATAATCTCAATAGCACTCACAATAGAGCATCAAATGAGCATCGACGGACCTCTAGCAAGCAAGAGGTGGGACCAGGTGCCCGGGAGGAGTAAGCATCCCCTGTTGGCTAGCCGCACCAGCCGTCGATGTTCTCGCACGAAAATGAAAAGAATATATTAAATACATGCACTGGCTGAGGTTCTGTCCAAATAGAAAGTGCTATGGCGACAATGTCATCATGAAGTCCCGTCGTCACGGTTGACTAGTGTGCAACGTTGGGAAAGACACTGGTACAAAACTGAAGATGATCATTTACCATGCCCAGTGTTTTTGTGATGACTTAAGGATCATATCCTCGGTAAAGCAGGCGACCGACTATTTTTTTACATTTGTGGTTGAAGTTTCATCTACCATTGATCCTTCTGATTTTGTTTATAAGGTCATCGTAAAATGAAGGCAATGGAAGATACATACTCTGATGCAGGCACCGTCCCAAATTTTAAAAGAAGTTCAGAATAGTTATTGTAAAATTTCCAAAAAGATTCTACAAGTTTATGATATCTAAATCCTTGACTGATAATTTTTTTGTATATTTTGTCATGGAAGTCCGAAACATGGGAGCAAGCTCTAGCGTTCCTGATACCTGAGCTGAGTTACTGAGGTTTTACTTGATGGACCGGATCCGCTGTTGGAATCAAACTCTGAACCTGTTCAAAATTTTTCCGAGAAATTGCGTCAGCGATATTGTTAGCAATACCTGGTATATGATCTGCCTTAAATGTCATGTTATTTAGCGGGGTGTTGCATGCAAGAAGAAGATGCTTACTCTTCCTAGGCACCTGGTCTCACTCCCACATCGGGAGTTCGCTTCTATTCATATTGGTGGAAGTTTTTGTTAGTTTGATTTGGTCCTGTTTTATTATGATTTTGTATGCCTTTGCTTTCTGGGTTCTGAATTATCGATTTTATGCTGTATACAAGGATATGGTCATTATCCATATTTATCATACAAGTGAGCACCAGGGGGCCGCAAAAGCGACACTACGTTGAGAGATTTTAAGATTTGTTGTTTATAAATGAGACGAGGGTGGCATTATCGATGTGAAAGATATTTTTCTTGTTTTCAAACTTGTCATCCTAGATATGCGTGGCAAGCACTATTGGGATGAGCTCCTATAGATTAATATCTTTGAGAATCAAAGAATTTTCCCAATTTTTCGGCCATTGAAAGAACGCCCATGCGACGTTGAAATATGCACCACAGCCAAGATCGGATGACCCCGCGCTATCTGTGTATAACTGTAAGGTTGATGATGAAACCCATTCATTTTCAGGGAAGAATAGCGTGCCATTGAAGGTATCTAAAAATTCTAACCCCAATCCTGGTGATCGGGACGCGCCAGTACGTACAGTATGCATGTACTTTAACAAGACTTGAAACTTGTCCGTGTGAACCGAAGCATAGATAGACTCGTATATTAAAATGCGTCTGTCCACTTTTCTATATCCGTTATTTTATTTACATGCATTAAAGAAGATACTGACGATAATCTCAACAGCACTCACAATAGAGCACCAATGACGAACCCGTAGCAAGCTAGAGGTGGGACCAGGTGCCCGGGAGGAGTAGGCATCCCCTGTTGGCTATCCGTACCCGCCGTCGATGTTCACGCACGAATTCAAAATGAAAATATATTAAATACATGCACTGTGTATGTTTAGGTTTGGATATTAGTGACCCATTTTTAATTGTTAAGATTTGGTCAGAATTCGTTTCAGGGGTCCTATTTAACAAGACAGATCAGCATACTCTCCCGATATTATTTTTGTACTTGTAGCCTCTGTTACATGACTCCCGAAATAGGAGTATATGCTAATAATCGTCTGGATAACATCATTATCGCAAACAAGTGCCTGAGCTAAATCAATTGACTGAATTATGCCACTACCTTGCCCTGATGGTTGTGGTAACTCGATAGGCTGGTCAACTTGGGAGGCAGGATCTGATACAGGCTGTGACGTTGCAGCATCAGGGCCCTTTGCCCGAGAGGAGGCAGATTTCTTGGGTGGCGGGCCTACAGGGCCTACTTCATCAGATGGTGGACAGCTGGAGGAGGCTAACACCTCTGTAGCTGGGATAGGGTTTGATTTGCGACGTTTGGGCATGGTTGGAGCATGTAATTAGAATTATTTCATAAAATGTGATGCCAAAAGAAAAGACTTAATATTTACCTGAAACTGGGTAAAATTTAGCTTCTTTTAAATGATGCTAATAAATTTGAAGACGTTTAACATACCTCAATTCGTGTATATTACGATGACAAGAACACACGTTTGTTTAAGGTCAAAACATTTAAACAGAATCGATTGAAAAAAGCGAGTACAGTTTTTGTGACAATTACCTTATCTTCGAGAATGATCGAAAGATCAAGTGACGTTAAATCTTATGAGTCATAATAAGTTAAAGAAGATCCTGGCGATAATCTCAATAGGCGGGAATACGCTAAGGAATATATGATCTTTTAGTTTATGATAAAAGAGGGATAACTCTCAATAAAGCCAATTAGAATTTTTGGCCCGAAATAACAGGATCTATTGCGAACAAGTCGGTGATAGATGAATGACAGATATGGATAATGACCATATCTCCGCATACAGCACAAAATCGATAATTCAGAAAATCAGAAACCAAAAGCATACAAAATCAGGACAAAACAGGAACCAAAGCAAACAAACAAAAACCTCCACTACATGAAAAGAAACGAACTTCCGATATGGGAGTGAGACCAGGTGCCCAGGAAGAGTAAGCATCTCCATTTATCATAGGACTTAAAGTGGGTGCAAGAAATAGCAGCTTTTAGTTAAAAGTTTGATGCAGCAAGATCAGGTGAATCAGGCGGATGCTAAATCAAATTAAAGTCCACAATCATGAGCTACAGCCATGACATTGACTGTGTGAACAGGAGCATTGTCCTGATGGAACAACGCACATTTAACTAGTGAGCTTTCCGCGGCGCTTATGTTAAATATTTTCCCGTACCTTGTCAGAAGTTAAGCATAGTATGATGCTATTGAATTTAAAGACGTTTAATATGTGCTTATGATTGTTTGTCCTTTTGGGAAAACCGAGGCTCACAACATATCAAGCAGCCTTTTTAGTATGGCATTGATGCGATATGGACATCGCAGCTTGTAATGGAGTATCGTCAAATTGCAAGTAAATATTAATCGATGAAATTAAATTTTAATCCTTTTCCCTCCGAACATAAGTCATATTATTCCGTGCCAACGCCCAGTCATTGTTATGACATAGGTGTGATATATGCAATTTGACACGTGAGGAAGTATAGTTTTAATTGCGTATAATACACATTTTTTACCTTTTTCACTCAGAACATGGGTCGAATCTTCCCGTTTCCGTTTTTGTTGAACAATTTAGAGCCAAAAAAGGCAACTCTTGGTTAAAAATTTAGTAATTTTTTTTATATAAAACAATATATTTTTTGCTTTTCCTTAACTTATACGTAAACAGGAAAGACAAATTTTACATTAGAGTACAACAAGATGCAAAGATGACTCCGTTATTTATTTCCTTCATAAAATATGAAGAAGAACCATTAGTAACATCAGTGTACATTTTCGTATGGAAAGATTTTTTTATAATGAAATAAATAGGGCAGACGGCCAGATTTTCAAAACTAATGGCACCAATGTTACAATGAACAATATTTAAGTTCCAAAAATCTAAAATATGACTTATGGCGGCTGATGAAAAACACTTTGGCTGGAAGCATCACTGATAAAAATTTTATATTCGAAACACGTGTCTGGTGCATGAAAATTGGTTTGAAATTTTTTTCAATATATATAGTTTGAGGTATATAGTTGGAACACTTCCGTGTTATTGATATAATCAATTTACGAGTGATATACCTAAACATGTAAAAACATGGGCATGAAAGGAAAATACGTGAAAATTGGAAATAAAATTGACAAATCTCAAGCTCTGTAGGGGAATGTTTTTTCTTACCACCTCTAGATACGGATATATCACTTTGCACTTATCCGTTTCATATTCTTTTCAAATTCATAGCATTATTTTGAACAGATAAATAAGAAAACAATAAGATTATTCCACAGTTCGATCCAATATTTTCAACTTGTTCTCGTTCAAGATCCAAAGCAACTTGTTAAACACCAAGTAATTGGTATCGTGTCAAAATATGTTTTAGTAAAACGACATGTGCACGATTGTCAATAAAAAGATAAAAACTTCTATATATCTATCATATTTGACTTAGGTCGACGTCAAGTACAGTCTGGGCAGATTGTTATAAATCGAGGTTAAGTCTGCACAAATCTTGACTAATCGGGACAGGTCGTGATAACAAATCGGAAATCTTTCAACGCTGACTATCCCGACTTTTGCAAAATTATATGGGGTCCCTGTAAAGTGCGAAACGAAACAAAAACCGAAACGAAACAAATCGAAACGAAACAGATCGAAACGGATCGAAACGAAACGAAACAGATCGATACGAAACATAACAAAACATAAAACTTCAAATAAATGAGAAAAAGAGGAAAAATCGCCGAGAACGAATATTTCAAGACAAGATCATCATGTAATATCGCCTTAATCCAAGAGTTCTACATTTGTAACTAGTGCCGAGAGGGTTTCTTGAAAGTGTCAAAGTTGACAATTAAAAAAGTAAATGTCAAATGCCATTCATGTATTTAAGAGGAAGAAAAGGGAGGGGATAGAAAACCACGCTATGACACCGTAATGAGATCGTAAAACGGGGTGGGGGAACATTTCAGGGAAAAAATCTTATTCTTTTTCAAACGAAATGTGCCCCCAGTTTTTAATTGTTTTCATCTTTCTGATAGAATTTTCAAATACACATAACGGAACAGTTCCGTTTCCTCTGCGCTAGACTCCTCCCCGCTAAATATATTTTTCCGTTTATGACAAGGTTATTCAAACCATTAACTCTCCTTTAAAATGCAATTGTGCATATACCGTATATATTATGTTTTAATAGTCAACTTTCATTCTTTAAAAAAAAACCTCCAGCCAAAAGAACAAACGGTTGAAGGCAATAATGAGGGACAAAGGGAGGGGAGAGAAAGGGGGCGGGAGGAGGGAAACTGGGGGGGGGGGAGGAGGGACAGATGATTTGGAGGGTAACAGTAACCCCCCCAAAAATAGGAAATTACTTTTAATAGAAATAATCTTGCTCTTATGCGTTCATGTACATAATCTCAATTTTAAAAATTACCACGAAATTCATCTATATATACCTTAAACATTTTTTTCCCGATCGCTTCGCTCGCCGAAATTTTCAATTCATTTTTCAAACACTTCAGGCTCGCTTCGCTCACCTTAGTTTTTCATCTAAACGGGTCTATTTCCTTTTTCAAGGTTTAAAAAAGGAAATAACCCAAATAACTTCACTATTGCACCAATTTACACTTTAAAGTTTAAACATTTGTCTTGACCGCCAAAGACTCCCTCCCTCCACGGGGAGGGGGCGGCAGGAGGAGAGTGGTACCCCCGGACCCTTCAATAAGATCTTGTCTTGAAATATTCGTTCTCGACGATTTTTCCTCTTTTTCTCTAAGTTGTATGTTTTGTTTCGTTTCGTTTCGATGTTTCGTTTCGATTTGTTTCGTTTCGTTTTTGTTTCGTTTCGCACTTTACAGGGACCCAATTATGTGTCGGGTAGGCACAGTGTGACTTTGACTTAATTAAATGGCGAATGGGTACGGCACGTTTTCTGAATACAATACAGTTATCGATACCATCAGAGATATATATGTATTATAAGCACAAAGTGTCCAATATTTTAAATGACGCGTGCCAATTTAATGTTTAACGTCTTCAAATTCATTGGCATCATTTTAGAGCAGATAAATTTACAGCATGGACCAGACAGTAGTACATAGTTATTTCTGTCCTTTTGAGACAACTGTGGCAGAGCGCACTTATTTTTCATAATTACATCTTCTAAATTACCTTTTTATTCTTTATTTAACTCGTAAATGCCATTATTTATCCTTTCTTTCATGTCATTTTACTATTTTGTCTTCTGCTCGTAGATACTTTTCATAACTTCCGCTTTACCGTAATCATTTTACATTGAGCATTTTGATTGGTTAATACTTTTACTGCTCAGCCAATGAAATGACACCTTTGTAACAGGTTTCGGTATCGTTATCATGTGATAAGTCAGTATATAAAGAGCTGCAGAGTGAATTGTAGTCATACTTCTGCTGGCGTATCTAGCAATGCAGGTTTCTTTTTGAACAGCCACTGTGGTTGGCTAGTACTAATTTTGGCTTAAATAGAAATAGTGTTATTTCTGATATTTAGTTCTTGTGAGAACTTAGTTTATTTCGGATTATTTTATAGTTTATACTTAGTCTATTTAGAAACCGTATCTTAGTTAGTTAGCACTATATTTGATTTTGGATTTGTTTTATCCGGCTATAGAAAACTTGTTATTTTATTACGTTACAAATAGTACATTTCGTTTACGAATAATGAATAATATTGAAAGCCAATTCAATTCGTTTGATTTATTTCTATACCTTGCCAAACGAGCACGATTACACAACATATTAACTAAAATGCTCATTTTGAAATACTTCTACAAGGCTTTGTTTTGTACCCGAAACGTGCATGTCTGGTCCATTTATCCGTTCTTAAATTAATTTGAAGACGTTCGACATTTGACAGATAACAAGGTTGCTTATCTGATTTAACCTGTATTATCTAAATAAAATGCGTTTAGTTTGAGAATATTTCCACCTCTTACTTTGTTAATGGACACAAAGGTATCAATGTCATTCAAAAAAGAACCTTTTAATGATTTACATGAATGTTACATCACGTAGATGTGATGATTGACTTATATATGGATATATTTGTTACAAACACGAAACGAAATACTTATTACACAACAAAATATGCGCATGACGTAAAATGATGTCACAAAACTGACGTTTACTTGTAAAGACAAAGGTCACTAATGTCCGATTGGAAAGAAAAAATGAATTATAATCATGTAATCCAATACTTCAAGTTGATCACATGCATGAGCTCGCTACAATCGGCAGAGCACGGATTGTAATTCATATGCCTTCTGTATTTTATATCCATTTACATATCCATCTGTGTGTTTCTTGGTGCATGAAGTTTATATATTGTTTTCATTTTCGTGCTTTAACATCGACGGTGGGTGCGGCTAGCCAACAGGGGATGCTTACTCCTCCCGGGCACCTGGTCCCACCTCTAGCTTGCTAGGGGTCCGTCGATGCTTAATTTTGTGCTCTATTGTGAGTGCTGTTGAGATTATCGTCAGGATCTTCTTTAACTCAATTGGGGCCCAAGCTTCATGTTGTATGTTCATCTTACAGTGAGGAGGTTATTTTACACCACATTTAAGCGATCCTCGAGACTTCTTGATAATCAAGAAAGTGGGAGGGTTGTGCGCACATAATCCGGATAACCATATATCGTCTGCTACGTGAGTGGCAAATGTCGATCCTAAGTCGACAACCATTTGTTTCATGTTTCCATAGTGTGAGTTGATGTTTGTTGTCTCTTTCTGTGAGTGTCTGCTTATGTGCTTTTAAATAGGGTGTTTTGGGTGATTTGCTAATGGTGCTGCAATCGAATGTTGTTAGAGATTCCCTCCTTTCATTCAAGATAACAGTTTTAATTCATTTTCTGGTTGGACCGAATTCGGCACATATTATGTATACATGTTGCATGCAATAAGGAGATGCTTACTCTTCCTAGGCACCTGGTCTCACTCCCCTATCGGGAGTTCGCTTCTTTTCATATGTTGGAGGTTTTTTTGTTTTGTATCCTGTTTAATGCTGATTTTCTGAATTATCGAGTTTGTGCTGTATACAGGGATATGGTCATTATCCATATTTGTCAAGTTATTATATTTACATTTCTTCTGCGTTTCCCTTATTTGAAGGTACCAAACCAACTGTTGCTTAGAGCTCTTTGTACTTAACATATTTTTTTCCATTCCCTACTGCAAATACAAATTGATAGAGCACAAACGCTGAGAAAAATTCAATACCTACTCCTTTTCGTAGAACTTTCAAATATCATGACAAATATGGATAATGACCATGTCCCTGTATACAGCACAAAATCGATAATTCAGAAAATTAGAAACCGAAGGCATACAAAATCAGGATAAAACAGGAACCAAAGCAAACAAACAAACACATCCACCACATGAAAAGAAGCGAACTCCTGATATGAGAGTAAGATAAACTGTTTATCTTACATTTCCGCCCGGTTGTCCTTCACTGATGTATGACATGTAATTACCATCACTAATGAAAATAAAGATATCAGATATTTCATTGAAATTCAGTGCTTCTTTCATATACTGCCTGTTGGACATTTAAATGCGACTTTCAGTTTTGCATCCAGCTTGAAAAAGATGTTCTGACACTATAAGGTAATATCTACATTTCTTATAGTTGTTCTTGCGATATACCGATTAAAACTGCATGATTTCGGCTTGCTACTTTGCCAATCTAGTCTTGTACCAGCGCATTTATAAGACTTGCATTCTGACTAGCTGTGACGACGGTACTACGTGACGAGCCCTGTCCAACCCTCTGTACATAAGACAGGGTCCCGACCACCTGTCCTCTCTGAATGTCAGTCGGACTCCTCGGGAGATAACATACATGAGCTCGCTACAGCTGGCAGAGCACGGACTGTATTACAGTACGACCTACTTCTTATATCCATTTACATATTCATCTGTGTTGCTTCGGGCCCGTTCGTCTTGCGATGTGTTTATCTAACAGTGAGGAGGTTGATTTACACCACAATTGTACGTTCTTCGAGACCTTTGGTTAATCGGAAAAGTGGGAGGGTTGTGCGCTCATAATCCAGGGTAACCACACCGTCCGCTACTTGAGTGGCAGATGGCCGTCCTTAGTTGGCACCGATTGACCGTTGGTCTAGTTGGTTTACGTGTGGTCTTTTATGTTTCATGTTTCTACGGTGTGAGTTGGTGTTCCTTGTCCCTTTTGCGTCTCTTTCTGTGGATAGTCTGCTCTGCATTTTTGCATAGGGTGTTCCGGAGTTTTGCTGTGGGTGCTGCAAACGAGTGTTGTTGGAGTTCCCCTCCTTCTTTCTTTCAAAATACGGTGTGAAATAGAAATTCTCAGTATTGAAATATATATTCTATAGTACCAATTTTATTGTACTAGACACTTGTTTCGGATATTAAATCCTGGTCAGTAGTACTTAATGTAAAAAAGGTTAAAGAAAGCCAAAGTGAATTTTCCTGGCGCCATCTCATCTACAATATGGACTGTTGTCCATATTGTAGATGAGATTCGAAAATCTCTCGCAAAAAGTGAGCGGCAACAAATACATTAGTTTGAAATTGTTTTTCTGACATGATTCATACCAAAAAAAATCATCTAAAGAATATACGCATCTGATATAAAAAAAAGGGCAGTGACAAGGAGTCGAGTCGACGAGATATGTTTCAAGTGTCCCTAGTAACTTAACTTGAAATAAATCACCTTAATCGATTGATTTTTTGATGTTTTATCAAACAAGATTTACGTTTTGCAAATAAATGCGTGTTGAAACAGCGATTATGATATGTATGTCACTAGTTTTTCACTTCCTGTTACTAAAAAGGTAAATTATGTTGTAGATGTCCTTTTGCATTACTTTTGTAACTGTTATCGTCATGAAGCAACCAATTTCTTTCGGCATTCTCTTTATTCTATTTTGTTTAATTTCTCCATTCGATCAAATGCTTATTTCCATGGGGGATACACAAGCTGGATGCAACCTCAAAACCAACGAGATGACTTGTTTTGTAACATGACGCTTTGCAAATCCTGGTCAAAAGGAGATTTCTGTAGACGAATGTTGCTTGTGCAGAAACAAAGCAGAATGGGAGTTTCCTGAGAGAGCTTCTGATATAGGATCACTCCAAATTGAATATATCAACAGAAAGGGCGACAATATCATCCCAGAAAGTCAAGAAGTAGCAGACAAGAAGTATAAGATGTTACAGCATCCGCATGGATTCATGAATGTCCTGCCATTGAATATATGTAATTTTCCAGACATAGTGAAGATAGACTTGACCGAAAATAACATAGGCGACATCGAGGGAATATCTTGCATTTCAAAGCTAGACACCTTAATCCTGCGGAAAAATAACATAACTTATATAACAAATATGACATTTTCCGGTCTCACATTTTTGCGAATATTAGATCTTTCCGAAAACAAAATAGTGAAAATTGAACCTTTCACATTTTCGAGGTCTGAACTTGGAATATTAAAAATATTGCTTCCTCATAATCAGATGAAAACAATCGATATGTCAAACATGGCGTTAAAGAAACCGTTTTGCGAAATCGACGCTAGTCACAATAAGATAGAATCTTTCGTAAACGAGGCTGGTTTCGTTTTGAATGAATCAATTTCATATGGAGAAGGTGGAATGGTTACTTTAAGGTCAAACGAGTTTCGAAACTTTCCAGATTTCACAAAGCTTGGAATACCAGATATAAGTCTATTAGGAAAACTGTTATCGTTCGGGTTTGATTTAAGGGAAGCGAAATGGACATGCGACTCAAAAATGGTTCCTTTACTTCAACTTGGCAAAGAAATTATCGAAAAGGTATGGCGTGATTACATGGACGTTAAATGTTACTGTCCTAAGAGACTTCGTGGGAAATCAATACCGTTTATGGTAAAAGAAAACAAACTAGATGAATTCACATCTACAATGAAAGGAGAAGATGGATGCCCACATTTCTGTACATGCGTATATCATCCTGTAAGTAATATAACAACTGTGGAATGCACGCATAATATGTTACACATGCCTTATGAAATGCCGGAAAAAGGTCTCCTTGATATCGACTTCAGTCAAACGTCCATATCAGTGCTTGAACATCGACCTTATGTTAACAGAATATACCACATAGATTTAAATCATACACAGATAACAGAGATTCCGCGCAATTTCACAGCGGATTTGAATTCTAATTATTTCTCTCATATTGATCTATCAAACACCGATAACTTTCTCGGAATTTCTACAAATTTTAAGATGTTAGATCATTGTAGCGTGCATTTTGGTAACAAAATCATATCTTGTAACTGCGAGAGTATATGGATTCAAGATTGGATTGGTGCTACATCTTGCCAGTGGAATAGTTCTCTGACCTGTAGAACAAACAAAGGTCTGTTCCCATTGGCAGATTTGTCATCTTCACTAGGATGTGAAGAGGAGAACACGTTGTACAGAATTCTGAGTATAACATTTTCATGCTTTCTCGTTTTGATATCGGTTACCATTGGAACAGTATATTTGTACAGATACGAACTTCTTATTTTGCTGAAACGACATAAAAAGCCCGATGATATAAACTGGGATAGATTCAAGTTTGATGCTTACATTTCATTAAATGAAAACAACACCCAGCTTCAGAGTTGGATTTTGAAACAATTTTTACCTGACTTACGCAGCGCTGGGTATAAGATATATTGCCCTCTGATAAATGCAGTTACCAGGGAGTTCTGTTGATGAAGAGGTCATTGAAAGATTAGGACAAAGCAGAAACTTTATCATATTCCTCTCTGACGAGTACCTGGATGGTTTAGATACATTTGACAGCATCGAAGGGATTCGTATAAAACTTGAGTGGAGACATGCTTGGAACCTTTACAGAGAAAAAATAGAGACCGCCGCATGGTTATAATAAATTATGGACATAATCGAACACTTGAGGTTAGTAAAGGAGAACTTCAGGCTTTCCTTCGAGTTGGACATGTTTTGGATTTTTCAAATAAGAAGCATACTTTATTACAAGATGTAAAGAAATTACTCGGCTTACCAAAAAGGCAAGTTCTTGGGACCTGGTGTAAAGAAAGCGAAATTTATAGGAGAAAATGTAGATGTTATTCAGGAAAAGGAAATAATTTTGTTTTATAACATACTGAAGAATGAAAAGGTAAATCTTTGGAATCAAAATGTCAAAAAGATTTGACGTGATTCAATGAAAACTGAAAAGTAAAAAATTTAATGATGATGTTACAATGGCGCATGTGTTCAAATTCATTGAATAATAACATTGTTTTGTACCTGTAGTTTCCTCTTTATAATACCTTATATATAAATTGTGAATTGACAAAATATTTTAATCGTTCATTATCTTTAGTTACTGTATCTGATACAATATAATTATCTTTCTAAATTATAAATATTTATTTATTTATAAAAATTTATGAATTAGAAATTGATGAATAAATGAGCTGGTAAATATATTACCATTGATAGATAAACAAATAAATATGTTAATAAATAAATGAAGAGGAAATAAAAAGGAGAAATAAAAAAAAAACAACAACAACAAATAAACATTTAAAACCAATCAAAAACGAATTCAAACACTCCGGCATCTGGTCATTTAGCTACAACTGAAAGAGACCTCGATGCAGAATCGGTCTGACATGCAGTCTCTTGAAAATTTGGAGCTCGTAAAAAAGTTCCCCGCGAGGGGTTTGACAGTAAGTGTTTTGATTATATTTCCCTGACATTGTCGCCATAGCACTTTCTATATAGACATAACCTCAGACAGTGCATGAATTTTATATATTGTTTTCATTTTCGTGCTGAAACATCGACGGCGGGTGCGGCTAGCCAACAGGGGATGCTTACTCCTCCCGGGCACCTGATCCCACCTCTAGCTTGCTAGTGGTCCGTCGATGCTTAATTTTCGGCTCTATTGTGAGTGCTGTTGAGATTCTCGTCAGGATCTTCTTTAACTCATTTTAACAATTCTGCACCAACACATACAGATCGCTTCAATATTTCGCCCGTCCCACACGGTGTTTCTGTTTGGTTATTTTCATATACAAAAATTAAAAAAACCAAAGTAATAGAAACAATAACTGTTATGTACTTCTTTGATGTTTATTCATGTAAATCAATTAACTTGGAAATATCTATCAGATTTGGAACGTGGATTTTGAAAGAGATTAGGGTTTTATGGAAGTTATTTATTCGAATATAGAGTTATATCTAAAATTAGGGTTTCCAGTGTTTCGACCCCTTCCGATGTACTCCATCTTTTGGTATAGCTATCTTAGTATTCCTTTACATGTAGCACTTTGCGGCATTTGAAAAAATCTATCTTGGATGGAATTCTATAATTAGGTCCTTTTTTTTAGGAGACCACAAAGCTACCTGTCTGGTGTCATACTGTCCCGGTTTAAACAGCTTATGTCCAAAGATAAAAGATTTTATTCAAATACGGGTGAGATTGTAATATCATCGGGCTATACCATGTATACGTAAGGCCATCTCAACGCCGGCTTGATTGGACAAACTTCGGGAGTATTGTCAAAATCTTTGTCCTGCCAAAATAAAAATCCCGATGGCACTCCCGAAGGACCATCTTCGTGACAAGTTCGTGTAATCATCTTACCCCTCGAAAGAACATCGAGATGGCATCTTGCGTATTCGTTACATCTTCGTTTCTCCTTCGTATTACAATCGGGTCTATCGGGGAAATTTTGCCATACGAAGGAATTACGAACGTGTCAATAACCTCCCGATGGAATAAGGTAGGCAACACGACTTCGTGACAACCTTGCAATATCATCGTAATGCCATCGTACTCTAGTCCGATAACTTTAAGATGGGATCCCCATACAAAAGATTACAGACACAACTATTAAACAGAACATTTCATATACATAATATTCAAAGCCATTTTGAAAGTACTTTTCTAAGTTCATCCAAATTTATCTGAATAAAAAAAATCTTGTTTCTCCAACTTTGCAAGTTCAAGTTGCAAATGAGTTAAAGAAGATCCTGACGACAATCTCAACAGCACCCACAATAGAGCACGAAACTGAGCATCGACGGACCCCTTGCAAGCTAGAGGCGGGACCAGGTGTCTGGGAGGAGTAAGCATCCCCTGTTGGCTAGCGGCACCCGCCGTCGATGTTCATACACGAAAATAAAAACTATATAAAATACATGATTGCACTGTCTGAGGTTATATCTATATAGAAAGTGTTATGGCGACCATGTCAGTAAAAATATTCAAAACACTTACTGTCAAACCCCTCGCGGGGAACTTTGTTACGAGCTCCACACGGCAAAGGGCATAAGTGTGACACAAAAGAGTTTAAGAAGATACTGACGACAATCTCAACAGCACTCACAATAGAGCACCAAATTGAGCATCGACGGACCCCTAGCACGCTAGAGGTGGGACCGGGTGCCCGGAAGGAGTAAGCATCCCCTGTTGGCTAGCCGCACCCGCCGTCGATGTACATGCACGACTATAAAAACTATATATAATTCATGCATTGCACTGTCTGAGGTTATATCTATATAGAAAGTGTTATGGCGGCAAGTTCAATGCATTATAAAGCAATATTTTAAAGGGGGGGATAAAGGAAGACTTTTAATTATTTCAGCCATTTTTAACGCCGATTTTTTTTTTCGCCGGCCCTCCAGGCCGTATTATTTTTTAATTTTCAAACGTTGAAAACTACTCTAAAAGTTAAATCATTCAGCGTGATTTTTCGGCCATATTAAATATCAAACACGGAGCAAGATCAGGACCCGGCACCATAAAGCATGATGCTGGGACGTAGCATTCTTTGCAGTTGCTGACGTTCTGAGAGAGTAGACTTCGGCAAATAGACTTTGCAGAAGGTAGAAGAGAAAATACTGCGTGTTCTTGGAGATATTATATAGTGCGTAATATACATGTACAGTGCAGTAACATATGAAGCCTGCGTTTGATTCCAGGGATATTGAATGACCTCTCAGCAAGACTCTGCTAATCTCTTATTTCTGTAAACTGCATTTCCCATCATATGGCATTGACTTGCGTTAAGAGCAGTTATACCACATCTTATGCGAAGAATGTATCTGAATACCTTCGGCAGTTATGAAAGTTTTTCGAGGACTCCCCAAAGAGAACGAATGTTCTAGTGCGGGTGCATTTTGAAATGGCAAATTGCAACATACATTTTTCTCCAAGGGCTAAGAATGCAGCACTTCACAAAGTCAAGAAAACTTGCACAACAAGATGGCTTTCTGCAGCTGGACATCGTTTTAAGGATAATCGTAAAAAGTACCCATCAGCTGCTCAGTCTCAAAGTCGAGAAGGCAAGGCAAAATCATTAAAATTTCCATTGGAACGGTTGCGAAAGCAGGACATGGACTCTATAATGCAGACTCTTAGAGAAAGGAAGCAAGTTATTGCAAAATGTCTTCTAAAAATGTTCAAGGCCAAGGTTATTGCAACAATCTATATCCTGAATGAGGTTCTTTCAATTCTGTCAACCAATAGTGGTACATTTCAAGCATGAACAATAAATTATGCAAGGAATGAATCAAGGCATAAAATACAAGAATGCACTGGATGATGTCCTGCAAACAGTCTCCTGTCACGATAACGGGTGCTCTGTGAATTCAGGAGGATGGAAGGCTATTCAGATTAGGATTATTTCCTGGGGAACACGAGATGACGCAAATGAAAAACCTCCTACAGATGTACATAGAAACCCTACAATCAAACATCCGTGACAGATTCGATAAGGTTACTCCACTGCTCTTATCTTTGTCCGCTAAGAGCTGAGTGGAAGCAGGCCATATTTCATTGTTTAAATTGAGGATCACTGACGAAGGTTGAGTACCCAAAACGAACATGATCCATGCTACAAATTTCTCTGTACTTTAACTATGCTATGAATTGAACACACGTAATATTATTGAGAAACCTGAAACATTGAAAAACGCTTATTTTAAAGGGGTTTATTTTGTTGATAGAAAAATATATCATTTTTGAGATAAAAATTTACCTTACAATACGAAAACTCAGTGCTTTGTCACGTTTCAACGAATTCGATGCTTGAGCTGTAAAATGGAATCATTGAAGTGTCAAATGAGCATATTTCACTATTTAGAGTTATGTCGCGTTTCATTAAGATACTAACTTTGCTCAGTATACATTTGAGTATGTTATATAATTTCAGTGCTCTGTATAATAGAATAATTCAGTTTAAACTATTAGTACTCCTTTATCTCAAGAACTTTTAGATATCTTTGGTTTTATAGATATCTTCGGTTTTATGGTAAGCAACTTTGATAACTTCGCCTTATTGCAATTGCAATTCCCAAGTTGAAAGATATAACAAGAGGTCCAAGGGGGGCACATTTCTCAACTCAGTTGGAAACAAAAGAATGTTAGTTGACAATTTGGTAGAGGACCTTGAGTACTTCCTACTTGTAAGGTTCCCTTAAATTCTGTGCAGCGGTTGCAGAGATGTCGAAAATGTGTCAGCTAATCAGAACCCTCGGCAGCCATATTTGTTGGCCGATCGGCACAAAATAAAATCACAAGCTTGGTAGAGGACCTTTTAAGTACTTCCTTCCTGTAAGGTTTCATGAAATTCTGTGAAGCGGTTGCAGAGGAGATGTTGAAAATATGTCAGGCAATGAGAGCCCTAGGTGGCCATATTTGTTGACCGATCGGCACAAAAAACATAAACATGGAAGAAGACCTTGAGTTCTTGCTTCCTGTAAGGTTGCGTGAAACTCCGTGCAAAGGAGATGTCGAAAATGTAAAAAGTTTACGCCGGACGAAAGACGGACGTTGGACGGCGCACTATGACAATATCTCACTGAAAGCTTTGTTCAGGGGAGCTAAAACATTTGAGCATGCAATGTCACGTCGTGTGTTACTGCTCTTGATTACGTGTATGGACAGTAAGAATATATGGAAAATTCGGAATTTGAATTTCTATCTGCTATCAACAGTGGAGTATATTCACAGAACATCAATTCATTTACAACACCCACGAGTCTTGCCCTTATGTAAATAACTGCCCGGTCTGAAAGGTCCACATGGAATGCAGGTGGCAACAATTCTGTTATACAATACAGGTTCTGTAGGATTCACGTCTAAATTCCAAAAGACCCAAACTAAACACCCGAGAAAGGGTTGTTTTAACAAAGACGTAAAATGTGACCGGTAGTTATTAAAGTAATTGAGCTTAAATGATATACCTTTTCTTTCTGCAGCTTGGAAGACAACTTGGATCAATCCATGTAGGTACAATTGCTTAAAGTGGGAAAATGTATTTGGTACTCAACCGTACCTAATTAAGGACAGGAAATTCTACATTAAGGTTCAAGGATACCCCATCCGAACAACATATAACTTCGGAGTCTCTCTTCGCCAAAATCGACGTCACGTTATCTATGACGTCACGAAAAACGCGCCAAAATTGCATCGGCACTCTTATTATTTGACGCTGACTTACCTACGTCCTGAAACATGAACTAGTATTTTAAATAATAAATAGGGATAGTGCTAAATAAAACTGCTGTATTTTGATAAGATTGGGACTTCTATCGTTTTCCTTTGAATCTACATTAAAATTGATGTAAAACAATTCTTTGATGGGTATGTTCATTCAGAAAAAAAGCTGACAGCGCATTCTGCCGCTTGCCGTCATCTCTACGAGAATATCACCTTATACATATTTTAGTACATACCCCATCTGTAATAAAGAAATTAATGCAAATCTCTTAGCACGTACTTGTTTTCAAAATAGCATTTATGGAGAAGATTGTGTACTAAGTGTACTTTCTCCACCCATACTTCCTGTTGTTCGATTATTTGCTGGACTCTCCTTTCGATTAAGAAGCAGTTTCCTCCATGGCAATCATGCGCCATCTGTACTTTCCTTATTAGATGTTTTGTGTTTACAGCTTCAATCTCAGGTGTTAATGTGAACTTGCATCCTAACTGAGATGGTGCATCTTTACATGACTCAGTCTTCCTCATTATCGCAACCATTTTATTCTGTCCCTTCTTTGGATGGAGTAGGAGGCCTTCTTTGAACATCCCGATAGTTTTTTTTCCTGGAGAACAGGTTAAATTCCATATGTGTACTTTATCTTCTTTTGACGACATTTTATTGATACAGATAGAACAAAATTATTAAGTTAAAAAAATGAAGATTTTGCTGCATATTTTCAACAAAACAGCATTCTTGAATCTTTTGAAGAAAATGGCCCTGCCTGATGTGTTCAGTGTAAGCTCAGTTCTCTATTATTGTGTCATTTTTTAGCAGAATAGCTGTCGCATAAGTATATAATCAATCAACAAAGTCAAAACGATATCTGGGTAGTTTCATGTATTGAACTCTTCAGCATATAAAATAATAAATTAATGCGATTGACTTCTTAAGTTCGTGCTGACAGTGCAATTTATGGTATAACACTGCCTCTGTACCGCGCTATTTGAATTCAATATAAAACAGCTTAAGGACATTTGCACACAAAGCTTCAACATAGATTATGTAAAAGCCATAAACCACATTGTAAGATGAATTACATTTTATAGTAATATTTCTCTTATTGGGCACCGGTTGCCCATTGTCTCGTTTGTTTCTGTGTGGTCTTTTATGTTTAATGTTTCTATGGTGTGAGTTGGTGTTCCTTGTCCCTTTTGCGTCTCTTTCTGTGGGTGTCTATTCTGTGTGTTTTGCAGTGGGTGTTTTACTGTGGGTGATGCAACCTAGTGTTGCATCACCCACAGCATATTTACCTGACATTGTCCCTGATGCAACCATATTTCCCTGACATTGTCGCCATAGCACTTTCTATATAGAGATAACGTCAGAGAGTGCATGAATTTTAGGTATTGTTTTCATTTTCGTGCTTAAAAATCGACGGCGGGTGCGGCTAGCCAACAGGGGATGCTTACTCCTCCCGGGCACCTGGTCCCACCTCTAGCTTGCTAGGGGTCCGTCGATGCTTAATTTTGTGCTCTATTGTGAGTGCTGTTGAGATTATCGTCAGGATCTTCTTTAACTCATTGGAGATCCCCTCCTTTCTTATTGGGATTCTTCTCTTAGACCAGTAGGAAAGACTATAGTGCAAAAAGCTCTATCTCAAATCGGATTTCATCTTATAGTAGAAAAATCTAAGAATAATGTGATACGATTACAATTGTACCCAAAATAAATATTGCGTTACGTACTATATTATGGGCATAGTGTATCGTTGTTGCCCTCCAGTGATGGAAGACAATTAACTATTCTATTTTATTATTATTATTCCAAGTAACAACATAACATTTTCCTTACGTAATTATATAATAATAATCATTGGTACTCCAAGTTAAATTCTTGATGCAGTATAATCACTTTTTGAGCATTTTCATACTCTATCCAGTCGTCGCTATTTGCAAGGTCATGATTTACAGTTACAGCTATGCATTTTGTCATGCTATCCTTTTCTGCTGTCATTATATTTCCAGAAATTAACAATGAAATTAATTCATAGCTTATTTGCTCCAGCATAGGATGCCTATTTGCGTTCTTGTCAACAAAAAAAAAAAACAATGACCATACGTATATCATTCTTTCTGCGTCCACAACTCGTTTAGGCTATTTGTGAAAGAACTGTAAGGGATAATATCTTCAAACTTGGTACATGGTAGTCAGAAAAACCTGACCTAAACCCAGCCTTTGACGGTTATTTGGACGATGAGGAGGGGCGTCCAAATTATCGTCAAATGCTGGGTTTAGGTAAGGTTTTTCAGACTATGTACAGCGATAAAGCATCTGAGTGAATGCAGGTATTGTTTTTGACCTTGGCCTTGGCTTGAGGTTTGACCATTACATATTTGCTTGATTTTCCTCAGACATATTTCAAACTTGCAGGAATAATAAAGCGCGATGAGTATAAGAACCCAATAAAGGTCAAGGTCACTTTTAAGGTCAAGGTTGCTAATCAAGGGTTAAACAAACCTTTAAAGAAAAAGAGTTAAAACTTGATAATGTCATCAACTTTTAATGTAATATAAATTGTAGCAAAATATATCAGATTTCTACTGTATGATATTCAGCCAATCAGAGAAGATGTCTTTTTCTATTACCTATAGATATCTTATTAATTTTCCATTAATAAATCATTTTTTAAACCAGATTTTTTTTGATAATTCAGGAAATCATCTTCACAAAATGCTGTGGAACCCCAGTATATTTCATGTTGAATGGTGCAATCTGAAGCTATAGATTCAATAAGGAATTAAATTGAATTTACCTGAATTGTTTTCAGATGAGATCATGTGCAACTAACCTGATTCATAATCAGCTGGGGATGATGAAAATAAATGCACTGATGATGAAGATGACAACAAAATGAATGACTCCTCTTCAAAATCAGAGAGCATTTTGAAGTGGCAAATAAGGACCCTGTAATTGTCAAGTGATTCTGAGAGTGATTCGTCGGCATTGTCTACCAAATCTATCAGCATTTTAACCTGGCCTAAACATACTCAGGACCCTACGCGCGCACATTTATATGACTTAAAATAGTACTACCTTTCCTTAAATATTCAATGAATTCAAACATTCCCACATCATTAGTTCATGTATTAAGTTAAATAATTAATATTGATATTTCATACTTCATATATATTTCACATGTGGATACCTCATGAAGAGACCATTTCATTTGTGACCTTAACTCTTAATGTAGTGACCTTGACTTAAATACCCGAAGCGTGCATGTCTGGTCCATGCTGCAAATTTATCCGTTCTTAACGTAGCTCGCGGTTTTAGAACAAAATTGATTACCTACCCTGAAAGTTTGCATATGAAAACTAGAAGATTCAAACCTTCACTCGTGAAAAAATGAATTCACTTCACCGCCGATTCAATATTTTATAGGCCTCCAAAAATGGCACATTTCATTGTATAAAACAGCAACTTTCGTTACTTCCGTGTATTATCATGCTGATATTGCTTTGCTTTCATAGAAATTTTCATTCTTATTTTGCGGTCAACTCCCTAAATTAAATCTTATTCATAAACGGCATATATCTCTGAATCGATTTATAAGAAAAAATGTATATGTAAACAATTTTGTTTTCAAGTTATACAAGTATGAAAATACAAGAAAAGAGTGTAAACTCCGAATAAAAAATGACGTCGCGGTCATAACGTTACGTATTTACTTGACGACGTTATCTTTCTTATACCACTTTTGCTAGCAGGATTATGATTTTGTGATTTACAGCACTTTCTCGGACGAGGGAGAGGGGGCTAGTATATGTTGCAGGAAAGATTTCATGTAATTCCTAAAATTTATGAGATTTTCTTGAGTATATAACTCCTGTATCTTTCAGTCAAAACATGTTATTCCTGAACTTGGCGAGGTATTTCATGTAATTCATGAATATTTCATGAATATTTACACTAATCTCCCAACCTGATCGAGTTTTGTCTAATTTTGACTTATGAAATGAGGCCATAGTAATCAAATATTTTGTTTTAAGTCTCGAACTTTTTCTAAAAGGACCCTCCTGTCAGGCATGAAAACACAAGCACATGATCAATATGATGATAGAAAGATATTGTTTGGCATAAGTCAGAACCAAAGGCCTTGCCAACTTGCTATGACCTGTAAAGAAGTCGGGATGTCATATATAATCCAAAAACGCAATTTGACGCAAAAAAAATTAAATATAATAAAATGTACTCTATGAAAAAAAAATCGATTTGTACGTATAGAGATGCATAAATACTCAATTTCAATACAAATCAGATCGCATTGATCAAAAATTAATTTAAAAAAAATCAAAATGCATTGCACTGGTTCAAAATTAAACCCAATTTGAATTTTTATTTTTATAAAGTGCGTATTTTTTTTTTTTTTAGCTCACCTAAGCGAAGCTCAGGTGAGCATTGTCATAGCGTGCCGTCCGTCGTCCGTCCGTCCGTCGCCCGTCGTCTAGCGTAATCTTTTAACATTTTCGACATCTCCTCTGCAACCTCTGCACAGAATTTCACGAAACCTTACCAGAAGCAAGTACTCAAGGTCCTGTACAAAGTTTGTGTTTTTCGTGCCGATCGGTCAACAAAAATGACCGCCGAGGGCTCTGATTGGCTGACACATTTTTGACTTCTCCTCTGCAATGCTGCACAGAATTTCACAAAACCTTATACGAAGCAAGTATTCAAGGTCCTCTACCAAGTTTGTGGTTTGTTATTGCTGTGGTCTAGGGGATAGGGTATCGGCTAGTCTTATAATTGCTGGTTCGATCCTTGCTAGGACCATGGGTAGGCTGACATGTACTCTTCAATGTCCTGTGTTTATATACAAAAATGTCCTTGTCTATGTATTGTTTTCGTGTCTGTGGTGTTTTTGAAAAATAATTATTAAACCCCAAAAATTTGTGCTTTTCATACCGATCGTTCAACAAATATGATGGCTGATTGACTGACTTTTGACATCTTTGTACAGAATTATAAAGTCAAATAAAAAAAAATTATGATCCATGAATAAAACTTATCGTTTCTTTTTTTTTTTTAATTATCGAGATATATACCGGCCGATTAACACTCTTGTACGTTGCATGTATTTCGCTTTTTGTACGATTTTATTTTAAACATAAGCCTTAAGTTTACGTCTACTTATTTTCAGCTAAAGATAGTTTCGTTTATATTATAAATGAGTGCGGT
The DNA here is from genome assembly GCA_033119305.1 of Pinctada imbricata. Lineage (NCBI taxonomy): Eukaryota > Metazoa > Mollusca > Bivalvia > Pterioida > Pteriidae > Pinctada > Pinctada imbricata. The sequence goes on along the minus strand of VSWD01000012.1, from coordinate 33,609,286 downwards.
TCTTTCATATATACAATGAATAGAACGTTTCTTTTAATTTGGCGGCAAAGTAATGCTGACAACGTCGCGTTGTAAGCGTTGTGACGTTACAAATAAAATGTGCACCACTATTCCTTTGAACCACGAAACTTGCGTACTAAAAGTCCAATGACGACACAAACCCGCGAGCTACGTTAAATGATGCTATTGAACTCCAAGACGTTTAACATTTAGACCACTTGGTGAGTGTCACTGCTGGTGGACCAGGAGTCCCGGAGGTCACATGTTACCAAGTTCGATCAACTTCGGTTGATCGTTTCTTCAACGCGTTCGAAAATTTCTGTAATCAAAATTTCTTCAAACTTCTTAAACATGGGTCCTGTAGCATCATATCCTATCAGTCCTGCTACGTCTTTCAGCACATTTTTGGATATAATTTTCACACTTTTTGGCCATATTAAATTGTTAAGATTAAGGATCACTGACGAGGGTTTAGTACCCGAAACGTGCATGTCTGGTCCATGCTGCAAATTTATCCGTTCTTAAATGATGCTATTGAACTCGTTTAATATTTCAAATTCCTTCATGTCAAGTGATGTCGTCTTGCTTAATTGTAACATCATCATGGAGTTTGACCTACTTAAATTTTTTTTGTATATTTTGGCCCTCATCTGTTGAATGCTAATTGTTAGGCCTTTTTAAAAACATAAACATTTGTCAGATATAAATTACATCACTGAATGGTAACTGACAGGGGTTTTAGTTTTTGTGTATATATAATTAAGGCCTTTTGAAAACGTAAGACATGTCATGTAAGTACTGTAATTTGACATAATGATCTTAAAATATCATTTTGACCTAATTATTTAGTATGTATACACTTTTATAGCTTTCTTATGTATGTTTGTATAGGTATATGTATGTATGTAAGGGGAAAATATTGTAGTCTGACTTAATCATGTTTATCATTCATCGCCTGCTTATGGTTTGTGTATATCTCAGTTGATACGCTATGCCAGAGCAAGTACCAAACATAAGGATTTGGTTCTGAGAGCTAGGTGTCTTTCAGATAAGCTTCTCATGGATATGTTTGTGACCGACTAACATCGTCACTGAGGAAGTTCTACGGTCGATATGGGAAACTCGTCATACACTATTATGTCCCACTCTCCAGAATGGTGGATGTTAAACGACTTCAAATTCATTAGCATCATTTAAAAGCAGATTAAGGAGGGTTTGAATACCAAGATGGCGGCGGCATTGTTTGTTTTCTCTTTTCTTATGAAAAGTACAGTCTCAACTTCCTTAAAACGTTTGATACGCTGATTGATATACACACTTGAGTATCCTGATGAAGTTTGAATAATTTCCGACGTTATTTGAAGAAATCATTGCGATTTTCAAACTTGTGGACTTTGGGAGTTTTATCCATGAGCAAACCACGACGTCATTTCGACGTAATCCGGGAAAATGGCGTCACAAAGCTTCGCATTCAAAATGCAATAAAAACATCAATATCAAACGTATCACATTGAAACTTTGCATGTATAAAAAAAATTAATCTTCATCACAGTGAATTCGTTGACAAATTAACATCAGAGGAAAGCGGATTTCACTTCATTGAAAATGGACGATTTGAGAAAGAAAAATAGGAAAACACAAAGCTTTATGATATTTCAATCCAAAATTTTTCTCATTTAATCATGAAATCATCTCTGGACATTGTTGATAATTTTGTAATTTTTGACTAAGAATCATCCGCAGGATTCCTAATAATTAACTATCAACTACAGTCAATTCGCTCGAAATTGCACTTTCTTGAACGACAGTGTCATCTTTTATTCCAATATCCTGCCTTTGTTTAAATTACGATTCATCTCATCTTTTCCATATGTAAGTGCAATATATTTATGAAGATTTTGGAAGTTAAATCAAAATTAATTTCCAATAGCATTACAAGAACTGGAAAGACACTATTGATATCATGAAGTCATCGAGAAATAAACGAAAACGCATATTTCAAAGTCTCGTAAAAAATTTTCCTGTGGATAGAATCAAATTTAAGTTTGTATAATGAAGGGCAGACAAGAAATATATAATATCAGAAATATCGAGAAAAATTGAACTTGGCGTCCAAGTGGACCAGACATGCATGTTTCGGGTATTTAATCCTCGTCAGTGATCCTCAATTCAAACAATGAAATATGGCCAAAATGTGTGATAATTATGTCTAAAATATGCCGAAAGACGTAACAAGATGACTGGGATATGATGCTACAGGATCCAGGTTTCAGAAATTTGAGAAAATTTTGTAATCAGAAATTTTCGAGTGCGTTTGAAGAAACGACCAACCGAAATTGATCGAAATTGGCTACATGTGCCCTAGGGGACTCCTGGTCCACCAGCAGTGAAACTCACCAAGTGGTACAAATGTTAAACGACTTCAAATTCATTAGCATTATTTAAAAGCATATTTATAAACAGCGTCGACCAGACATGCACGTTTCGGGTATTTAACCCTCGTCAGTGATCCTTAATACAAAGAATGAAATATGGCCAAAATGTTTGATAATTATATCCAAAATATACCGAAAGATGTACATGTAGCAAGATGACTGGGATATGATGCTACAGGACCCAGGTTTCAGAAAGTTGAGAAAATTGTGTAAACAGAAATTTTCGAGTTCGTTTGAAGAAACGACCATCGATGATATTCTGTCATAGACAATTTGAACCATCCAACCAAAGATTGTACTCTATTTCTTCCGAAATGGAAGTAACCGGATGTAACAGTTCTACCGAATTGAAGCAGCGGGTGTAGCATGCAAGCAGGAGTTGCTTACTCTTCCTGGGCACCTGGTCTCACTTCCATATCGGGAGTTCGCTTCTTTTCATATGTTGGAAGTTATTGGGGTTTTTTTTTGCCTTGTTTCCTGTTTTATTCTGATTTTGTATGCCTTCGGTTTCTGATTTTCTGAATTATCGATTTTGTGCTGTATACAGGGATACGGTCATTATCCATATTTGTCATTTAATCATCAGAGAACTTCATGGTAATATAGCTTCGTGGTATATATGTTTAATATCTGTATGATGATACTCTATAAAGGAATTTAGAATGAAGGCACCTATATTCATATCTTTGGATATTGTGTAGGTGTGTTATAATTGCATTTTAATTGTTATTCGTTGGAAACTCACACACTGTCACAATTAAGTTTCAAAATATTTGAGATAAAAATGTTCATTTTTTATGTCCCTCGTAATCAGAGATTTTGGCGAAAATAATTTTTCTGTCTGTCTGTTTGTGTTTGTCCAAAATTTGCAACATTGACCTTGGAGTTTGACCAACTTTTTAAAAACCTTAACCTTGTCCATAACTTTTGAATGGTAAATGACAAGGCTTTCATATTTTACATGTGCATTTTTTGTAACAAGACCCTTCCAATTATACCAATTTTTTTTTACCTTGAGGCCTTGATCCTGGGGTATGAAATAACTTTTTTTTTCATCATAGCTGTTTACTATCAAAGGGCAGTCAATGGGGGCATTGTGTTTCACAAACACATGCTCTTTATTTTCTTAATTGGGTAATAATCGAAAAACAGTTACTTCCAATGTCGAAGGGTTCCAACTGAATACCTTCTTGAAGAAAATTCCAAACCAATTACCATGCAGCAGACACGTGTCGCTGATTAAATATGATAATGTTTTCCACTCTCCGCATCTTAAATTTTTGTTGCGGAGAGGATATAGCATCGTTGCCGTTTGTCCGTGTGGGTGTGTCCTCATTTTCTTATGAACAGCATAGACGCCAAAGGAATTATCGTAGAAATATCAAACTTTCCATATATGTTCCCCATGGGGAGTGGATGAACCCTACTGATGTTCAATATCAAGGGACAAGGTCAAAGTAGACTTAGGCTTAAAATCCTTGTGAACAGCAGAGAAGCCAAACGAATCATCATAGAAACATCAAAACTTTCACAAATGTTCTCCATGGGAAGAGGATGAACCCTATTGATTTTCAAGGTCAAGGTCACAGTGGACTTAAGCTTAAATATTTTGCTGATTGCAAAGAAGATGTAATTGCGAGGAGATACTACGCTTGCGTTTCCTTTATTTAAACATATAATCAATCATCCTCATTGAATAATTAATCATTACCTGAAATCACATATTTTTGTATTAAAGTACACATGAAAATTAATATGCATGTAATTTGATGTTTTTTTACAATATCAAATTACGGGGAGAATGTTACTCACCCATTGGATGAATATTATATATCTGTTCATATTACATAAAATAATTCAGTTTTATTATGTATATATATTATCTGTAAACGTTGTGGAAAGGGTACCTAGTAGGAACCGTATTATTGAACATCAGACTAGTTCTATATCTCAAGTTTTAACTTTTAAAATTTTAAATATTTTGTTTACTGTTGATCAATTTCATTGATAATTATATATAAAAAAGAAATCATAAGGAAGCAATATAAGTTTTTTTTTTCAAGTGATGCAGGAACCAACCAAAAATTTGAATGGAAATTTTGCATCGATGTGTTATCGCATTGCTGATAATGTTAAACTTTTTCCATCAAACTTCTAAGTTGAGATCTCCATCACATGAAAAAAATAAAATTCATTCTCTCATTTAATGTAAACATGACGTTTTTGTATAAAATACAGAGAAAAATGATATATATTCTGACGTTAAGGATTGATACAGTCATCCCATTGACTCTCCATGCAGTGATGTCTATGTGTTTATCCTAGCTGTTTATCAACTATAATGAATTATCAGAGTGAACTACCAGTTTATCAGTGATTTTTCAAAGTGCATTATCTAAGATATTCCTATGTGATAAGGTAAGTTTATGTTCAACTTCTTAAAAGTGTGTCAATAAATACCTTATATATACCCCTCGCAAACAAAGTTAAAGAAAACATCTTGTCCGTCCGTCCCTTCATCTGTCCGTTCAATTTCATCTTTTTTCATATTTCAAATGTTCATCATATTCTATTTTATGATGATTTTCCTCATTTGTGAGAGAGCTTTATGCTTTATTTCTCTGCAGCATAGGGTAAATGTATTTTCATTTCTTTGAAATGTATATATACTTTTCAAAATGGATATTTCAAACAAAGTTATGAGTGAAATATATTACAAGTGTATAGGAAATATGCGTGTTTTTAATGCAAAGTCTGTGGAATATCGGCAGATTCAGTAAATAAATCGTCATTTTATTGGCGTACAAAAAAGGCCATTATAGAACCGAGACGTCTTCAAAAATTTCAGACAAAAACCAGTGTAGAAGTTTCCAGAAAGCTGTGTTTATTTTTCCAGATACATTTTTAAATACTACTGAGCTACGTCAAACAATGATAGAGGAAACAACAGCATTGGAACACGTTGAAAGGGAGAACGAAAACTTGAAAAAAGGCTGAAATCTATACAGTTGTTCAGACTGAATGAGAAACTAAAAAGGAATAAAAACACAATTTCAAATTTGCAAAAATTACGATTAGAGTTAAAGATTCTAGTAAAAAGATGGAAAAGAACTCCGGAAAAGGAACACAGTGCAATACTATTTCATCTGAAATTAAGAACCTAAAGAGAGAAATAGAAATGTTGACTTTTTTTAGAAATGACGAAAATAACAATTCTGTAAAAATGAGGGATGAACATGATGAAGATGAAAATGTATTTAGAGTTAGAGAAAATACTAGAGGAAAGCCGTATAATTCCGAACTTAGGGACATTTACTACGATTCTAGACAAAGAAACATATCACTAGAACATATCTTGGCCCAATCATAAAATCTATGCTGTCATTGATTGATTTTGACGTCGAAGATTTACCATCCATCTCGACCATATCAAGATTAACAACAGAATTAGTGACAAGTATGGATAATGACCATATGTCTGTATACAGCACAAAATCGATAATTCAGAAACCAAAGGCATACAAAATCAGGACAAAACAGGAACCAAAGCAAACAAACAAAAACCTCCACCATATGAAAAGAAGCGAACTCCCTGATATGGGAGTGAGACCAGGTGCCCAGGAAGAGTAAGCATCTCCTGCTTGCATGCAACACCCGCCGCTTCCATTCGGTAGAACTGTCACATCGGTAACTTCCATTTCGGAAGAAATAGAGTACAATCTTTGGTTGGATGGTTCAAATGGTCTATGACAGAATATCATCCACCATTCTAGGAGAGTGGGACATTATAGTGTATGACAAGGACGTATTTCAAGGCAGCAAATTATAGATGTAATGAAAAATGATATAAATCTAACTATGCACATTTACGGGACAACTAAGACGGGACGGCACTATTACGGTGTGAAAGTCTAATGGTAAGGATAACATATCTTTTGGAAACTGTACATCTGTCTGTCAGTCTAACACTCTGTCAAGGTCAAGTACTACTATCAATTAGAAAAAAACGAAGGAGGTGTTTGAACTCTGAAATTAGAGAAAGAGACCCGAAACCCCAAAACACACAATGCAAGGTACAGTAGACACACACACAGAATGAGACACAAAGGGGACATTATGGTAAGTGTAAAGGCAGGCATTTTTCAGATATTAATTTCTCATAATTGGTACAGATTAAACAAAAGTATAATTTTTCTCGGGCACAAAATTTTTAAGGTAAGTTCAAAGCAGTAAAAAGAATGCAAAGTGTGGAACTCTGATGTTAATGAGTTTAAGAAGATCCTGACGAAAATCTCAACAGCACTCACAATAGAGCACCAAATTGAGCATCGACGGACCCAGATGCCCGGGAAGAGGAAGCATCCCCTGTTGGCTAGCCGCACCCGCCGTCGACGTTAATGCACGAAAATGATCAAAATATATAAAATACATGCACTGTCTGAGGTTATGTATATATAGAAAGTGCTATGACGACCGTGTCAGGAAAAGTATTCAAAACACTTACTGTCAAACCCCTCGCGGGGAACTTTTTTACGAGCTCCACAAGGCAAAGGGGATAAGTGTGACACAAACGACTTATAGAAGACCCTGACGAAAATCTAAAGAGCACCAAATTGAGCCCTAGCAAGAATATATTGTAACATTACTGTTCATCTGCCTGTCTGTCAGGCACCATATCTGGAAGGCATGTATTACTGAATATAAACTTGACGCTCTGCTAGATTAATACTTGGAGTAAGTATAAGGATGATTTTGTCCAACAAGGCAACGTTGCAGTGATTACAGGAAGAGGTACAAGGGGGACACATTGCTCAACTTGAGTACTTCCTGGAAGGTTTCGTGAAATTCTGTGAAGCGGTTGCAGAAGAGAAGTCGAAGATGTAAAAAGTTTACGACGGACGGACAACGGATATCACGCTATGACAATAACTAACTTGAGCTACGTTCAGGATTCAGGAGGGAATTAGCACGTAGAACTACCTCATCGAGAAACTGCTCGGGACAACATTGAACAAAGAGATATATCAACTTTATACATTTATAGCAGATTGTGTTGTTATCCTGGTTATTTTGGCAGCAGAAAAGGTCCTTATAGTACAACGCGAAGTATGGCTTAGAATCCAGCAGCGGCTTAAAAGTACAATTCAAAGAGAGCAACAGATAAATTAAGCTGAATGATTATAATATTGTTAGTCGCCTTGTCTGCCGGAGCAAAGACATACTTACTGTGCAAATTATGAAGTTTAAATTTATAAAATTTAGCCGATTTAGGGTGATTTTTTTGAAAATTGTCAATTCGGATATCTACAATGTCTAAAATAAGGCTTTTCCAGTCATTAAGAGAGTGTGTTTCGACTCCTTACTTACACCATTTTTGTATTTAATCTTCCAACGCCTTATTTAGTACTTCCCGGCATTTAATGAAATCTATCTTGGATGGGATTCTATATATTTGGTCCTTTCTTTAGAAGAGTACGAAGCCTCGAGTCTTGAATTATTGACAGGTCTCCAGTAATTATATGACCATCTACTTCGTAAAGATAAGCGTAGCTAGCGCATTCGCATGAAGTAGGACATGAATCATTTACATTGACGTCAAAAGTGACTCTATTGTAATTAAAAATAAAACTTTGTACTGGTTTTTCATATTAATTTCAGATAGTAGGGGTTCTAAATTTTCAAAATACTGGGGTATCTTGCTTTGAACCCGGTGATCTCGGAAAATATTCGAAATGTTTGAAAGATCAAAACCTTTTTTCGGTTGAATACTTTTGATAGCCGGATAAAGTTTATTGAAACAAAAGCTAACGATGATGTTAAGTCTAAATCAGTCCGTATTTTTTTTTGTAATACGCTAGTAGAGCCGCACCAAAGACAGATTTGAGTTTAACAGCCGGAATCGAAGACAGTGCGTGAAGTAGTTCATGTCTAAAACAGATAATTTATGACATTGGAAAACCAAGCATTTTATCCAATATTAGTTGTTTTATGACAGATAGATGTGCAACAGAGGAAAACCCAACCGTATGCTTTCAAAACATATAGATGATACCCAGACCACAGAAAAATTTCATTTTTTAAATGTTCGATACACGCCGTGCTACAGTTTGATGAGGTCTGCACAAAAGAAATAAGAAGCACTGAGATAGAAAATGAAGTAACAAAAGAGGCTGGAAATAAAGATGAAACATTCTCTGCATTTCTTCTTCGTTGTAGTTCTAAATTACTGTTCAAAGATGGAACCGGTGACCCTCAACTTATCTCTGTTTTTCTTAAAAATGACCACACCTTTCTCCCTTTCTTGAACTATCATGGCGACAGATTCAACACTCCTTTCTACAACGCCGCTGGTAGTAATATTTATTCAAACATCAATTCGTAAATATCTGACAACTCAAAATCATACTTTTTGGACCTAAATATCAAAATTGTAAACGGAAAGATTCATACAAGTGTATATTACAAAAGGGATGATTTTGGATTCAACATAGTAAATTTCCCTGGCTTGACAGGTGATGTTCCAAGATTACCGTCATACGGCATTTACATATCACAGCTCATCCGGTACGCTAGACCATGTACTGGTATTTTGGATTTTCACAGTAGAAATTTACAATATTACCAAGAAAAACTTGTAGGTCAAGGTTTCCGCTTTCATAAACTAGTTAAGACTTTCTGGAAATTTTACAAAAATTACAGTCAACTTCTTTTAAAATTCGGATCTATACACGCAACAGAGTAGATTACTTTGGGTATTACACAACCTGTCTTTTATGGTGATATGATAAACAAAATTAGAAGGATCAAATGTAGGCAGCATAACCATCGAAAATGCGTCAGAATCATCAAACGCCTTTTATACCGTGGATATGATCCTAATGTCACCAGACGGACACTAGGCTTGGTACTTGACCAATTTAGTCTTGTACAAGCGCATCCTTGAGACGTCGCTCTGACTGACTGTGACGACGGGAATCCATTACGGGCCCTGTCCAAACCTCTTTAGAGAAGACAGGGCCCCGACCACCTGTCCTCTCTGAATGTCAGTCGGACTCCTCGGGTGATTACATACATGAGCTCGCTACAGCCGGCAAAGCACGGACTTTTACGCATGCCCTCTTTTTATATCCATTAACATATTCATCTGTGTTTCTGGGGCCTCTGCGTCTGTTTGTATGAGGTCATCTTACAGTGAGGAGGTTGTTTTACACCACAATTGTACGTTCTTCTAGACCTCTGGGTAATTGGAGAAGTGAGAGGGTTGTGCGCACGTAATCCAGGATAACCACACCTTCTGCTATTTCCGTGGCAGATGGCCTGTCCTAAGTCGGCACCGGTTGCCCATTGGTCTCGTCGGTTTATGTGTAGTCTTTTGTGTTTGATGTTTACATGTCGTGTGTCTCTTTTCCGTTTCGTGCTGTACTCGTCTTTTGTGTTTTTGAATCGAGTGTTTTGCTGTTGATGCTGCAACAGGGTCTTGTTGGAGATCTCCCCCCTTCTTTTAAACTTCACCCAGACCTACATTTTATCTGCTTATAAGAATAAGACCATCATCTGCATTCTGAGAGCACTTAGAATTATCTCGGTTAAAAATCACACAACCCTACTTGGGAGGCAGCCAGCAAATTTTCAGCGCTTGAGATAGGTACCATTTATAACCGCCTTGTTGAAGTTGATTCAGAATGTAAGGAAAATCCACTTCATCTTCTCCCTGAAAAAAATATCTTTATTTTTGGATCAAACCAACAAGTAGACCAGCTCACTAAATGTCTTTTCCTTTCATCTATTTCAGACCAAGAAACATCTTTATACATATCCAGATTTTGTGGGGTCTTAGAAGCCAAGTGCCGCATACTTCTTAAAGAGTTTGTAGGAGATGGATTTATTCAGAACCATCCAGAAAAGTGTCAAGAAGAAGCAAAATAAAAATAGAAAGGATCATGCCAAGTTAGACCACAATGTCAAATAAGATCCAACATCCAATACAGACACCATTGAAAGCATTACTTTGCATAGAAATAATAATACTCACACTTGGCTTGGTCACAAAAACAGCACTGAGAAGAAAGGAATTATAGAGAATGCAGTAAGAATAAACAGAACCCATCTAGATATAGTTATAGAAAAGAGTAAGAAACAAACAGAAGAAATTAAAGGAATCAAAATTGTATTATGAAGAACATGGACTATGGACATCTAAGGAAAATGTACAAGCAGAACTGTCAAAGTTTCATCTTAAAAACGACAAAATTACAGCGATTAAAAAGCAAATAACCTTATTCAAGACATTTGATACCAAAGCCGTAGAAATCCAAGAAAAAACTATATTACAATTCAGCTCCAAGGGGATACAGTATGACCTTGAGACTCTAATTTCAAATTTTCTAAAGCTCCAGTCATACAGTGATAACTCTCATCTGTCAATATACCTGCAGTTGTTCATCAAAAATATATTCAGTGAAGCTACATAAAAGAATTTAACAAACAAAACATTCTTCCATATTTGGAGTGACCATGATGGAGATGCGACATGGAGAGGGAATAATCATATCTGAAAATTGTGGTGTATTCAAGCTTATGTTCAAAATCAATATGAATAGACAGTTCACTTTTTCCCTTAATGAATGGTCTAGTCCACGTTCACTGACTATAACTAACTTTGGCTTGCTACTTACTATGAGCTTTCCGAAGTTTCATTCAAAATCTGAAAAACAAATATACAAAGAACCTTTAGCCGGACTTTAAGTCCACTTAAAAAATGCAATGTCCAAGTTCATTCCAAAGTAAAAACTTGGATCCAAAATATCCCTCCCTGGATAACCCAAGAAATTAAAAGATTCATAAAAAAAGAGATAGTTTGTACCAAAAATGTAAGAAATCCAGAAATGGTAGAAACCACAAAGAATTTCTAAATATAAATCAATCATAAAGTAAATGCTTCCATCATGGGAGCACTTGCTCAATACCTAGACGAGCAGAACCTGCAGGGTTAGAGTTAAGTTCTTGACCAAACGCTTGTTCTCCTATCTTAAAGGTTGCAGGAAGGAATCCTTGAGGAGGGATGGCATACTCGTACACAGAAAAACAAGGTAAAAGCACAATTTCTGAATGATCCATTTCAGTCTGTATTTAGTGCACAGATACCACACAGAATTAGCCGGCTAAGTAATGTGACCGAACCAGACACTTTAAAAGGCAGTATCATATTATTATATTACTATTTCTAGGGACGACATAGCAATTACACCACGAGAAGGCAGCATGGCCTAATGAATTGAAGCCCTTACTATACAAGGAGCTATACGGAGAAATTGCACCTTACATATCCAACCCATCCTTCTACGTCTTTCGGTGCATTTTAGAACATGTACCAGACACTTTAAAAGGCAGTATCATATCATTATATTACTTTTTGGACATAATAATTTTCATACTTTTTGGCCATATTACATTGTTTAAACTGAGGATCACAAACGAGGGTTTAGTACCCGAAACGTGCATGTCTGGTCCATGCTGTAAATTTATCAGGTTTTAAATGATGCTATTGAATTAAAAGACGTTTAACATAATAACTTTAACACACTTTGGCCATATTACATTGTTTAGATTGAGGATCACTGACGAGGGTTAAGTGCCCGAAACGTGCATGTCTGGTTCATGCTACAAATTGACATGTTCTTATATGATGGTATTAAATTGAAGACGTTAAACATTGCCGGTAATTTTCAGCAGATCCCTGAATAGGACACTATCCCTGCAGATTGGTCCGAACCCAGATTTGTTCCCCTTTTTAAGAAGGGAGACGAGAGCACACCAGGTAAGTACATGCCTATATCACTAACATGTATAGCCTGTAAAGGAGCTGATAAGATAAGGGTCGTTTTAGCCCTAAATCTCATGCCGTATTTCTTCTGCATGACGGTACATATGCGGACAAAAGATAATCATAATAAGACTTTTTGTATGTTTTACTATTCGATGAAATACTCCGAAGATCCTTTAATGAAGGTCCAAAGAGGTAGGGGGTACTCGGTTAATAAAACTTATAATATAGACCAAAAACGTAGAAATTTAAGAATACTTTGCCTAAAATGGATTAATATTAACTAAAAGATATTAAATATATCTACATTGTAAATCAGAAATACATTTCGAAAGTTCTATCACCTCCAATCAATAGATAGATACAATAGACTGAAGCTTTTTAGCGCGAAATACACATTAGCGGAGAAATCCACATCGCTCCTGCTTATTTCGTTTCTAATTGTTGTACATTTCATTCGATCGTATTTAGAACATATTCTTTTATGGATTAAGGAGGAAAAATAGTCAAATTTTCCATATGTAATGATCTTAAAGATCGATCCTTCAACAAATGTACTTCCTTCCTTTTTGGTTTTTCTGCTCTGGGATAGTGTTCCCTCCGGAGATACAGAACCCCACTTTTCCAGAATTTTTTTTATCATGGAAAAACACCTCCAGTATAAGTGGCGTTCTGTATCTCTGGGGGGAACAATGTTCAAAAAAACGTTTCCGTTTTCTACTGATTTCTATGGGAAAAGGACAAGTTTAGACCCAAATATTAGCAATATTATGCATAATAGATCTAAAATATCTTTAAGTTTTGATGGGATACCGTATATGTATTAATTTAACGAACAATTTTTCTTAAAATTTCCATTTTCAAAATTCCACATTTTAGGGCAGATTTTACGTCTTATCTTATCAGCTCCTAGCAAGAGCACATTATCGCTTCTCACCTAGTTAAACACCTTGATGCTAATACTTTTCTGTATGGTCTTCAGCATAGGTTTAGACAGAGAAGGTCATGTAACATCCAGCTTGTGATGCATTTAGAAACCCTTATTAGACATCTCAATGCAAACCCATCTCATACTTTAAGATTTAGCAAGTAAATTCCGGGGTTCTCAAGGGCTCTGTCCTTGGGCCCATCCTCTTCCTATATATATGAATGACCTGCCAGACAAAGTAAGATCTACGGTAAGATTATTTTCTGATGATACTTCCCTATACCTGACCCTAAATAATCCATCAGATCATACAAAATTACTTAAAAAGACTTGAATCCTGGGAATATCAATGGAATATGCAGTTTAATCCGTTTAATTGCCAAGTTATTCAATTTTCAAGGTCAAGGTCTACTATTCCATCTTTGGGCAGGTCTTCGATGTTGTATAACATGATAAGTATTCGGGTATCACATTGTCATCAGACCTTAAATGAAACAACCATGTTGACCAGATCATAAACAAGGCCAAAAGCCTCATTAGAGGTCGGACATTAAAACGTATCCGTAAAAGTATCGTATCGAGTAACGTATCGTGACTATTTTTATGGTTGTAACGGTGCATATATCCCGGATTTTCACGGGTTTACTGACAAGCTATATGAAATGTTGTCTTCGTGTTCGATAAGTGGATGAGAGTGTTCGAATAATTTCATGTAAATAATGAGTGTAATACATTTCTCAAACAGTTTAAAAAACTGAATATCTTAAATTGTATACAAAAATATCATGAAATCATCGTGTCTACAATCACACGAGGCCGAAAAATGTCAATTTGATAGATTATTATACACATACATGTCTTTGCCTTTTTGTGTTGCCTGCGAAGCACAGCGACACGTAGGGATCATTTATTTAAATTATTGAATAGTATATGTCCTTTTTTACAGCATAATCACCGCAACAAAACTATGAATTAAAAAAGTTTTTCAGAAAAAAAAACCCTAGATATATCTCTCCCTCCCTGAAGTTTACTTTGACCTTATACCAAGATTAGTGGTGAGCAATCAGACAAAATTTACTATCGCTTACCGGGGCATTTTCGGAAACTACATGTTACTATCGATTGAATATCGGAACTATCGAAATTTGAAAAAATCAAGTTCAAAACTAGTGAAATACCACTGAGGATGCGTCCTTTTTAACATACACATACACTTCAAATGCATAGAAATATAATTTCAAACTAACATCAAGAGAGAGAGAGGGAGGGGGGGGGGAGGTTAAAGGATAATGTAGGTAGGTATTCGTCATCTTGAATGAATTGAAGTGGAATGAAATATTTTCTTTATAAACGAAAATATCTCGTGCTTATATGCAATATATGTTCATCCTCTGTAGTGATGATGAGGGGGGCGGGATGTCCAACCTGTAAAATGTTTGTGCAAAAATTATACGTTGAAATGAAAAAAAAAAATATCAGCATCTTTTTTTTGGGGGGGGGGGGGGGGGCAAATTCTAAGGTGTCCTGAACCCCTACTTCTTTGTATCCGCGCTTGTCTAATACTGGTCACTATTTTTCGAGGCAATGTATGCACTTCAATTTATTAATTGTTCGTTGAAAATAATGGATAATACCTTTCTGAAGTAATTGACGACTTTAAGGTGTGACAAACGTATCCCTTTTCAATCATTTCTATCGGCCTATACTACAAAATTAAAAACGTAATGAATCAATTTCTTTTCGTAAATACAAAAAAGGGAGAGGTGACTCTTGAAGTAGCACAATCTTTTTTTTTTCTTTTTTTTTTAACAAGCTCTGAATCATACATGAGAATTTGATAAATTGAATAGATGAAACTTAAAATTACAACATTTGAAAATTACAGGGTGAGGGTACAAGAAATTAAGCAAATTCCCGCCGGATATTAATTGTAGCGCCACCTACATTACATTCTATGAAGCAAGTTCTATCAGTTGCTTATTTGTGTTACTTCGTGGCTTTTTTTTTTGGGGGGGGGGGGTTAATATCAGTATAAAAATATTTTTTC
Organism: Pinctada imbricata; assembly: GCA_033119305.1. Classification (NCBI taxonomy): domain Eukaryota; kingdom Metazoa; phylum Mollusca; class Bivalvia; order Pterioida; family Pteriidae; genus Pinctada; species Pinctada imbricata. The sequence continues at coordinate 33,594,053 of VSWD01000012.1, read as the reverse complement.
AGCATACGAGCTCTTTGTTATTGGTATTAAACATTACATTAGTAAATACAAAAGCTAGAAATATTTAATTGAAGTCACGTGATACTGACTGAAATGATCTATCTAATATGTTTATCCGAATTTAGATAACTATTTTTCGGTTGTTCTTCGAATTTTATCTACAAAACTTCATGGTGCGCAGTTTACATGTTAGATTCACTCAGTGAAAATTATGACGGAAAAATGTATGAAGATTCAAACTGATTCTGGTGATTTTATCATATTTTTTTATCTTGCTGTTGCAATATAAATGCGTGTCTAGACGAGCCATAGCTATTCTAGAATTCTTTTATTTTCAATATGATATAGAGACTATGAACTCATGGCTATAATATCATATAAATCCTTTAATTTTGGCTCCAAATTCAGAAAGGAGCTGATAAGATAAGGGCTGTATTTAGCCCTGAATCTCGTCAAGTTTTTTTTCTACATAATGATCTGAACGCAAGAAAAACTTGATAATTACTAAAATGTAATGTATTTGGAGATTCCTCATACAACTTTTATTTTGGTAAGCTTATTTCTAGATACTTAAATTACAGTCTAAAGAGTAGGGGTAGCCATGTTGAAAAGAAGCTAATATCGATCAAAAATTGTTGAAAATTAAGAACAATCTGGCTAATATGGATATCTATAAACTTTAAAACATAGCGAGAGTCTAAACAAGATACTAGAAATTAAATTCAAAAGACTGGTATCAATTTTTGCCATAAATTTTAAAATCTTGAGTCTGAAATATGGTTGTATTTTGTATTCATTGACTACAATGTAGGCATTTTACCGTGAAATACACAAATGTGTAGAAATAAACTGCACACTCCTGTTTATTTCATTCCAAAATCTTGTGCATTTCATGTGAACATGTTTAGAATAAATAAATGAATGACTTTAAAAGGGAAAAAATCAAATTTTGCTTATATCATGGCCTAAAACACAGATTTGTAAAAAGCCCCCCACCCTCCCTTTTTCAGTTTTTCGTCTCTGGGGCATTGTTCCCCCCTTAGCTACAGAACTCCACTTTGTCAAAAGATGTGTATTAGTGATATACATTTTCTGTAAAAGTGACGTTCTGTAGCTGAGGGGGGAACAGTGTTTTAAAAAACTTTTCCATTTTCTATTGGTTTCTATAGAAAAAAGACATATTTTGCCCCAAAATTTAGGAAAACTATGCATGATAAATCTTATGCAACTGCTGATTATGATGAAACCAAGAACTGGCATCAATTTTGTGAAAGAATCTTTTTGAAGTTCCTATTTTGAAAATTCCACTTTTTCAGGGCAGATTTTACACCTTATCTTATCAGCTCCTTATAAAGTCTTCATTCTTCAATGTAGTTGTGGGAAGTGTTATGTATGAAAATATACATTTATTCATAAAAAAGATATTAATCGATTAATCAAAATTAAAAATATATTAATTTTATTAATCGAAATTATTATCAATAATTGATTTCATCGATAAATCGAAACAACACTAAATGGTATTGCTTTGGATGACAATATGTGAAGAAGTAGCTATGTCAAGTATGCACATTTATTACTATTTAACTAAAAAATAGTATTTTTGTTTACTTCCTAAACCTATAAAAAAAATTGTCCTTTTTATGCCTACATTGTATTTTCCTTATATATATATATACTGAAATTATATTAATTCGAACACTACATGAACAAATAGATAAGATTATTTAAATATTTATGAATGATTTTTTAAATAATATTTAGGTTCATGTATCTTTAGGTATTTCAAAGGTGTGACATCCCCTTTCGAATCGAACACTTTCTTACATCAGCTCACGCTTTGACCGCTCTGCTTATCGCACATATTTTCTTTGAAATGCAAAATAACCTCTTACATTATTTCTTTATATATACTCTTAGATACATGTACCTCATCCCCGCTCACCTCATGACCCTAAACTGTAAACAAATGTAACGTATATGCGATATAAAACGCGATATAAATGCGATATGTGCACATGTGAATGCTTATCCCTTGTTTTTTTTTTTTTTTGGGGGGGGGGGTTCACTTTGTGTGTGTTTGTCTCTTTTTCTTCATCCCCCTCTTTATCAGATAAACTTCCTATTCTGCAGCTTTTGACAAACTACATCAACCCTGTACGTTGGTTTTGTTTGTATGTATTCGTACAGGATTTAAAGAAAAATTCCTGAAATTTTCTCCGTTATGATTAGTGGAATAGGCACGATATGTTTTCTGATACAATGCGGATACTTATACGTTCTAAATGTCCGATCTCTATTAAGAGATAAAGAAGAATCCGACGAAAATCACAACAACACTCACAAAAGATCACCGAATTGTACATCGAGGGACCCCTAGCAAGCTAGAGATGGGGCCAGGTGCTCGGGAGGAGTAAGCATCCCCTGTTGGCTAGACGCACCCGCCGTCGATATACACGCACGAAAATGAAAACAATATCAACAACAAATGCACTGTCTGAGGCCATGTCTATTTAGAAAGTGCTATGACGACCATCTCAGGGAAAATATTTAAAACACTCACTGTCAAACAACCCCTCGAGGGGAACTTTTTTTTCGAGCTCCACATGGCAAAAGGCATACGTGCGACACAAATGAGATAAAGAAGATACTGACGGCAGTCATAACAGCACTCACAATAGAGCACCAATTGAACATCGACGGACCCCTAGCAAGCTAATGGTGGGACCAGGTGTCCGGATGAGTAGGCATTAAGGTAAAAAAAAAAAAATCCCAAAGTGAGGTCCACTTGCTACCAAACCCTTGTCCGAATTCAGCTTGAATATGAAGCGTGTAAATGGGACCCCTACATAAAGGAGCTCATCGACAAGGTCGAAATGATTCAGCGCAGGACTGCTAGATGGACCCTTCGATCTAGGCAATTACTAAAAGACGGAATGACGGAACAACGGAACGACGGAACAGGCTAAAAAACGGAACACATGCATACGGAATGTTCCGCAAGTTGTTCCGTGTTTTGAAAACTAACGAATTAAAGAAAAGAAGACATGTGCTGTTTTATGTTGTATTATGATGGATCTATTTATATTTGATACTGCATTCATGGCAATAAACATTGTCCATGGCGGGTGCTTGGTCGTCTGTCATACCAAGACATTGAGGATGGAAGTAGCCATCGCACCCATCACACATTACATATAATGTGTGTTTTTCAGGTAGTTTACAGTAACAATGTAACTGAACAACAATTTCCCGTTTCACTGGATTTTTTACTTTCCTTTGTCCAATCGTTGGAAACATAGTCAGAGATTTACGTTCCAGGCAAAGGAATAGATGAGACCTCATTTTTCGCCTGTCATATCTCATCTTTGTTGGATCATGGCCTGATGCAATAGTTACAAGATTTGCTATTGCATACAGACCACAATCATAGCCGTTGTTCTGTGGAAAACATCCAGCATATGTATTTTAAGTTCCATTTATGGTGGCTGTACAAGGGTGGCTATGCACTGAAGTTCAATTGACGGAACATCGGAAAAAGAGGAGTCGCAAATATTGACTGTTCCGGGTGTACAGCCAATATTAGATACTGTTAGCCAAAGTGTTCCGCCATTTGTTGGGTTTCTATTGATGATTTGGATGAAATCATCTGTGTGTCGCGTAAAATCAAGTTGAATTCCTAAGCATGATGATTCTAAGCCGGAGATGTTTGTGAATTGGCTTTTGATTAAATCCATGCAGGCATCGATGATGGTGCAGTTTAACCAACCATATGGATATGTGATCAACCTTCGATCGCTGACATTAAGGTTTTCACGTATCAACGATCCATCTGCGCATACCCAAACTTCCTGGCTGTACAATATGTCCCTCTGTATGCTCTCATTTGCCTGTCGATAGGCGCCTCTTTCCAGCCTTGGAGATCATGGAGTAGCCAATTAAAGCCTTCGGACTGGTTTGTTGTTACTCCATATTCTGTGATGTAGTTGCGGAATTTACTTTGAATTCTCCACATCCCAAAGTGTTCCGCATACAAAATCTGGCTCCTCAAACGCTAATCCATGGATGTTCATGATGGCATCTTGGGAAATTTTCTTGTCGGCAGCTACACTGGCTTTTATATTTTGTAGCTGTTTCACATTTCTGGGTTTGTCTGTGGCTTCATTAGTTGGTTGTTCCGTCTGTTCCGTAACCATTTTCTTGTACACTTTATGCAGAACTTGATATTCTACTTCTTCCGCCATTCTTTTCAAGACAGATGGTTTTGTACGGAAAACTAACTTGGTCTGCTTAAGACTATTTCCGTGTTTTCCTGGCAGAGATATCTCCTCATTACCAATGTAGTGGAGGACAGCGATATTTTCTGGGTTTTCCATCGGAAAGTACACATCTTTTCGGAAGTCATTCAATGCTTTGTTGTCCGAACTTGTGGCATAAAAGTACGATTTCTTATATGATATTGGATCTTTCCTTGGTAATTTCTTGGAGGATCCATTGGACCATCTGATAATAAAAACATAATCTAAACAAAATAGGAAGGAAAATAGCCCCCTAAAAAAATTACAGAAAGAGAGAAAATAAGAAGATAGGGATTTAAATAAAATCAAAACAGTTTAAAATACTTACCTATGCCCATCGGCTCGCCAATCATCTCTTTCTTTGTTCGATTTTGGTTTGAATACAAAAACTTGCCCTGCTTTCGGTCTAAATGGAATTTCAGATATTGTGTCACTGGATTTAAATAATCTTGTTATTTCTTCATTTGTTAGACTACTATTTTTTGATTTAAGATCTATTTGATTTATCATTACTTGCGCCATTGCGTTAACATCACTTAATAATAAACTCTTTATGACGTCATAGTAGATCTGTTGCTAAACTGACTGTTCCGTTTTCCGTTTTTCATCTGTTCCGCGTCCGTACATATTCCGGGTTTTTATATTATAATATACGGGACATTCTGTTCCGTTTTTTAGTTTGTTCCGTCGTTCCGTTATTCCGCCATTCCGTCTTTTAGTAACCTCCTTAGATCTATTCCTATACGCCAAGTGTCAAAGCCATGCTAGACTCTCCAACACAGAAGATCTTGTGCAAGTCTATCCCTATTTCATGAAATTGTTCATGGTCTTGTTGCTGTTCAAATACCGAATTACATTATGCATGCTTATCGCTTTACTCGCGCAATACTGACACTCATTAAGCTTCCTTCATACTCAAAAGATTATTATAAATATTCGTTCTTCTCGTTGATCATTGTCCAGTGGAACCATCTACCCAGAACATGTAGTGTAGTACAGATAGCAAATTCTGGTGCTTTCAGGGATGCTATCACATCTGTGTCCCATCAAATGCCCAAAAACCAGACACTTTCTTTTTAACTTTTATTGCAAATATCTGTTTTTATGTTTTGCCTTTTTACAACATTTAAATCCACCCAAATTTTCACTTTTGCTCTGACGCGCACGTTGCACATAATCCTCGCAAGAGGATATAAAAATAGATAAAATAGCTATGTTTGAAATTTAGAACAGACATAGGAAAGCGTCAAGAGTCCATTCTCACACACACAAAAAAAATATCGGATCTTTCCTGATGAAATAAAAGATGTCTCATTTTCTTTACGCTAAATAGAATATATATAAAAAGAATGAAATACCTTAAATGTCTTTAAGAGTTCTAATTAGAAGGGATCTCACGGAACTCAAAACGGATAACATAGTATTACGTTCTTACTTAAATCTAAATCCCTGAAATGAGTGATGGTTTCGAAAACTACATGTACGACAACGAAACGAGTATTTTAAGGTTAGGGTTGCGACTATAGGGAGATAACTATTTTCATATTACATAATATTTGAAACCGACATAAACGATACATGGTATAAGCTAAGGTTGTTACATTATTTACAAAAAAAATGATACTCTTTGAAACTTTAATTGCTGAATGGGTATTTTTGGGAAAATGCATATTTTTCAATGACAAATCGCCGAAAATAGGAAAAAATTTGTCATTTTCGCATGAGCTCTGCTACCAAAGATTCAAACATCAGAATATCTCCTATCCATTATACTCTTTAAAAGTGAGATAATTAGAAATTCTAACTTCAAGTTAAACTCTATGTTTTTGGGTCAAAATGTTGATTTTTTTGCATAAATTATTGTGCTATTTATAGAAACAGTCATTTTGCTCAAAAACTAATTCGGGTACATATTGATTTGACTGCTTTAGGATAAAGCAATACCATAGATATATATGTAGAAAAAAATTGTGTAGCTGGCGACCTTCTAGCTATTAATGAAAATAATGAGTTGTTGCCATGGCAATAAGCAACATAGTTTATATAATAAAATACTCTCCTCAGAACTGATTATAAGTCCCCTTCCGGCTCGCCGGAGGGGACTAATAGTTTCCACCCCGTTTGTCTGTCCGTCTGTCCATCATACTTTAGTTTTCTAGACTTTTTTCGCTGTCGTTGCAGATATCGATCTCATTTTCGGTATGTGAGTTTATCTCAATGTGATACAGATCAAGTTCGAGTTTGGTTCCGATTGACTTATTTCTACAAGAGTTATGGCCCCTGGACTTAGCAAATTTAATGAATTCTCAGTTTTCCATACTTTTTTTTCGCTGTCGTTGCAGATATTGATCTCATTTTTGGTATGTGAGTTTATCTCAATGTGATACAGATCAAGTTCGAGATTGGATCCGATTGAGCTATTTCTACAAGAGTTATTGCCCCTTGACTTAGCAAATTTCATGGAATTCTCAGTTTTCCATACTTTTATCGGCTGTTGTTGTAGATATTGAAATAATTTTGTATATGTGATTACATCTTAATGTTATACAGATCAAGATTGAGTTTGGTTCCGATTGACCTATTTTTCGCCGGATTGCAAAGCAATTCCGGTCTATAGATTGACGATGTCTGTCTGTCTATCCGTCTGTCGTCAACAGTTTGGTTAAAGTTTCTGGTTGAAGCAAAATCTGAGAAACTGTATGCAGTAGAAATTTTATATCATACATGAAGGTTACCCATGACAAGACCTTTCAATTTATGCCGTAACATTTGACCTAGTGACCTTGACCTTGGCATTTGACTTAGTTAAATATTTTGGTTAAAGTTTCTGGTTGAGGCAAAATCTGAGGGACTGTGCAGTAGAAACTTTATATTATACATGAAGGTTGCCCTTGACAAGACCTTTCAATTTATGCCGTAACATTTGACCTAGTGACCTTGACCTTGGACTTTGACCTAGTTAAAGATTTTAGTTAAAGTTTCTGCTTTAATCAAACTCTAAGGAACTGTATGCAATAGAAACTTTATATTATACATGTAGGTTGCCCATGATGAGACCTAAATGTATGCCGTAACATTTGACATTGTGACTTTGACTTTGACTTTAGAAACTTTATATTATACATGTAGGTTGCCTCTCAATGCATGCTGAAATATTTGACCTAGTGACCTTGATCCAGTTGGTGACAAAAACTTACTTTGCAATCCGGCCATACCGTCTTTAGCCGTGTTTTATTACAAGAGTTATGGCCCCTGGACTTAGCAAATTCAATGAAATTCTCAGTTTTCCGGACTTTTCTTCCATGGTATTGCATATATTGAAATCATTGTTGGTATGTGAATAAATCTCAGTGTGATACAAATCAAGTTCATGTTTCAATTTTATTGACCCATTTCTGCAGGAGTTATGACCCCTGCACTTAGCAAATTTTTTGTGCCTGTTCTTGTAGATATTGAGCTGATTTTTGGTATGCAGATTCATAATAGTCTGATAAAGAATAAGTTGACGTTGGATTTGATATATTTCTTCTTACAAAAGGTATAGCCTCATAGCAAATTTCATTAAAATCACGATAAAACAGAAACCAAAGCAAATAAACAAAAACCTCCACCACATGAAAAGAAGCGGACTCCCGATATGAGAGTGAGACCAGGTGCCCAGGAAGAGTGAGAATCTCCTGCTTGCATGCAACACCCGCCGCTTCAATTCGGTAGAACTGTCACATCCGGTAACTTCCATTTCGGAAGACATAAAGTACAATCTTTGGTTTCCCACTGATACATGTACACATATTGAACCAAGTGACCTTGACCTACATATTTGATCAACTTTTTAAAAATAGGCCGCTTCGCAGGCGACCAAGCATTCCTTGGATTGGTCAAATGGTCTATGACAGAATATCATCCACCATTCTGGAGAGTGGGACATCATAGTGTATGACGAGTTCCCCATACCGACCGTAGAACTTCCTCAGTGACGATGTTAGTCGGTCACAAACATATCCCTGACTGTGAAGCTTATCTTATTTTGATGTTGGATTCATCTTTTGGTGTAAGTGCTGGTCAAGGCAGAGTTGAAGGACATGGATTAATGCCGGTAGGGGACTTACATCGCTTGCGATTCATAAATTCTTTTTATCCGAATTCTGAAAATATCCTTTAATTCATCCACAAGCTATAAGAATCTTGAAAAAATAAGGATATATATGAATTTTGGAAATTTTATGATGTGGTATTCTCTAAAATGACAAAAATGTTTAAATAGGCCAAAAATGGACATTTATAGCCAAGAAACGAAAGGGCAAATTTTGATTTTTTGGTCTGAATAGTTCGAGGAGATGTTCCTCTACATATGAACCTATCCATCTTTCTTCTACCTTATTTCTAAGTTAAAAGAGGAATGGAAGTCTAAAACGAAACACTATGATACATAGACATGAAAAAATGTCGTCATATCCTAGTGGTTGAGATACTATAAACTCCAATTTTTAAGGTTTCAGGATTTTTCTCAGATCCATTTTATACTTAAAAAAATAGTTGAAATAAGGAACGTTGATGTAGTTGCTCAATATTCAATTGTCTTCCAGACACAGATGTTAAAAAAAATTGTGTCAGCAAGAAGCTTATATTCTCTTTGGCGATGAATAAACTCAACGTTTACTTGAAAATTCGTCTATTAAAGATGTAAAGATTATTGTCTGTCATTGTCAATATTGAAATATATGTTCTATTGTAAACTTTAATGCACCATATGCGCATTTCAATAAGTTATGTCACTTTAGTAATGCTCGAGACGAAATTCAAAATTAATTATACGTAATCATGAGGAGCAAAGGTCTAATCTTGACCAAAAATGGCTGTCAAATAACCTTCTAAGGACAGAGCTATGACATCAGAGAGATACCGCTCAGTTTTAGAAACAAAATGTTAAACGTCTTCAATTTCAATAGACATTTTTCATCGTGACGGACTTCGCACTTCAAACTTCGCTCTTCGAACATTGAAGAATCAGTGTCGTAGCTGCCGTTCACATATAAACTCATAAGCGGAGTCATCTACATTTTTATAAGTTTACTGAATGGAATTGGTATATTGGACTTCCTGTACTACTGGCGCGTTTTTTTTCGGCAATCCACTTATAAAATTAAAGTGCGAAGTTCGTCACGGCGAAAAAAGTCTATTAGCATCATTTCAGAAGAATTAACTTTGCAACATAGACATGCACTTTTCGGGTACTTAACCCTTTTGATTGATCCTCAATCTTTACAATATATTTGGCCAAGGAGTGTGAAAGTTATTATGTCCAAAAATGTACCGAAAGAGAAAGCAGGAATTGGTGGGAATATGATGCTACAGGACCAAAGAAATGTCAAGAACGTTTGATAACAAAAATTTTCGAACTAAGCTTCATGTGCCCTCGGGGACTCCTTGTCTACCAGCAGTGACACTCACCAAGTGGTACAAATGTAAACGTCTTCAAATTCAAATTATGTGACGGAGAATCTACGTGTGAAACACTGTGAAACTAGGCGAACGGTATTCTCGTCGGGGACTAACAGTCCACCAGCTGAGATACCAATCTAGAGGTTGAAATTGTCAGTATTTGAATATGTATTCTTTTATATAATTTCAGTGCACCATATGCGCATTTCAACAACTGAACAAGTTATGTCACATCAGTGATGATCGAGTGATTTCGTGTGACTAGACCTTGCTATTGATACTGGATAAATATCCTCGGGACATTTAATTTCGAACATTTTTTTTTCAAAACTTTCATATTGGCATAGTCTATATATTTCATTCGACGAGACTAAGATCTAATAACAAAAGAAATTACATGTCATCTTTATAGTTTGACCTAGTCAACTTTATAGTTTGACCTACCTTTTTAAAATTTGACATCTGTTGTTCATCAACAAGTGCCTTGTTGGATGACAAATATGGATAATGACCATATCCAAATACATAGTACAAAATTGATAATTCAGAAAATCATAAACCGAAGGCAGACAAAACCAGGATAAAACAAGAATCGAAACAAAGAAAGAAAACATTCCACCATATTAAAAGAAGCGGACTCCCAATATGGGAGTGATACCAGGTGTCAGCATCTCCATTGAATTCCTAAGTTCATTAATTAAGGATATGATCGTATTATAGTATCATAAATTGTTTTTTCTTCTTTGTTTTGGTCTCTTAGTACATGGATTTCTAACAAAAGAAAAGGAATAAAAATATATAATATTTTAAAATGATAGAATTTGGTTTCAATCACTTTAAGTGAATCAACCATCGATTTAAAAGTAGAAATGTATTGTTGATTAATTTCAACAAATGTAAAAATTATTTTCATTTTTCCTCAAGTTGTTAACATAAGATGCTATAGCATTCTAGTACAAGAAAAGGGATTGAAGATAGAAAATAGAGTAAGGAACGTGAGGGCGATGGGTAATAAATTTCATCCCTCTCATCTTGCATATTTGTATCAATCCATTTCAGGAATTCCAATAAACATCAAAGAAGTACCAATCAGTTAATCAATCTCAAAATCGAGATATACTACTTTGGACAAATCTATGAGAACAGTTGCGAACCCCGGGATAAACAATATTCCGAATTGAAATCATGTGTTCAGGGAGAGTCAGCGTCTCCTGTTTACAACAGCTCTTATCTTACTTCATTTTTAGGCTATATATTTACAAATATCGTATAAGCAGACAATTTCGCGAGATACTAATTTTCGCTCTATTCGCGAGTGGGTTGGAATCGCAAAAATATATTCCCGCGAAAAATTGTGTTTGTTTATGTATATCATAAATTTGAAATCAGTTACACTTTGTTCTTATTGTACATGTGAATTTCTTCACTTTTTCTTTGATTAAACATTAAGAGATTTACGTGAAGTGAATTGAGAAAGGTACCAAACAGTAATATTGTTTGTAACTAAGGAATAGCGGAAAATTCTATTCGCGTAAATAAAGACACCCTATTTTGCCATAAAATCGCGAAATTTGATCGGTTATACGGTTTATACAGTTCTCAAACATTTGCAGGGGATTCAAAGCTCGCCTTGTATTTGTGTACATTAAATGCTATTTGTATGATAGGAAAAATGGGGGAAAACTGTGACTATAAAATGGATCTTTTATCTGGAAGGCGCTGCAATTCGTTGAATCATTACAATGTGTAATACTATCTGACTTACACCCACATTGATATCCTGAAAAAAAACCCACATAATTTGTTTTCTTAGTAAAATCTGAAACATACTTTTGTGTAAACAACAGTTACCACAGAAGTGTCGTTTTATGCACGTAGCACTTTATCATTCTAAGTACGCACGATAGAGATAAGAGGGAAGGAAATTAGGAAAACATTCCTGCATGACCCAGTGATAAGCGACCGGGAGAGCGTACCGCGTAGTGTAGATGGTATTTGACATTCGACAGCTGAACTACAGTGTTCAAATAGATAGGGAAGGAGAAAATAAGTTATTCCATTTTATAAGGTAAATATATTTCAAATTTCTATTGTAGTTGTGTATTTTGCTGCATGCTTTTCTTTTATAAACAGGGCACTAAAAGTAGATTAATTAATGAATTTTAGATCAAGTTGATTTTGAATATTTTCTAAAATCATGAAAATGGTATCAAAGATTTTTATATTTAAAAAAAAATCATTTTTAAAAAATTGAAAAGGAGAGATGTTTCAACTAAGTTCTCGAAGTTGCACACCGATTCATTGCTAATTATCAGCAATTAATATGTTTACACTAAATATTTTAAATATAAAATAAAGCATTCTATATTATTCATTCTATATCAGAAAATATCTGCGTTTTATAAAGGAAGGACTGCTAGCAATTAGAAATGTTTTTTCACTTTTGGTTTTGAGATAAAACTTATACGTTATCATACTCATATGATAAGGAATGAACTTGATATATAACATGTGTACCTTATCAAGGTGCAATTAATAGAATTTCGCAAACCCATTGATAAAGGAACAGACCATACTTGTTCTGCTCACCCGCATTTTTTTATGAGTATCTTTTTATTCATAAGTCACTGCAATTATTGTGCATGTAGTAAAATTAGCTCTACATATAATCTAATATTTTATCAATTGTCTGACATGCATAAGTATAATTCCAATGATGTAGGTTAAGGTTTAATTGTTAGGTCTTTCGTTACACTCTTATAGGTACTTAAGGCTTCCGATCGCATCACCCAGCTAGTGTTTTGTGACAGGAAAAGGGTTAACTAAGTATAAAACTCCCTACTTAGGTGACAAAGTAAAGCATTCTGAGTAGTTCAAGTTAGAAAATTTAATGTCTTATGTGATAAATTATATGTAGTGATGACAGTATGTCCTTTATACATTTTATACTTAAAGGAACTAAGGAATTAGATTTCAGAAAAGCATTATGATTTGTTAGATATATTAATTAATTTTATTTGGTACAGATCACTCTTTTGTTTCATTAAAATCATATGATTAGAACAAGATACATGGATTCTTGATATATATGTTCACTACATAGAAATACCAGGGACGTGTAATATTAGTCCTTATATCAAATTGAGTTATATGAAGAAAATTATATTTTTCAAGTAGAAAAGATATGCCCCTTTTAAAACTACAAGCAGTGAACAATAGCTGATTTTCCAGTAGATTCATTAGGCTGACAGACATCACAAAATCTGACGTTATTTTCATTGTGACGTCATAATAGAAAACATGACAGCGCACAAAGTCGGTGCGATCAAGTATAACGTCACAATTAGAAATTTCGCCGAATAATGTGATGTCGGTCATAAATATTCTCTGGAAAATGGACTATTGCAGCCGGAACGCCAGTCGGCACTTGTCTTTGAAGTTTAAAAACGAAGTCACGTGACAAATGTTTTGAATATGACGACATTGTACCACGTCATCAAAAACGCGTCATACTGACTGAGCTGCATGTGTAAACAAGAATGGCACAGGTGATTTTGATGGCAATAGAGATACCGTTTCAAGTCATAACACTTAATCAGGTAAATTTTGTGGCATTTTGAAATAAATCGGGTGTTGTCAAGGGCAGTTTTTTGCCAACGATCTGTTTACCTGCATTTTATTGCTTATTTTCTTTTAAAATCCCGGCTGGGAATGATTGGGAACAATCTGAATGTAAACTTCATATATCACCGAAGTCACCAAAACCAAAAATAGTATGCCGATCTTTGCCTTAAGGGGTTTGTGTCACCTTTCAAACTTCGATATGCTGTTCTGGCGTCCATCTTCCATGTCAACGTATGGAAACTCGTTTGTAAACAGAGAGTACACGGGTACACATGTACCCAGGTCGGTGTTGCGAAGTGATTAGATTTGCCAAAATGAAACATGGCATTGGCACAAAATCATCTACAAGGTATCAAACCATAAAACAAATGTTAAAAATTCCATTGCCACTTGAATTTGGTGCATTATGAGTCCGTAACGATGAATTTTGATTAAAATCTGGTCCTCGTTATAGCGTTTTTATTCCTATTTATAGAGTACTTACTGACTAAAATTCTATATAGGTATCATAATTGGGATTCTGTTGAAAAGATTATCATTGAATTTTGACCAGAAGTGCAAAGGGGAGCATTTGTGTCAGCTTTTAAAACCAACGATGTATGCACAATTTTCGTTGGATCTTTAGCAGGGCTGAAAAATATTAAAAATCCATTTCAGAGGAATTTCAGTTTTATGTAGTGAATTATACCTGAGTATTATTTGTTTTATAATAATATTTAAAAGTTGAGATAAACAATTAAGGTCGTTTAGCCCGATTTATTCTTATTCCGCTATTTTGTATGTTAAGAGTTATCCGCCCCTTGTAGAGACAATGCTTCCAACCGTCAAAATAGGGATTGGCGTTCCGGCTGTTGGTTGCATAGATATATCACAAAACAGAGAAGACGACTATTCATTGCTTGTAAAGAGATTACACTTTTTTTTATATGTATTTAAATTTGAAATCATTAGATATAAGGACAAACAAGTCTAGTCATCGGTGACACATTCAGCTCTCCTTGGTTCATAAGAAATTAAACATATTGACATTTTGTTTGTTGATTTTTCAGAAAGGGGCCAAAATACACTTCTTTCAAAATTACGGAAATATGTGATTTGTCTTTACAGGTTGGAAAGAAACCTAGCATGCATTGATCATAACAACACACTCCCGGATTGAACGCGGATCTACATACCTGCGTTGTTACTATGTTATCAACAAGTAAACATCCTTGACAACCACTGCGAAGCCGTCAAAGCTGTATTCTTATCTTTATCAAATACAGGATAAGGGATCGTCTTCTCTGTCTAATATCACGAGATGTGTCTCTTGTCGGCAGATATGAATCGACTGTCTCGGGGGTAAGACATAAAATGAAATATATCCCCTTTGTACAGGGACAGGGAAATCCTACAGGCATGAAAGATTCGCAGTCAACAACGAGAATTGATACGAAGCTGAGATTTCCCTATTCGTGTACAAAGGGGTAATTAATAATTTTTCTCTCATGCATAATTTTGAAAACAAACACTGAAGATCTATGTGACTCAAACATAGTTAAAATGACGTAAAGGTCTATAATGTCACAATGCGGGGTTCGGGACTTGTACCTATAGATTTCTTTGTCCGGGATGAGAAAAAATATCTCTTAATTTATTATATTTAATGGTATGATAATAGAAGATAAAAATGAGATCATGTTTAATCGTTTTGATTCAATGTTTGATATAGATTGATACTATAGAAGATATATTTCAATATTGACAATGATACCGTCTTGTTTATTTTACCTTGCAGATTTGGTTGCGTGGATTTTTGTAAAAAAAACAACCGGTAATATCTATCTTTTGAAAAAATAAAACTCAAGGAATAGGTAACGTATGTCAAGGTAAGTAATGATCATTAAAAACGTAATCAACATTCACGAAATCGCGAATACATAACGATCAATAGCTGCTACAAAAGATATAAGCTCAACGAACAAAATTTAAGGTAAAATCAGATTTAAATGTTAACAAAAATCATCTGTATGTTTTTGCAGTTTTCTTTTATATGGATGTTCCTTCTATAATATCTATTCGTTTCAAAATTAAAAAAAAAAAACATATCCAAAATTATTAACTTGGTAAATTCAGTAGATGTACTGTTCATTTCATAAAAGTGTCTCTGGGAATATTTTTAAAAGAATCTTTTTCCTCTTTTGATATAGCAGGACCTTTAATTGTCAATATTGAAATATATGTTCGAATGTTACATTTTAAAACACATGTTAATGTTCCTTTGGCAAAACTTTGATATAAACTAATCAGCTATTGATCGTTGATAGAAATCGTTGTTTTGACGGTGTCGGGAACAGAGAAGATGACGGGATGCAGGAGGATGAAGAGGAAGGAGAGAGGAAAAGAATCGCGATCGCGTCGATTCGGGCTTACTCTAAATATCATACACTAACAAAACGCATGCTTCATTATGCTTTATCACCAACATCCATCACCATTACCATCATCATATCTCTCACCATAATAAATCATGTATTTGTTTCAGGTATTTTTGTCTTTAGTATGGTGTAATCAACACGGTATTTATGTTTGTTTCAGCTGCGACAACCACCACAACCCCACCGCTTCCCCAGAGATCAGACATTTCCTGCAATGCAGACTCTATCGACACATTCGTTCCTATTTCCATGCTACCGTCTGGAGCACCCCTCACATGGAGAGATCCAACATGCAGCAGTTACATCAAACGGGACACACATGATTTCTTCGATTGGGCTGAGTCAATGTGGCACCACTGTGACTATAACGAAAGACAACGTGGAGTTTGAGAATGAGCTTAAGGCGCAGTCGACAAATTCTACTGCTAATTCCTTGATTGACTTCGGTGAAGATGCTTACGTCATTCCTGTGAAATGCATTTACCCAAGAACGGAAACTCCAATGACGTCATATGTTCCGCTTCAGCAGCACGTGAGGTTCTATGAGAAGCGATATGGTCATTTTGATGTCGATATCATGCAGTACGATTCTGACAAATTCTCAAGCGCAATACAAAATCTGGGCACACCTAGGAAAGTAGCACTGAACAGTGAAATATACGTAGAAGTCAAGCTGAATGATCAGTTCAATAATGGACTCGGAATTCATATTGATAAATGTATTGCCACTCCAACCTCATCCCCTTCTGACTCTACGCTATACACCTTATTAACTGATGGGTAAATGTTTTGTATGTTTTCTTTTGTTCACCAATGTTTCTCCCGAAATGCTCCGTTTCGAAAACTTTTGATTTAAAGTTTTAAGATATTTCTCTTGATAAGCTGTAGTGTTGTAATGTCATTGTTAATCTCTATTACACGGAGGAATATTTGTGACCCAGCAATGCTTTTTAAGTGGTACAATTAAGGAAGTCTGAACGATCTGAACATTTTTCGACGTCCTTGTACAAAAATTGATTTCAGAAGATGGGAGGAGATCTCCAACAATACCCCGTTGCAGCATCAACAGCAAATTGTTCTTAGAATACCAATTCTTTCTTTCTGAAATTGTATAGTTTTATATGTTTCTTTCGTAAGTAACAGATTTTTCATATTTATTTAATGAATATCATTGCAGTTGCCCAGCCAGTCAACATGTTCATCTGTACAACTCTCCAGCCAATAAAGTACGTTTTGGTATCCGTGCTTTCCAGTTCACCTCTCAGACCGGCGCTATGGTGTACATTCATTGCCAGACCTCCATGTGTCAAGCAGGCACTCCGTACTGCACAAGTAACTGTGTCACAGCCGGTAGGAGGAAACGAGATGTAGCACCAGATCAAAAGTCTCATCTAGTATCAGCAGGGCCCTTTGTCCTTGTGGCTGATGAACAAGGCTAGTATTTGTAATTTATCCAGTACCATATTATGGCTAATTAGAGGGGGGTGTCTGCACTTCCGACATTTTAGTTTAAATTTAAAGGAAGATTTATGATCATTTTTTTTTACATGTAAGGCACAATAGCATAAAAACAGAAAGTGATGTAAAAGTAACCGATGACGAAATATAACCGTTAGGGCCTTTATAAATCTTGCTAAAGACATGGGGAAATTCCGCTACTATACTTAAGCCTAAAATCTTTGTTCATGAAATTTTACAGGTACTCCGATCAGAATGTCAACTATTGTTGCAAGCGTCAGTGCATTTGTGGCTGTTGTTGCATGTGTAGTGGCTATTGTTGGATGGACACGCAAAACTCGGACCACATCAACAAAGGAACAGGGACTTCTGTAAACCATGACCTTTGACTGAACCTTACCCGAACAAAGAATGTGCTTGAAACAAAAGAATCAAAATGACTGATTGGTCTTGGACTACCCAATATGTTGTTCATATAGTATAAAATATAATTATACTTGACAGTTTGATCACGATTATTCTTTTTCATCTCTACTCTATTATTCTTTAGAAAATAGCATGCATGAAGATCTACTCATCGATTTTCTGATACTTTATCATGTTTAAGTATAGTTTTATTTAATAATATCCAATTTTGCTTTCCTTTCATTTAAATTTAGATGGATCATTTGCTTCCTTGCTTGCCAATGAATATTTCATAGAAAAATGCATCTTCGTTGCTTCTTACTTATTTCATGAAAATTCCAACTGTTTTCTTACTGTTGATTAAAGAAGGATAAACTATCAATATTGAAATTTGTTGTATTGAAATAATTCAGTGTAGCATATGCGTATTTGAAAAAGTCATCTTTCATCATTTATGCTGGAGGCCGACATAGAGGGAATCCTAATATAAGATACACAGAGAACAAATTCTAAAAATACCTAACATTGAGCCAATGAACCAGCTCAGAACAGACTATATCTTAAGGGAGATATCCATCAGTTTTAGAATAATTAATCGGGATTTCAAATATACATGTATATAAAGTTTGGTTTAGAGACACTATGAAACAAGGGAAACGATTCTTCGGGGACTTACTGCCTACCCGTAGAGATACCAACCAAATTACATGTATTGACACTATTGTCGTAGCAAAGTTACCTGACCGGGCGGAGCCAATTCAATCAAGCAAATGAGACAAGTCAATTACAATTTAGGATAGATTGACTATAAATTGCATATATTAATAACTAGAGTAAATACTCATTACCTGTAATTTTGATAGCTTATATCACATGGCCAGCAGTAAACTCTTCTGCTGACCAGTTCAAAATAAGCCCCCCCCCCGTTCAGGTCAGTTTGCCACGACAATATCAATAAAGAAATATGTACTTACTACGAAATTTAGTGCACCATATGCTAATGTCAACGACTCGTGTCCCCTAAGAAATAACTGAGGTCAAAATGGAGGAAATCCAAATATATGAAAAAAGATATAACAATACATGATCGATGAAATAATATGATCACTCACGTAATGGCTGCGATCTTTTGTAAAATTTCATACCCAAAATCTTTAAAATTTGAGGGGAACACGTTTAAAATACAAATAAAATGCACACGCGAAAAAAAAAATCTGAGGTATCCGACCCTGTTGCAAGAAAGCATACATCTAAACAGAAATGTCCAGATGTGTTCATACATAATGACGAAGCGAAAATAAAACGTTGTAGTTAAACAGAAAGACAAATGAACAAGATTGCAGCATTTAACAAACCTCACCAACAAAAATCAGAAGATAACGAGACAACGGACCATACACGAAGACAACTTACAAATGAATTAAGCAAAGAAGTCGTGAACAACGACTGGCAACTCCTGAAATGCAATGATCGCTTAGCGATATAAGTCCCCTACCGGCATAAATTTATGTCATGCATCTCTATTCAGCAGTTCATTATCTGCAATAACAGCCAAGCAAAGTCCGGAAAACTGATTTTTCATGATATTTGCTAAGTCCAAGGGTAATAACTCTTGCAAAAATTGGTCAATCGAAATTAAACTCAAACTTGATTTGTACCACACTAAAATGTTTTCACATACTAAAAGTCAGCTCATTATCTGCAATAACAGCCAAGAAATGTCCGGAAAACTGTAAATTTTATGATATTTGCTAAATCCAAGGTCCAAAAATCTTGTATAGATAGGTTAATAGAAACCAAAATCAAACTTGCTCTGTATCACACTAAGATGTATTCATATACCAAAGATTCGTTCATTATCTGCAATAAATCCGGAAAAAAGTCCGGAAACTGATTTTTCTTGATATTTGTTAAGTCCAAGGGCCATTACTCTTGTGAAAATAGGTCAATCGAAATTAAACTCGAATTTGATCTGTATCACACTAATTTGTATTCACATACTAAAAGTCAGCTCATTATTTGCAATAACAGTCAAGAGAAATTCGGAAAACTGCAAATTTCAAGAAATGTGCTATGTCTAAGGGCCATAATTCTTGTAAAATTAGGTCAATGGAAACCAATATCAAACTTGGTCTGTATCACACTCAGATGCATTCATATACAAAAAATCAGTTCATTACCTGAGATTTTCATGAAATGTGCTAAGTCCAAGGGCCATAACTCTTGTGAAAAAAGGTAAATCAAAACTAAGCTCAAACTTGATCTATATCACATTGAGATATACCCACATACCAATAATGAGTTCAATATATGCAACAACAGCGAAAAAATCCGGAAAACTAAAAATGTGACAGACGGACGGACGGACGGACCGAGAGGAAACTAAAAGTCCCCTTCGACGTTGCCGGTAGGGGACTAAAAAAGGCTTACATTCACCTCGGGCGTTTAGGATGACCATATACTTCGTATTATACATGTAGCAGAGCTACCTTATAGTCAGATAAAAATAATGAAAAACCACTACACCGGGCTTCAACTGTCACGAATGCAGAGGCGATGGAGCTACGATAAGGTGATTTTGTATAATCGTAGCGTATTCTCCTCTCAATCGCGAGCAATCTTGTCACATTTTGTCACAATCGTGTCATATTCTCCACTGTTTTCGGCACCGACGCGAATGTTTCAAATTGTTTAAAACATTCGCGTCTGAATTCTTATTCGCTTCACACTTGCGGCACATGCGCAGCGCATTTGCGATGCATTTCCCTCCATTCGCAGCGCGTTCTCGCCACATTCGCGTGGATTTTTGTTGCAAAGGTTGAGGAGAATGATCCACGATAGAGCCCCGACAAGAAATTATCTGACACAAATGTGATGCGAATGCGCCAAGAATGTGACGCGAAAAAGAAACAACGCGAATAAGCCACCATCTTGACACGATATTGCCACGATAGTACTACATACACACACGACAGTGACAAGAATGATTATCTCAGCGTTGATGTAAAAGTGTGCGGATCAATATTTTGAAAACTTTGACAATGCCTTTAAAGAGAAAGCAACCTGGAAAGAGGCCAAAGTCGACAAAGGGTATTGATGCTCCTGGATATGTCAAACGCTTTTGGTTTTACTCTTGTCACATACTTGTCATGATCGCAGAGCTATCGGGTTAAAGTCGTGTCTCAATCTCCTGCATCGGAGCGCTACCGGATTAAAGTTGTGTCACGATCTCCTGCATTCGCCTCAGCGTCTTTTTATCGTGGCACATTCGTGTAGCATTCTTCTCTATTCTTATCACACTCGCCTCGCTATCGAAGCGGACGCGTAGCATATATATTTTTTGCATTCGAGCCGCTATCGTGTGCCTATCGCGCCATGTCATACCTTGTTCATTTTACAATGGGCTTTGTTTACCAGCAGTAACTGTTGTGGATATTACGTAGGAATCTTTTATATTTGTGTTTTTTGTGGTTTTTTTTTCACTTGATAAAGGCCGAATGGTCAAAATTTGTTATCATTGAGTGTTAATTTCAATTTACTGTATAAACGTCCCTACGGAGGAATTAACTTCTTCATATGTCAAACGTCTTCGAATCCAGTAGCATCATTAAAGTACATACATTTTGCAGCATGGACCAGATATTTCGGGTACTTCACCCTTAATCAAAACCCCTTCTCGGCGTAGCAAGGTTATATTTGGTTATATAATTTCATAAATATTGTAATCAGTATTCATTATAATGTCAACAAATTTGCATCTTATTCATATTAAGTTTAAATCCCAACTGGGGTAAAATTCGTTTCTAAACTTCTTCAAATCCAATAGCATTTCAAGCAGATAAAATTGCAGCATTGATCAGACATGCACGTTTCGGGTACTTGACCCTAGTCAGTGATACTCTATCTAAACAATATAATATGGCCAAAGAGTGTGAAAGTTGTTGTGTATGAGTGGGAAATGATGCTACAGGACCCACGTTTTAGAAATTTCAAGACATTTTGATAACAGAATTTTTTGTATGCGCTGAAGAAACTTCATGTGTCCTCGGGGACTCCTGGTCCATCAGCAGTGACACTCACCAAGTGGTACAAATGTTAAACGTCTTAAAATCTAATGGCATCATTTAAATCAGACTTTGCAGCATGTACCAGACATGCACGTTTCAGGAGACTGAATTGTTCTTAAACATAAATTGATTGTATAAGGTGGCATCACGGCTTGAATTAATGAGCAAGCTTGGTACAGTCATGGGTTAATTTCAAATACTTTTTATATCCACTAACAAGATTTTCATGTTACCCTGGGCTCCTATGATAAATTAACCTTGTTACACCGAGAAGGCGTTTTGTTTAAGCAAAGTAGTATAAATGGTTTCTATAGTTGGTTTTATAGTAAAGTGCCCCCCTAGAATTGACTTCTCCAAATCAAAATTTTGTTATCAATTTTACAGAGTTAAATATGTATATTTTGAGAATACTAGTTTTAAATGTTAAAAACTGCTTCTCGCTTCTACGAATTTTTAAATTTTGCATACATTTAATGAAACCAGGTGCAATTTCATTACTTCATGAAACTTCAAGATTTTCCGGAAAGGGGGCCACTTTACTATATAAAGCATAGTCCTTTATTCTACATGAAAGATATACTTGTAAGCAAATGCGTAGGAGGGGCGACGTATCCGGTTAACTGCACATATAGTCTAGTCAAAATAGCCTTAATTTTAGCCTAACCTCAAAGAAATTGCAACAAAAGCGTTTTTTGTCTCAACACGTCCTATTATATGTCAACTAAGATATCACAAGTTTCTATTGACGAAATCGGTGTCTAAGTACCATTTTTGGGATAAAACCTTAAAAAAAGCACAGAAAACTGGGAAAATTGATTATTTGAAAGATTTTATGCTCCAAGAAATTATTTTTTCTTTGTAATTGTTACTAAGTATACTAACTAATATATAATTAATGTTACAACCATATAATCTGTGATTTTTGTGCAAAAACTAAAGAAAAATGCTGAAAATGGGGAAAACAGTAAAACTAATATATTTTTCATAAAAAATGTCTTTTCTTTTTGTAAATTTATTGAGAAGTGTTAATACTCACATATCATAATATCCAGAGCACTCTTATAAAATCAAATTTGCCATTGATAGTGAAAGAGAAAAAAATTAACAATAAAAAGAATCGCTAAAATAAGATTGAACGTAGTGAATATAGCAAAATCTGCTTATATGAGAGTCAACAGTGAACTAAACAAAAAAGGAAATTCTATTTTGAAAGACTTTGTAATACGGAGCCCGTAAAGGGTCACATGGAACTTTTTTTTTTAATTCGAGCGCTCAATTTTAAAATCGAGCGCTCAATTTGAAATTCGAGCTCTCAATTTTTAATTCGAGCGCTCAATTTGAAATTCGAGCGCACAGTTATCAAAATCGAGCGCTCAATTAACAAAATCGAGCGCTCAATATAAAATTTGAGCGCTCAATATAATTTTCGAGCGCTCAGTTTATGCAAATTTGAGCTCTCAATAAAGTTCATATTGAGGACTCAATTTCTTTGTTTCGAGCCCTCATTTTAAATTTCAAGCGCTCGATTTAATATCCGAGAGCTCAATTTAAATTCTGAGCACTCAATATAAACTTCGAGCACTCAATATAAAATTTGAGGGCTCAATATATGAATCTGATCGCTCAATATATTAATCTGAGCGCTCAATTTTCAATTCGAGCGCTCAATTTTGAATTCGAGCTCTCAATTTAAAATTCGAGCTCTCAATTTAAAATTCGAGCGCTCAAATAAAAAAATTGATCGCTCAAATAAAAAATTATAGCGCTCAAATAAAAAATTGAGCGCTCAAGATAAATTTCGAGCGCTCAATTTAAATTCTGAGCACTCAATATAAACTTCGAGCGCTCAATATAAAATTTGAACGCTCAATATATTAATCTGAGCGCTCAATTTACAATTAGAGCTCTCAATTTTAAATTCGAGCGCTCAAATAAAAAAATTGAGCGCTCAAGATAAATTTCGAGCGCTCAATATAATATCCGAGATCTCAGTTTAAATTCTGAGCACTCAAATTAAAATTTGAGCGCTTAATTGAAAGTTCGAGCGCTCAATAATAATTTTAGCTCTCAAATTAGTTTTCAAAAGCTCAATAAAGAATATCCGAACACTCAGTTTTTGTAAATTGAGCTCTCAATAAAGTTTAAATTGAGGACTCATCTGAAAAAGTATCCCTACTCTTCGTTTTTAAATAAGAAAAAAAAATAAAAGAAATATTCACACAAAATCAATATCAAAGTATTTTGAAGATAACTTAAATGTGACAAATGTGCAGTGAATGAGTGCATAAAACATACCCTATTGAGTTATTCAAAGAAATAGTACTAAAATGAAGTTCGTCAAAAAAGCGTAAATTGTCGGGTCTTAACCACAACACTTCAAGAAAGATAGTTTAGTTCCTAAAAGTTTTCTTATCCATGACACGGTTCTGGTGGAGGAAATTTTTAGAGAGGGATACAATTTTGGCCCCGCCTTGGCCGCCGCAACTTTATCCATCAATTTTAAAATCTTGAATCTAAAATATTTTGTATTCATTGGCTACAAAGTAGGCATTTTACCGCGAAATACACACTGTGTAGATTAAATAGGACGCTCTTGTTTATTTCATTCCAAACTCTTGTGCATTTCATGTGAACATGTTTAGAATGAATAAATGATGACTTTAAAAGGGAAAAAGTATGTTTAGTGTTTGGGGCAAAAACCTCTATTTTTATAGAAAAATAACACATTTTTAAACATATTTATGAAATCCAAAGGTTATGATAATGAGATAAAAGAAAACGGATTTATAGTTACTGAATTTTTTTTATACTTTGCATGATTACGGGTTGACAAATTAAATGCGAAAACGTTTAGAATTTCTCCTCTATTTTGGGGTAAAATATGAACTTTCATGCAAAGATTAAACATTTCCGGAAAACAATATTTCATTATATTTGCAAAAATAAGTGATCTTTATAACTACTTCGACGTGAATATCCATCTATTGTATCCAACTTAAGGAAATATTTATATAAGCCCTGAATTTCAGCATTCTGACAATTAAGACATATGCATGGCTGTAAGTCCATAAAACGAATCTCAACAATAAAATTGAGTGCTTGATTTTTATATTGAGATCTCGAATATTAAATTGAGCGCCAAGATTTTAAAACGAGTGCTCAAATTTGATATTGAGCGCTCGTATCTACAATTTGAGAGCACGGATTTTAAATTAAGCTCTCGGAATTCTAAAAGTAAGCGCGCAAATTTTTATTGAGCGCTCGAATATTATATTGAGTGATTGAAATTAAAATTGAGCACTCGGATTTTATATTGAGCGCTCGGATTTTATATTGAGCGCTCGAATATCATATTGAGTGCTCGAATTTTAAATCGAACGCTCGAATTTTACATTGAGCGCTCGAATTTTATATTGAGCGCTCGAATTTTATATTGAGCGCTCAGAATTAAAATTGAGCTCTCGGATATTGAATTGAGCACTCGGATATTAAATTGAGCGCACGAATTTTAAATTGATCGCTCAGAATTTAAATTGAGCACTCGGATATTAGATTAGCGCTCGAAATAAAGAAATTGAATCCTCTATTTTAACTTAATTGAGAGCTCAAATTTACATAAATTGAGCGCTCGAAAATTATATTAAGCGCTCAAATTTTACGTTGAGCGCTCGAATTTTTTAATTGAGTGCTCGAATTTTTTAACTGAGTGCTCGAATTTAAAATTGTGCGCTCAAATTTAAAATTGAGAGCTCGAATCTTAAATTGAGCTCTCGAATTTAAAATTGAGCGCTCGAATTTAAAAAAAAAATGTTCCGTGTGACCCTTTACGGGCTCCGTAATATACCGGTAATGTTTATTTCAGCGGCGTACTTGCCACGAGTTGGTCAACTACATTTAACATATTCATGATGGGGGGGGGGGGGGGCGAACGGGGCCATCGAATGGTGAAGGTGGTTTTTATTTGAAACAGGCTAAACTCACCTCAAAAACGCCCATTAAGTTTATTTTTCTCAAGAGAATCGTAACATAGATCTATCAACAGTGACCATGGAATATACGCTTTTTATGTTGAAAAGAGAACAGGATTATGGTCAAAGAAAGGTCATACATAATAGCTACTGTATTTGAATACATGTATATCACTATAAAATCATAATTATCCATGGCAATTGCTTTATATGCGCGAATCTAGATTTTTTTTCCAAAGGGGCGATATGCCATTTTACCAAAATAAACCTATGTGAGGGATGGGAATGAGATGCCACGTTCCGATTTTTGGAAAATTATTTGAAAGACTAAATTTTCACTAATATTTGACTAAATTCAGAAGAATTCTTGAACTTTTCTTCATTACTCGCGGCTCCGATACGTCCTTACCGTCCTACTTTATAGAGTGGGACATTAATATTAGGACGTATCAGAGCCACGATTTATGAAGATGACTTTTAGTTTTTATAGATATGTGAATTTGTGGAATGCATATCTAATTAATCAAATTAATATAGAAGTCCCAAACGACTAACACGTATATTCCATCTGAAAATAAATGGTCATGTTTTTTCCAGGCACTTGTAATACTCTCAAATGAATGGACAATGATATAAAAATTCTTATCAATTATTTCCATGGTTTTGGAAAAAAATATATATACACCCAAAGAGTCAAAACTGATTTTTCCAAAGATGTTGTATGTACGTTGGATACATTCTCAAAATCTGAATGCTATCTGATATCAATTCTTTTCTGAGTTTTTTTTTTTTCCCGAAAAATATATTTAAAACTGATCAGCCGTAGGAAGAAAAAAAAAACATTTATCATCATCTGAACCCCGGGTACATACGAGCTTCCCCGTTGGTTACACACAATGAATATACATGTATAAATATATCACAAATATTATGAGAATAATTTCCAATGTTAAAACCAAAATGGCAAGACTGAGAAAATAATGAATTTTAAATCGGTAAATTGAAAATAGAATTCTTAAACAAATATATACCTCACGGATAAATAAATGAACAGATTTAAATGTGATTTTTCTTTAACAAATAAAGACATAAAACGATTAAATAAATAAAAAGGTAAGATATTGCCCGTATATATCGTTCTTCGCTTACAAGTGTAACTGGCCAATATATTCAGCCCCCCTTCCCGGGTCGCCTTCCTCCCCTTTTCAGACGTTATCGTTAAGTAGCTTTTCATAGGTATTCTCCTCGCCGTCAAAATTTTTCATATCTAAATTATGGTGTGTTTTCTATAATTTTTGATAAGTTACAGAGTGCAGTAATCAGTATTGGCAGGAAGGACAACTCTAACTACCAAATGACGTCATGAAGCAGAGGAAATTCGTACAAACACGAAAAACAAGACTAAGTAGACTAATTTTTTTAAAATTGTTACGTTCGTATATTTCATTTACATAAAGAAGCCCGTTAGATTTAGTGCATAGAACAACAGAAACTGTTTGAATGTAATCGGATAATAAGTCAACGCAGCACCGGAAATGTAATGTTCAGTGTAAACGGCGATATTTAACGGTGTTCTATTTTTAGATTCTAATTAATTTATTTTCTAATTTTGAGGCACATGTACGGGGAAGATTTTTATAGAAACTTCTTGGAACATCTTACTTTGATATATAGAACTCATGAACATTAAAACTTGTTTTGTTGCAATTTCTTTTAGGTTAAAGTTTATTTTGACTAGGCGTATAAGCTATCCAAAGACTGCCGACCAAAGTTGGCTCAAATTCTTAATTACTTTCCCCTCTTTTACATGTAAAATAATACATCCTACATGTCTTCATTCCATTCAATATGTTATATCGCCAATACAACGTGGTCTTTTAGGAAATCCTTAGTGCTGTTACTAAACTTTTTTCCTCACCCAGAGTACTTCTTTCACCTCTTAAATTTAAATCCCGTAGACGTATTACACCTACTTCTCCATCTGCAGGCTCTACATTTAACAACAAACATAGAGGGTTCTCAGCAGTTTCTACGTGCAAAGGGAAAAGATGCGGTATGTGTCCGCTCATCAATTGCAATTCCACAATTAAATCAAGTGTTTACGGGCAGACTTTTAAAATTGAGATTGAAAACGACATCGATTGATCGTACCAAGATGTCATTTATGTTAAAACATGAAACGCTAGGGGATGTGGCGATCAATATGTTGGAGAAACAGGTCAGGCCTTAAAATCTCGTTTTAGAAGTCATTCGTATCAGATAAGAAACTCACATCACAAAAAACAAAGAAATTTCCTTTATAATCACTTCGTTAAATACAATCATTCTATTTCGGATATAACTATTACACCGGTTCAGTCTTTTTCTAAACTTAAAAATCTTAGTAAAACGGAAATTAAAAAACGCCGACTACAAGCTGAACTTGCCTGGATTACAAAACTCCAAACTGCGTACCCCCTTGGTCTAAACGATCAAATTTATGGACAAGGAAATATTTCCTCGACGTCAACTAATATTAATGTATTTTCAATCCACCCAAACACTAAACGGAAGCATAGGTCTCACGGAAGACGAAGAAACCGAAAACTCAGAATAAGATCTAGATTACACCGTACCCTCAACGATCTTCTGATCATTGCTCGCAACGGCGGCAGACATGAACTGCTTCATGCTCTCTCATCAATTCCAGCAGCTCAATTGAAATCTATCTTGGATGAAGCACTGGTTGCATTCTTAAGAAATACTGATTGATTCAGACTTAATATTATTGTTGCATTCGCACAGAATAAACTTTATCCAGTTGTTAAAAACATCCCACCTAAAAATCGATTCTTAAAAATTTCATTTATTAACAAAGGATTCGATCTTCTTAACATCTCTAATATTTTTCGGGATCATCGTGTACAAAGTGCTATTCCTCAATATTTTGAAAATTTAGAACCTCCTCTTATTTGTTACAAATATAAGAGACCTATTCGAAATTTCGTTTTTAACTACAACAAAGTTACATCAGATCCTAAAATACTTGAATCATGTCCTGCTTCTTGAGAATGTGCAACATCTGAATATCTATATAAACCTGCTGGTCATATTATTACAGGTGACTTTTCAATTATCCAAAACAGGCAGCTCCGTGGTCTTCTCAAAAAAGGACCTAAGTATAGAATCCCATCCAAGATAGATTTTATTAAATGTCGCGAAGTACTAAAGGAAGCCTTAGATAACTATACCAAACGATGGTGTTAATCGGAAGGAGTCGAATCGCATTCTCTGAATGACTGGAAAAACCTCATTTTGGACATTACTGACATTCGAATAGACAACTTCCACAAAAATCCTCATCTTTTTGAAAATCCAAGTTCTAGATCTGAAAGATATTTTAAATCCAAATTACGTAATTTACATGAAAAATTTGTCTTCGCTCCTGCAGATAAAGCAGCCAACAACATCATAATCATATGAAAACTTTACTATATATCAACTTTAGTTTCGGAACTTTCGTCTACAAATACTTATATCAAAAGCAATGAAAGTGTCCCTAACATTTTGAGCAAACATAGCAGTGAAATTTCTTCATTCAACATCCCTATTTCTAAATTGGATCTTCCTACAATATACTGCATACCAAAACTGCACAAATCTCCTTACAAATTTAGATACATTGCTAATTCTAGCAACTGCTCAACTACAAGTTTGTCTAGACATCTGACGTCAGCCCTCACGGCGGTAAAGGAACACGTTGCAAAATATTGTGAAACTGTTCTTAACAGGAATGATGTAAATTTATTTTGGTCTATAAAAAATTCCGGGGATGTGATTGACAAGATAAAATCTAGAAATTTTCAAGCCAATACGATTGCTTCATACGATTTTTCAAATATGTACATCACGCTTCCTCACGACAAGATCAATGATCAATTGTCCAAACTCATTAAATGGTGCTATAATCGAGAGGGGAAAATTTATATTTGTACATCTGAATCAAAGGGTTTCTTTTCCTCTACAGAATACAAATCATACAAATCATGGTCATGTAGCGACCTGTGTAGTGCCTTGTCCTTCCTCTTGGACAACATTTATGTAAGATTTGGTGAGAATCTCTACAAGCAGGTTGTAGGGATTCCTATGGGTACAAATTGTGCGCCTCTTGTTGCAGATTTATTTTTATACACATATGAAAAGGAATTTATTCAAAATCTTCAAAAGCAAAGAAAACATGATGATGTGAAATGCTTCACTGGTACTTCTAGGTACCTGGATGATATTCTTACTATCGATAATCCTGTTTTTGAAAAGTATAAAGATGTTATTTACCCACAAGAATTGACTCTAAACAAGGCAAACTTTACAGACACTGAAACACCATTTTTGGACCTTAATATCAAAATTGTCAATGGAGAAATTCATACAAGTGTATATGACAAACGAGATGATTTTGGATTCAACATAGTAAATTTTCCCTGGCTTGACGGTGATGTTCCTAGATTACCGTCATACGGTATCGACATTTCACAGCTCATCCGGTTTGCTAGAGCATGTACTGATGTTTTGGATTTTCATAATAGAAATCTACAAATTACAAAGAAACTTTTAGGTCAAGGTTTTCGCTTTCATAAACTAGTAAAGACTTTCTGGAAATTTTACAAAAATTATGATCAACTTCTTTTGAAATTCGGACCAATACAAGCAACGGAGTATATTACTTTGGGTATTTCACAACCTGCATTTTATGGTGACTTAATTAACAAAATAAGAAGGATCAAAGGTAGACAGCATATGTATCGAAAATGCGTCAGAGTCATCAAACGCCTTTTATACCGTGGATATGATCCTAATGTCACCAGACGGACACTACTTGACTTGACTACTTGACTAATATACAGTCTTGTACGAGCGCATTCTTAAGACTTGCACTCTGACTGACGGGCCCTGTCCAAACCTCTTTAGAGAAGACAGGGCCCCGACCACCTGTCCTCTCTGAATGTCAGTCGGACTCCTCGGGTGATAACATATATGAGCTCGCTACAGCCGGCAGAACACGGACTGTATTACGCACGTCCTCTTTTTATATCCATTTACATATTCATCTGTGTTGCTTGGACCCCTGTGTTTTACGGTCTTGTTTGTGTGTGGTCACCTAACAGTGAGGAGGTTGTTTTACACCATAATTGTGCGTTCTTCGAGACCTCTGGGAAATCGGAATAGTGGGAGGGTTGTGCGCACGTAATCCAGGATAACCACACCGTCTGCTATTTACGTGGCAGATGGCCGTCCTAAGTCGGCACCGGTTGCCCATTGGTCTCGTTGGTTTATGTGTAGTCTTTTGTGTTTCATGTTTCTATGTTGTAAGTTGGTGTTCCTTGTCCCTTTTGCGTCTCTTTCTGTGGGTATCTGTTCTGTGTTTTTTGCATGGGTGTTTTGGGATTTTGCTGTGGGTGCTGCAACCTGGTGTTGTTGGAGATCTCCTCCTTTCTTTTATATCTACACTTATTTCGTGTTGCAGTGTGGAGTTGGTAATACAATTCCCCGTGACCCTATGTTTGAAGTGTTTTAAATCCATTTCGTTCTCTAACTTGACTTTGTTGTAGTGTCTTCCATGCATGATCTCTCCTCACCCTTCTTTGATCATCTCACTATGGCATTTTTAAGGTCGCCTCGTATTAAACTTACTCCTTTGAGATTACCCTCTATCACTACAGTAACTTTCCCATCATCGACTTTTAACAGTAATAAACTTTTTTCCTCACCCAGAGTACTACTTTCACCTCTTAAATTTAAATCCCGTAGACGTATTACACCTACTTCTCCATCTGCAGGCTCTACATTTAACAACAAACATAGAGGGTTCTCAGCAGTTTCTACGTGCAAAGGGAAAAGATGCGGTATGTGTCCGCTCATCAATTGCAATTCCACAATTAAATCAAGTGTTAACGGGCAGACTTTTAAAATTGAGATTGAAAACGACATCGATTGATCGTACCAAGATGTCATTTATGTTATAACATGAAACGCTAGGGGATGTGGCGCCCAATATGTTGGAGAAACAGGTCAGGCCTTAAAATCTCGTTTTAGAAGTCATTCGTATCAGATAAGAAACTCACATCACAAAAAAACAAAGAAATTTCCTTTATAATCACTTCGTTAAATACAATCATTCCATTTCGGATATAACTATTACACCGGTTCAGTCTTTTTCTAAACTTAAAAATCTTAGTAAAACGGAAATTAAAAAACGCCGACTACAAGCTGAACTTGCCTGGATCACAAAACTCCAAACTGCGTACCCCCTTGTTCTTAACGATCAAATTTATGGACAAGGAAATATTTCCTCGACGTCAACTAATATTAATGTATTTTCAATCCGCCCAAACACTAAACGGAAGCATAGGTCTCACGGAAGACGAAGAAACCGAAAACTCAGAATAAGATCTAGATTACACCGTACCCTCAACGATCTTCTGATCATTGCTCGCAACGGCGGCAGACATGAACTGCTTCATGCTCTCTCATCAATTCCAGCAGTTCAATTGAAATCTATCTTGGATGAAGCACTGGTTGCATTCTTAAGAAATACTGATTGATTCAGACTTAATATCATTGTTGCATTCGCACAGAATAAACTTTATCCAGTTGTTAAAAACATCCCACCTAAAAAACGATTCTTAAAAATTTCATTTATTAACAAAGGATTCGATCTTCTTAACATCTCTAATATTTTTCGGGATCATCGTGTACAAAGTGCTATTCCTCAATATTTTGAAAATTTAGAACCTCCTCTTATTTGTTACAAATATAAGAGACCTATTCGAAATTTCGTTTTTAACTACAACAAAGTTACATCAGATCCTAAAATACTTGAATCATGTCCTGCTTCTTGAGAATGTGCAACATCTGAATATCTATATAAACCTGCTGGTCATATTATTACAGGTGACTTTTCAATTATCCAAGACAGGCAGCTCCGTGGTCTTCTCAAAAAAGGACCTAAGTATAGAATCCCATCCAAGATAGATTTTATTAAATGTCGCGAAGTACTAAAGGAAGCCTTAGATAACTATACCAAACGATGGTATTAATCGGAAGGAGTCGAATCGCATTCTCTGAATGACTGGAAAAACCTCATTTTAGACATTACTGACATTCGAATAGACAACTTCCACAAAAATCCTCATCTTTTTGAAAATCCAAGTTCTAGATCTGAAAGATATTTTAAATCCAAATTACGTAATTTACATGAAAAATTTGTCTTCGCTCCTGCAGATAAAGCAGCCAACAACACCATAATCATATGAAAACTTTACTATATATCAACTTTAGTTTCGGAACTTTCGTCTACAAATACTTATATCAAAAGCAATGAAAGTGTCCCTAACATTTTGAGCAAACATAGCAGTGAAATTTCTTCATTCAACATCCCTATTTCTAAATTGGATCTTCCTACAATATACTGCATACCAAAACTGCACAAATCTCCTTACAAATTTAGATACATTGCTAATTCTAGCAACTGCTCAACTACAAGTTTGTCTAGACATCTGACGTCAGCCCTCACGGCGGTAAAGGAACACGTTGCAAAATATTGTGAAACTGTTCTTAACAGGAATGATGTAAATTTATTTTGGTCTATAAAAAATTCCGGGGATGTGATTGACAAGATAAAATCTAGAAATTTTCAAGCCAATACGATTGCTTCATACGATTTTTCAAATATGTACCCCACGCTTCCTCACGACAAGATCAATGATCAATTGTCCAAACTCATTAAATGGTGATATAATCGAGAGGGGAAAATTTATATTTGTACATCTGAATCAAAGGGTTTCTTTTCCGCTACAGAATACAAATCATACAAATCATGGTCATGTAGCGACCTGTGTAGTGCCTTGTCCTTCCTCTTGGACAACATTTATGTAAGATTTGGTGAGAATCTCTACAAGCAGGTTGTAGGGATTCCTATGGGTACAAATTGTGCGCCTCTTGTTGCAGATTTATTTTTATACACATATGAAAAGGAATTTATTCAAAATCTTCAAAAGCAAAGAAAACATGATGATGTGAAATGCTTCACTGGTACTTCTAGGTACCTGGATGATATTCTTACTATCGATAATCCTGTTTTTGAAAAGTATAAAGATGTTATTTATCCACAAGAATTGACTCTAAACAAGGCAAACTTTACAGACACTGAAACACCATTTTTGGACCTAAATATCAAAATTGTCAATGGAGAAATTCATACAAGTGTATATGACAAACGAGATGATTTTGGATTCAACATAGTAAATTTTCCCTGGCTTGACGGTGATGTTCCTAGATTACCGTCATACGGTATCTACATTTCACAGCTCATCCGGTATGCTAGAGCATGTACTGATGTTTTGGATTTTCATAATAGAAATCTACAAATTACAAAGAAACTTTTAGGTCAAGGTTTTCGCTTTCATAAACTAGTAAAGACTTTCTGGAAATTTTACAAAAATTATGATCAACTTCTTTTGAAATTCGGACCAATACAAGCAACGGAGTATATTACTTTGCGTATTTCACAACCTGCATTTTATGGTGACTTAATTAACAAAATAAGAAGGATCAAAGGTAGACAGCATATGTATCGAAAATGCGTCAGAGTCATCAAACGCCTTTTATACCGTGGATATGATCCTAATGTCACCAGACGGACACTAAGCTTGGTACTTGACCAATATACATTCTTGTACGAGCGCATTCTTAAGACTTGCACTCTGACTGACTGTGACGACGGGACTCCATGACGGGCCCTGTCCAAACCTCTTTAGAGAAGACAGGGCCCCGACCACCTGTCCTCTCTGAATGTCAGTCGGACTCCTCGGGTGATAACATATATGAGCTCGCTACAGCCGGCAGAGCACGGACTGTATTACGCACGTCCTCTTTTTATATCCATTTACATATTCATCTGTGTTGCTTGGACCCCTGTGTTTTACGGTCTTGTTTGTGTGTGGTCACCTAACAGTGAGGAGGTTGTTTTACACCATAATTGTGCGTTCTTCGAGACCTCTGGGAAATCGGAATAGTGGGAGGGTTGTGCGCACGTAATCCAGGATAACCACACCGTCTGCTATTTACGTGGCAGATGGCCGTCCTAAGTCGGCACCGGTTGCCCATTGGTCTCGTTGGTTTATGTGTAGTCTTTTGTGTTTCATGTTTCTATGTTGTAAGTTGGTGTTCCTTGTCCCTTTTGCGTCTCTTTCTGTGGGTATCTGTTCTGTGTTATTTGCATAGGTGTTTTGGGATTTTGCTGTGGGTGCTGCAACCTAGTGTTGTTGGAGATCTCCTCCTTTCTTCCATTGCAAAATTTAAAAAATGATAACTGTACAATTAAGAAACTGGCCAGGGTTTTAATGTCTGGCATTTCTTCATACATTTGTTTGACGTCTTATTTTATTCACAACAGCATATACTGGAAATTGGTCTTCATACTCGGACACAGGCTTTTTGTCGTGCATTTCAGATACATAATCAAGCTCAGCTAAAGTTTTAGCAACCTCTTTCTCGAAAGATTCCATTTCTTCTGTAATTTGAATATCGTCCTCTAAATCGTCATATATTTTCAACCCGGAAGAAGATATTTCTGCATAGTGACTTCTCTCTGGGTAGAAATCGTCCGCTGAGATATACAAAATATTGTCTTTTATGCCGAATATTGAAGAAATCGGCACTTCCTCAATAGATGTATCATTTTTTATGTCATCCTGTGATACTTTTAGTACGTCCCGTTTTCTATTTGTAAACCTGCATGAAGAAATAATAATGGATTTAGTACTTTACATTTAACCTTTTCAATATTCTTTCACTCTTAAATATGAAATTCCTTTCAGTTTTCACGACCGTTTGTTGTGATTTTTCCTCTCAGTTTTCACGTCCGTTTTCCGGTGATTTAGGGGACAACCCCAATAATTAAGAAAACTAATATTTTACCTTATATCCACGCAAAAACATTTTCTGTAAAGTGAAGAAGTTACAGAGCTTCCGAGGGATTCATAATCGGAAAGTATAGTCGCCAGTAGGCAGAAATATTGTCGATCCCACTTTTAAACAATCCTTCCTTAGATTTACTTTTGATGAAAGAAATCAAAGAAAACTTCCGTATAGCATATCCATCTTTCTTATAACGAAAAAGATAGTTACTGCTTGAATAGATTATGTAAATCCCACAAAAGAAAGAATGGTACTGCACGACAAAGGGTTCCTTGAAAAAAAAATGCGTTTCCCTCCCTAGTCAAGCTCTTTTTTGTGCCATCCTAATATGAAATGCTTGACCTATCTCTGAGTAGGGCGAGCAAAGATTGTCTTTTAAAATGGTCTAACCAGGCTTGTAATTCTCTTGATTTAAACAAGAGACCTAAAATAGATCTTAATCCATCACATAAGTCATTGGTGTAGAAGAGAAAAGGGGAAAAGGGACCCATCTAGGGAAACAAATCCACAAGAAAGTGATACGGAAATGACATCAGACAAAACTAAAAAGAGAGACGCTTATTGTAAAATTACAAGAGGCCAAAGGGGACCACATCGCTCGCCTGAGTTGCACACAAAGACATGATAGTGGACAATTTGGTAGAGGACCTTGAGTGCTTGCTTCCAGTAAGATTTTGTTAAATTCTGTGTAGCAGTTTCAGAGAAGATCTCGAAAATGTGTCATCCAATCAGGACTCTTGGCGGTGATATTTTTGACCAGCCGGCATGAAAAACACAAACTTGGTAGAGGACCTTATGTACTTGCTTCCTGTAAGGTTTTATGAAATTCTGTGTAGCAGTTGCAGAGGAAAAGTAAAACATTTGTCAGCCAATCAGAGCCCTCGACGACCATATTTGTTAAACGATCGGCACGAAAAACACAAACTTGGTAGAGGACCTTGAGAAATTTGCTTTCTATGAGGTTTTATGAAATTCTGTGCAGCGGTTGCAGGGGAGATGTCGAAAAAGTGTCAGCCAATCAGAGCCCTCGGCGGCCATATTTATTAAACGATCGGCACGAAAAACACAAACTTGGTAGAGGACCTTGAGTACTTGCTTCCTGTAATGTAAACGTCTTCAAATTGAATAGCATCATTTAAGAACAGACAAATTGGCAACGTGGACCAGACATGAATGTATCATGAAAATTCTGTGCAGTGGTGCAGAGGAGATGTCGAAAATATGTCGGACAATAAGAGCCCTCGTCGGCTCTATTTGTTGACCGATCGGCACGAAAAACACAAGCTTGGTAGAGGACCTTGAGTTCTTGCTTCCTGTAATGATTCGTGAAATTCCGTGCAGCGGTTGCAGAGGAGATATCGAAAATCTTAAAAGTTTACGCCGGACGACGGACCGACGGCGCGCTGTGACAACAGCTCACTTGAGCTACGCATTTATATCCGCTTTGGATCGAAACGTTTGGTGTTGTGATAGATAGTTTTTTGGTATTTTTTTTTCATTTTCTAATATAAAACTTTACAAAACTGATCAGCCGTGGCAGTAGAACAATGCCTTATAAATCAATCCAAATTGTCCCGGTATATGAAAAGTTCATAGTTTTTGCAAACACTTTAATAGTTTGTCGACGACAGAAAATCTTTCTTTTTGACGAACTCTTGAAATGTTTGCAAAAAGTACAGACTTTTCAAATATATAAATGATATGGACTCACTTATTAGACATTACCCTACTGCAACGTCTCATCAATTTTGTGCAACATCACTTAAATGATGAAAAACAATTAAAGATCCCCTTAAGGAATCAAAACGTCATACGTTTCGATCACACACGGTGTTTATTGATTACCTCCTTTTTAATACGATAAGTAGTCCAATAACACAAATTGTTACTGCAAAAGGGACGACTACTGTCACAACAATAATCCAATCTGTAAGTAGAGAAAAACAAACTCAATAAAATCAAGATTCCATTTCTATATATTTTCAAACACAGTGGATTGTTAGTTTATTAATTAATTAGTTAGATTTTTTAAGTAATTCATGATTAGTCAGTTTCAATCTCACTCTAGGGTATATCTATATTTCAAAGGAAATACATTATTTTGATAAAAGCGACCCGAACATGGAGAACACTACATTTGCATCTGCAGAAACGCTCTCTTTCTGTCATATTGTTACTCTCCATGTTATAATATAACTCAAGAGTTATTTCCTTCTCTCTCTCTCTCTCTCTCTCTCTCTCTCTCTCTCTCTCTCTCTCTCTCTCAAATAAACTATTCGGTAAACAAATTAAAAATTATGCGGATACAACGGAGTTAGTACAGAAATTCCGTACCAAATAAAATTCAGTGCTTTCAAAATATTGAATCCAGTCATGAGCTTTATTAAGGTGCGATAAACAATCAATTTACTAATTTTGAGATGCTTTTGTATTCTACAAACTCTTATGACAATGATTCACGTTTGTAGGTTAATGAGAGTAACAAGTTGTCAGTGGAAAAAAAATCACTGTTTTATTTTGCACTGGCTGCCCTAAGAATGCCATATTTTAAATTTGCATAGTTATTTTAAGAGGGAAAAAACTGAATGATCTAAGGTTGGTAGTGAGTAAAAGGGGTAATTTTTCTCGTACATGGAATAGACTGATATCCCACCCTCGACTGATAATTTTTATTCGGAAATCAAAGTGATGCTAGATTCTATTATTCTTGTATTTGGTATAATTAGTTTCACAGCGTAATCAGACAGTGACTTCCAAACATTTCATGAAAATTATCAAGATAGGTCGTCGTTGGGGTAAATTCGTTACCTTGTCATCTAGTTACCTGGTACGGGTTGTTACCATGTCAAAATGTTTTATATCGGGCGAGGCGAAGCCAAATTGAATTGCATCATTTAAAAACAGATAAATTGGCAACGTGGACCAGACATGCACGTTTCGGGAACTTAACCCTCATCAGTGATCCTAAAATCTAAACAATGTAATATGCCAAAAAGTATGAAAGTTACTATGTCGAAAAAGCGTACCGAAAGACGTAGCAGGATGGGTGGGATATGATGCTACAGGACCCACTTTTTAGAAATTTCAAGAAATTTTGATAACAGAATTTAGAATGCGTTGAAGAAACGAACAACCGAAATTGATCGAAATTGGCTACATGTCCCCTCGGGGACTCCTGGTCCACCAGCAGTGATACTCACCAAGCGGTATAAATGTAAACGTCTTCAAATTGAATGTAAACGTCTTCAAATTGAGGTCACTAGATGAGAAAGTAACGAATTTACCCAAACGACGACCTATCTTGATATTTTTCATGAAATGTTTGGAACACACCAAGGATAAAATCGTGACTTCATAAAGGGTCAAATATAAAAGGCGAGACACCCGGTATAAGATATACCACATCATCACGTGACTGTAATTAGCCAATCAGTATCATGTATTTCCTGGCTTAATTGTCAGAGGTGGGATAAAGACAAATTCCCCTTTTCGGTTGTACTGGAAAATTTAATCTGGCACCGGTGATCGGGCACTCTTAATAGTTGCGTCAAAGACAACCGACGTACCCTATTTCACGTGCACATACATTTTGCATGATTTTCAATTATTCTGATGCGCGAGAAATGAAAAACAAATCACAACATTTGCATTCCCGATAAAAATATTATTCTCGGATGAAATTGATCAAGAAGTCCCAACCAGGGCATTAGCCGCCTGATATTTATCTATCCGGAATTTGTGCATGAATCTATTTGTCCATTTAAGTGTTCGGAAACACATCCCAGTCAATTTTGAATTATTTTAACTTAAATGAGTTAAAGAAGATCCTGACGACATTCTCAACAGCATTCACAAAAAAGCACAAAATTGAGCATCGACTGACCCCTAGGGGACCAGGTTCCAGGGAGGAGTAAGCACCCCATGTTTTGCTAGCCGCACCTGCCGTCGATGTTCATGCACGAATATGAAAACAATATCTAAAATTCATGCACTGTCTGAGGTTATGTCTGTATGGAAAGTAATATGGCGACCATGTCAGGGGAAAATATTCAAAATACTGCCAAACCCCTCGCGGGGAACTTTTTACGAACTCCACATGGCAAAGGGCATAAGTGTGACACAAATGAGTTAAAGAAGTTCCTGACGATAATCTCAACAGCACTCACAAAAGAGCACAAATTTGAGAATCGACGGACCCCTAGCTAGAGGTGGAACCAGGTGCAAGGAGTAAGCATCCCCTGTTTGGCAAGCCACTCTCGCCGTCGATGTTCATGCACGAATATGAAAATAATGTATTAAATACATGCACTGTCTGAGGTAATGTCTATATAGAAAGTACTATGGCGACCATATCAGGTACCACAGATGAGAATTAAAGGCTGCTTTCTAGTAATTTGATAGCTCACTACCAGTATCTTAACTTACGTACATTTGTTAACTTGATGAGGAATTTATTATACTCTTGATTTCAGATACCCCTAAAGAAAACCTAGATACTTTAAATGATTTGCTTTTTATAATTGTATAAAAGATAAACCTTAAAAACATTAAAAAAGCAAACCAATTTATTGTACATGTATGAGGTCTCTTAATTATTATTCATAATTTTCGGCAATAGAAGTGTTACTATTTTCCAAATAATGTTAATTTAAACCAGTTGTAGATTAAAGCTAAATATCCATCTTTCTCATCTGCCTTGCCTTTTCACAACTATAATGCAAAAAGTTAAACTATTACCTTTATTTTCATCAGGCAAAAGAAAAGTGTTATTCAGTCTCAAGATATCACCATTCGAATTATTTCCTTCGATTGTAGAGATGGTGGAGACTTCGATAGTTTCAGAAGTAGTCCTATTGACTTTATCGATAAAGGATGTAATCGCAGAAGTATAGGTTGGTACCGCTGTAGATTGATTAAATGCTGTGGATTTCTGCGGCAACCCATCTTTTTGAAATGTTGTATATAACACACAGCTGCATTCAAAGGAACTACCGTGATCTGAAATTCATTGCACATGTTACATATAACAAACACAAAGCCACTAAAGACTTAAGGCTGAAATGCGGCAGTTTTAGTTGAATGAAAGAAGGGAGTGACATAGCAAAGTCCTGACAGTAGTCTTATCATATTGAATCTTAATGAGAATGAGATGAAGAAGATCCTGACGACAATCTCAATAACTCTCACACCCAATTGAGCATCGACAGATCCCTATTAAGCTATATAAAATACCACTCACGGTTCAAGAGATATAGTTAAGTTTAGGGTTTTTGATAGACAAGGTCAAGGTCACCAGATCAAAATGCAAGTTGCATAAAACGGTCTTGTCATTAGAAATCTACAAGGGAAATACGGAAGCTGTACCCATTATGGTTAAATAATATTACTAAGTTTAATGTTATGGAATGTTGGTCAAATTTTAAGGTCACTTGGTCAACAGTCAATGTATTAATTGAAAAGTCTTATTATGATAATTAGTTACTCGTCAATTTCCATCATAATCTTCACCTTATTGGCTAAAACTCAGATTTTGAATTCTTAATCAAAAGGTCAAAGATCAAGGTCAAGACTTATTTAAAAAACCTGAGACCTTAAATCACAGCATAGTTACAATGTGAAAATGAATTGAAAATTTTCGACCAATTTGGATATTGAAAAAAAAAACTGTTACGCTAAGAGTTATGGGCCCTTGCAATGTACATTGAATCTATGGGACAATTTTTGTTTTTTCTTCAATTGACAACAGAATGATGGGCCATCAAATTTCGATTAGAAAACATATTCTAAAAAATATATTTTATCCAATTTCGCTGAAAAATTCAAAGTTCGCCAATTATTTTTTCTGTGATTGATTTTTCTATATATTTTTCGTCAAGGGGAGGGGAACTCCTAGACACAAACCTATTCAAAATATTTCTAATTTCGATATATACTAGGATAGTACAAAATATTTTAAAACATATGATACTGAAAAATATTAAATGATGAATACACCTATGTTTTTGACATAATTTCTTTCACTACCCATTGAATACCTTAAAAGCAACAGTTAATGATAAAAAGGACACACCGAAGGAATGACGATCGGACGGGCGAACAAAAGGATTTCGTCATTTAATAGAAAAAGAATGTCACTTCTATTTGTGATTTACTTGCAGGTTATTATCATTCTTGCCAGTCACATCGCCTCATGATAACTCCTCTTCCTTTATGTTTTAAGTAATTCTTTTCTGCATATTTTGGTTCTGTTATTGTTTGTTTTGCAAAGAAGCTTTAATGTCTTTTCCTGAATGTATTTATTACATGTGTCAGTCGTGCTTTCTGTTTTGCTGCGTTTTCCTTAATTGTGCGCACGTAATCCGGATAACCACATCATTTGCTTATAGCTGATGGCCGTCCAAAGTCGGCGCCGGGTGCACATTGGTCTCCTTCCTTTTAAGTGTTGTCATAAACGTTTGATGTTTTTGTACGTCTGTTTCGAATGTTTTGTATGATGTTCTAGTGATTTTGTCGTGTATTTGTCCCCCGCTTTCGCGAAAGCGCGGGGACATTAAAACCGGTTCGTCCGTCCGTCTGTCCGTCCGTCTGTCCGTCTGTCACAAAAACTTTAACCTTGTGCATAACTTTTGAATGGTAAGTGATAGGGCTTTGATATTTCACATGTGTATGTCTTGTGACAAGACCTTTCCATGGATACCAAAATTTTTGCCCTTGTGACCTTGACCTTGGACTTTGACCTACTTATTAAAAACTTTAACCTTGACCATAACTTTTGAATGGAAAGTGATAGGGCTTTGATATTTCACATGTGTATTCCTTGTGACAAGACCTTTCCATGAATACCAAAATTTTTGACCTTGTGACCTTGACCTTGGACTTTGACCTACTAATTAAAAACTTTAACCTTGACCATAACTTTTGAATGGAAAGTGATAGGGCTTTGATATTTTACATGTGTATTCCTTGTAACAAGACCTTTGCATGGATACCAAAATTTTTTACCTTGACCTTTGAGTTCGACCTACTTTTCAAAAAACTATAACCTTGTCCATAACTTTTTAATGGAAAATGATAGGGCTTTCACATTTCACATGTGTATTCCTTGTGATGAGACCTTTCTGTTGGTAATAACATTCTGACCTTGTGACCTTGTCCATGGAGGTTGACCCACATTTAAAAACTTCAACCTCGACCATAAGTTTTTGATGGTAATTTAAATCATAGGTCTTAAATATTTCACATGTGCATACCTTTTCATAAGCCCTGTCCCTTGGAAACAAAACACAAGTTTGGACCTTTTGATCTTTTCTTGGAGTTAATCTTTCATATTTAGAATGTTGATAATATATGAGATATATTATTAAAACTTAAGAATGGGGGAATGTCTGTAAGCATTTCTTTAAAGACAAACACCCAAAAGCGGGGGAACATAATTCCTTGAATTTGATTTTTGTTGTGGTTTGTAGTTTTTGTCTGATGTCATTTACTTATCATTTTCTTGTGCGTTTGTTTCGCTGTATGGGTGCAGGGTGGTCATGCTGGAGACCATCCCCCTTTTTTTGTCTATTTGACTGTTCTGTAAGGATTTTTGTGTGCTTCGATGACCCGTGCTGTTTGTTGAAATTGTTATGTGCACGTTGATTCCTGGTTATGTGTTCCGCTTTTAGTATTACTGGGACGTCTTGCTTAGGATAACTTCTACATTCTTCATTAACACATGAAAAAAAATTCCATGTTGCGTAGATCAGGGCCGGGTATCATAAACTAAG
Organism: Pinctada imbricata; assembly: GCA_033119305.1. NCBI lineage: Eukaryota > Metazoa > Mollusca > Bivalvia > Pterioida > Pteriidae > Pinctada > Pinctada imbricata. Next base: position 33,550,648 of record VSWD01000012.1, on the reverse strand, counting down.
AATTAACCTAAGTCAAATTCTAAAAACGCCATATAAAACAAAACCGTGATATTTTCAATGTTGAGCTCATCCATTCTTTCTTCTCTGAAACAAGAAGAATTGATCCATGAAAAAGTTAATACTAATATTATGATTAGACATACGTAAAGCGAAATTTTGACTTAAGTCAATTTTAAGTTGATGGTATCGGTCCCTGACGTATGTTTGATACGTTTTATCATACTTTTCTCTAAAAGCTTGGCATACTTTTCTGACAACAAACAATCTTACTTACTCATTGAAATAGGGATACATCCAGCACCAAAATTCATACGAATTCGTAACATAACTGATGTGTCCTTGTCGAGCTTGATCCAGGATGGAAACTTCTTTGTGGTATTAGTAGAGATAAGCTGAATTTGCCAGTCTGTGAGAATTATACCAGAAAAGGAATTTACTGTATAAATCAGGGTGTCCTCCCTATCATTAAGAATCGAAATGGCACAAACTCTGTCTTTCGCATCCAAGCATTTATCTTCTTCCTGGTTACAAATTCCACAGCAAACTGGCAAACCTAAATGGAGAATGCATTACTTTATAAAAATGTGTCATTAAAATATTTTTTAAGTTATTAACGAATGTTTGACTTACAGACAGTAAATAAAAGAAAATTGAGGTAAGTAAATTGGAACAAAAAACAAAAACCCCAACCATGATGGAAAAGGGAAAATAACTGAAATATATAATTATAATACTCACTTTTTGGAGTTTACTTGGTGACAATTTCGTTAATTCTATTTTCCTTTTAAGTTACTGATTAATATTGTACCTATGTTTGATTACATGCTTTTTTTTAATTCATACCTTTGAGATATTGTCTTTGTGATGTCTCTACAAATTTCTTTTTGTCATTCATATAATGATATGAAAATGTTTAAGAATGAAGTTCTGAGTGACCATATTGATAAACTTCAGTTAGTTTGATATAATTACAACTAAACCTGAACAATAGTGTTTACTTACCATGATCACCATTTATCCTGCCACTTCCATAAGTACAAACAATGGAAAGTACTGTCAAAAAGTTAATTAAACTTCCTCTTCTTGCATTCATAAGGGAAAGTACTTAAAAAACCAAAAAAAAAAAAAAAATAAAAAAAAATAAAAAATATGTACCTATGTCGTATAATATTCCATTAAAATTCTATCGGTTTATCTCTATACAAAGACACGGATACCAACATTCTCATGAGAATTTACTGTATCTTTTACCTTAAACACCGATTACTCTGTATCTAATGTAAACATGGGTAGGCCAACATAATTTAGTTGAGAAGAGAAACTGCTCATTTTGTAATTACGATCAACATTTGAACATTATGGAAAATTCCGTAACACTTTCCTTAAGGATAAATATTTTCATCATTAATCCTCTTAAGGGTTGATAATTTCAATTGAATTTAGAATGGTAAAGTGTCTAAAAAACACCTGCAACGGAAATAATTTTTAGAAAGATAAAAACACATCAAATTATGAATAAGTTCAAAATCGAACATCAAGTAATGCTTTGTAGAGAATGAATGCCAACATTATATAGAGATTACTTGATTCTTGACTTGGATCTCTTGCACTCTGTCTACGCAGGGAAGATGACAAAGACTTCGTCAATTTAAATATGTACCTGTATGCACACCGGCGATTATCGTTAGTTATTTCGTCTGCTGTTTCTGTTCAGTTTGTGTATTTAATGAAATAAAGTTCGTGCATTAACATTTTATCACCTTTTTGTACTGTAAATAAATTAATTATATTATAGGTTTGTAGCATGGCCTAAGCATCAATGTACGAAGAAATATTTGTAATCGAGTTTGTATGACGGTTAAACGAGAACATTTGGCATGAATATTAAATCGTCTTTGTGTACACATTGATCACCCACCTTTTACCATATATTATTCAAAGTCGTCTCATTAATTGATCTCATTACTCAGAGAAATCTAATTTGTCTGATTGTTTCTGCTTTTTCACAGGTGTGTTGTAGTTAAGTATTACCTCTGCTGTTTGTCTTAGGTTTTGGATGTATGTTCCGCCGAGGTGACTGGACCATATTCTTTTGTCTTCTAAAATATCTTCCCATTGGAATTTTATCTCCGACTTCGCACTTCGGACGCACACTTCGGAGTGACTGTGTAAATAGAAAGCATTGGTTGGATGGCATTTCTTCCATAAGATTAACAGTTATACACTTTAAATTCGCAGATAGAGAAAAAGACACTTCCAAGTTCAGATCTGCCTCTTTAATATGATCAATGAATGTGCAAAGTCCAAAAGCTTCAACCTGAAATGAGTTCAAGAAGATCCTGACGAAAATCTCAACAGCACTCACAATAGAGCACGAAATTGAGCATCGACGGACCCCTAGCAATCTAGAGGTGGGACCAGGTGCCCAGGAGGAGTAAGCATCCCTGTTTGGCTAGCCGCATCCGCCGTCGATGTTCACGCACGAAAATGAAAACAATATCTTAAATACATGCACTGTCTGAGGTCTATATAGAAAGTACTATGGCGACCATGAAAATATCAATTAAGCGTCAGATATGTCTCGTGTACATGATTAAAGATGCAGTGTCCCTGAAAATAATTTTTTATTGAAAATGTAAATTTTACTCCAAACGGTCTAGATAGAGGAAAAAAGGAGCCAGAAAAAAATTTATTTGAAAATATGCAGTAACCACCCTAATATTGTCGATTTTGTAATTTATAAATCTCCGTATACCTCTATCGTAAAAACTCAATACATCGTAGGTGGCGCTAGTGGAATGAATTAGAACTGCGCACCCCAAATTCAAAATGACGTTTTTAAATGTCTATAACTGCGAAATTGTGCGTTAGATTGGCCTGAAAATTTGAATTTGTACAAATTACAAAATTTTGTAAAATAAATTAATTCTCAGGGACACCGTCCCTTTAATTTTACGGAAGTGTTCCAACTCCATACCTTTCTGGAGAAAATTTCAAACAAATTAATTGTGCACAGGACACGTATTTCGGATATGAAATCCTCATCAGTGATGTTTCCATTCAAAGTGATTTTTAGACACAGCCAAAATTGATTTTAGTACCGCCTTATATATTTTTTATTAAATTTGTGCAATTTGCAGAGAGTGCACGGCTCCAAATTTCCTGTAGGGCCGATTCAGTAGCATATCCTATTCTATAAATTCTATGTTCAAAATAGAGGGATGGTGCTATGAGGTTAACCTCCTTTTATTTCATTATTTTTTAATGAAATAACGTTTCCTGAAATAACAAACTGATATTTATGACGTCAAATTGATAAAGTGCCAAAACAAAGCCATGAGTCCCCGAGGGCACATGTAGGAAAATTCGACCAACTTCGTTTGATCGTCTGTCTGTTCAATGCACTCAAAATTTTTTGTTATAAAAAAATCTTGAAATTTCCAAAACGTGGGTTCTGTAGCATCATATCCCAACCATCCTGCTACGTTTTTCGTAATATTTTTCACAGTCTTTGGCCATATTACATTGTTTATATTAAGGATCGCTGACGAGTGTTCAGTACCCGAAACGTGCATGTCTGGTCCATGCTGTAAATTTATCTGCTCTTAAATGATACTATCGAATTTGAAGACATTTAACATTCTTTCAGGCGTCAGAGCTTGAAAGAAGTAATAACTACACTTCAAAACATCCATGTCACGGGGAACGAGTTTAACTGCTCCACAATGCGACAGGAAATTAGTGTTTATATTAATGATACGGTTTTCGAAAACTAGAGTCACTTCCCTTTACAGACGGTATCTGACGTAGACTGATTATGGCGTCATCAAATTCTATGGAAGCAGTCCTAAAAATCTTGGAAATGACGGTATAAAATCGAGGTTACCATACCATTTTCATGACTTCACAATGGTATTATGTCAGATACCGTCTGTAAGGGGAAAAACTCTGATTCCGCAAAGGCTCAATAACTCCCCGAAGAAAAATTCAAATCATTTTTTTGTGCACCAGACACACGTTTCGGATGTTTTTAAATCCTCATCAGTGATGTTTCAATTCAAGGTGATCTTTTAACACAGCCAAAATTCATTGTAGTACCGCCTTTGGGTATTGACCTTTCACGCGCCTTGAAGATTTATAATTTTCGATCCCATTATGCATCATGTTCGATCATGCACAATACTGTGTAGGGCGAGAGTCATGTACATCGCCGATTTATGCAATTAGCCCTTAATAAAAATATGTTCTTTATGTATTAATTCACTAATTTTGAAAGTCGTCTGTTGTGGTTTATTATGTCAAAGTAGAAAAACAGCTGAATTTCGGGTGTAAATTTCCCTTGTATAGAGATACGACGACCAGAAATCTGGGTCTCTTTCGACTTTGTGACAAGTGTTATACTTCTAGGAAGTCAGTGAAAATTTTTTAGATATACAATGGAATGTGAAATAAAGCCTACGCTCACGCAGCAAGATACGCCCGTTGGGATTTTTTTTCACAACACCAAAATATCTAAGTCCCATAACTCTACAAGGACAAATCGGATGAACCTGAAAATCAAAAGGCGACTTCCTCTTTAAAGTCTGATCACAGTGTACAAATATCACGAAAATCTGTTGACGCATATTCAAGTTATTGCGTTCCAACCACCTATATTTTGCCCTAAGCTTAACATGTATGTGCATATACCCCCCCCCCCCCCATTACACATAATTTCTGGATAATGTGACAAAAAATTCAGAATCCATTATATATGTGAAAGAACATCCTTTTTACTTGAAGTATACAAAATTTCAAAACATTTTGACCATTTTGATTTTTAAAGAATTTTAAACTATTTAAGTATATTTTTACATTGTATCTAAAATAGCTAAGTCCCATAACTCCGTAACGACAAATCCGATGAACCTGAAAATCGAAAGGCGGCTTCTTCTTCAAAGTCTGATCACAATGTAGAAATATCATGTAAATCCGTTGACGCATATTCAAGTTATTGCGCTCCATGCACCTATATTTTGTCCTTAGCTTAACATGTTTGTGCATATAACCCCCTCCCATTACAAATATCTCAGTTATGCGACCAAAAAATTTAAAACCCGTTACATATGTCAAAGAGCATCCTTTCTACCTTAAGTATACAACATTTCGATCAAAAATAGATTTTAATTTTTTTTTACTATTTTAGTATATTTTCAATGTATTTTAAAATATCTAAGTCCCATAACTCTGTAACGACAAATCGAATGAACCTGAAAATCGAAAGGCGGCTTCCTCTCCACAATCCAAACATAATGTATGAATATCATGAAAATCTGTTGACGCATATTCAAGTTATTGCGTTCCATGCGCCTATATTTTGCCCTTAGCTTAACATGTATGTGCATATAACCCACCCCACTTCCCATTACAAATATCTCAGTTTTGCGACAAAAAAAATTTAAAACCCGTTATATATGTCAAAGAGCATCCTTTCTACTTGAAGTATACAAAATTTCAAAACATTTCGATCAAAAATAGATTTTTGAATAATTTTTAACTATTTTAGTATATTTTCACTGTATTTTAAAATATCTAAGTCCCATAACTCTGTAACGACAAATCGAATGAACCTGAAAATCGAAAGGCGGCTTCCTCTCCACAGTCCAAACATGATGTATGAAAGCATCACTGATGAGAATTTAATATTCGAAACACGTGTCTGGTGCATGTAAATTGATTTGGAATTTTCTTCAAGAAGGTAGAGAGTTGGAACCCTTCGACATTATTAATATAGACACTTATTTCACGTTGCAGTGTGGAGCAGTTAAACTCGTTCCCCGTGGCCTGATGTTTGTCAAGTGTATTAATTACTTCTTTCCAGCTCTGTCACCTGAAAGAAGCTTTGTTTTGGCCTTTTATCAATGAGACATAAAATATATTTTTTTGCTATTTCGGATACTAGCCATTTCACCGATAAATATCATCGAAATTAAAGGAGTTTAACATCTTAGCACCATCCCTCCAATGCTATTTTGAACAAAGATTTTATTTGGATATGCTACTGAATCGACCCTACAGGAAATTTGGAGCCGCGCGCTCTCTGTAATGTAAATGTAAAAATCTAACTTCTAAAGATTAAAGAGGGCGCTACTGAAACTATTTATGGTGGCGCCGCCCAAAGCATCACTGATGAGAATTTAATATTCGAAACACGTGTCTGGTGCATGTAAATTGATTTGGAATTTTCTTCAAGAAGGTAGAGAGTTGGAACCCTTCGACATTATTTATGTATGAATATCATGAAAATCTGTTGAAGCATATTCAAGTTATTGCGTTCCATGCGCCTATATTTTGCCCTTAGCTTAACATGTTTGTGCATATAATCCCCCCCTTCCCATTTCACACAATATCTCGATTATGCGACAAAAAAAAAATAAAAAAATAAAAACCCGTTACATATGTCAAAGAACATCCTTTCTACTTTAAGTATACAAAATTTCAAAACATTTCGACCAGAAATAGCCTAAGGTTTTTAAATAATTTTTAACTATTTTAGTATATTTTCACTGTATTTTAAAAATCCCATAACTCTGTATCGACAAATCGGATGAACCTGAAAATCGAAAGGCGGCTTCCTCTCTACAGTCCAATCATAATGTATAAATTTCGTGAAAATCCGTTGACTCATAATCAAGTGATTGCGTTCCATAGGCGGACGGACAGACGGACGGACTTCGCCATACCATAATACGACCCGTCAAATGACGGGCGTATAATAAAAATCATTTATCTATCTAGAAAATAGGAGTTCTACTTGTTACATGAATTCGCGACATTTTATTAAGGTGGCTCAATAATCCAAAAATTCTTTGTCAGAGTCAAAAAAATCATTCTGTTTATTTGACATTCATGTCTGATGATTTATATTTGTAATTAAGATTACATATCATCGTTCATTTGATTGACTAGTGGTCCTCTGAATATACATGTGTAAACCAATTCCAAGATTTGTCGCAAAACAATGAATTGTGATAGATAAATACATGATATAGGGATAATAATTTCACATTAGAACCATTCTTGTGATTATTTTCACCATGATATAATCAAATATGTCTGTTTCTTTATAGATAATGCTTTAAAAGAGTAAAATAGCTAAAACTGTTCCCGAAACGTACATTTTTGTGCACCCCCCACCCAAAATGAAAATCTAAAAAAAGTACCAGTACCCTTATTTGTCATCAAAGTGATAAGAAGTCTTTGTCAGAAGTTATTTTCTTTTACATATTTCTCAACGACAAACTCTGTTCTTCAAAAATAATTATGAAAAAGTACATGTTTTCGTTCATCATGATTCAAAATACTAAGTTGTCATAGAAACGATTTTAAAAGGGGGGGGGTAGGATTGTCAATAATGTTTCAAGAAGGGGGCGATTCTGAAATAAGTAACACAGATGATGAAATTTCTAGATTTATTTATATTTTAAACGGTGTTAACAATGTAAAATAAGCGGGTTTTTTTCAAAGCACAACGATCGCCGGGTGTCGGAGATACGGAAATATGAATAAGAAAAATAGAAAAAGTAAACGGAAGCGTTTTTAAACATTTTGACGTTCAAGGTCAATAAGTAGACGTCACTTTCCTCCCTCGTTCTCGATAATACGTGCACTCATCTGTAAAATGGATATATCTTTGAACAAAGCAGGGTTAAAACTAAAATTCACTCACTTAAAGTTTTTAAATAGGGAAACTTTATTCGATAACATCTCGCCGCAAAGTACGATAGTTGACAAATTGTAGAAAAATTTGTATTACCTAAGATAATAAGAGATAGCAAACTTTAAATATTTTATCTATTATAATGCTAAAATCTCAAAGAAATATCCTGTTTGATAATTAAACTTTAGTTTTCTACTTGATTTTATTGCCAAGCAACACACGGTTGAATTTCCGATGATGACGTTTTGAAAACAACACGTTTACGGCAGTAGCAAGGGTGTCTCACTTAAGGGATATTTTTTAATATATAGATTTAACGATGCATATGACTATAGATATATTACATTCAGATTGTAGATGATAATTTTCTGGTTCCATCGATTCCAAACATGTCGAAATCCGTCAAGAAACAAGCGAATTAGAGGAGTTTGAAGACCGAAACCGCAATCGGTACTATTTGAACCAGTATTGACGCCTGGAATATGATGACGTCAAACGATTATTGAGCCTCCTTAAATGTCGCGAAGTGCTAAAGGAAGCTTCAGATAACTATACCAAACGATTGTGTAAATCGGAAGGAGTCGAATCGCATACTCTGAATGACTGGAAAAACCTCATTTTGGATATTACCGATATTCGAATAGATATTTACCACAAAAATCCTCATCTTTTTGAAAATCCAAGTTCTAAATCTGAAAGATATTTCAAATCCAAGTTACGTAATTTACATGAAAAATATGTCTTCGCGCCTGCAGACAAAGCAGCCAACAACATCATAATTATTTGCAAACGCGACTACATATCAACTTTAGTTTCGGAACTTTCCTCTACTTATACATATATCGAAAGCAATGAAAAAGTTCCCAATATTTTGAACAAACATTACAAACAGTGGGCAAAATAATTATGAACTTGCGCGCTAGTTCATTTTTGCGCCCGCCCGGGGCTGGAGGTACAGCAAAACTAATAGTGTCATCGCGTAGAGGATACCCGAGTTAGTCAGAATCCACATCTCATTTACCTGTAGCGCACCTGGTACCTGAGATATTCACCTTAATTACAAAAAAATCCTGCGGGAAATAAAAAAATCCTGCGGGAATTATCAAAATCCTGCGGGAATTATCAAAATCCTGCGGGAAATTGATGAATTCCTGCGGGAAATTTCAAAATCCCGCAGGAAAAATTGCTTGAAATAATCCTGCGGGAAAAATAAAATTCCTGCAGGAAAAATAAAATTCCTGCGGGAAAATTTTTTCGAAGTAAAATCCTGCGGGAGAAAAAAAATCCTGCAGGAAAAATTTGAACTTAAAATATTCCTGCGGGAAATATTATATGAACATTTTTTCCCGCAGGAAATTATGCTATGTTAAAAATTCCTGCAGGAAATTTATTTAGAAAAATTCCTGCAGGATTTTTTTTGAGAAAAAAGAACTCCTGCAGGTTTTTTTATAAAGAAGTAAAATCTTGTAGTACACTTACAAAAAAAAATACTAATACAAATAAATGAATGAATGAATGAATGAATGAATGAACCTTTAAGTAAGTCCATTTGATTTCCAACCATGATTAGGCTGCAATAATATGCCTAGCCCACGATATGATATGTGTTATGATATTTACACATGATACGACTCATATCACGATCCTGAATTTAAAATACAGATATAAAAGCATAATTTCTGTACTTTGCCCAATATTTTATTAAAGTTCAGCGACAACAATTTATCAAGATCATATCATCATTTCTTGAATGTTTTGAGATCTATCAGGTATTTATATCATGGGTCATAGCAACTTCCCCTACTCAAAATATAGGAATATAGGTATATTGTGTGTGAAAATATAGAATATATATAGAAAATTTTTGAGTAAAATAGGAAAATCTTAGAATTTTTCAATTTTTAGTGATTTTTGAAGTCTTCCATGCATGTAAAATCACTTGTACATGGGGTCAAAATTTGACAATAAATAGACGATATTCACATTAATGTGGTAGACTTGAATTCTACATTTCATGACCCGACATCACAATGTTTGACGTTATTTCTTACTATGATGTCGAAACATATCTATGATGTCATAAAGTAAAATAATGTCAAAAATATTATAGATACGTTTGAACATCACAGTAATAACGTCAAATAGTGTGATATTGGGTTTTGGGGTGTCTAAAATGTAAGTCTAGCGGTAATATGAAAATGGTCTATTTATTGTCAAATTTTGCCTGATGTACATGTACAAGTGATGTAACATATACGAAAGACTTCAACAATCACTCAAAATTGAAAAATAATTGTATTTGCACTTACATGTAGCCCCTCTCCCAATTTGAAAAATAGTTTACATGTACAGTATAGCCCCTCCCCCACCTCCAAGATACAATAATCGCTTTATCTTAGGTAAACATGCAAAGTACTGAAGTTGGTTGCTTACAAATAGATTGAAAGTGAATTAAGAAAATGGAATAAAATAAAACATGTTTGTTAAGCTTTTAACGCAAGGCATGTATGACTTGGTAGTCAGAGGCAATTCGAGTTACATCTCAAACATTACCCACTTGATACTGAAACGAAGGCATCACCCACCAATCATATCATTAGTTCTATAAAACTCCTGTAAATATGATTGTGAGTACTCAATTTACCCTGTTTTCATCGTTTCTTCGATTTTTCTGTCTTTGGTCAGTTTGGACATGTTGGGGAATGCTCGGGGGTTCCCTGGACTAAATATAGATTCACTTGTTTTGAGTTGTTTCTTGTTCATAATAAAAATGTTCGCCTTAAAGAGTAGTTTGCAGGGTATTTTCACAGCGAGATATGGGTGCTGATCCAGAAACTGAACTGTTGCAAATTGCCAATGGCGGATCAAGCGCCCCCTTTGCCGGGGGGAATTTTGCCGATTTTTATAATGAAAATTGACCAAAATTGTTGTATGAAAATATTTGGATCAGTGCCGCCCCCTCGGGGGGGGGGGGGGGGGGGGGGGGCGGACATCCTCTCCGCACCCCCTAAATCCGTAACTCTGTTGGGGGGTTTAAGATGACATGCTAAACACGAAGGTCCGAGGGGGATGCGAGAGACCGGTAGATGAGGGAGGGGAATCCCCGTGAAAAAAAAGCAAATTGCTGGCACCTCAGTTGAACTTAATTCTGCCTCGCCCCCCCCCCCCCTCGGGCAGAATCCGCCACAAAGTACACAAATGTATATAGATACATGCCGTATAAAATTCATGAAGTACAAGCTGGGCAAACCCGTAAAAAATATCTTAAGAAAATCTCAGTGGCGGATCTAGCGCCCCCTTTACCGGGGGTCAACGGGCACATTTTGCCGATTTTGACTGAAAATGGGCCAAAATATACTTGTTTTGGAAACTTTTGAGTCAGTGCCGGGGGTGGGCGCCTCCTCCGCAACCAACCCCCCCCCCCCCCCCGAATCCGCCACTTAATCTTATACAAAGGGTATATATATATATATATATATATAAAAGCACAAAAAAAGGTACAAGCGACCACGACACTAAACGTGTTTAAACCCGTTTAAACACGTTTAGTGTCGTGGTCGCTTGTACCTTTTTTTGTGCTTTTATATCTTTTTTTTCCAAGCGACGTGCATTCGCCCTTTGTTGGGCTGATCCGACATTGTCTGAATAGTGAACGTGGTTGTTTTCACCTCTTTTGTGCTGTCTATATATATATATATATATATATATATATATATATATATATATATATATATATATATATATATATATATATATATCACTTTTTAGACGCGTGACTCTATAGACCTGATTCGACTACAGTAGTGTTGGTCCCCAGCGTGGTGTCCTCTGGTAGGGAGTTTAGCGGCGGGGGAACCCCGGCAACAAAACAAAATTTTGAATAGCATATCATCCAGCTCTTGGAAATTGCAGAGTTTCCGGGGTTTTTATTTATTTTTTTTTCAAAATCATAAGCTGGATCTCCCCGAATATTCAAGGGTTCAGCCAATTTGGCTGAACCCTTGGTCAAATTTAATTCTTGATCAATCCGTCCATTTTCTTAGAGAACTTGCATTGACATTGACATGTAGAAAAGAAAATGATAACTTCTAGATTCATTTCAAATATGCCCCAGAAGCCACTTATATAATTTACTTCATGTTTTTTTTTTCCCATTATATTAATTTTCACGGGGGAGGCACCCCAACCTCCGAAGCCTCGCAAAGCATCCCTCGAAAAGAGTTTGAGCCCTCGGCAGTTGAGGCTCTGGATTCTCTCCTGTACAGGGACGAGTAATTACATATACTTTTTTTATAATTTTTTTTACGAAAATTCAGACTCCTCGTAGAATACATGTAATGGACTCTTTTTGTACGATCTCATCTATGAAATTGATTTTCTTTCTTTCTGTTATAATATACATGCGTGTATTTTGGTGTGCACATCATGTGAACGTACATTAGATGGGCGCACAGGGATTCATCGCGCTTCTCGATTGCTTGATGTACGTACTATTGGTTACGTGTATGTTGTATAGCCCATAGTACATCAAGCAACTGGGAAGCGCGATAAATCCCTGTGGATGGGCGATATTGACCAGACGATCACACCCTTGTAGGATAGTTCCTATTATTTCTTAGCTTGATTTTTTTTTTAATAATTGGTGGGAAATGCACATAAGGTTTATCTTGAATTGTCTCCCCATCAATGTTTACTTGATAGATGAAATAAAATTCTGAATATATCTTAAAGTGTGTAAGACATGTATAGCATATGTGTGGAAGAATACGTGTGAAAATGGGTCCTCAGAACAGGAAATTCGAATAATTCCGGTCCGGAACCAGGTGCACGACTTTGTAAAATTATTTTAAAAGTTGCGTAATTTTAATCTTTCGGCATTTTTTCTCTGTGATTCAAATAAAATTTCTAATAATTTGAAAGTAGTGTCAATGTATTTGAGCTGGTGCGATTTGAGAATTTTTCTCCTATTTTTGGTAAGAAAGTGTTTGAAAAAATAACTGGGATCTGGATCCTAAAAATATGTAGGTCAAGGGGTTCCAAGGATGACAGATTTTATCTATAAGGAATCGTGAAAAATTGTGAAGTTACGGTATTTTAGTATACACTCTGAAATATATACTTGAAATAATCGTACACAGACGCTCTGCGTGCACATTTCATTGATATTTCAGCCTGACACCGAATTCAGTATTCAAGAGTTAGCGTTCACGAATAAATATACTTTGTATCATAAAATTGTATAAGGAAACGATGTAGTGTTGTTATTATTTCATGAAAGAATGCAGATACTGGCACAGAATAAGATTTGATGGCCATGGGTTTGACATATCTATTTGACGTGTACATATTACACGCTCATTCAATCTAAGGCGCCGAGCAACCCCCCCCCCCCTTTCTATAATGGCGCCGAAACCCCCTCCCCCCACCTCCTCGCCCCATTAATTTCCATTTAACTTAAATCAGATTTATACAAAGTTTTGTGTTTATAACCATATATGACAAGAAAAGTATAATTGATGATGAAGTTAAGCATATATCGAAATGCCCCCCCCCCCCCCCCCTCAAGATTATTAATATTTAAATTTTTTTTTCTTTTTTTTTTTTTTTTTGGTATTCATTGTTATGAAAACGAAACTTTTATGTAGAACATAATTTGCGTTTGATGTTTATCTTACCTTAATGTGAAAAATTATAAATTCGGAGTCTAATATACAGTTTTAGGCTTCATTCTTAGCTTATACCGAACATACAGGAAAAGCGCAGGAATTGTAAAATAAGGGGGGTGCGTTTTTGTCTTACCACGAGTCGTTGTATCGATATATGCGTACTTTTTTTCACTTTATAGAGAAAAAATTTAGTCGTTGTATCGATATATGCGTACTTTTTCACTTTATAGAGTTGTTTAATGGTCACTGACACCGTACAAGGAAAAATTTACAACACTAGCCTAGAATTATCTTTTTTTCTGGTTGATTTTACACGATTATTTGGAGTCTGAATTATCCCTCTCTGGCCTCCTGAAAAAAAACCCATACAAATTCTAAAAATGCAGTTTGAAGTTTTTACATATAAAATATCATTATATCAAAGTTGAAAGAAGACACACGCTTTATTTTGTGTGAATATCTTTATTTTGAGGAGAACAGGACAGTCTTGAAAATAACGGACATGAAAATGTAATTATAAATAGCGCCAATCGGGCTTCATTTTGGCTGAATTATTTCAAAACGAATGAGCATATTTTGATACAACTTTATACATAGCATACGGACATATTAAAATATATGACAGTACCACGATTTGTTCAAGGTAAAAGAGGGGGATAGTAGAACGTCAATGACATGTATTCTATACAAAAGCTTTCAGTGAATTGTTATCCTCAAGGCGACATGGACCGTTCGATTTTTTTTGTACATCCGCAAAATGAATACCCAAAAAAGGAGAGAGAGAGAGAGAGAGAGAGAGAGAGAGAGAGAGAGAGAGAGAGAGAGCATGTATTTTGTTATATATATATATATATATATATATATATATATATATATATATATATATATATATATATATATATATATATATATATATAGATCTTTCCCGTGTAGACTTCATGATTTTTTTTACATAAAGATCTTTCCCGTATATAGACTCTATGATTTTTTTTATTCATTATTCAAACATTTTATCCAAAATCCCGTCTGACTATGTGTTTAATTATCAAACATCACCCCCCCTCCCACCCCCTAGATGTCTTTCACTGTCCTACAACATTCCTCCCACTCGTGTTATCGGCGGGTCTGACCAAAGCGATGGGTGACACCCCTGCGCCCTGCGGCATTAAGTACAAGTATACACAGGGGTAGGTATATATTGCGCAATGAAGTACGCCTCCGGGTAAATTCAAGGAACGTGTATATTACGTAACCACCAAGTGTCAACCCCTTGATGACAATATACAGTACACATATTCTACTCTCTTTCTCTCGCCGTCGATAGATTTTTGTCTTGAATCATGTTTTCATTGTTGATAAAATCTCCTTTTTTTATTAATATCGGTATATCATTTTTTATCTTTTACTAAAAGTGATCATGATGTGTTTGCATTCCAAAATTCTAGTTCTATCTGCTGTCATTCAGTTCTCCGTGTCTTGCTTATCCAACAGAAAAGGCACCTCCCTTGAAGTCGTGGTTCGGGCTTTTGGATCTGCCTCTTCTGATATTATCTGATTCTCTCTGGAAATGTCGTATACATGTATATGCCCTTATCTTCAGAAATTCTAGAAACAACGAAAGGTGAAATTTTTCGAAGACTGAAAATAAAATTTTCTTGTGAGGTTGTGGGAGTTTTCCTTCGAGCTCCCTGAAACTACCACTTATTCAAAACAATTATATTTCAAGAATGATTGGTTTATTAAGGTCGTTGGAAACCATGGGAAAATATATGTACATGTATGTCAATATCATGGTTGGATCTAGAGATTTTTCCGAGAGAGGGGGTTCCAGCCATTTAAAAAAAAAAGAGGGGGGGGGGGGTGGTCCAGTATATGACTTTGAAAGAAAAATATAATACAGTAAAACATAAAAATTAGAAAGGATGACAAATACCAAGAGGATGTAATTACCTGGAACCCCCCCCCCCCCCCCCCTCCAATGTGTTGAGTCATTCAAGAAGAATTTAACATAAATGCTTTCTCTATTTATATATTTTTTGAAACAATTTTCTGACCATTATGAGTTGGACCACCTCCCCTGGTTTTTTTTCCCGGTGACCTGTGCTTGTACGTCTTCTGTTCACGTGTATCGTTTGTTTCTGGTGAAAAATACGACTGTCAGCGTACATGTATAAGAATAATTACTTGTATTATAAAAGTGAATAATAAAACTAAAGTCATAATCGAAAAAAAAAAAAAAACTAGAACGCCGTGAAATACGCATTGATGGGTTTTTGGAGATTTTCTTTTTTTTTTTCTGTACTTTTTGGTGGGGGGTGTTCTTCTGGGAAGGGGGAGGGGATGTCGAGCACCGAAAAAATCACCGCCAACAGGAAGATTTTACCATGTGTACATTGTATTATTTTAAAAAATGTAAATGTCTATCCTTTTCACAAACATTTGATAAAGCTATATTCCGTACAGTAGCGAAGGAAGCCATATTTATGATATAAAAGTTTAACAGCGAAGCAGTACTATTAATTTAGAAGTGTCCGGAGTCCATTAATTAGATATATAGATATGATTATTGATACCATATTAATTTGTCTAGGTGACACACGCCCTAATCAACCCGGCCGTTTTCATTGTTTTTTTCGCCTTTTCTCTTTGAATTCTTCTTTAAGTGGCCGATCCAGCGTCCCCTTTGTAAAGTAGCGAAGTTTGTCGATTTTAACTGACCAAGTTGGTATTTATATAAGAACCTCGAGTAGACCAGACTACCCCAGTGGTGGATTCAGTCGGGGGGGGGGGGGGCACAGGGTCCCCCCCCCCCCGGCAGTGCCCAAAGAGGGGACACTTATGACATGCTTTTGGAAGCATCAAATTAATAGTACTTCTATGAAATTAGTCAGAAAATGCTCGATAAACACCCCAGAAACCACAGATTTGAATAAATTTTCCAAAATTTTCTCGGTGATAGATAACAAAGTCGGGATGGATGCATTGCTGCCATGTCCATTGTCTAGCTGTACATGGACATACACGTTTCCGAAATAACCTTCATTGATTCATGTGCACGTCTGATTTTCTTCATCTGAGGGATAAATGGAGAGTGGTGTTCAGTCCTATGCAAGGCATAAAACACACATATTTCTTAGCCAAATCTTCAATATTACCTTCTATAAAATCGGCATTGAAAAAAAAATTAAGATCGTTTTAGAATTGAGGTTGTGATCAATCTTTTTTAAATGAATAATTAAATTGTTTAGGCCAGATTGGACTGGCTACCTCCAAGAATTTTGCAAAGAGTCGACAAATGAATGTTTTTCTATTAACTTTTCTATCTTGACGCTGCAGGGTAGGGAACGGGACACTCGTGATCTCTATGATTTGTTTGTATTTCTACCTTACAAAAATTAACAAACAAGCGCAGATCTAGAGTGATGGTTAGGGGGTCTGCATGGCCTCGCCTGGAATTTGCAAAAATAGTTTTACATCGACGCCCTTTCAAAACTTATTGATCCGCCAATTTCCTAAGGAAATCCTGAACATGTTGACTTGCATGCCGTGCAAACACAGTACAGCACCAGACAATGTCGAAAAATTTTCAATATACAAATCATTGTTGAACACTGACGGAATTCCTTCTAAATTCAGTTAAAATACGCTTCAGATATCACCAAATAGCTTCATTTTTTCAAATTTTCTCGGGGGGGGGGGCCGTACCCCAACAATAATAAAAAATTGGAAATGGGGGGGATCCCCTCCCATACCCTCCCCCCCCCCAAGTCTGCCTTTCGGGCCTCGCAAGTGATTCCCATCAAAAATTGTATGTGCTCCCTCAGCAATTGGTGTTCTGGATCCGCCCCTGTATCCTTTCATCCCCCCTTGGATCCGCCCTGACTAAAGTGAATTCCACATCAATTCATACATGTATTCCCATTTGGTTCTCCGAATAGCAGGGGAAAATACTTATATTCCCATTTGGTTCTCCGAATAGCAGGGGAAAATACTTATGATAAGAAGGAGAAGAGGAACGAATTGTTCGATGTCAAAGCGAGCCAAGAAGAAAAAAAGAAAGAACTTTTAAAACTGGTAGAACTATAGGCGATCTGAGATGATATTTGCTGACAATCGTATTCGTATTTACTAACTTCTAATACGATAGCCAAGAAAAAGCTGCGAAACACAAAATACGAGCAACATTGTCAGCTCGAATTTCCTTGAATCCTGCATAAGATGACATATGTGCTGTCAGAAGTGTAGAAAACATATAGTATTATAGGTTGACATTTGTTCCACTTGTAAATTTAAAGTTTAAGAAGTTGTACTTTCATCTAGGTGTCGCATTTTTCATCACATTCGCAAATTATGCAAGAATGAACATGATTAAATCATAAATCCGTTCTTTTTCGAAATACAGAGTTACTTCCCATTTATGCAGGTATCTGACGTAAACTTATTGTGAGTCTTTAAATTCATTTAAAAATGTCAAATTTGTAACCATGTTTCCCTGAATTTTACACTTGGTTCCATAGAATATGATGACTCGCAATAACTTGATGTCAGATACCTGCAAAAATGCAGTGGCGGATCCAGCGCCCCCTTTGCCGGGGGGGTCGAGGGGCGAATTTTGCCGATTTTTACTGAAAATGGTCCAAAATATAGGGTTTTTTGAAAAATTTTAGGTCAGTGCTGGGGGGGGGGGAGCCCCCTCCCCCTAAATCCGCCACTGAAATGGGAAGTAACTCTGTGTTTCGAAAAGACCTAATTTATTTTGCTTTACCCACAGGCACAGAATGATTTCAATAGTGCTCCCATTAAAACTACTGAAGGTTTACCTACAACATTAAAATTTCTCTTTCCTATTTTACCTGCACTTTTTACTTGACATACACGTCATGATGCTTATGTATCTGTTTAAGTTTTATGTTCATTTTGCATCACTAGTGTCTTCTTTAGAGATTAGCTTTAGCCTTATTTTTTTCAACCAGTGGCAGATTAAGATGGGGAGCTCAGTTGATCCCACTTTTCACTCAAATATACTTTGATTTTGACTTGGAATCCATGCACAATACTGTATTATGTGCTTAAGTGCTTAAACATTGGATTTTTTGTACCTACCTTCATTCACCATAATACCAAGTCTTAAACTTTTAACTCGCAACACAGATATTTTCAAACTGTCAAAGACTGGAGCTTTCTCTCTGAATATTGTGTTAAAGAATTCCATCACAATCATTATGTTGGAATCAGCCCTTTATAAGTTATTAGTCATACTTCTTGGATTTATTGGGTACATTTTTGGCAAATAATTTTCATTAGCTCTACTGGTCTCAGACCAGTCGAGCTTATGCGATCACCCTTCGTCCGGCCGTCTGTCCGTCTGTCTGTCCGTAAACAATTCTTGTCCGGACAACTCCTCTTAAACTGTTAGAGATAGAAAGTTAATTCTTTTTGCATTTTACTTGGTCCATGGTCTAGTTGTGCACCTGACATTTTGTTTCAGTCCCTGACCCCCAGGGTCTTAGAAAATGGGTGTGGTCATTAAATTCTATGTAATCTTGTCCGGACAACTTTTCTGACACTATAAATGATAGAGACATAATTCTTTTTGCAATATGATGGGTCTGTGGTCTTGTTGTGCACCTGATATTTTGTTTGAGCCCTTGACCCCCAGGGTCTCAGAAATGGGTGTGGTCATTTTCTCCTATATAACTCTATATAATCTTGTGCTCGCAACTCCTCTAACACTATAAATGATGGAGACTTAATTCTTATTGCAATATGATGGGTCTGTGGTCTTGTTGTGCACCTGATATTTTGTTTGAGCCCCTGACCCCCAGGGTCTTAGAAATGGGTGTGGTCATATTTTCCTATATAATGCTATGTAATCTTGCGCTCTCAACTCCTCTGACACTATAAATCATGGAGACTTAATTCTTTATACAATTTGATGGGTTTGTGGTCTAGTTGTTCATCTGATATTTTGTTTGAGCCCCTGACCCCCAGGGTCTTATAAATGGGTGTGGTCATTTTCTCCTATATAACTCTATGTAATCTTGTGCTTGCAACTCCTCTGACACTTTAAATGATGAAGACTTGATTCTTTTTGCAATATGATGGGTCTGTGGTCTAGTTGTGCACCTGATATTTTGTTTGAGCTCCTGACCCCCAGGGTCTTATAAATGGATGTGGTCATTTTCTCCTGTATAACTCTATGTAATCTTGTGCTCGCAACTCCTCTGACACTTTAAATGATAAATACTTATTTCTTTTTGCAATATGATGGGTCTGTGGTCTGGTTGTGCACCTGATATTTTGTTTGAGCCTCTGACCCCCCAGGGTCTTAGAAATGGGTGTGGTCATTTTCTCCTGTATAACTCTATATAATCATGTGCTCGCAACTCATCTGACACTATAAATGATGGAAACTTTATTCTTATTGCAATATGATGGGTCTGTGGTCTTGTTGTGCACCTGATATTTTGTTTGAGCCCCTGACCGCCAGGGTCTTAGAAATGGGTGTGGTCATATTTTCCTATATAATGCTATGTAATCTTGTGCTCTCAACTCCTCTGACACTATAAATCATGGAGACTTAATTCTTTATACAATTTGATGGGTTTGTGGTCTAGTTGTTCATCTGATATTTTGTTTGAGCCCCTGACCCCCAGGGTCATAGAAATGGGTGTGGTAATTTTCTCCTGTATAACTCTATGTAATCTTGTGCCCGCAACTCCTCTGACACTATAAATGATGGAGACTAAATTCTTATTGCAATATGATGGGTCTGTGGTGTAGTTGTGCACCTGATATTTTGTTTTAGCCCTATACCCCCAGGGTCTTTGAAAATGGGTGTGGTAATTTTTGGCCGGATTGCAAAGCCATTCCGGTCTATAGATTGACGATGTCCTTTCCTATATAGTTGTGCTATCTAATTGTTGAAAGCTATTAATGATGGGGAGTTAACTCTTTATCCAATATTATGGATCTGTAGTCTTGATGTGTCATTGATACTTCATTTGAGCTAGCAGCCCTTTGCCCCTAGGATCTTGGAAAATGGGTGTGGCATTCTTTTTTGAAATACTTTTTCTCGGATATTATAATATATATGAGTGCTATGATAGTTGCAGTCTAATGGATATGTTGTTTTGTCATGCTACTTATAATTTGTAAGAGCACCTGCTCCCAGTGGTCTTGGTTTAAAAAAAGAAAGGAAATTGATGTTTTAGAAAAAAAAAAGGAGAGCTACAGTCTCGTCAGAGACTTCTGGTTTCACAGATGTTGATTTCAAACAACATCATATTAATTGTACTTGTGAAATTGCCATAATTTTGTCTTACTTTAGTAACGTTAGTAAGTGAACATATCAATCAGATAGGAAAATTTCATACCAACATCAGAAAGCAAATACTATAGTAATGATCCCTTGTACCCAACATTATTCAAGGATTTTAGAATCTTAAGATACCATGTGTGAAATTGCTTCAATACACGAACTAAGGGCTTAAACAATGTTTGTATAACTTGTGCCCAATTCCCATTTCATGTTTATGGAAATAAAATATGTTTAAACTAAAAACTAAAACACGAACCACTTTTTTTTAAGCCTGTCATTTGACAAGAAGTATTATGGAATGGCAAAGTCTGTCTGTCTGTCTGTCCGTCCATTTATGGAACGCAATAACCTAAATATGCGCCAACGGATTTTATGATATTTGTACATTATGATCAGACTGTGGAGAGGAAGCCGCCTTTCAATTGTCAGATTCATCTGATTTGTTTTTACGGAGTTACGGGACTTATATTTTTTCAATACAGTGAAAATATTCTGAAATAGTTAAAAATTATTTAAAAATCTATTTTTGGGGTGAAATGTTTTTAAAATTTGTATAAATCAAGAAAAAAAGGATGTTGTTTTATATATGTTACGGGGCTTTTTTCCCCTACTGGCAACGCCGAAGGGGACTCTTAATTAGTTTCCTCTCGGTCTGTCTGTCCGTCCGTCCGACTGTCCGATTATCAGTTTTCCAGACTTTTTTCTGCAAGGGATGGAGATATTCAGATGAAATTTGATACACAGCTTGGTCTTGGATAGTTACAGAGCAAGTTTGACTTTCGTCACGCTCGACCTAATTTTTGAGGAGTTATGCCCCTTGATGACTTGGAAAATTCAGTTTTTGTCAGTTTTCTTGACTTTTTCCTGCAACAAAGAGAGATATTCAGGGGAAATTTGATACACAGCTTAGTCTTGGATAGTTACAGAGCAACGTCGACTTTTGTCAAGCTTGACCTATTTTCCGAGGAGTTATGCCCCTTGATGACTTGTACAATGCAGTTTTTGTCAGTTTTCCAGACTTTTTTTCTGCAACAAATAGGTATTCAGGTATAATTTCATATTCGGCTTAGTCTTGGATAGTTACAGAGCAAGTTCGATTTTTGTCAGGCTTGACCTATTCTTTGAATCGATAAAGCAGATAAAACCTCAGAACTGAACTGCCCAGACAGTAAGTTTAATTAAAACTCATGTTTAATTGAAGACAAATTCATAGGCAGAGTTGCAGGACATAAATATATGCCACCAGCAGGGGACTTACATCGCTCAGCGATCAATACATTTTTCATATATATGTAAGAATAAAGAAGTGGTTTTGTAGATTTGAAAAAAATCCTGCAGGAAATTTTTAGAAATACAATTTCCTGCAGGATTTTTATCAGAACATAAAAATCCTGCAGGCATTTTTAATATACAGAAAATTCCTGCGGGAAAAAAAAATCCTGCAGGAATTTCTAAAGAACAAAATTTTTCCCGCAGGATTTTTATTTTTCCCGCAGGATTTTTATTTTTCCCGCAGGAACACTATTTTCAAGATTTTTTAAAGAAAAATTCCTGCGGGAAAATTTTTCTCCCGCAGGAATTTCTTGAAAAAAATTTAAGAAAATATTCCTGCGGGATTTTTTTTCTCCCGCAGGAAAAAAAAAATGCCTGCAGGAATTCATCAATTTCCCGCAGGATTTTGATAATTCCCGCAGGATTTTGATAATTCCCGCAGGATTTTTTTATTTCCCGCAGGATTTTTTTGTAATTAAGGTGAATATCTCAGGTACCAGGTGCGCTACAGGTAAATGAGGTGTGGATTCTGACTAACTCAGGTATCCTCTACGCGATGACACTATTGGATTTGCTGTACGTCCAGGCCCGAGCGGGCGCAAAAATGAACTAGCGTGCAAGTTCATAATTATTTTGCCCACTGTTTACAGTAAAATTTCTTCTTTTAACATCCCTAATTTTAAATTGGATCTCCCTACAATATACTGTATACCAAAACTTCACAAGTCGCCTTACAAGTTTCGATACGAAGCTGAATTCATTCAATCTTTGGTCTCTGAAGGGAAAAGATACTTAGCTTCTGACTTCAACTTCACTTACAGATACATAGACGATGTGCTGTCCATCAAAAATCCAAAATTCACGGATTACCTGAGCAGTAACTATCCTTCGGAGCTTGTAGTAAAAAAAACTACAGAGACAAATAATTCAGCATCCTATTTGGACATAATGTTGTCCTACGACACTGATGGTCACATGAACACCTCACTCTATGACAAACGTGACGACTTCAATTTCAGCATTACAAACTTTCCTTTTCTGACTAGCAACATCCCTTCATCGCCTGCTTATGGCGTGTTCATATCTCAGTTGATACGCTATGCCAGAGCAAGTACCAAATATACGGATTTTGTTCTGAGAGCTAGGCGTCTTTCAGATAAGCTTCTCAGTCAGGGATATGTTTGTGACCGACTAACATCGTCACTGAGGAAGTTCTACGGTCGATATGGGGAACTCGTCATACACTATGATGTCCCACTTTCCAGAATGGTGGATGATATTCTATCATTGACCAGTTGAACCATCCAACCAAAGATTGTACTCTATATCTTCCAAAATGGAAGTAACCGGATGTGACAGTTTTACCGAATTGAAGCGACGGGTGTCGCATGCAAGCAGGAGATGCTTACTCTTCCTGGGCACCTGGTCTCACTCTCATATCGGGAGTTCGCTTCTTTTCATATGGTTTGCTTTGGTTCCTGTTTTATCCTGATTTTGTATGCCTTCGGTTTCTGATTTTCTGGGTTATCGATTTTGTGCTGTAAACAGGGATATGGTCATTATCCATATTTGTCATTGCTTATTCTAGCAACTGCTCAACTACAATTTTGTCTAGAAATCTGACGTCAGCATTCACGGCTATAAAAGAACACGTGGCAAAATACTGCGAAACTGTCATGAACAGGAATGGTTTAAACTTCTTTTGGTCTATTAAAAATTCAGGGGTTGTGATTGACAAAATGAAATCAAGACATTTTGAAGCAAATACGATATCTTTATACGACTTTTCTAATATGTACACCACGCTTCCTCACGACAAAAAATAAATGATCGACTGTCAAAACTCATTAATTGGTGTTTTGATCGAGAGGGGAAAACCTATATTTGTACATCTGTATCGAGGGGTTACTTTTCCGCCACAGATTACAAATCATACAAATCATGGACATGTGGTGACCTGTGTATTGCCTTGTCCTTCCTTTTGGACAATATTTATGTAAGATTTGGTGAGAAACTCTACAAGTACGTTGTATGGATTCTTATGGGTACTAATTGTGCGCCTCTTGTTGCAGATTTATTTTTATACACGTATGAAAAGGAATATATCCAAAATCTTCAAAAGTATAAAAATGTTATTTATCCACAAGAATTGATTCTAAACAAGGCAAACGTTTCAAACACAGAAACACAATTTTTGGACCTAAATATCGAAATTGTTAATGGAGAGATCCATACGAGTGTGTATGACAAAAGAGATGATTTTGGATTTAACATAGTAAATTTCTCCTGGCTTGACGGTGATGTTCCTAGATTACCGTCCTATGGTATCTATATTTCACAGCTCATCCGGTATGCTAGATCATGTACTGATGTTTTGAATTTTCATAGAAGAAATTTACAAATTACCAAGAAGCTTTTGAGACAAGGTTTTCGCTTTCACAAACTAGTAAAGCCTTTCTGAAAATTTTACAAAAATTATTGTCATCTTCTTCTGAAATTTGGACCAATACAGGCAACAGAGTATATTACTTTTGGTATTTCACAACCTGCATTTTATGGTGACATAATTAACAAGATAAGAAGGATCAAAGATAGACAACATCACTATCCAAAATGCGTCAGAATCATCAAAGGCCTTTTATATCGTGGATATGATCCTAATGTCACCAGACGGACACTAGGCTTTGTACTTGACTAATCTACAGTCTTGTACCAGTGCATTCTTAAAACCACCTGTCCTCTCTGAATGTCAGTCGGACTCCTCGGGTGATAACATACATGAGCTCGCTACAGCCGGCAGAGCACGGACTGTATAACGTACGCCCTCTTTTGATATCCATTTATATATTCATCTGTGTTGCTTGGGCCCCTGTGTTTTGCGGTCTTGTTTGTGTGAGGTCATCTTACAGTGAGGAGGTTGTTTTACACCACAATTGTACGTTCTTCGAGACCTCTATGTTGGAGATCTCCTCCCTTCCTCTATGTAATCGGAAAAGTGGGAGGGTTGTGCGCACATAATCCAGGATAACCACACCTGCTTCTTACGTGGCACCGGTTGGTCTCGTTGGTTTATGTGTAGTCCTTTGTGTTTGATACATCTGTGTTTTGCGTTGACGTTCCTTGTCCCTTATGCGTCTCTTTTTGTGCTTTTCTGCTTTGTGTTTTTGCATTGGGTGTTTTGGTGTTTTGCTGTGGGTACTGCAACCTGGTGTTCTTGGAGATCCCTCCATTTGTGATGTACGTAGCAAAGTTACCTGAGCAGACGGAGCTATTTTAATCAAGCGAATGAGACGATTCAAATAAGTTTTAGTATAGATAGACTATGGATTACATGCATTAGTAATTAGAGTGAAATAATCATTACCTGTAATTTTTATAGATTATATAAACTGGCCAGAAGTATACTCTTTTGATAACGTGGGTGAAAATAAACCCCGTCCGGTCAGTTCAGTTTAATACCCCAACGCTCAAGCTGTTTACCTGCGATTTTTGACAGCCATCAGAGCCATTAATTAATAAACACAAATTCCACAACAAAGGGCAACTGTTTAAAAAAAATTATATACATTTATCTACATAATAACGCAGACATATCTTGCATTGTTTACAATGATAAACGTCTTTAAATTCAATAGCATCATTTAAAATCTGATAAATTTACAGCATGGACCAGAAGTCATTGATGAAAAGTTTCTTCGCTGGAAACTGAATGGAATATTTTCTCACTATTTTATATATTGTTTTCATTTTCCTGCATGATCATCGACGGCGGGTGTGGCTAGTCAACAGGGGATGCTTACTCCTCCCGGGCAGCTGGTCCCACCTCTAGATTGTTAGGGGTCCGTCGATGCTCAATTTGGTGCTCTATTGTGAATGCTGTTGAGATTATCGTCAGGATCTTCTTTAACCCATTCCTATTCTACAGCTTTTTTTTTTAGCATTTTAAGGAAATAAAATTTTAAACATGAATTTTTTTTTATTTTTTATCATTTTACATACCTGTGAACTTTGAATTATTCAAAAGAGGGATATCCCCCTATTTGGCAGTTGCCAAAGGGGGAGATAGCGCGTGAACCAATTTCGCGACATTTTTTTATAAATTGCAACATGTGCAAATCACCTTTCTTAGAAAAAGTATAAACAATGACAAATATTTCCATTATACATAATTGTGTTTTTATTACTTCTTGTTCTGCAATTGTTCATTGTACATGAGTACAGCACTTTTTGCTGTGGCAAGTAGGTCTTTTTCTGGTGAGAAGTCAATACAAGAGGTAGTCTGATTTATCTATACATTCATGACTGAACTAATAGTGTAATTTGATATCTCAGACCTTGAGTCAGTCTGTATCTTTTTTAACATTGAAAATGCCCTCTCAGCATCTGCATTAGAAATGGGCAGATTTAAAAGAGCTTTTGTCAGCTCACACAAGATTCCGAATCTACAATTGTCACTGAATGGTTCCTTTATTTGGTGTAAGGCTCCCAATAATTTGTATGCCTTCTCAGAAGCTGGCAGCTCTACTTCATAGAACTTTCTCACTGAGCTGTGTAAGAGAGTGAAAAAAGTTAGATATGCATAAAGAAGCACTAAACATAAAATGAAAAAAATTGTATTATTTTGTCGACAAATTATACTCACTTAAAGAAAGTTTGAACTTTGATTGGATCCAATTCACCTTCCATCTTGAATAGATAAGCCCTAGTCTCAAGGCCAACAGCCAATTTGTCATCTGTATGTCGTTAGCCTCTGTCCATGAATGGAACTTGAGTGATATCAACATGTATGCAAATCTCACTGGACAGCACAAATTTGGACAAAATCTTTCTCAGCAATCTTGTCATCTCACCATGAAGGATCCCTATCTTGGCTGCATCTGCCTATCAAATAAAAAAACATAGATATTTATGTAGTAGAGTTATACATAATCTTCTTCATTTTGTGGAGGATGTTTTCTTGAATTTATATGTGAGGGAAAAAAGATGTATATTACCTGACAAGCCACATTGAATTCATTGAGAAGCTGTA
This sequence comes from Pinctada imbricata, assembly GCA_033119305.1. NCBI lineage: Eukaryota > Metazoa > Mollusca > Bivalvia > Pterioida > Pteriidae > Pinctada > Pinctada imbricata. The sequence continues at coordinate 33,523,661 of VSWD01000012.1, read as the reverse complement.
AAATGAAGGCCAAGACGTGGAAGTAGAGCTTCACAACTGGGTTGTTCAAGTTTTCAGAAATCGTCTCGACTTTACCCCATAGCTTTTCAAAGCATCCCACTGATGTAAGGTCCTGCCAACAACTTTCTCCAGAGAAGGCCATATTGTGGAAACATGCTTCAATATCTTCATGTGATCAATATCCACAAAGTCTACAAATGTGGAGTACTCCTCCTTTCTCTGTAATGAAAATGTGTATATATCATATTTCATCATTCATATAGAACGTGTACATATTCATATTTCTTATAATAATTCAACTACCTTAACAACAAGGTGCATGTATAATTCTAATAGAATTATATCTGTTCTGAAAATGATAAAATATATCAATGACAATTTCATTTAAGGGGACAGTTAGCTCATTCGCTCCAGCAACTCAACACAAATTTGCTTAATGGAAAAACCAATGTCCATCAGATGAGGCTGTATAGCCCTTATCCTGCTGACAACAGAATTGTTACTTCAATACGCTGCAGTTGTCTGACATAAAACCCGTCACATTCTGCCATGGTATTTTGCTTATGTTTACTCCTTTCGGGCACCTGGTCCCACCTCTGACTTGGTAGGGGTCCGTCGATGCTCAATAAGTGCTCTATTGTGCTGTTTAGATCATCGTCAGGATCTTCTTTAACTCATTTGTGTCACACTAATGCCCTTTGCCGTGTGGAGCTCGTGGAAAAGTTCCCCGCGAGGGGTCTGACAGTAAGTGTTTTGAATATTTCCCCTGACATTGTCGCCATAACACTTTCTATATAGAGATAATCTCAGACAGTAAATGTATTGTTTTATTTTCGTGCGTGAACATCGACGGCGGGTGCGGCTAGCCAACAGGTGATGCTTACTCCTCCCGGGCACCTGGTCCCACCTCTGGCTGTCTAGGGGTCCGTCGATGCTCAATAAATGCTCTATGATGAATGCTGTTGAGATTATCGTCAGGATCTTCTAAAACTAATTTGTAGGAACTAAAAATATTCGATGCATATGTTTATGATAAATCTGATTCAAAAATAAATATATCTTGGAATTTACATTAATTTTCAAATGTAATAAACATTTTGTCTCAAATTTTCTCACCTGAAGCACTTGTCTAATGCATCAAAAAGATTACAGAATATGCCAATATTAACAACAGGCATGTCTAGGAATCTGGTCACTCAGACTGCATATCATCATCATATATGCGTACCAATATAAAAAAGTACTTTGATGCACCCGGTCATTGCTTTCATCGCATAGAATAGAGAATGGGGTTTTTTGACAGAGTTTCACCAGTTTTTCGTGGAGATAAGGGGCAAATGGTTGTTTTACAATTTGAGTGCATTTTGTCCTCTTACAAGCAAAGGACTAAGTGCGGTAACCTCTAACATCAGCTCTATAATATCTACAAAAATGCTTTAGATAAACGAATTATTAATTATATTTTTTTGCAATGTTGAATGTCTGAGAAAATATGGCATCATCATTTTGATACCTCTTAACATCACGCGCGTGATGTATGACGTCATGTTCTGACGTAGTTTGCCCTAAATGGCGCAAAACCATAGAAAAGCATCGTATTTTACACACAAATCTTCAAAATTCATCTACACTCCAAGAAATATTTAATGCAAATTAAAAGACCGATCAAAAACCCATCGATTGGTACAAAAATTATCATGGGCAAGGCCTGGATCATGACTTAATTTCATAGATTTGTGTCTTTCGCTCATTTATTGATATCTTCAATGATCTCAACAATTTTAGACGTTCTGAGCGACGTATTGTTCAGTATAGGACTGTGAAATCAAAACAGGCTTTCCTTATTTGGATTTACCATACATTTGACATTTTATTAATTAGAATATTATGGATATAGGAAAAACTTTAAAAAAGGGCCAAAATGGCAGGTTACCGCACCTTCTCCTTTGTCAGCTATCTTGCTGTCAGAAAACATTTTTAGCACAAATCAGTAAAGTGATCTGCAACTGAGAATGAGAGGTTATGCTCCACAACAAAGTTATTGAATAATGTTTCTGACCTAATTACTTGGCGCTGTAATAACTGACTTGCCGAAGACTCATAAAAATCTCCAATCTTTTGTCCCTCCATTTTGCCTTCTTATGATTATCTGTTAGTGATTGTCTTTTCACATCATAAAGCCAGATTTCACACTAAAATTGGTTTTGCAGACAACAAAGTAGCTATGTCGGGCGAGACTGAACTTTCCCTAATCCATTTATGCAATTCAGTCTAATCTTTCTGATGCCTGCACATGTATTTCTTTTTCTTTAAAACGGTTTCAGCTGACGCAGATAAAGATCGTTTTCTAGTGTTACCTTCCATAGTTTAATCCCGTATGTCAGAAATAAACATTAAAGAAGAACCTAACCGTTATTCGGTCTCAAAGTCGAAAAGGCAAGGCAAAATCGTGAGAATTCCCATCGAATAGTTGCAAACCCCGGAATGAACAACATTCCGAAGTGAGACCAGGTGACCGGGGATAGTCAGCGTCTCCTGATTGCATGCAACACCCGGCGCAACAGCTCCATGGAAACGTGCATGTCTGGTCCATGCTGTAAATTTATCTGTTCTTAAATGATGCTATTGAATTTAAAGACGTTTAACATTTCAACTACTTGGTGAGTGTCACTGCTGGTGGACCAAGAGTCCCCGAGGGCACGTGTAGCCAAGTTCGATCAACTTCGGTTGATCGTCTGTCTCTTTAACGCATTTGAAATTTTCTGTTACAAAATCTCTGGAAATTTCTAAAACGTGGGTCCTGTAGCATCATATCCCACCCATTCTGCTACGTCTTTTGGTACATTTTGGACATAATACGTTTCATACTTTTTGGCCATATTACATTGTTTAGACTGAGGATCACTGACGAGGGTTTAGTACCCGAAACGTGCATGTCTGGTCCATGCTGTAAATTTATCAGGTTTTAAATGATGCTATTGAATTTAAAGACGTTTAACATTACACCGTTTGTTACGAAAGTGCGGAATCCATCCTCCTATGTAAATTTAATCGAAAAATATGCCGAAAAACTTCAATTTTTCCGATTTCTAAAGTTGAGCTGAGCGAACAACTAGGGTACGGCTCTTGATAAACAGTTTGATCTTGCTTTACATTAATCTACTTCATTCTTTCATTTGAACACGATGAATAAAATACAAAACATTACGAAAGGTGTCAGTTAAACTATTTATCATCTTTAATATTTTATTGTACAAGAAAACAACAGCCTTTCATGAGGTCACATCATCCATAAAGAGGATAAAATATGTATCAAAGATGATAGCAATGCAGATTTACATTTGTATATACATAATTATATGACTTTAATGAATACATGGAGTCGACGTCGTTTGACTAAATTGTATATGCCGAAGCAGTGGAAAAACTTGCTGCTTTCGACATCATTACTTAAAATTGTAAGTGCAATGTACTGATTATGAAACAGTTGTTTGAATCATCTATACAGGCCAAAACTAAACTCAGTAAAAATACATTATTATTGTATAGAAAATAAAGGAAATCAGTCTAGTAACCATGTACATGTCTTCACAAGGTTTATGTAGAACAGTAGAGGACAAACGTATAAATGTAGTTTTTACAAAGTGGTTCCTGTGCAGCAAAGCTGCTAATGTTACCATGATCAAAAATATTCGTTCCTTGTCTGTTTTTATCATTTTAGAAGGAGCTTTATTTAGAATTGATGCATCTTTTTATCCATATCGATAGCACTGATTTATCCATATCGATATGTACTGATTTATCCATTATCAATATGTACTGATTTATCCATATGTAGTGATCGTTGCATTCAAACAGAATATCTCCTCTTTCTTCTCGTTTTCAGCTCTTGCATAAATAATGAAGGTGCCCTGTAAATAAATACGTTTTCGTTAATATGTTAGATAAATAATCTCGATGAATATAAGCTGCAGGGGGGTGTTGTTTCATGAATATAGTATGAGATAGATAATCATTCGAGATATAAAATACAAATATTTAAAAAAAATCTGTAGCATACAATTTTACGAAGTCTGAAAGACTTACGTCTGGAATTTGATAAGAATATGGACTGAGGTCCATTTGCCCATTCGCTTTCACTGGCGCTGAAAGTAAAAAAACGAAATTATTACCTTAAGAGTTAGAGGCACTTCTAATTTGGAGAAAAAATCGGACACTTTTTTGTGTATTTTTTTAAAATTTGCTTTTAATTATTGATTCTGCATGCAATATTTCGTCAATGATTGTGATCTAATGACCTACAAATAAGCTACAAGTTCTATAAATCGTGTGATGGATAAATCAGAACATTTCACTGTAAATACCCATAGACAAAATGAATGCCCTTGATTTTAAGAACACACTATTCGTACTCAGATAAATAAATAAACATTCTAGTGAAATTATTTGCAATATTTCCGAGTACAGTACTAGAATGATACATGTATAAGGTTCATGTACGTGTACCTTGTCTGATCTATGATGTAAAGTTGTCTGCTCTAAAATGATGCTGATAAATTTGAAGCCGTAAAACATTACTGTATCCTATCAAATTCCAGCGGCTATGAACATGTTTTGTTTAATAATGGTCTTTAAATGTTCAAATTTGTCGCGTTGGCAACATGGAGGACATTCCAACATATCAATATAGTATTCAATGGTTTTACATGATCCCATATAATAACATCTTACATAATTCTAAGAAAGGAGGGGATCTCAAACAAGACTCGGTTGCAGCACCAACAGCAACACACCAGACACCCTTAGTGAAAATACAGAGAAGATACACATAGCAAGAGACGAGGAACAGCAAACGAGACATCAAATATCGAACACAAAAGACAGCACATAAACCGACGAGACCCATCGTGTGTTGAGTTTTACTCAAGAAATTGTGAGCTTTCTTGAATATTGAGAAAATAAACATTGACATCTATCCTTTATATATTCCATGCATAAATTATCATGATAGAGAAATATTTCCCAAATATTTTTCAAATTCAATCACAAAATTAATATAAGGAATTGTAGTATTCTATGTGCCGATATTCGACCCTTCTATAGTCTTTGTAATGTGCGTTTCGTTGTATGTTTTTTCAGACCATATAAATCTTTCAGATCATGAATAAGAGGCGAAAGTATAGGTAAATTAAGGTAGCTCGTACCTCTGGAAGTGAGAGCTTATGTTCGTCTTATTGATTTTCGTGCTTATCTTCTTTGAACCTTTTATAAAAACTTTCCAAATAGACCCTAGATTGCAGAGATATCTTTATCGTCTATAAATTCGAATTGAATAACTTAAACATAACACCTTACGGAAAATCCAAAAATTCACATTTTAACATCGTAGAAACATTTCTTATAATGCCCCGGAATCAAAGATAGGGGGCATATAGTTTTTGGCCTGTCCGTCTGTTTGTTCGTCCGAAAAACTTTAACATTGGACATTCCTTTTGTATTGGAGGTGATATGGCTTTCATATTTCACATGTGCATTCCTTGTGACAAGACTTTTCCATTGATACCAAAAATTTTGACCTCGTGACCTTTGACCTACTTTTCAAAAACTATAACATTGGACATAACTTTCGAATGGGAAGTGATAGGGCTTTCATATTTCACATGTGTATTCCTTGAGACAAGACCTTTCCATTTGTACCATTTTTTTTTTACCTCGTGACCTTGACCTTTGACCTACTTAAAAAAATCATTTGGCATAACTTTTGAATGGTAAGTGATAAGGCTTTGATATTTCACATGTATATTCCTTGTGACAAGACCTTTTCATTGATACCAAAAGTTTTGATCTCGCGACCTCGATCGTGACCTTTGACTTACTTTTCAAAAACTTTAACATTGGGCATGACTTTTGAATCGTTAGTGATAGACCTTTCATATTTCACATGTTTATTTCTTGTGACATGACCTTTCCATTGATACCAAAAGTTTTGACCTCGCGACCTAGACCTTTGGCGTACTTTTCAAAAACTTTAACATTGAGCATAACTTTTGAATGATAAGTGATAGGGATTTCATATTTCCCAAGTCTATTCATTATGTGGAGGCCTTTCTATTGATACCCAAAATTTTGAACTTGACTTTGACCTTTGACCTACTTAACAAAAACTTTTGGAATAACTTTTGAATGGTTAGTGATAGGGCTTTGATATTTCACAATGGTATTCCTTGTCACAAGATTTTTTTTAATCGATACAAAAAAATTTAACACAGTGACCCTGACCTTGACCTTTCACATATATGTACTTAACAGAAAATTGTATTTAACTAACAAAAATGCCACCGGGGGCATTCGTGTTTCACAAACACAGGCTTTTATTTTAACCAGAAATGTATTTGAAACTTGTATTAGCGTTACCCAATGTGCAATAATATAAAAAAGAAAATACGGGATATCCATAGATAATTCTCACCCAATTTGGATCAGGAGTACAATCTACCTTAGAATAGAAGAATTGAAAGAACGTTGAAACTTTATTATGTCCTCTTTGAAATTTACATCTTCATAAGTATATCTGTCAATAATATCACATTCAACAAACTATCTACAATGATGATAAAATTGAAAGTAAAATTCATGAAGTTCGGTTGTTACATGCAAGCAGGAGATGGTTAATCTTCCTGGGTATCTGGTCTCACTTCCATATCGTGAGTTCGCATCTTTTCATATGGTGGAGGTTTTTGTTTGTTTGCTTTGGTTCCTGTTTTATCCTGATTTTGTATGCCTTCGGTTTCTTATTTTCTTAATTATCGATTTTTTGCTGTATGCAGGGATATGGTCATTATCCATATTTGTCATTGAAAGCAAAGCAAAAACAGATCAAATAATTCATTTGACTTACTTCCTGCTTGGATTGGACAACTGAGTTTGAAGGTTTTTGGTAACTTTTCAGCAAGTTGTTGGCAAGACATGATTTTGTTGAATTCAGCAAATGGTTTTGGGTGGCCAGGAAGGAAAGCTTGCAAAGAGGCATTTATAGTGCCAGCTTCTACCGCTGAAATAAAGCAAGACTTGATAAAAGTTTTTCTTTAGCTGTTTTGTTAAAAATAAGTTCTTAGAGGTCTAAAGAAAAGGGAAAAGTGAAAGTCGACATTTTCTATTCTATCCGCAGATAATTGTTTTACACGTAAATGGCAGAGTAAGCCAACATGTAAAGTCCCTGTTGTAAGCGGGAATTCATATCGGGTCATCTAAAAATAAGTAGAAAGGTTATTGAACATGTGCTTCTCAACCTATGACCTTGGTCAAAGAGACTGACACACCCCTGGGATCTATACGTAACAAATCAGATCCGGATAAGGTCTAACCTATAAATCTATTCTAATCTGGACTTATTACCTAGGTTTAAGGTCATTACACAACATTGAGTCCTCCTTACGTGCATAATATGTGCAATATTAATGCAGAGGGGAAAGAGTACAAGATTTAAGCTTCTAAGACGTGTACTATTATGACCTAGCTTTGGCATTGGTTCAAATGAGATAAAGAAGATCCTGACGACAATCTCATTTGAACCCACAATAGAGAACCAAATTGAGCATCGACGGACTCCTAGAGAGCTAAAGATAGGACCAGGTGTCCGTGAGGAGTAAGCATCCCCTGTTTGGCTAGCCCCATCCGCCGTCGATGTTCATGCACGAAAATAAAAACGAAATCTACAAAATATGCACTGTCTTGGGTTATATCTATATCGAAAAAGCTATTGTTATCATGTCAGGAAACACTTACTGTCAAACTGTCAAAATCATGATACGCTCTCAGTTCATAAGTAGGTCCTAGGAAAATACTATTTAAATCCATGCATATAAAAAGAAAATATGGATTGGACAAGTTTTGAAGGAGACTGACGGACGGACGGACAAGGCAATTCTTACTCCGATGTTTTGCTTGAACCGAGTCTTGTTAGAGATCCCCTCCAGAATGGATAAACAAATACGTATAATACATAAAGTGTATTTTTACATTATAATAACTCATTATGTATAATAAAGTGCATCTTTATATCAATACTCATTATGTAAAATAAAGTGCATTTTATATTATGCATTTTTAACATTATAACTCATTATGTCATGTAAAGTGCATTTTTTACATTATAACTCGTTATGTAATATTAAGTGCATCTTTATATCATAACTCATATTGTAATATAAAAAGCATTATTATATAGCTCATAATTGAATATTTAGTGCATCTTTATATCATAACTCATAATGAATTAAATAGTGTGCATTTTTAACATTATAAATCATTATGTAATATTAAGTGCATCTTAATATCATAACTTATAATGTAATATAGAGTGCATTATATATTTTAATTCATTATGTAATATATAGTGCATATTTATAATAAAATACTAATAATGTGATATAAAGTTCATTTTTATATTATAACTCATCATGTGATATAGAATGCATTTTTACATTATAACTCATAATGTAATATATAGTGCATCTTTATATTATAACTCATAATGCAATGAATTTACATATAAATAAGTTTTATGTAGCTACGTACGTACGACTGCATCAACAGTAACCGTGACGGATCCACTGATATTGACATCCTTTGGTGTCCAAGTTATTTCCATCTTCGACTTCTTGTCCGTCATGCCTGAAGAGATGAAAAAGAGAACTTAATTGAAAATGAAACAAACAGGTTCATTTTACATGTAACTTGATACTTAAGCTTTATGACATCAGTTGGGATCAAACAATTGTTGGATTTGTTCTCAAAACTCAAAACCATCTAATAATCAATCAATTATAAAATAAAAACAAATAGATTAAAAAAAATTCATGTCCTCCTGTTTGTGTAACATTTGAACGACTTTTGTTAAGACTTCGGAACGACTTTTGTTAAGACTTCGGAACGACTTTTGTTAAGACTTCGGAACGACTTTTGTTATTTGTTAAAACTTTGGTACGACTTTTGTTAAGACTTCGGAACGACTTTTGTTAATCGTTCGAATGACTTTTTTGTAATTGTTTATACGATATTAGTAACATTTGAACGACTTTTGTTAGTTGAATGGTCGACTTTTGTTAATAGGTCGAATGGGTTTTGTAACGTTTGAACGACTGTAGTAACTAATTTGATCGACTTTTGTAACGTTTTACTGATGTTTGAAAATCGTTTGAACAACATTTAATCTTTCAAACATATTTTTTACGATTTTATCTTGATTGAATGGCTTTCCATTTGTTTGAACGAGTGATTAAGTCATTCCAATGACTTCTTTGAGTCATTTGAACAAGATAGTTACATGTAGTCGTTAAAACAACGAACTTCATAACTTGTTTGTTAAAACGACTTTTTTTCTTATTTGAACTACATTTCATCTCATTTGAATGACTTTTAAACTCATTTGAATAACTCTTTATCATCTTTGAAAGACTGTTTAAATTCACGTTTTCTTTCCCAAAGAAATTACACTAATAAACTTTTGCCGATCGGTTATTCATATTCTTAGAGTAAGCTATTACATGCAGCTGAATGGAAAAAAATCGTACAGTTTATTACGTGTCCAGGGCCTGGATCCGGATTGGTTATAGCTTTCAGTAACTTGAAACCGCCCTGTCTTGCGCGAAATGGCCAATCCTGACCCTCATGACGATTCCGGAAACGCAGCACCGTATCCGATCTGTATTCTATATGCACTGTTTCATCTACATCTTTCCATATTTCTGTTCCGGCTAGAACCGACACAATGCATACCACTAATAAACCGAAGGATGATTTCCCCATAGTTCGTTCTAATAATTATGCTGAAAAAGAAATAAGAAAAAAAAACTGAATCGAATAATAAATGGAAGAAATGAGAAGCAAATAATTAGCATATGTTTTTAAGTATAATAATTTTCACTCACAAATTCAAACGAATTGGCATAAAAAAGTTGACCAAAGATTCATCCAACCAAAGATTATACTTTATTTCTTCCAAAATGGAAGTAACCGGATGTGACAATTCTACCGAATTGTCGCGACGGGTGTTGCATGCAAGCAGGAGATGCTGACTCTTCCTCGGCACCTGGTCTCAGTGAGACTCACTCCCATATCGGGAGTTCGCTTCTTTTCATGTGGTGGAGGGTTTTGTTTGTTTGCTTTCAGTTGGTTCCTGTATTGTCCTGATTTTGTATGCATTCGGTATATTATTTTCTGAATTATCGGATATGGTCATTATCCATATTTGTTACTGAAATAGCTAAAAAATTAAAAATAAAAACTTTTAGCCTTTGAGACAAAGTGATAGAATTAATATACTCTAAGGGTAAATCAGAATAACAATTGTTTAGAAACGACATAGTACAATGTCTGTAATTATTTTGTCCCTGTTAGTTAGATATCCTGAGAAATACTTATGAAGAGAAGTGTGAAATTACAATTCACGTATAATGAATGTGTGAGAATTTTAAATTATACCCAAGTCAATATGCTTCCAATTTCAATTCATTACCCGAACTTTGATACTGTCTGTGTGTGCGTGTGGGTTTGAGGGTGAGGGGGAAGGGGGCTGACGGGAGTTTACCTTTCGGAACATAACCGGGACGTGAAACAAAATATTTCATTGCAATAACCTTACTGTAATTTCACGTGATGAAATGAACGAACCGGTGAAGAATTCACAAGTGGTTTCCTCATTATGTTTAAATTTTGAGGATCTAACTTAGTAACAATAAAATCGAGGCCGGGTCATGCGATATCGGGATAATTTAAAATGCATTGAGCGCAGTGACAATTTAAACTTCCTTGTTTGTAGATCAATGTTAAATTTCACCATTATTCCTCTACTTTGTGACTCACCTATTTGTTTATTTTTAGGGGGGGAGGGGCTCAGAATATTTGTTCACTGTGCAATTTGTAATATGAAATTTAGGGGGGGGGGGGAGGGTAGAGTTACACAAACATAGCACCGTGTGTACATATATTCTCGACACGGCTTCCGCTCCACTTTTAATCATACATTACTGGAGTAAGACATGGCTTGGAAAAAATAAGACAAAAAATCTGTGAATTTTAAGTCTATATTTTAACAAAGATACAAAGAAATGTTATTAATGACTTGTCAAGCTGCATTTTAACGTAAAAAAATATATCGTCAACGGATAAGTCATTATAGAAGCTCCGTGTAAAACTTTTCAACATTCTCTTGGTAGTTAGCATAATAATAAAATTCAACATGACTGACACCTTCCTATGCCTATGTTACATTTAAAAAATAAACCATGTTACGAACAAGAAAGAATATATGATCATAATGTATATAAACTTTACATACCTGCTCAGGCACACAACGTTTGGTCTGTGATGTTTACCGACAGTATTAAACTTCTTCCTCCTAAGCCGGAAGAGAATTCATGTGATTTCATTAATGATATCATGGTACCCTTAAATTTAAACATTATCGAAAAAGGAAGTAATAGAGTAGAATATAATACACATTCGCCATGTCTGGGGAATCATGCGCTTTCTGACTAAGGACTTCCTGTTATCCTAAATTCAATACAATCAAAGGCACTAATTAAGTTGTGAAATTGATATATAGTATATTTGATGGCAGTCGCGTTTGTAGAGAAACCAAATTGTTTGAAATACCGGACATCTTAAAATACAACGAAAAAATTAATCAACATGTGCCCTTTTACGATATGACCAAAATTGTTACGAATGATCCCCTTTTTGCATTATCTTAGGACCCCCCCCCCCCCAAAAAAAAAATATTAAAAAAAGATAAATTTTAGCCCCCAAAATGTTTTCTGAATTATCTGGACTCTTTATGCACAGCTACGTATGTAAGATACAATCATTTGATGGTAAGGAGGGGGCAGTGAGACATACAAACATATATGAATAGAAAGAAAAGATATAAAACAATACATATGAAATATTTGTTTATTTAGATGTCAAATATTAGATTTATGAGTTATAAGATAATATTAGCCGCTGTCTCCTCTCCCTCAAAGAAATAAAAGATGTATATTTTGAAATAGATAAATAAACGGCTGCTTAATTGTTTTATAAGTTCAAGTCCAGTTAAACTAGTCGAGGTCACAAGGTTGAACAAACGAAATATTTTGTGGGAACGAAATATTATTTTGAGGGAACCAAATACTATTTCGAGGGAATGAAATAATTATTTCGTGGGAAAGATATAATTTATGTCTCTACGCATGCGTACACATGTCAAAGTTATAGATATCAAAATGGAAGCCGTCGAAATTTTTGCTATAAAGGCATCATATGAAATAGGGGTCCGACATCGAAGTTTATATAGGGCATATCGGAATCACCCTGCATGTCTGATTAAAAAGTGAAACAGAGACTTGAATTCTCTCTTTCTATGAAAGTACATTTTGTAAACATGATTGTTGAGCGAGTGACCTTTCGACCTTGACCATGTATTTAGTATTCAAATAATTGAAATTAAAACAGATTTCTTTCATACTCCTCGTATTTATTCACACATCCCAATTAAAGAGTACTACATTTTTTAACTATGAATTCTGATCTTCAAGGACTTTGACTTGGATCTTAAACTATCATATGTATAATCTATAGTTGTAATTGAAAATGTACATTAATACAGAAGTCTGCACATACTAAAAAGGGAGAATTATTTCGTTCCCGCGAAATGTTATTTCGCTTCCACGAAATATTATTTTGCTCCCTTGAAATATTATTTCATTCCCACGATATATTATTTCGCTCCCTGGAAATGTTATAATTTCCTTGCCACGAAATATTATTTCGTTTCCACGAAATTCTATTTCGTTTTCACGAAATATTATTTTGTTCCCTCGAAATAGTATTTCGTTGCCCCGTAAATATTATTTCGCTCCCTGAAAATGTTATAATTTCGTTGCCACGAAATATTATTTTGTTCCCACGAAATATTACTTCGTTACCTCGAAATATGATTTCATTCCCTCGAAATACTATTTCGTTCCCTCGAAATAATCTTATTTTTACACGGTCCTTTAAGGCCACCGTAGATATTCCTTTCACCCTTAGACAATTTTCATATTTTCTTCTTCCGCGCTTAAACATAATTTATAAAGACTGAACTGAGGAAGTGAATATTCATCTCGTTTCTACTTGATGCATCATTGTGCGATTTATAATCATGATACATTTTGTACAGTCATGTAATAGGGGAATTCCTTGTTGCATGAGCTGTAATATCTCATTAGAATTTAATTCATTAAAAGCAGGAAGGTAATTTCATGTATATATCGAGTAGTTTTCAAAATTCCTATCACATTATGATACCTAATAATCATACATATTTGTATTCTGAAAAACAAATGAATGTCTCAAAAAAAAAAAACAAGTTTAGACTTGAGCAATTGTCAATATTGAAATATATGTGCTATAGTACCAATTTTATTGTACTAGACACGTGTTTCTGATATTGAATCCTCGTCAGTAGTACTTTAAATGTTAACAAAGTGAATTTTCCTGGCACCGTCTACAACATAGACCTTTAATTTTCTTTTAAACTTTTCCCAACAGTGTGTTTCACAGTACACATTTCATATACAACCATGCTACAGTGTATATTACAAGTACAGTGTAAAGTAGCGGTAGCAAATCCTGGATATCCAGATAAACGGTGAAAGCCCTCGTACGTAAAGCTAAACGAAAGGAGAGGGGGAGGTGGAGTATTATTTCCTTTACCAGAAGAGAACTTTGGATCTTTTCAGAATACTACGCTTAGGGCAGGCCAATTTGACTGTAGAAAGAAACAATCATTATGTACTCGTCATATCTTCAACTTTGAGTTCAAAGGAGGAGGGCGGTTTCTGGATGTGGTGTACGTGCATGTGCGCGCGAGTGTTGTTTGTGAACATCGACGACGGGTGCGGCTAGCCAAAAGGGGATGCTTACTCCTCCCGGTTACCTGGTACCACCTCTAGCTCGCTAGAGGTCCATCGATGCTCAATTTTGTGTTCTATTGTTAGTGTTGTTGAGATTATCGTCAGGATCTTCTGTAACTCATTTCGGATGCTTCACCTATGAATATTTCAAGATTTTCACATCTTAAATTTTACGACCATGTTTGAGAGTTTTAAATGTGTTCATATATTGTCCCTCGCATCCATGAAAGAACGGGACAACAAATCCCGTTCTTCTGTCCATCCGTTTTTCAATCATTAATACTTTAATCTTCGATATTTTGCTTGGCTGGTGATAGGGATGTCGATTGCTTTCAAAACTTCCAAGAGTATATCTTATGATACGACCTAATAAAAGTATTCTTTCAATTTAAAAAAGTTTTAATCTTTTGACCTTTACCTTTGATTTTGTCCTTTTTTTGTGTCAGACATCAATCGTCAAACTCAATTTATTGAATTTAATACTTGTCTGATTAGAGGTAATTATCAGGGGAAGGGGGGGGGGGGGGTTAAACATAGATGATGTATATTCGAATCGATTCTCACTTCCTTGTTATTCATGAGATCGTGGCCAATTTACATTGACAAATAATGCTACCCGAATGTTCTATGTAAAAATTTAATATTTTTGGATTATTAAAAATACTCTTCCCCTAAAAACCCTGGTTAGATGAACATGTAACTATGAATAATCAATGTAAATCATTTCCTTCCCGGGGCCCTGTTCGAATTATTTTATACTATATGTGTATGTGTTAAGGAGTGTCACTGATTATTTCATGAAAGAGAATGATAGCATATATTCCCTTACAGATATTTTGTTTCTCTTCCTATACCCAGCAAAAGAGAAAATAAAAGCTGTGTTTGTGAAAAACGAATGCACCCGTCCGCATCTCCGTCACTATTAATACCATTTTCTGTTCATTCGATCAAAGGTCAATAAAAGCCATATCACTTACTCTTCAAAAGGTGTGCTCAAGGTTTAAGTTTTTGTGAATTGGGTCAAAGGTCAAAGTCAAGGTTACAAGGTAAAAAAAAAAAATGGTATCAATGGAAAGACCTTTTCACAAGGAATACATATGTAAAATATGAAATCCCAAGGTCTTGTCAAAAGGAACACGGTTGTGAAATATCACTTACCATTCAAAAATTATGCCCAATGTTAAAGTGTCTGTTTCGGACAAACAGACGGACAGACCAACAACTATATGCCTCCCAATCTTTGATTCCGGAGGCATCAAAATAAAAAAATATCAGAACATAAGTCAATCGAGTTGAAACAAAGTTAAATTAATATAAATTCTAATATAGCTTGCGATTTTCTCCCTATATGTGCTATAGAGCCCGCCCGTGGTCTTTTTTCCAACTTATTCATGGACAGATAAGTCACGCCTGCTCACGCGCATACTCTCACGCGCGGCTCGGTGATAATTTGATTGGTACATGCGACTCGGGGAATTACTGGGCAATAAACCACGGCTAGCTAATTGTTATTTCTTAAATAAATCTTGTATTACAAAAATGTATTAAGCATGCGTTAGATCATATGCTGATATTGTAAAGTCAGTTTTCATTGACGTCTACTGTGAAATGTACTGTTTTAACCGAAATAAAAGATGTAATGAAGTAGTAAGTAATTTCATGCCCCGGTGGTCGTATCCAATTTTACTTTCTAATTATATGTTTGTAGCTAAAATCGTCAAAAAGCTTCTGGTTAGACCCATTACTATGATTACAGATCCAGAAAACATTATTTTCTCTTGTAATTTCCATATTGGATTACCATCATTATAATAGTTTAGTTTTTGGATTGCACTATTACTCATCTGCCTTGTATTTATCAATTTAATTCCCGGAAGACTCTCTTAACTCGATGATAATACAATTCGGTGTGTCTAAGGGTACTATCATTTGATCCTGAGGGGTAGGTGGCTGGCACTTTTTGGAAATATAAATATCCTGACCCAGAATTTGTGGAAAACAAATAATATGATCCTTTTGGTAGCAGAAAACAAATATTCTGGCTCACATTTCTTTAAATTCAGAATGCTTGTCAAGAAGTTAAAAATAAGTATTGTGACCTTGACATTATGGTAAATAAATAATCTGGCCGGCTCTGAGTTGAAAATAAATAATCTGGCCCGAAATTAAAATTGCCACTCCCCCTCCCCCTTCAGAATCAAATGGTCGTCCCCTTATACGCTACGCTAACATCGAATTTGAATAAAAACTGTCTTGTCCTCTTTTCTGCAATAATTTAGATAAAAACAAAGCCGATTTTATGAAACATTTATTTAGATCTAGTAACCATGTAACGATTTCTATATTGCTCGGCTTTAACTGACTGATTTTATGAAGGAAAAATCAATTCTCTTATTTTAAGCTACATTTGTATAGTAAGAATTGTTCTACTATCAGTTTTAATCAAAATCAGGTAGGAATCTCCTTGAATCTGGACTGCTACTAAGACGGCTTGTGCTGCCATCTATACCTATATGTTTACGATCTATAGTCGCCGTCGATTTGGTAGTTTTTAATAGAGATACTCCAGTTGTTGGATCCTTCTCAGATTTCACAAATCTCTTAGGGACATACATGTCTTGAAAAGCAGTTCTGAATTGACTACTCATAAAGAAGAAAATCCAGGAGTTGAAGTGGTAACCAAGTAACCACATAATTGTTCCTATAGTGCTCCACGCTTTATCCTCTTCGTGAGTTAACACCGAGTTCCATTTGTCCACAGCAACTTCGTATACGTAAATACCAAACGCAATGGCGTCTTGAAGCTCTGCAGCAAGGAAAATTATCATGATGAGGAAAACCAAAATGGTCACTCTCCGAACTCTTCTTTCGGAAGAAGCTGCATTCATAGATTGACTTGCAAGATCATCTTTCTTACATGTCAGTTTGTAAGTCAAAATGATTGTCGTGACAGACAGAACGACGCATGGTAATAAGCGAGTGATGACGCCAACAGACACATAGTTACCTATGATAGAATACTTCATGTCGCCTACAATATTCATATACCACTGTGGAAAATTACGGGAACAACCATCGTAGATTTCACCTTCAAGCGACATGACCATCATCGGGGTAATTTTTATTGCCACAGCTTCATTTATAAACACTGCTACACTTATAATTATGATGACCACGATTGAAACGCACGTATTTTTCATGCTACAGTAACGTTTTGCTTGAAACGGATAGCAGACGATAATGCTGCGCTGAATTCCAAGTGCAGCGGTCAGCCAGTTGGATGTAGATCTGCTTATTTGGTGAATGATGTACAAAACATGTCTCGCGACGCACCATTTATATGGAACAAATTCCTTATAATTCTGCAGAACATACAGAAACATGGCGGAAGGGATCTGGGACAAGCAGATCAAAGAGTTAGACACCGCCAACACGGATAGAACTACGGAGGTAGGAGTCTTTATTCGTCTGCATAGAAATACACAAAACACTAACCAGTTCATTATTATAGTGGCTATACCCAGTATGAAATAGACATATCCAAGAACTGTCACTTCCCATTGCGCAAAAATCTGTACTTGGTATGGTTGGACATACTGGTACACATAGTCATAGTAGTATTCCGTGATGTTATCGTTATCGGTTACATTACTGTAGAGAGTCAAATTCACCGGAGGATGACTTTCTTCCGTAGTTGATGCGTTCTGACTTTCCATTAGAATGTTTTTAAGTTTTTTAATTTGTGAGTTTATAAATACAGAATCCGACAGATGTTCCGTTGTTAGAAATCACATTTTGCCATTATCTGACTCTCCTTATGAATATCAACTTCAATGTTAAATGACGCCGGCAAAAAGGAACAGACCCATTATACGATAGTGCGGCTATCAGGAATAAACTTTCAATACAGGACGAGATAAAAGTTTCAATTTGCCGCCCTCTCAATCAGACTCCATGTCAATTTGAACAAATAATTCTATACACTGTCTGTCAGAAAGATTGCTTTATGCTTTTATATACGCAAATAAATGTGTTCTCATATAAATTAGCTAAATCGTTGAACGTTCGAACATGTTAAAGGTTACCGGTGGTAGCTTATTTGAGAATTATGATAAAAGTATTTATATTAATCATAGAAACACGATAAAAGTGATTGCCTGTGAGAGCATTGGCAGAAAATTGTTTTAAGATTTATACATCAATATAAGCGAAAGGGTTTAACGTACAGATAATTAACATCAATCTTGAGATTTCTTAACCTTTTATATTGACCCAAAATACTCGATTTGATAAGTAATCAATTTGTTCAAGTAAAACAAATGAAGACCCCCCCCCCCCGCCATCTCTAAAATATATTTCTAAAATGCATTAAGGATGGTGACTCATATAATAAGGAGTATTAAACTTTTTATAAGAATGGGCCAAATATGAAGAACACTTTTCATACTTTAATTTTACATATCAAAATATCAAGGTCGGTGTTGAAAATTTCGAGATATAGCTAAAAATAGATTATGGGAATTTCTGTTTTTAGACAAAAATCATCGATTTCCAGAAAAGCACTAATAATTGAGGAAAGAATGTTATTGGGTGATTTTTGAAATTTTTAATGAAAAGAAGACACTCTTCTTCAATGAAAAACAGATATATAAAAGAAAATCACTATTTGCTAGGGACGCAGCATCCTTATCAATTTAATGTAAAAAAATGAAAAAATTCGTAAAATTATGATTTTTTACCTCAAAAATTCACTTCAAAGGAGTATTAAACTTTTTTTCTAGTCATGACAGGAGGAATATATAAATCTTGATCTTTCAATTGATATATAAAAATACATAGGTCGGTGTTAAATAAGAGAAAGATAAAGCGTTGAAAGTAGTTTTCATGTCCATGATGACGTCATAGCTAGATTATATGTATACACATTATAGCGTCGAAACCTTTCAATAAATGACGTATATATCATATAATTTTATTCATCTTTATTCAAACAAATTTGAATTCCTGTAGTAAAGTTTGTTTAAAAACTGGCTCAACACGAAAATTGATCTCGAATACTCGAAGAACCATTGGGTAACGTCGTGTTAGTCAGAGTCCATTTTGAAAATTGCTGGGAAATGGTGCAATACGTCGCATTATTCCCTAAAATCTACCTGTTTTACTGACATATTTCCGATCGAAATGTAAGAGAGGTGATGTCTTATTTCCCTAAAATGTGAAGAATACAGACTCCGATTAAGATTTTCGCAAAGTTTATAAAAAAAAAACCATGAATTTTCGCTTAGTTTCTACGAAGACGAAGACGTCGTACAAAGTGAAAGACACAGTGAAAGACTAATAAAAGACTTTTACTCAAGGACTTATATAAGATTCCTGTCAAAACATCGAGAAATGGATTTCAGCGGTGGATTTAGGATTTGAAAAAGAAGGGAGGGTCACAGTACATCTATAAAGAATATTGTTCGCAGGAAATCTGATAAGGAAACAAAGAAAAAAACCATATAAAGTGGAACTTTCCTCTTGCATGTAACGTTAAATGACATGATTTCTTGTTTCTTTTTACTGTTTCGTTTCAAACAATAAGTTGAATAACCGGCGTTGGATTTGTTCTATAAACAAAAGAGAAATAAATACAACAATATTCTACATATCGGTGAACGGAGAAATGGTTCTATGAAAAATATTAAAAAGAAAACAAACGTCACAGAGATGGAGATTTGTGATCTTATATATGTACAGATTTGTCGGAAGACAGGAAGGGGGGGAGGGGGAGCTATTTTCATGATAACCTTTTGTGCCGGATTTTTACCCCTAAAATATCCGTCCGGATTTTTTTTTTGTTCTTTGCAAAGTACGTATTCCTAACCCCCCCCCCCCCCTCTTATAAAATCAAATGGTTATTCCCTTAGGTTATGAGAAAACCTGTAAATTGATTGATTGACTGATGATACGAAATAGACGGACTGAAAAGACGCTCTCTCTCCATGGATTCACTAAAAAGAGCGTAGCGCGTCGAAAAGCAAGTTTAGAGCTTAAACATAAAAAGTGTATTCCAAATCAATAGGTTTTGATGAAAGGGGGGATGGGGGCTAGGCCCCAACTAAATCCGCCATTGAATTTGCTATGATGTATGAAATCAGCATATAAACGACAGCACTGATTCGCCCCTCACTGGGCAGTACCTGTAAATCTTCATGAGTTCATGCATTAAAAACCTACGGTTTATTTTTAACACATCATAACTGGGCACTTTGTATGTGATAACCTAGTAGGGAAATGGTTTCATATAATGTTGGCACAACTTACGCTCAGGGACGTAAATGACTAATTTATAGATACGAATCTGTTACACCCAATCCCATCCACTTCTCTGGAAGAAAATACGGTAGGGGTGATATTGAGAGATTGCAAGGATTCCAGGAATCGTCAAACGCGTATATGAATATTTCTTTTTTAATCGAGCAAGGATCCATCTTAATTTTTGCGTTATTCCCTAGAGAATGCGGCATTGAGACAAAATTGCAAATGAGACCATATCATTCATAAAATGTCAATTGATTTAGGGGGAAGGATGAAGACTTTAATTTCATTAGAAAAAAAAACCGGCTAGATTTTTTCTCGGAAAAAATGAAAAAAAAAAAACCCCGTACAGCCCGAAACACAGGGATTTATCACGATTCCCGATTTTCTATGGATAACCCATGGTAAATAGAGGAACCGGGAAGCGTGATATATCCCTGTGGCCCGAAAAACGGACAAAAAAATTCCGGATCATGTAGATTCTGTGGATTTAAGAAAAATAAAACCCCATTCCTTTTGAGTTGGTATATGATATACATGCATTTTTAAAATAAAAAGAAAGTATTAAAGCCTTAACCCCCTTGATTTAAAAATCTCCTGGATCCCTCACATATATAATCAGATTTTAATAACGTTACCGGTCCAAAACATGATCTCCGAATTTATTAACGTTTACACTATGAACGATTAGAATCATGCGACGTTTCCTGTTTCTCGGATTGGCGTTTACACATTATTACTTCGAATGGGTCCGTTGCAACAAAATAAAACGTTACAAAAAGAATACAATTTTAAATCTCAATTTGTATGAGCATAATTATGGTATTACCGTTTCAAGTTTTTTTCTTTCCTTTTTTATTTCTAAAGAAACGAAATATGTATCAGTTTATTAAGTTTGTAACTAGCCAAACGACAACATAGAATAATCTAGTATGTCTAAATCTATTATAGTGGATACAAGTTTTAGTCATTTGCACGTTTGTAGTTTATGGTGTCTTGAATATTTAGTTACATTATTAATGGCTATACTATTATTATATATATGTCTAGACGGAAAATAGCTCTCAAGAGCTAATGTTTTGTATTGTTGACATGTCCGACTCTTAAATAAATGTTGTTTGATTTATTTGATTTGATTTTAACAAAAGTAGGGTTGATACTACAATTCACCCGCTCAAAGTTTTCGACTATAAAAACTTAATTCGATAACATTTCGCTGCAAACTACTGAAGTCTACGGGTCCCTGTAAAGTGCGAAACGAAACAAAAACGAAACGAAATGAAACGAAACAAATCGAAACGAAACGAAACAAATCGAAACGAAACGAAACAGATCGAAACGAAACGAAACAAAACGAAACGAAACACATCGAAACGAAACGAAACAGATCGAAACGAAACGAAACAAAACATAAATCTTAAAGAAAATGAGAAAAAGAGGGAAAATCGCCGAGAACGAATATTTCAAGACAAGATCAGCATGTAATATTGCCTTAATCCAAGAGTTCTACATTTGTAACTAGTGCCGAGAGGGTTTCTTGAAAGAGTCAAAGTTGACAATTAAAAAAAGTAAATGTCAAATGCCAATTCCATGTTTTTAAGAGGAAGAAAAGGGAGGGGATAGAAAACCACGCTATGACACCGTAATGAGATCATAAAACGGGGTGGGGGCACATTTCAGGAAAAAAATCTTATTCTTTTTCAAACGAAATGTGCCCCCCAGTTTTTAATTGTTCTCATTTTTCTGATAAAATTTTCAAATACACATAACGGAACAGTTCCGTTTCCTCTGTGCTAGACTCCTCCCTGCTATATAATATTTTTCTGGCTATGACGAGGTTATTCATCCCATTCACTCTCCTTTAAAATGCAATTGTGCATATACCGTATATATTATGTTTTAATCGTCAACTTTGATTCTTTAAAAATCCTCCAGCCACAAGAACTAACGGTTGAAGGCAATAATGAGGGGGTGGACAGGGTCAAAGGGAGGGGAGAGAAAGGGGGCGGGAGGAGTGAAGAAGGGGGCGAGAGGAGGGACAGATGATCGGGAGGGTAACAGTAACCCCCCAATAGGTAATTACTTTTAATATAAATAATCTTGCTCTTATGCGTTCATGTGCGTAATCTCAATTTTAAAAATTACCACGAAATTCATCTATATATACCTTAAAATTATTTTCCCGATCGCTTCGCTCGCCGCAAATTTCAATTCATTTTTAAAACACTTCGCTTCGCTCACCTTAGTTTTTCATCTAAACAGGTCTATTTCCTTTTTCAAGGTTTAAAAAAGGCAATAACCCAAATAACTTCACTATTGCACCAATTTACACTTTAAAGTTTAAATATTTGTCTTGACCACCCAAGACCCCCTGCCCCACGGGGAGGGGGCGGCAGGAGTAGAGTGGTACCCCCTGACCCTTCAATAAGATCTTGTCTTGAAATATTCGTTCTCGGCGATTTTTCCTCTTTTTCTCATTTTCTTAAGTTTTATGCTTTGTTTCGTTTCGTTTCGTTTCGTTTCGATCTGTTTCGTTTCGTTTCGATCTGTTTCGTTTCGTTTTGTTTCGTTTCGTTTCGATCTGTTTCGTTTCGTTTCGATTTGTTTCGTTTCGTTTCGATTTGTTTCGTTTCGTTTCGATTTGTTTCGTTTCGTTTCGTTTTTAATTGTTTCGTTTCGCACTTTACAGGTACCCGAAGTCTACAAGATTGCAGAAATATTTTCATAATCAAAGATAATCAGAGATACAAAACATGAAATATCTGATTCATTATATATCTGCAAGAAATATCCTGCTTGAAAGTTAAACTGAAAATGTCCTATTTGAATTTGTTTCCCGGCAACGATCGGCTGAATTTCCCGATTTTCAAAATAAGTCCCGCGGGTCCCAATATATTTTACAATTCTATAATTTAAACTACACTGTAAATAAATTCGATTCATCAGTGATGATATAGGTTACTTGATATGGCCTATGTACAGTATTAAACAGAGCATTCTAACGTTTTATCTTATGCGACATCGCCTGCGTCAAAGCGTCATACGTATGACGCGATGACGTTCGAATCGTCTAATACGTTGCGTAGTGCTATGTGCGCACACGTGATGAGTCACCATCGTTAAGTCTAGCTTCCTCTTAGAGGATGTATATTCTTTCGGTAAAAGTTTGCACAGAACAAATAAAAAAAAAAAAGAAGTCATAGTAATAGCAAACTTTTAAGGTAGCTCTTACCTCTGGTTGTGAGAGCATATATTCTCTCTTTGATGACTTTTTTAATATTTGCATGCTTATTATCTTTGAACTTTTTTATAAAAACTTTTCAAATAGACCCTAGATTGTAGGGATATCTTTATCGTCTATAAATTCGAATGACCCCAACTTAAACATTACACCCTATGGAAAAATCCAAAATTCATCTTTTTTTACATTGTAGAAATTTTTTTGACCAAAAATATATTTGATACCTGTATTAGCTTTACCAAATGTGCAATAATATGAAAAGAAAATATGGCGTATCCATGCATAATTTCCCCCGATTTTGGACCAGAGGTACAATCTACCTTAAACCGGAAAGTACAATGATTCATACTACCTGATTGTTTTAACTTTAATGACCACTTGTGAAAGGAAATGTCTGGGCGTGTTGTATATGGATTCTCGTAGTTAAAATGTTAAAAAATTTAAAAATAAAACATTTTAATAAGTTTAATTCAATCAATAAACAATACATATATTCAGCACTCTCACAATTAAATCAATCATATGTTAAATATATTTTTCAATAATCTTAAGTCATACTCGGCATATATCCGAGCAAGCACGAATAGCTTAAATTGAATTTATTCGAGGAATTGACACAAAAACTTAATGATGGACACGGATAACAAATAATCGGAAAAGAGAAAATAGAATAAGCAGATCATACAACAAGGGGGGTGTACTGTCACGAAATATAGAAAATATCTTTGTCAACCTAGGAAAAATTTTAGAACATAATTCATAAAAGCCCAAAATTGTACTTGCGGCTAGCCAAACAGGGGATGCTTACTCATCCCGGGCACCTGGCCCCACCTCTAGCATGCTAGGGGTCCGTCAAAGCTCAATTTGGTGTTGTCGAGATTGCTGTCAGGATCTTCTTTATTTCATTGATATAAATCCCCATAGAGTTTTATTATAATGCATCGTAGGTAGCGCTATCGAGTTAATGTTTTTCTGACGCCGAAACATTTAGGTAAGAATATCGTGTAAATTGATTTTTGAAACGGACTATGCATCTTTATTCTCACATAGTTCGAAGATGATAATCTTGAGATGCAAGATTAGTATGTCAAAATTAAATCTATTAAGATTATTCATGTCGACATTCTGATTATTTTTGTGACATTCAAGTATCTGTCAACATGTAATATTATAACGATGACATGCAAAACAATATAACAACATATGTATTAGGGCAACATGTGAGGAAATGATTTCGACACTAAAAACTGCTTACCTATTTGACATACCTAGAGTGTCGAGATAATAAATCTTATGTTATACATGTTATAATTGTCTTCAATGTACACATGATTATCTGAGATGTCAGAATAAAACCATATGCTGGAATACGGTTCCTCTAGACACCACAAAAATGTTGACAATCAAAAACTCGAGCATCCGGATGATATCATCTTCGGTGTACTTTTTGTTTGAATCAGAGTGTTCCTTCAAGTATTCAAATAAGTATCCTCCTTATAGCGAGATGAATAAGGTATTCAATGGACAATGATAGAAATTATGCTTTAAAGAGTTTTTATCATTTATTCTAATATGACTTGATTCTTTTTCCCTATTAAGACAACAGACGCGAGCCGGGCTCTATTCTTCAATATAGGCCCTATAACGATAAGCCACGCCTACCCATTTTCTGAAAACAGATAAACCGGCAGGAACTGGTTTTTACAAGAATCGATTTTGTCGTCTGTGTTTCATTGATCTAAGTTTGGTCACCATTAGAATAGAAATAAAAAATGACAAGCCGGGCTCTATTGTCTCATAATGCCCTCGCGTCCTCAGCCAATCACATTTATCACCTCGCCGCTGACGCGGCTCATTAATAAATGTGATTGGCTGAGGACGCTCGGGCATTATGAGACAATAGAGCCCGGCTTGTCATTTTTTATTTCTTAATTATTTGTCTGTGTCATACGATTATTTGGAAACTTTTGTATTAGACTTATAGAATAAAAGTAGATATTGGAATAAGAAATATTTTGAAAAGAGTCATGTTTCTGAGTTATTTCCCCTTGATACTAAAATTGAAATAAGAAATATTTTGAAAAGAGTCATGTTTCTGAGTTATTTTCCCTTGATACTAAAATGACAAGACAACTAATTGGTGAAGTTTTGATTTTTTAGTGAAACGATGAATAATATATATTTTTACTATTTTTGACCAATCGATACTTGATGCTCTATCCTTTGTTTGAAAAATTTGCTTAAAATATTTTTCCGTACAGTTCAGTGTTAACTCTAAGATTCCATAACTCTTGAAGTGACCTTTTTTTCAAAAAAAGTAATTGGTCAAAAAAATTAATTCAATTTTTACATCATAATTATGCTATAATTTTAGAGCTCCAGATTGCATAAATGGGCGTCCAAATGACTTCTCATTACCCATATTGGATACTTTAAAACCTAACCGAGCTTCGACCCGGGTACCTTCGGCACGACAGCCCAACGCTCTAACCGACTGAACTATGAACACCTACTTATAAAACGCAAACCGTACTCGATCCAACCCGGATTCGATTTGATAAGAATAATCAATTAAATAGAATACGAAACAGGAAGAAAAGATAAACTCGTCCTAGTGCACACTGACCACATATTTATCACATATAAAAGAAGAATTTTTGCCGATACTTTATTTATTTAGTAGTATAGATAAATACAATCATTATATAACAAATAAAGATTTGATTCGGTCATGATATTATTTTCTGGACCCGATTATATATATCAACCTCGAATAAATTCTTGGTCGATTAGAACTCTTATTGGGCATATATCATACCATATTAGAACAAAGGAGGGGATCTCCAATAACACTAGGTTGCAGTACCAAGAGCAAAACTTCAAAACACCGAATGTAAAAACACAGAGCAGACAGAAAGAGACGCAAAAGGGGCAAGGAACACCAACTTACAACATAGAATTTTCAAAAATCAAACACAAAAATCCACACATACAAATGTAAACCAAAAGACCACTAAAACCAACGAGATTAATTGGCAACCGGTGCTGCATTTGAACTGCAATCTGCGACGCAAGTAGAAGTAGGTGTGATTATCCGGATTACGAGCGCACAACCCTTCCACTTTCCCGATTACCCTGAGGTCTCAAAGAACGCACAATTGTTGTGTAAAATAACCTCTTCACTGTAAGATGGACATACAAATAGACAGCATAACACAAGGGCCTAAGAAACACACAGATGGATTTGTAAATGTATATAAAAACAGAAGGCATACTCCAAAAAAGTCCGAATAAGTTAATTTATCCAAACTGACGAAGTGATCTGTCCTAATGTCATCAGACAAGATGGACCCTGATTGTTTGTCCAATGTGAAAGTTGATAAAATTCTCCGTTGATTGATGATTTTAATGTTAAACGACTTCAAATGCAAAAGCATCATTTAGAAAAGATAAATTTGAAGCATGGCAAGACATGCACGCTTCGGGTACGTAACCCTCGTGAATGATCCTCAATCTAAACAATGTACATTTTATGTAATATGGCTAAAAATATGAAAATTATCATGTCTAAAGTGTACCGAAAAACGTAGCAGATTGGGTGGGACACGATGCTACAGGACTCACGTTTTAGAAATTTCAAGAAATTTTGATAACAGAAATTTCGAATACGTCGAAGAAACGATCTAACGAAGTTGATCGAACTTGGCTACATGTGGCATTGGGGACTCCTGGTCCACTCACAAAGTGGTACAAATGTTAAGCGTAATCAAATTCAGTAGCATCATTTATGAACAGATAAATAAGCTCGCTTCATCCAGCAGAGCACGGACTATTTCCCATATGAGCAGTTCGTTTAATTTCAATTTGTATTGTTTCTGTGTTACCTAGGGTCCCTGCGTTTTACTGTCTTATTCGCGATGTGACCTTACAGTTCATGACTGTTAAAACAAAAGTTGTGTGTCTTAGTAGACCCCTGGAAATCCGGAAAAGTTTGAAGTTTGTGCCCACGTAATCCAGTTAACCAATGCATCTGCTTTAAAATGATATATGGCGTCTTTAATTTAGGAAATGTATACATATTGGTCTTCCTCCTTTTATATGTTTAAGAAATGAATGTTTTTCAGATGGTTGTTATGGGGAATTCAGTGGCGGATTTAGAGGGGGGCCCAGGGGGCCCGGCCCCCCCCCCTTTTTCACCCAAAGTTATTGATTCAGAATACTCTTTTTATGCTTAATCTCTTTACTTTTGGGGAAATTTTCGGCTCGCTTCGCTCGCCACACTTAATTTTTCATTAGCTGTCTATTTTTTCGTCTTCACTTTGTCTTGAACTTTCTTTGTCATCGTGTTTGAACGGATTCATATGTCATAAACATATACAAAATTCAAAATTAAATTAACACTTGAATAATTACCAAATGCTTCATTTTCATGGGCCGATCTAACCAGTTTAGACAGGTGGATAGTGGGGTTGCAATGCCCTAATCGTCCCAACCTTCCCCAATTGGTCAAACAAAAATAGAAGATGGAAAAAGAGAGAGATATTGTAATCTTATGACAAAATGTAACCATCTATTCCAAAAATTTCCCGGCTCGCTCCGCTCGCCAATTTAGAATAGTATATATACATGTATGTATATATACATGTATGGATGACTGAACCAAAACAAAAAAAAAGAAAACTTCAGATCTTAAAATTTTCCGGCTCGCTACGCTCGCCAGTATGCCTATAAACTTAAGTAAACGTATCAAGAAACTCTATCTTCTAAATGCAACATGCAGTTGGAATGAACCCCCCCCCCAACTTATTAAAATCACCAGTCTTGAGCTTCAGGTTTTGGAGGTCTTTTTTTTTTTTTCGTCTTCGACCTTTTTTTTCTTTTTCTTTTTTTTTTTTTTGATTGTCAGTTTTTCTTTGAACAATTTTCTTCGAGCTGAAACTTTGGGCCCCCCCCCCTTTTCTGTAATCCTAGATCCGCCACTGGAATTTATATTACCATCTGGATTTTGTAACCTTAATGATGCCCCGTAGGGCGTCATATTTACGCTCTACAGAAACATGATTATGATACTTGATATTGCAACGTTGCAGTTGGATATAAAATGAAATATATTCTTCCGGAAATCGGAAATAAGTTTTGTCTGTACACTTACCCAGCGGTACGGAATTTAAGATCCTGACGACAATCTCCACAGCACTCACAATAGAGTACCAAATTGAACATCGACGGACCCCTAGCAAGCTAGAGATGGGACCAGGTGCCCGGGAGGAGTAAGCATCCCCTGTTTGGCTAGCCGCAACCGCCGTCGGTGACAACTCACTCAATCCGTGTAACTTCTGCAACCATTTTGGCACGTTTAAAAACCTTTGTACCAAGGTTGAGGCTCTTACCGGACTGAAATCTATGCAGACGGTATCAAAAAGTAATAAAAGATTTATATTGGTCAAACCACGAGTTAATCTCTTTCCCTTTCACATGCCACAAAGCGCACATGCCTTGCACTTGAATGTGGACATGGGTCTACATATTCTATGACCATTGCAAAGAGATCTACCATGCCATGTTTAGAGAGCGTTCATGACGGGAAATTTTTCTGTGATTTATGAATTAGGAAATATAGACTTGTGATTTTAAAAGTGTCAGAAAAAGAAACGAACTATGTTTATTTTTATAAGTTTTTACAATATTAAAAAAAAAACATAAAAAGCAACATTTGCAATATTTCGATATATTTATTTATATATAATTTGAAAAGCGACATTTGCAATATTTCGATATATTCATTTAATATATATAATTCAGAAAGCTGGATGTGCAATAACGCTTTGATTAAGTAACGGATATTTTACATCCGGGGGGGGGTTTACACATAAACCGGGTGAATGTACAATGTTTATAAAAAAGCTGTTCATGAGAATGTCATCATAGACCCCTAAGTTGTTTATTAGGGTAGCACATTACAAGTAAATGTGTATACAATGTGTATATATAAGTTGTTGGACGGTCTACATTGTAGACGGTATTTAACACCTTTCCAGACGGTGCAATATTTTCCATTGTGTAGGAATGATTAGAGAAATGACTGAACTGATAATTGGATGATTGACTGGACCATTAATTGACCTTAAATGACCTAAAGAACGACTCACTGTAACGAATTATACAAGATAACTAGACAAAAAAAGAACATTTTCGTCGTGAATTTATTCCTTAGCATGGATATTCACATAAACGTTTATTTTAGTATTCACACTTTAAATCAAATAAATAAACACTGAACTGAATGCATAACACCAAACAATATACTGATTTGAATCTGGAACGGGTCACCAAGGTCAAATAATCAATACCCCTGAGTGGAACCATCTTCCACATTTGAGCTTCGTCTGAACTTTTTATGTTTAAAAGAATACATTTGTATCATATCCCACCCATTCTGCTTTGTCTTTTGGTACATTTTTGGACAAAATAATTTTCATATTGGCCATATGACATTGTTTAGACTGAGGATCACAGACGAGGGTTTAGTACCCGAAACGTGCATGTCTGGTCCATGCTATAAATTGATCAGGTTTTAAATGATGCTATTGAATTTAAGACGTTTAACATTCCATCATATATCTACCTCCGCCAACAAGACCTCATCAGACATTATTTTGACTTTTTCTTCTTGTTTACGGGTTTTAACAATAGTTTTTTTTCCGTTTTAGAAGGGACTGGATCTGTTTTAGAGGGGACTGGAGCTTTGTCACCTGACGTTGGCACGTCCAGCAATTTGCTCTTGTTGATCACTTCCGGTGCACTTATACGCACGTGCGGCATCAGATCTATGACCTACAGGAAATTTTAGTAATAATTGGATCATTTACATTTGAATTGGATCATTTACATTTGAATTGGATCATTTACATTTGAATGAAAATAAATCTTTCGAGTCTATAGATACTTTACACAAAGCACAATAGCTAAATTTATACAAATTATGTTTTATGACACGAAATATCACACGGCTCCGAACCTTATTATGCAAATTATATGCATAAAATCGGAAGAATCTCGAGTCAAGATTTTACCTTACACACGACGGAAAAGAAAGTCCGTTCCTATTCTAATTTTATAGTAGTCTCGTCTAAAACATTCTCTCGTGGACTTCCGTTCGAAATTTGAACACGTAGAAATGCTTCTTTCATGCAAGTAAACCAACTGTTCAAGAGTACAGACACATGGCTCATCTTAAGGTATGTTTTTAAATTGATTTATGTATCACGTGGAACACATATGATGGGATTTTAAATTCTTCTTCTTATCAGAAATACTCGACCAGGGAGTGCTCCATGTTTTCGAGTGAATGAGTTTCATGATTAATTATCGCTGTAATCGAATATCTCACAAATATTTGTTCTTTAAAGCCATTTCTGTCTTTCATTACATCTTCATGAACTTCTAAATTTAAGTGCACACCATGAATTTGAATAAATTTGATGTCAGTGTTAGTTATAATCAGTATCAAATATCAGTTCTGTAGCCTAGTAGTGTTGTAGTGTTGGTGAAAAAGTATTTGAATGGGTTTAAAATTATTTAAAGGGGATGAATTTCAAATCAATTGAATATTTTATTTATTCTTTACAGTAACATAACCTTAACTGCCAGACAGAAGAAGGAATATACTCTGAGAAAGTCTTCATGCACATGTGTGCATCAGATCCAATGAAAGAAAGTGCATCAGAATAGTGGAATGCTTATAGTGCTACTAGTACTGACTTGTAAAGTTGAAGAAATACTGTGGAATATGATATCATGGATATTGCAATTGTACTACCATATATGATGTTGGCCACCATGGTGTGAAAATAATTCACTTGTGAAAGGAGAATGAAGAAAATTGTTCAAGTGCATATTTCTACATGTACATGAAAAACATATTCAATGTGTACATCGACCACATATTCCTTGTGAAACTGTGATCCAGTATGAAATGAGAATTTGTGTTATAATGTAGAGGAATTCATCATCAATAGAAGAATTGTGAGATCGACAGATGGAACTGTATTACAGCCTCTTGCAGTAAACATGCTGATATAGCACTGAAGGGTAAGTTGTACATATACATGTATACTAATATACATGTTATGATAATTTTGTAAATCTGATAATACAAGTACAAATGACATTGTATTTATTTCATATTTTAAATGTGTATCCCTGGTGATACACCTTAAATGGATAATACTTTTTAATGGTAAGTTACATGCTTTCATATTTCATGTGTACATGTATTGTTTGAAACAAGACCTTCTCATGCATACCAAAATTTGTGTCCTGGTGACCTTGACCTTGGAAAAATGACCTACTTTTTAAAATCTTACACCATGGCCATAACTTCTGAATGTTGAGTGAAATATAGACCTGTGCTTTCCTCGTGACAATTTCCAATGATGCCAAATTGTTGTCTTTGTGACCTTGAACTTGGAGATTGACCTACTTCACTATTATTTTTCTAAAGTAATATTATGCTTCTAAGTGATAGGGCTTTGTATTCCTTTTGATAAGGTCTTCCTATTAATACCAAAATTTTGACCTTGTGACCTTGACCTTGGATACTGATCAATTTTTGAATAACTTTAACCATGTTAACCTTGCCCTTGGTCATAACATAAATTGCAAGTGATAGGGCTATCATATTTTACATGTGTATCCCTTGTGGTAAGGCCTTCACATCAATACCTGAATTTTTACCTTGAGTCCGTGACCTTGGAGTATGAAATACTTTTCTACATTATATCTGACAATAAGGGGATTCATGTTCCACAAAAAAACATGGGTTTAATTTTTCTTAGTCCTAAGCCTTGACATAAAGTAGGGCTCTTACACGTGAAACACATTTTTAGCTCGAGATACTGGTCATAGTCGAGCTTATGCGGTACCCCCTTGTCCGGCGTCTGTCCGTAAACAATTCTTGTGCTTGCAACTCCTCTGAAATTATAAGAGACAGAAATGTAACTCTTTTTGCATGAGACTTGGTCAGTGGTCTAGTTGTGCAGTGTGCACCTGACATTTTGTTTGAGCCCCTGACCCCCAGGGTCCTAGAAAATGGATGTGGTCATTTTCTCCTGTATGATCCTATGTAATCTTGTATTCGCAACTTCTCTGACACTATAAATGATGGAGACTTGATTCTTTTTGCAATACGATGAGTCTGTGTTCAAGTAGTGCACCTGATATTTTGTTTGAGCTCCTGGCCCCCAGTGACTAAGAAAATGGATGTGGCCATATTACTAGCAGGCTTTCTACTGTTCCTACTTTTTCCTACTATTTCCTACTTTTCCTACTTTTTTATTTTGATCCTATTTTTTCCTACTTTCTCTTTAAAACCTCCTACTATTCCTACTTTTTCATCTCAAAAGTAAAAAATTACTTGCTTCACTTGTCATCGACATCTGATTCAAAGTTTTTAAAAAATTTCGGGCTCGCTTCGCTCGCCCATTCTATATATTTTACATGAAAAATCATTCTGTCCTTATTTCTCTCTGTGATTTCATCAAAGATGAACATTACCAGTCTACAATCATTGCTTACTGTGATTCGTTGGTCATACTTACTGAAAATTGTCGCTAAAAGTGATGGAAAATTTGCTACTTTTCCCCTATTAATTCCTACTTTTTCCTATTTTTCTCCTACTTTTTTTCATTGACTACTCCTACTTTTTTCCTACTTTTTCATCAAGGTAGAGTAGAAAGCCTATATTAGAATTCACTTGTCATTAAGTGAATTAAAAAACAACCAGGAGAGCTACAGTCTCGTCAGAGACTTCTGGTTTGGATTGGATTAGACCTTTCATATTGGGAAAATTGGCAATATTTTCTTCAAAATTGAATATGATAGATTTGGATGCCTTTTCATTTTAAATTTAGCATTTTTTACTTTCTTTTTTTTTTAAAGAATTTTCTATGAGGTAAAATTGGTCAATAAATAGGGAAAATTATACTGTTTTGCATAATTTGAGAATGACTGATTGAAAGCCCTGTAATTATATTTGTATGTTAGTACTATTACAGAAACTTTACATGTCATGTAATTTTATATACATGTACATCATCAGGGATCACCCTAGCCCTGCAGAGTAATGAGATAAAAATCTCATTTGCTAAAAAGCAATGAGATTTTTTCGATTTCAATGAGATTTTGAATGAAAAAAAAAAGTGAAATAGAAATCAAACTTCCGTTTCCCTTTATTTCCGTGGAGTCCACATCTAGCAACACATTATTTGAATGTGAGAATCGCCATGGATTTTTTTCCATTGTTTGAATGCCATTTTAAATGACAAATGAGGTCAAATAAGATTAATTCTTTGTTTCTTATACACCGCTATAATTTGTCGCCGACGAGACTTTTTCTCACAACTTCAGAGAAAAATGTCGGCCTTGCCTTATTAACAATCGCTGGTTAAATATGAAGTATCTATTCATTCAAAGGAAATTACATTGTCTTGTGAATTTTTTTTTAATGTTCCAACGGATTTCAGCGCGTCGTGACAAGTCATTTTACGGAAACGTCTAATCTGTGAGTATGGGGTCATTGGGGTGTACGTCAAGACTTAAAATTCATGCATTGTAAATATTTTTAAGGAATGTGTATAACTATTGTTCACATTGACGATTTCAAGGACTTATAAACTGTTTACAAGTCATTGAAGATACTAACCCGTAGTTTATTGCTGAGCAATGGCCACAAGCCGACACGTTTCGAGTACATAGCCGGTCTACTCGCGTGTGCCATACTATGAAAATGTTTCAACTGTGTTTGTATGTATACTATATATAGTAATTTTCTTTTCCGGTCATTTTCTATGCAAACAAAAGTCAATACCGAGACTGCATTGAAATATTTCATACTCTATTGAGTCTTTGGTATTATAATGACAAAAGAGCACGTACCGCTGACAACCGCTAGAAAAATGTAAAACTAAATGCTCGCATCTACGAAAAAAAAAATGCCCGCATACAAACATCAGTCGGAGAAACGGGAATTTTGGGGAAAAGATTGGGTATGTATATATACAGAGTCGGCAATACCTGCCGAGTTTTCATAAATACGTACGTGATGTCCCACGCGGAATTCGAACAATCAGCTTACAATTTTGAAAATTAAAGGCGAAACACTAAATTGTTCTGTCGCATTGTATCAATCTAAGTGCAATTTATGCAAAGGAGGTACGCGATTTTTTAGCGCGACAGAGCAGCAAAAATGCGATATTTGAGTAAAAAATGCGAGAATATCGCAAAATCGCGGCCTAGGGTGATCCCTGCATCATAATGATAAATGTATGCAAAATTCATTCATTTTAGAGCTTATTTAATATCAAAATGAAGATATTAATTCATTACATCTTTTACTTTCAGAGTGAGACTGACAGCATCTTCTGTACATACATGATGGCTCATTTCTCATTCCTCATTCCTCATTTCTTGGTATCAGATTGAACATCTACCTCGTCCTTAAGTTTTACTATAGACACTAGAGAAATCACTGTTTGATGTCTAGAACATTTGAATTTTGAACATGTTTTGTGTTTACTTTCATGTGCTTACCGGTACATGTACATGTATGTACTAGGTTATAAATGCATTGAAAACTTTTTACTTGAGAATAGACCTGCACCTGTTGAATGGGGATATTTTTTTTATTTATTTCATTATTTTCAT
Source organism: Pinctada imbricata (assembly GCA_033119305.1). Taxonomy (NCBI): domain Eukaryota; kingdom Metazoa; phylum Mollusca; class Bivalvia; order Pterioida; family Pteriidae; genus Pinctada; species Pinctada imbricata. The sequence continues at coordinate 33,488,480 of VSWD01000012.1, read as the reverse complement.
AGCAACAATTTATGACTTTAAATTCTAGGTACATACCAGTATAGACAGGGATGTACATTGTATATAAAGTTAAATACTTCCCTGATATAGACTAGACATGTAAACTCATATAAAATATTAATTTCGAAAAGAAATACTATGATAAATTATAGAGAAAGAAAAATATCCTTTCACAAGTACAAAAACATTATGTTGTAAATTGATGATACCGGTACTATTACATTTATATATATATTGCAGTTATAATGATTCTTCTTCCAGAGTTTGAATAAAATTTACATTTAAACTTAATAAATCTTATAACTGATACTTATATTCTTCTTGAGACTAGAACACAAATATTCTTAGAACACTGTGATGAAGAAATCTAGTGAGAACATTGTCATATATATAAAATAATGAATTTTCTCTTGTTAAACATAGCAAACTTGGTTGATCATCCTTTCATCATTACTGTTTAGAGTGTCTTACCCCATACTGGTAATCATGAATAAAAACATTGATACTTTAAGTTCATTACTCTGCTACACAGTATACATTTGTGTAAGAATATCTAGTAGCCTTGACCTACATGTTCATGTATACAATTGACCTACTTTTCTAATACTTTGGATTTGCTACAACACTGGTCTGGCAAATGATAGATAGATTATATGGTATATACATGTATGTGCATTGTCAGATTGTGTCAAGAAATTACTCAAGATAGATTTTGATTCAATATGTGACCTTGAACTACATGTTTGACCTTCTTTTCGTTGAATTAAAGAAGCTGAACTTGGAGAGTGATGTATATATATATATTGAAGAATTTGAAACATGAGGTATCAGAGAATCCTGACAAAACTGAATCATTGGCAGTTGTGAAATGTCTGAGATAGTCTATTTTCACGTCTAATGCTTAAGGTGCTGGAGAAAGAAGTTTTTCCTTTCATTCCTCAGAAAATGCTAGATTTTTCTGCCAGTCATGCTGAAGAATATTTTTGCAAAATATTCCGAGCTGGATTTACAAAAACCTCCCTCCCTAAAAACCAAATGGTTGCACATGTTTACAAGAATGGACAAGAGAGAGAAAACCATGCGCATAACCAGGCGTATCGTTAGAACGCAGTTGCTTCCACGTCGTTTTGCAAAAAAAAGAATGAAAGAAACATTGACGTAGAATACTGCCCTGTAAATGAGCAAAATTCATTAGATTCTGATACTTTGCCCCTTGAATATCCACAAGGGCTTTTACCTAGACCCACTTGAGGCTGCTTACACTTGAAAAGTACTCTCTAAGCGCCTGAAGATGAATGCATATACATAAAATGTATACACTTCGTATGAGTGAGAGGGAAAAAAATTCCGTTATTGTACATGCATGTATGTGTTAAAACGGTCAGAATCTAACGAAATTACATTTATTTATATAAAGTATCGTGATTCTATGAGATAAAAAAAAATATGTTAGTTTGCTGTGGTTGGGGGATTCATTTAATATAATGAAATTCATATTTTGGTCGAGACAATTTTGTAGATTACAGGATTTGAGTTTAGAGGGGGCGTGGCCGGAATACCTCAAAGTCCTGTAGCAGGTTCTTTGGGGAACCCCACTCCCCAGCGGAAAATTATCTCACATGATATGTAATGTATAAAGTGAGCCAGCGAATTTCTTTCAATTATCAATTACTTTAATATATATCAGAAACAGACCGGTAAAAAAAATAATAATAAAGGTTGAGTCGTGGTGTTTGAGCCCAAGTTATTCCTTATTTTGACGACTTTAGTGGAGAGGGGAGGGGGGGGGGGCATGCCAGAGGATTGGTAGGCAAAAATCAGGATAGAAACAGTAAACTTGTTAGAGAATTTTAGATGTAGGTGCCGCCGTGTGCACCCCCCCCCCTCCCCGCGCTATTGAATCGGATGGGGGCTAATGTACTAGAAATTATCAGTGTTTTCCTGCTGTTATCGAGAAATATAAAATTAAAATCTTATGGGTACAAATGTATGCAAAATTGATAATGTATAGAATCGCTCAGTATTCAATCGAAGCGGGGTAAACGAACCGCAACGATAAACTTTGAAACGAACTATAAAAAGTGAAATTCGTGATTCTTCAGTGCAGTAACGAATTATCCATGGCTTGAATATTTAAATAGCAAAGTTCAAAAAAATTTAAATGACAATAACATTGGGAGCCGTGTATCATCTATATTGCAGATGATTTCAAACTTCTAAGGACTAATTTAAATCTAAATAAGATTTATGAATGAACACATAGGAGAATCATAATCAGAATCAGACCTCCCTAAATGTAGAATATGGCAGAGTTCGGAATTCAAAAGGAAAATTATTACATATTTTATCAGTTAGGGGTAGAATTTAAGATATCGTTAGAAAAAAAACTCATGTAATATATTATTTACTTATAAAATAGAGTTCGCACATTTGTTATCAAAAACCCCTAAAATTTTCAATCGTTGATTTTATCTTTATCCCTAACATATCTGACTGGTCAGAATAAAATAAGGAAAGACAACTCGTACATTTGAAAATCGAAGCATAGTTCAAATTTGTCGTTAATTTCTTTTATATACTTTTTTTAACTGACCTGTTCTTTCGCGAATTAACTGCTCGTCAACCCCACTTTGGTACAAGCTGGTCGCAGTGGTAACCTTGCCGAAATGACCTGTGAAATATCCCTCAATTCCTGCAGTTTTCATGATATCGAGGATATATTTCGCAAGAGTGTTTATACCAACAACTTGGTCTGTAAATTTCAGTCCAGGGGAAGGAAGCGGGCGACGATAGAAGGGACCAGTCTCAGGAATATGCAAAAAGGATGTGCAAAAAAGTTTAAACACCGAGATTTTATTTTCTGTGTCCTCATACTGTCTTAAATTTTTCAAATTAACATTTTTCTGAGCAAGTCCACCACATGTTTTTGGAAACTCTTCCTTGGAATTCTAAAAATTGTTTTCCCCTATTGTCAATTTTGACAGAAAACTGATCTCGCATGAGAGATCTATGCTCGTTACGAGCTCTTAATCCGAAAACTTTGCAGTTGTAGAAATACATAGTTCTACTTGTAGTAAGGGAATTATGCATTCCCAGCAGACCTTGATCCCAAAGTACATGTACCTTTTCTTGATCGCGCGTTATTGGCTCTGTGCTTTTCTTTGATTGACCTATCCCCTCGCTTGTAGTTTTTCGAAGCAAAGCGTCCAGTGCTTGTCTAGACTTACTGAAACTGATATTTGTGCTGTTCAAAAAATTTGGTCCGCACGATTCAAAGATGTGCGGAGATACCTGCACAATCCAGCGCACAAGTTTAATAGAGTTTTTCCAGGTTACTTTTGGCCTTTGCAATTACGTATTTCCATTACAAAATAGTCAAAATTTGCCGATGATATACACTGTAGTTCATACAATGAGGGTACTTTTGGCTGTCCGAGTTGTCCTGCAGAATTTCTGGCTCGGACCCATGCATCCCATATATTTGTACACCATTGTGTGTTTTTCTTGGTAGAATTTGGAATAACACTATCCAAAGTTCGAATTTGATTTTGGTTCAAATATTCAAAACGATCCATTCTTAACGTTGTAATGGTTTCTATTTATTCAAAAAGTCTAAGGGATTCAGTGCATTAATATTGTTCAAAATCTGTCACGACGGTGATGTGTTTTTTTTTCTCTTCTCAACGATCAATTGTTCAATTATTGGTGATAATTGTTTGATGGCCTAACAATTGCCGTGCAACAAGTGGGTTGCTTAACTGCTCCTCGGGCTACGCCCTCGGAGACAGTAGAATAACCCTTACTTGTTTTTGAGAATGTCACGATGTGACAACTCTACCGAATTGAAGCAACGGGTGTTGCATGCAAGGAGGGGATGTTTACTCATCCTGGGCACCTGGTCTCACTCCCATATCGGGAGTTCGCTTCTTTTCATGTGGTGGAGGTTTTTGTTTGTTTCCTTTGGTTCCTGTTTTATCCTAATTGTGTATGCCTTTTGTTTATGATTTTCTGAACTATCGATTTTGTGCTGTATGTTGGGATATGGTCATTATCCATATTTGTCATCATATATTTCACAATTGTTTATTGGATAGACCCTCCAAGACAAAGGTGACTTAAGGTAATTCATAAAGGTCAATGTCATTTGCATTTCTGTGTGATTTTTTTTACATTGATGAAAAAAATGTGTACCAAAATGGCTGGGATGTATTACACATTACTTCATGGGGATAATTTGTTCAAACGTGACGAACTGTTTTGCATTCCGTATCATTTCTATTTAGACATAACCTTAGACAGTACATGTTTTGTAGATGTAATTTTCATTTTCGTGCACGAACATCGACGGCAGATGCGGCTAGCCAAACTTGGGATGCTTCCATTCGGGCATCTGATCCCACCTCTAGTTAGCTAGGGGTCCGTCCATGCTCTATTTTTGGTGCTCTATTGTGAATGGTGTTGAGATGGTGCTCTATTGTGAATGGTGTTGAGATGGTGCTCTATTGTGAATGGTGTGGAGATGGTGCTCTGTTGTGAATGGTGTTGAGATTGCCGTCAGGATCCCCTATATCTCCAATATATCTTTGTTTCCATCTATTCATCCTTTTTTTCTAGGTTGAAGACACTTTGTTTCGTTGTTATCTTTGCAGCAACGTCCATCGTCACATTGGTGATGTCATTTTTATCTTATATCTAATTTTATTTTAGGACTCTTTATCGGACCAAAGCTTAAATTATGCACATTGATAAAAGAAGAAACACCTTTTGCAGACGATGGAATGTACATAATATACCCTGATGGAAAGACTCCCAAGAAGGCAATTTGCGATATGTCAACAGAAAATAGCGGCTGGACAGTAAGTTTGAGTTTCCTCCTCTTAGAGATTAATGTAAATGGAATCTTCAATAAGACCTGATTGCAGCGCTTGCAGCAATTAATTGAGACACCACAATGTCAATGCACAGGGTAGGCAATTACAGCAAAAGATACAAATGGAACTCATTTGTGTCACACTTATGTCCTTTGCCGTGTGGAGCTCGTAAAAAGTTCCCCGCGAGGGGTTTGACACTAACTGTTTTGAATATTTTCCCTGACATGGTCGCCATAGCACTTTCTATATAGGTATAACCTCAGACAGTGCAATGCATGTATTCTATGTCTTTTTATTTTCGTGCATGAACATCGACGGTGGATACGGCTAGCCAACAGGGGATGCTTACTCCTCCCGGACACCTGGTCCCACCTCTAGCTTGCTAGGGGTCCGTCGATGCTCAATATGGTGCTCTATTGTGAGTGCTGTTGAGAATTTCGTCAGGATCTTGTTTAACTAATGTAGAATCAGGTACGACATCAAAACACCAGTTGAACTCAAAAAACTTCATATAAACCTTTAAGCCAATTGCGCAATTGGTGCCAATGTAAGACGACAATCTGTCACGCTATAAATAAATCATGTTGTTATCCGGATTATGTGCACACAAGTCATCCTCTTATCCGTTTATCTTACTGCACAGAAGATACATTGAACATATTACACCCTTACCTAAGTAAAACTAAGAGACGTTTTGCGATTTGTCAAGGGAAAATTCTGTTTGGACAGAAAGTTTAATTTACTTTTTCTCGGAAAGAAATATCACTGGTTAGCAAGTACCATATACATGTAACCATAACTTTTCACTGGTACATGTATCAAAACAAGGACTCCATTTTCGCAAGTATAATTCCAAAATTACAATTTAGCACGTACTTTAATTGTCAGTGTTTTCTACCTATCATTACTCACTTCATTCATCCTTGTAATTGAATTAAGTGAGTGATGAATATCGCATCTAAAATGTCAACAAAAAAATGCCAAATTATCGCAGCTTCGTTAAGGCACTCCTCAAGTTTACGTTGCTATATTCAAATCAGTTTTGCAGACATTTTCATTAATGAAAAAAGAGCATCCTCAAATGATATTTCTTTGTGTCCTTGGCTTAGATCCCCTCCTTTCATTGGCATAAGTGTTTTATACGGATGACCGTAGGTGACAGGTGTGACTTATAATTTATCTGGCGGCCACCTCTTAATTATCTGGCGGCCGCCACATCATTTATTTGGCTGCCGCCATATATTTCATTTGGTGGCCGCCACATAATTAACAATAAATAAAAACAAAATCAATGAATAACATGTTTTTTCTTAGGATTTTGAAGGGTGTTAAATTCATCCTATCCTTTTGATATGACAGATGCAAAATAAGCAGATAAAATGTAACAAATGATTTATCTTGCGGACGCCAGATAATTATGTGGCGGCCGCCAGATAATTATGTGGCGGACGCCTGATAATTATGTGGCGGCCGCCAGATAGATCAAGTGGCAATTATATTGCGACCGGTCGCCACTTAATTTATTTGGTGGCCGCAAGATAAATGAAGTGGCGGCCGCCAAATATTTATGTGGCGGCCGCCAGATAATTAAGTGTTTGCCTCCAGATAATTATGTAGCAGCCCCAGATATTTATATGGCAGCCACCAGTTAATTATGTGGCGGCCGCCAGATATATTATAATTCATACCTGTCATCTTTCGTAGTTTAATTTTTACCTCAAACTACAAATTCAGCCAACCATGATGCCATGTGACACATCACAAGTCACGTGACCAATATCAATAGCTTGCATCCCCTATGTTATAAAAAAAAACGAGGTGGCACAAAGCCATGCCAGCAACTTCTATTTTATGCTTACTAATGAAATACAACTCGGGTATTGTTATTAATGAATTCAAGTGCAAACTTTTCTTCTTTTTTATATCTTTGGAATAAAAAACAAATTTTTCTAGAAAAAAACCTAACTTATGGCATTGTCAAATATTTGATTAAAGTCAAGGACGGAATCGACAAAGTGCCTACCTAATTCTTTGAGGACAATCAATTATCCGACTAATTTAACGCGACACCAACATAGCATTGTTATTCCAGCCTGTGCTATGTATTTTATACGATCTCCCACTATTTCATTACAGTGCTAGAATCCTTTTCAAACATTTATGTCACTAGCGAAGGTAAGCAACTTGTAATTCATAGCTACCAAGGGTTTGCTCAGGGAACATATCATGTCACAACAAAACCTGCAATGAATGAAGAGTCTTGTTCATGTTATTAAAATGCACTTCACAAATAAAAGTATATTCGAAACCATTGTAAATTCCTGTTTTTTTTTCACATAGGTCTTTCAAAAGCGGATGGACGGTTTTTTAGAGAAATTGGAAAAATTATAAACACGGATTCGGGAATCTGTCCAGGGAATACTGGCTAGGTATATTTATAGTGACTTTTGTGTGTATTTTGTTTTCTTTTTTATATGTACACTTGCTAATTTCAGAACTAGAGGCTTAATTAAATTTTAGCCTTTTGTTCTTTTGTTCTCCAAGCTTTATCTTGGTGTAAATATAAGTTCTTCGGTCCAAGTTTAAGATTTATATATGAAGATTCTCATTCTTCTTTGTAACCACATTAATTTTATTCAAAATTATATGTTTGTGTTTTAGGTTATGATGCACTGCACCTGTTGACACAAAACGTCACATGTACTCTCAGAATTTATATGGCAAGATATGAACATGGCGTCATTGTATGGAGGGCTTACTCAGGATTTTCCAATTTCACTGTTTCCTCAGAGGATGACAAGTACAGAATGAGTTTCGAAGCTTACCTAGGGACAGGTAAGGAAATATTGTACAAGAGTATTGATCAGATATAGATATATAGATATTTCTGCTTTAAAGGGACGTTGTGAAAATTAATTAATTTCACAAAATTTTGTAATGGAAAATTGTTCTTTTCATATGATAGTTTGCATTCTCATCTGTATAAATTCAAATTTCCAGGCGAATCTAACGCATACATTCGCACTTATAGACCTTTCAAAACGTCATTTTGAATTTGGGGTGCACAGCTCTAACTCAATCCATTAGCACCTCCTTCAATGTATTGAGTTTTTACAATAGAGGTATACGAAGGTTTAATTATTAAAATATTTACTGCATATTTTCAAATATATAGATCTTTTTATGGTTCCTTTTTTCCATTATCTAGATCCTTTGGAATAAATTTTTACGTTTTCAATCAAACTTATTTTCAGAGACACTGTATCTTTAAGTATAAAACCATGCAAGGATACTTATTCATAATGGTACATGTATTTGTAAAATTAACAGATACTTAAACATTTCTTACAGAAATTGTTTCTTAATTGTTCACACTTTCCAATATAAATTAAAAAAGAATGCTATATTCTTGAGAATAGCAGGAGATGCCTTATCCTACCACAAAGGAATGTAATTTTCAACCTTCGATATTGACAATGATAAAAATAGTCAGGGAAGCTGTGCAAGAGCAGCATTGGGTGCATGGTGATATAATAGCTGTGGTCATGCAAACCTAAATGGGCAAGATGGAAGAAAATTGTTTTCTTAACGTCGGCAACAACTACAATATGTTTAAAACTAAGATGATGATAAAATGTTAATCATAAATTTTTGACATTAATAAAGAAGAAGAAGAAATAAATCATACTAAATTCTTTATATTTCTTAATACAACGTTGAACAGAATGTTCAGTAAAAAAAGATAAGTAACCTATCTTCTTGAAAAAAAGTTTCTGTTTTCAGTAATTCAAACACAATCTTGTGAAAAGGAAATTGCTCGAAAGTGCAGTGAGGCGTCTTCAGCATCGCGCACAGATAATCAAAAGTCGTGGATATGAGCGAAATTCTACGAAGGATGAAACTAATGAACAAAAGAAATAAGAAGAGGGTGGGAGGATCCAATCAGGTTTCGGTTTCAAGCGGCTCAGCAGAAAAAAAAACCCCACCCAAATGCGAATACACAGAGTGGACAAACACATCAACAAACACCCAAGGGTGAAGGACAACAAGAAGATGACATCAAAACACCAAACAGAAAAGATTACACAATGTACCAACGCGACCAATGAACAACCGATGCTGACATAAGACCGTTGGTATTTTAAATTTCGACTGGTGATTTGATTATCTTTATTAAATCTAGAGACTCTACATGTGGTATACAAATATATCAATTAAATTGAGTCAATTGAGTCTTAGCGGAGTACACAGATATTTCCCATTTGAGACGGTATCTGACGTAAAACCATTACATGTATGACGTCAAGAAAACAGCATGGTAACGACGATTTTGTACCGTCGCTTCTCAGAGTTTAGGGACTGTTTTCATAGAAATTAATGACGGCACTGTTAGTATATGTAAGATACCGTCCAAAATTGGAAGTATTTCCGGTCTTCGAAATATATTCATTTAGAATTATGAGTGTGTGAGACTCTAACATAAAGTCCAAATAAGAACCAAGTAACCTTAAACAATGTGCGCACAAAGCAGGAAAATACAAAGGTGAACATCTGACATGAAGGAGTTAAAGAAGATCAAAAGATGAAGGTTACGATGTACCCATATATTCTAAATGTGGCTTATTTGTTCTTAAATGACAAATATGGATAATGACCATATCCCTGTCTACAGTACAAAATCGATAATTCAGAAAATCAGAAACCGAAGGCATACAAAATCAGGATAAAACAGGAACCAAAGCAAACAGAAACAAAAACCTCCACCATATGAAAAGAAGCGAACTCCCGATATGAGAGTGAGACCAGGTGCCCTGGAAGAGTAAGCATCTCCTGCTTGCATGCAACACCCGTCGCTTCAATTCGGTAGAACTGTCACATCCGGTTACTTCCATTTTGGAAGATATAAAGTACAATCTTTGGTTGGATGGTTCAAATGGTCTATGACAGAATATCATCCACCATTCTGGATAGTGGGACATCAAAGTGTATGACGAGTTCCCCATATCGACCGTAGAACTTCCTCAGTGACGATGTTAGTCGGTCACAAACATATCCCTGACTGAGAAGCTTATCTGAAAGACGCCTAGCTCTCAGAACAAATCCGTATATTTGGTACTTGCTCTGGCATAGCGTATCAACTGAGATATGAAAACGCCATAAGCAGGCGATGAAGGGATATTGCTACTCCGAAAAGGGAAGTTCGTAATGCTGAAATTGAAGTCGTCACGTTTGTCATAGAGTGAGGTGTTCTTGTGACCATCAGTGTCGTAGGACAATGATGCAATGATGCTAATGATGCTATAGCATCAATGATGCTATTGATTTTGTAGACGTTTAACATTTGTACCTCATGGTGAGTGTCACTGCTGGTTGACCAGGAGTCCCCGAGGGCACATGTTGCCAAGTTCGATCAACTTCGGTTGATCGTTTCTTCAACGCATTCGAAAATTTCTGTCATAAAAATTTCTTGAAATTTATGAAAAATGGGTCCTGTAGCATCTATCCCATACATCCTACTAAGTCTTTTGATACTTTTTTGGACAGAATGAATTTCACACTCTTTGGACAAATTACAATATTTAGATTGACGATCACTGACGAGGGTTAAGTACCCGAAATGTGCATGTCTGGTCCATGCTGCAATTTTATCTAGCTGTTCTTAAACATGTTAAATAATGCTATTGAATTTGAAGACGTTGAACATTTCTAGTTTATCTAGTTCTTGGATGTTACACGAAATCATATGTGGGGAGCAAAAGATCAGTCTAACAAAGAAAGAAGTCAAAAAATGAAAGAGAATATGAAACATATCCATTGAAATTCAGCATATTCGACTTACAATGAGGTAAAAAGAGTATAGTATCCCACTCCAGTTATTTTGGAAGCAGAAACATTAAATATCACGAAGTTGGTCGACGTCTTGCAAACTCGGCAATGTTCGGGTTCATTTTTATTAGAATGAGACAGAAAAAAAATATTATTGAAATAGCAGTGTACTGTACATAATTACAACCGTTTGGAATACCTCATTCAAGATTTGGTTAAATGTTCAACTTTGGATGGTAATCAGTTTTTGCGCGTATTAAATCAATCGTTTACCACCCACCGTTTTTACAAGTTCGAGTTAATCGGTGCAAACTTTATTTTAATTCTATAGATTTTATTTAACAATGTAAATGAGTCGACCTTACAGGAAATTTGGAACCGCGCACTCTTTGCAAAACGCATAAATTGAAATTGAAAAAGCATTAAAACTAGTGGGCGCTGCTAAAATACCTTTGTCTTTGTTTGAAAATCACTTCGGCATCTACTGTCGTGTCTGGTGCATTCAAAGGGGTAGGGCCACGAAGCCCGATATTGGCCTTAATTTTGAACACTTTACTTCATAGAATTTATAACTGTGATTTGACATTTTGAAACGTTCTCTACTGAATCACGAATATATCTTTTGTCAACATTGCGTTTATCAATAGCTTTAGCCCTTTGAAAACACCAAATTGGTCATATTCCGCAAAATTGATGCAAAAACTACATATTTCTATAAAATTAGCAATGGCCTCATGTATTAACTAGGATGGAAAAAATATATGTGAAAGATTATCATTATATCCTTTTGTCATAAATTTGTCATTGAATTCTTCCACAAAAAACAAAATTCCAAGCAATTTTCGCCATAATGTGTCAATAACGTCAAAATGACGTCACTTCATGACATCATAACAGTTAAATGGAACCATGTTTGGTGATATTTTTTCTTTTCATTAAACGCGGTGAACATTCATGTATTCTCATGAGAGATGTCAAGTATTCCCCATGAAATTTATTTCTATAGAAAAATCGAGGGCCGATTTAGGGGTCTCATGGCCCTACCCCTTTGTCTGAAAATCACTTCGGCATCTACTCTAGTGTCTTGTGCTTTGAAATTGGTTTGAATTTTCTTCTTAAAATAGTTGGAACACTTCGGAATCCGTATTATTCTGTTCAATCAAAATGAAAACCAAATTCAAAACCAAGAGTAGTAATTCAACTAAATGTCACGTTTAAGCAAAAACGTTTTGACCAATTGTTAAACGTCTTCAAATTGAATAACATCATTTAAGAACGGATAAATTTACAGCATGGACAAGATATTCACGTTTCGGGTACTTAACTCTCGTCATTGATCCTCAAATTTAAACAATTTAATATGCCAAAAACGTATGAAAGTTACTATGTCGAAAAAGCGTACCGAAAGACGTAGCAGGATGGGTGGGATATGACGCTACAGGACCCACGTTTTAGAAATAAAAAAAAGTCAAGAAATGTCCCACAGTAAAAATTTATTTAAGGAGGTCCAGGACAGCCAGACTTAAATTTGATCCTATCGTTTACATCATTGGATGCTAATTTCTCATGCAGTCCTTCTAGTTCTCCAATGGTAACAGTACAATATTGACCTGAAAGTAAAGTATCCGATGTACAATAGGGCACAATGTAAGGTATCTGATGTACAATAATAGACAAATATAAATGTATATTAATGAGTCGTTGAGTCAGAAATCAGAAATGCGACGGGTGTTGCATGCAAGCAGGAGATGCTTACTCTTCCTGGGCACCTGGTCTCACTCTCATATCGGGAGTTCGCTTCTTTTCATATGGTGGAGGTTTTTGTTTTTGTTTGCTTTGGTTCCTGTTTTATCCTGATTTTGTATGCCTTCGGTTTCTGATTTTCTGAATTATCGATTTTGTACTGTAGACAGGGATATGGTCTTATCCATATTTGTCAATTTTATCTGTATTTGACAATTTATTTCAATGATTAATGTGAGCTGCAAAAGCTATTGAACATGTTGAAGGTACCGGTATATTTTTAAAAAGCCTATGAAAAAATTTAAACATAAGGCCGTAATTAAAAACTTATTTGTTTCCCCTCGATCCGACCAGGTCAGAAAAAATGCCACCGAGTCAGAATTTTTTTGTAGCCAAAAAGTCCCTTTTTTTGCATATATCGAATCATGGCCATGTCTGTTTTTTATTTTAATGTTACAATATTCTGTCCAAAAAGACTGTAAATCAACTCTATAGATTTCTTATTCCTACATAAGAAATCTCAATTGTCAGTTTCGGCTGCCGACTCTTAGTATATATCATAACAGATATGCGTGTCTCTTACTCTTAGCTAGGTGCCCAATAATGTGCAGTTATGATTCAAATTACGTCAGAAAAAAAAAACAGTACCTGCCTGCCGGGTCACCTGCGAAAAATAGAGCGGGGAGGGGAAACAAACAAATTAACATTTTTTTGAATTGTGGCCTAATCTTAAATTGAATTCTTCTTGTAACTACGAGAAACGTTTCTTGTAACTACGAGACATAATTTTCAGATATTGGCCGTATTACATTGTTTAGAATGAGGATCACTGACGGGGGTTAAATGCCCGAAGCGTGTATGGCTGGTCCATGCTGAAAATATATCTTCTCTAAAATGATGCTAATGAATTTGAAGCCGTTAATCATAGAACGTTATGAAAAACATAAAAACAGATGATAATATTTGACATGTGAGATAGTATGAAATAAAAATATCATTTTGACTGTCTGATATGAAAACCATGAATTCAATATTTGTACATTTAACACAGACTCTTCCCTACAATTTGTCTTTACACATTTGTTTTCATAATTTTTTTTATACCAGATCGCTTTTATCATTTGTTGCCGCTGCAGTATTCAAATTAGATCGACGTTACCTTATAAATGCAAATGGTTACATATGGAATCAATTGAATATTTGTACGAAAATATTCAAACTTTCGTTTTTCAACAAAAAGACGATTATTTTTCGTCTTTACGAGGGCTGTTCCGAAGGTTCATGGATAGCGCAATTTATGGGAAAAAAAAAATAAATCGAATAAAAAAAACAAGTTGATTTCATTATTATACGGATAATTTTGAATAGATATGCTAATTTTCATTATTATCTAAATAATTACAAGTGTATATGTGCTAATTTCAAAAGATTACTCCTACACAATAACATGAATAATAATGCTTTGAATAAAAAAAAAGTCAGCAGTGTCCTTTTTAACTTACCATTCAAAAGTTATGCCAATGTTAAAGTTTTTGTAAAGTAGGTGAAAGGTCAATGTCAAGGTAAAAAAATGGTATCGATAGAAAGGTTTTGTCATAACAAATACACATGTGAAATATGAAAGCCTTATCAATTACCATTCAAAAGCTATGCTCAATGTTAAAGTTTTTGAAAAGTAGGTCCAAGGTCAGAGCCATGAGGTAAAATACTTTGGTAAGGTCTTCTCACAAGGAATACACATGTGAAATATGAAAGTTTTATCACTTACAATTTAAAAGTTATGCCAAATTTTAAAGTTTTAAAAAGTAGGTCAAAGGACAAGGTAAAATTCACAAGGTCAAAGCTTTTGGTATCAATGGAAAAGTCTTGTCACAAGAAATACATAAGTGAAATATAAAAGCCCTATCACTTACCATTCAAAAGTTATGCCCAATGTTTAACTTTTTGAAAAGTAGGTCAAAGGTCAAGATCAAGGTCACTGGGTCAAAAAGATTGGTATCAGTTGAAAGGTCTTGTCACAAGAAACACAGATGTGAAATATGGAAGTTCTATCATCTTCCATTCAAAAAAACAGACAGACGGACATGCCAAAAACTTATGGCCCCCCAAATCTTTGATTCCGAGGGCATAAATAACTTCTTCTGAAGTATCTAAGGCATGAATCAATTCTAAGTTTGTTCTAGTAAATGTTGATGCCTCATTGAAATGAATAATACCATAAATAGATATTTAATTTAATGACAAATACATTTATTACGTGAACTGAAATATTTATCAATGCTAAATTCTTTTTCAACAATGCCTATTTTTGTTCAAATGTATTCCTTTGCCTAATAGATTGTCATTGTTAAAAAAGCTGTAATGATCCACATGGTGTACCATAGTTAAATATTTTACATCATATATTCTACTTAAAGTTTCAATTTCAAAACACGAACATCAGAGTCTTATGTTTCAAAATAATGATTTTACTTATATCGACACATGTTACATCGAATGCATACCACAGTTATATAAGAGGACCATCACCATATACAGTATACATGGCTTTTAAATCCAGGCCTCTGGTTGGAAATTTCTGCAAAATGCAAGCTTGTGTTGTTTTCCTGTTGCTTTGTGCTACAATTGTCCTTTGTGATGGGCATCCTTTCCACAAAGTTATAAAAGGTATTAAAACATTTTACAATTCCTCCCTTTATGTTTCAGCTACATTATGTTTTACGGAATGTTTATTTTGATGATATAAATGAATAAGGTCATATGTATTTTCATCGGACAAATAGACAGACGGACAGGCCAACAACACTATGTGCCCCCAAATCTTTGATTGCGGGGCATAAATAGGAAAGTCAGTCATGCAATAGTATAGGGTTATTACTTATTGTTTTCCATATTGGTCTAGTTATTGCGCTTATGTCTGTCGTATTGGCCTGAGGCGAAGCCGACGGCCAATACGATAGAGCGATATGCAATAGAACAAACTAATTAATGAGCGTATTATTAAGTCTGCCAATATGATATCGAATTTAGCCAATACTGCTGATAAGTAAGAAAAGGCTTATTAATGAGTGTATTCCTTTTATAAACAACGCCACAATGTTTTTCTCGTCGTCTATTTTCTTTACAACAACGGCGCCATCTTGCTTTCATCGCTTGAATTTCGCATTTATTACGTGACTTCAATATTGGCCAAGTTTTCAATATTGGCGTACTTTTGTCTATATTGGCTAAGTTCGAACGCCAACCTCTTGCTTTCATTGCTTGAACCTCGCATTAATCACGTAACTTCAATATATGCCGAGTTTTTTTTTAATATTGGCGTACTTTTGTCGATATTGGCTTAGTTGTGTCGATATTGGCTCAGTTTGCATTCTTGTTTTGTTTGGGCAGAAAATCTCGTTTAAAACCAATATTATTATAGCTGATTAATAATAAAGTATACGTATACAACATTTTTTTATGAAAAGGGGTTTGAAATAAGTTATCTAATATTCAGCGTTCAGTATTTCTAAATGTTATGTCATTATATTCCTATGTACACACACACACTGCCGCTTAAAGAAAATTAGCTGTTTCATGTAAGAATTGAAAACTTTATTTACCTTATTGAAAATATTTAGAATAGAAGATACCTCATCATGCGCTAAATATTGTCTTATTCATGTTTGTGATTTTAACATGTAATTGGAGATTTTAATACAATGCATACACATTTTTAAGTTAAGATGGGTTCCTTTGTAAAGTCAGCTGCCTGGAAACCTCTCGGTTGGAAAGCAGCTATGGACGGCGGTATAACACTCTCTGTTCTTCAGAAATATCACATTCCGTTGAAAGGCACTTTGCAAGGGAAAGGTAAATATATTCCATATTTCTAAAAGGTGTGTTTAGAATCACATTCTACAATATTTCTGAATATTTTGCTTTAATTAAGCTCCATTACCATTCACATGTTCGAAACATGTTGTCTTCGACATAAAATTGGTCTTTATTTGTTAAAGAGGGACTCTCTGCGACAGCAGTGGTTGGTAATGCAAACATTGCTTCAACTGTAAATCAAATGTAATCGGGCAATTAACATTAAGTAATTTTGAAAGAATGATCAGCAATTAAATTTATGATTTTGTCTTGTTTTTATGTCTCCATTTACATATTCATCCATGTGTAACGTGGGCCAAGTGCTGCGTTTTGCTATATGTAACTTCTTTATGTGATCAGCTTACAGTAATGAGACTATTATACACAACAATTGTGCGTTCTTCGAGACAACTGGGTTACTGGACAAGTGGGAGGGTTGTACGCACATAATCCGGATAAGCGTATGAGTTCGTACTTATTTTGCAGATGTTCGTCCTTTGTCGGTCCATTGGTCACGTTGATTTATTTATAGACTGTTGTTAGTACGAGGTGTTGTTTTTTTTTTTTGCTATTTCGGAAACAAGCCATTTCACCGATAAATATCATCGAAATTAAAGGAGTTTAACATCTTAGTACCATCCCTTAAATACTATTTTGAACATAAATTTTATTTGGATATGCTATTGAATCGACCCTACAGGAAATTTGGAGCCGCGCACTCTCTGTAATGTAAAAGTACAAATCTAAATTCAAAAAATTAAAGAGGGCGCCACTAAAATGATTTTGGTGGCTCCGCTAGAAGCACCACTCATGAGAATTTAATATTCGAAACACGTGTCTGGTGCATGGAAATTGGTTTAGAATTTTCTTCAAGAAGGTATAGAGTTGTAACCTTTCGACATTATGATTCCTTTTAGTCTCTTTTGTGTTTTGTTTCGATATTTTCATTCCTGTGGGTATTGTAACAGAGTCTTCTTGGAGATCCCCTCCATTGTTTTATTGAATGATGATGAAAATATGTATACTTGTCCATCACATAATGTAGATAAAGGGATGTATGTAACTTCAGTATTGTTTTTTTCTTTCTGATTTCATACGTCCACGTGTATTTCTTTTACGTTCATTGCTGTGATTATCTATATTCTGTTTTCATATCGGATGCTTTTATCCTTTGCTGTTGGTACTTCAACCGAGTGACGATATTCTTCTTTCTATGATATAAACATTCAGTTACTTATTCGCTAGTATGTACCTTCAGAGTACGTGAATTAAACTGTCAAATACCGTATATTGGGAAATTTTAGCGTCGGTTTTCGCAACAATGACACTAAACGGGCATGTCTTATTTTAGCTTAACTTCAAGAACCAGAATTTCAAAATTTTAATTCTTTTATTACGTACCGTAAACTCGGCGTACCTTTATCCGCAAAATCCCCGACTGTACATATACCAATCTAGGCATAAGTCATAGTATTATAAATGGTTATGTGTTATGCAGAAGACATTAATTATCTGAAAATTATTATTTGAAAAAAATATACCGACAAAGGTCTAGATAATTACTCAGGTGTGCTAATTTGTCTCGTATATGTTTAACCGGGTATACGATATGTCCGCCGAGACGATGATATGAACCTTACCAATTTCCTCATAGATAACGGAAATGACAATTATTTTCAAATTCACCAGACAACAGGTGATTTTGTTTGTAAGAAGGGTTTTATATCCATCATTCAGAAATATATAAAAACATGCTGTCTCCGATGATAATGACATATTCATACTGAGTACATTTCGTTATACTGCCAGTCCTGTCATACCTTCTATTTCTAGAAAAAAAAAAGGTTGCGGATAAAGGGGGGGGGGGGAAGTATGTAAACATAATTTGGCAGTTACATATTACCTCCATTTGTTATAAAGGGACATGAATTGATTTTTGCGATTTCATCATAGTCGCGATCTTAACGAAAAAATGGCACGCGTTAACATTTCCCTACATACGGTACATGACTTTGACTAAGTGGATATGCCTTTCATCATGTCAACGTGATGAAAGAAAATTTATAAATTATGGTTTATCAGGAGCAATGTCACACAATCTCAAAAATCGCCATTATACGTAATTTCCATGAAACTTTCGGGGTTGGTTTAAGATGATGAGGCTCAAAACCCGAAGCTATTCAAAATCGGGGCAGATTTAATTTAACGGGTACATATCTAGGATCAAACATCCGTTAAGTGAATAGAAGTACCTGATCATGCGCGGATACAGAGGGGGGGGGACCAGGGGTCTGGACCCCCCCCTGAGATTTTCGGAGATGGGGTCCAGCTTTGGCCCATTTCTAATTGAAAGGGGTCTAAAAATGCATATAAAGGCTTTGAAACCTAAAATTTCGGCTCGCTACGCTCGCCATTTACAAATACACAATTATGTTTTCTGCAAAATTGAAAGATGTAACCTCCCTCATCTTTTTCAATGTTTTGTCATTTTAAGATGTCAGATTATTTGGGAAAATGACTTATTTATTTATTCTCATGAAAATGGAAATTAATCAAAATTTTCGCCGCTCGCTCCGCTCGCCGTTATAAGGAGTAAAATATTAAATGTTATAAATAATCATAACGATTGAATCAAAACAAATTAATATTTGATATCTAAATTAAATTTCAGACTCGCTTCGCTCGCCAATACTTCATAAAAATAAACATGAAAGGAAAGCTAACAATACCCGCCCTCGAAAATCAATCCTTAGTGTGCACACGTTGCCCCCAGCCCATGATGTGCACCGAAATATACTTACATTATAGGTAGACTTCCTACAATTTTGGACCCCCTCTGACCAAAAATGCTGGATCCGCGCATGGCCTGATCGTGAACATTATCTGCTGAAAGTTGTCATAAAAATCGAATAAATATAGAAATAATCTTTTGTGTTCATGCTGTAGAAGTGGATTGCTTACATATACTGCAACTCATACTCTACAACTGACACCAATTCGTTTCTCTAGTTCATGTTTTGTCTTTGGTTTATGTATATCATGTGCAAGATATCTTGATTTCAATTTTTTTTTCAGGAATATTTAAAGAAAAACTGAAGTCATGTACAGTTATCAAATCTCTAAGACCTTGGACCAAAGACGGCGTATACACCATATATCCTGACGGAAAGACGCCAAAGGAAGTTTATTGTGATATGTCAACAGAAAACAAAGGCTGGACGGTAATAGTTTTTCTTTGCCTTTTAAGATCAATTCAAAGATGTATATGTATACAATGTGTCTAAGTTTCATTCACCATAACCTTCAATGAAACGGTATTGTTCTTTTGATGTTTCAATGTACCCTAATATGTAGGAGAGTTATACGCTATTCTGCCATGTACGACTCAAAGTGATTTTATGGGGTATTTCTGTGTCTTTTAATTTGTAATGTTGAAAGCATTTTGTACATCTGTAGTATCTTTTCTTTTCTTGCATGTGTCTTATGGGCTCCAATTAGAACATTTAACCAGAACTACATGTATGCTTGATGCATTTTCCTTCCTTGTTTGAGAGTATTCTATAACTTGATTGCTACTATTTGACTATTCGACAGAATGTTTAACGTCTTCAAAGTCATAATCATCATTTTAAAGCAGATAAATTTACAGCATGGATCAGACATGCACATTTCGGGTATTTAACTCTCGTCAGTGATCCTCTATCTAAACAATGTAATATGGCAAAAATCTGTGAAAACTACGTCCTAAATATACCGAAAGACGTAGCAAGATGGCTGGGATATGATGCTACAGGACCCAGGATTTAGAAATTTGAGACAATTTTGTATACAGAAATTTTCAAATGCGTTTAAAGAAACGACCAACCGAAATTGATCGAACTAGGCTACATGTGCCCACGGGAACTCCTGGTCCACCAGCAGTGACGCTAACCAAGTGGTTCAATATTCATAAGAAAAAAAGATTTATTTACATTTACTTCTTCTTAAAACGTCGAAGTTATATCAAAATGAACTAATTTCAAGTGTACAAAACGACAATGTATAATGAGACTAGGTAAAATCCATCTTTGCTTCTCTGGGGTTCAATGCAAATCCACTGTATAGAATTTAAGCTTTGGAATAACTGGAATTGCATTTATGAATGATAGTGTATATCTTTAATTTGTTTTTGAATCCCTTTCACTTACCATCTAAATTTAAAATATTGTCGTTTTTTACAATTGATAAAGGCCAAGGGGTTTGTGTATGTGTTTTTACTCTTATACATATTCCAAGAAATGCACGTCAAGAACAAAAGTAGGTCGAATCATGTTGCTTTTACAATCTCAACCACTGACATTTGGAATAATTCACAGAAATTTTTATTGTTTCTAAGTTCATAATCAGGAAAAGAACCCGACAAAGAGGTGTTCTTTTAACTAACTACTTTACAGATTGTCAATATTGAAATATATGTTCTATAGTACCAATTTAAATGTGTTTCGGATATTGAATCCTCGTCAGTAGTACTCAATGTCAAACAATTTGAATAAAGCCAAAGTGAATTTTCCTAGCGCCATCTACAATATACACTTTTAATTTCCTCTTGCCAAAAATTAGTGTTCTTTTGTCGCAAATGAATTTAGAACTTTTTATTCGAAATATTGTTATTTCAATCTACTTTTAGAATTCTGAAAATAAAACCAGATGGCGCTAGTGAAACGAATTTGGGCGGCTTATAAAGGAAGCATTACTGATGAGAATTTGATATCCGATACACGTGTCTGATGCATGAAAACTGGTTTAAAATTTTCTTCAAGAAGGTATAGAGTTAGGACCCTTCCGTATTACTTTAAATTATCATTTTACATTATCGACAAATTATCGGAGGTTAACATACTGAAACAATCTTATATCGTTTATGTCGACTTTTTCCTTAATCACGCTCTTATACATACCCTTCATGATGTTTTGACTCGCACTACTTAACCAAAATAGGTACATAAAATTTAGAAATTAATGAGGATCATGTCAACTTTTGCATGCTGAATCACGGTTTCGAAATACATCGAAGAAGAATTAGCAAATGTTCTCGGAGTTGGATACATATGCAGAATCATTATTAATTCATTCGCGGGGATATGTCTATTTGTGCATCCGTCCATTTGCGTATCCGTCCGTCCGTTGGTGGATAACACAGGGATATTTCTTTCCTTTGGTTTTCTGATCTCATCCAGTCATGGATTCACGTTTGAGCCTCTGTAGAATCCTAAACTTTATTCTTTTTTTTGTGGGAGTCTTCAGTGTTCACTATTTTTCTATTTTAAAATAGAAGGATCAACAAAAGTGAGATAAAGAACATCCAGACAACAATCTCAACAGTACTCACATTAGAACACGACATTAAGCATCGACGGACCCCTAGCAAGCAAGAGGTAGGGCCAGGTGCCCAGGAGGAGTAAGCATCCCCTGTTTGCCTAGCCGCACCCATTTTGTTTGAACGGCTTTGAAATCACTGGAATTGCATTCATGAATTATTTAAAGTGTATGTCTTTATTTCTTCATTTATTGTACACAAGGTAGCGCCATCCGTAACGAGTCTCGTTTATTAATATTTATTTATATCTTGATATAGTTGTATTTGTTCTCGTACAGGTCTTTCAAAGGAGGATTGATGGCAGTGTAGATTTCTACAGAAAATGGGCAGATTATAAATCTGGATTTGGAAATGCTTCTGGAGAATATTGGCTCGGTAAGCATCATATTACTTACTAATTGTGCGTTCTTCGAGACCTCTGGGAAATCGGAATAGTGGGAGGGTTGTGCGCACGTAATCCAGGATAACCACACCGTCTGGTATTAAAGTGGAAGATGGCAACGGTTACCCATTGGTCTCGTTGGTTTATGTGTGGTCTTTTATGTTTAATGTTTCTATGGTGTGGTTTGATGTTCATTGTCCCTTTTGCGTCTCTTTCTGTGGGTGTCTGTACTGTGTTTTTTGCATGGGTGTTTTGGAGTTTTGCTGTGGGTGCTGCAACCTAGTGTTGTTGGAGATCCCCTCCTTTCTTTTACTAAAATTAAACTATTACATCTTCATTTATTATTCATCGTCTGCTTATTAAGCTTGGACTGATAAAATCTCGAAACCGAAAGAAAGCGTATCCATGTTATCTTTCAATCTTAAACCAGAAGACATTCGTTAGTTTAGAGTTTAAGCTTCTTAATAACGTTACTTAATACATTATATTCCAATTTTTCTCACTTTTTGATTCGTTTTATGTCCCCGTTATAGAACTACAGATTTTGGCCTGTCCGATGCGTTTTCCTGTCCATATGTGCGTTTTTTCCGAAAAATGAACTTTGGCCAAACTTGGAGATTAAATATAATATGAACATAATTTAAGATGGTAAATAATAGGGCTTCAAATTCCACGTGCATTCCTTGCACATGTAGCCAAGTTCGATCAACTTCTTTTGATCGTCTGTCTCTTTAACGCATTTGAAATTTTCTGTTACATAATTTCTTGAAATTTCTAAAACGTGGGTCCTTTGGCATCATAACCCACCCATTCTGCTACGTCTTTTGGTACATTTTTGGACATACTAATTTTCATACGTTTTGGCCATTTTACATTGTTTAGACTGAGGATCACTGACGAGGGTTTAGTACCCGAAACGTGCATGTCTGGTCCATGCTGTAAATTTATTAGGTCTTAAATGATGCTATTGAATTTGAAGACGTTTAACATTTGAACTACTTAGTGAGTGTCACTGCTGGTGGACTAAGAGTCCCCGAGGGCACGTGTAGCCAAGTTCGATCAACTTCTGTTTATCGTCTGTCTCTTTAACGCATTTGAAATTTTCTGTTACAAAATTTTTGAAATTTCTAAAACGTGGGTCCTTTGGCATCATAACCCACCCATTCTACTACGTCTTTTGGTACATTTTTGGACATAATAATTTTCATACGTTTTGGCCATTTTACATTGTTTAGACTGAGGATCACTGACGAGGGTGAAGAACCCGAAACGTGCATGTCTGGTCCCTGCTGTGAATTTATCAGGTCTTGAATGATGCTGTTGAATTTGAAGACGTTTAACATTTGAACTACTTGGTGAGTGTCACTGCTGGTGGACTAAGAGTCCCCGAGGGCACATGTAGCCAAGTTCGATCAACTTCTGTTTATCGTCTGTCTCTTTAACGCATTTGAAATTTTCTGTTACAAAATTTCTTGAAATTTCTAAAACGTGGGTCCTTTGGCATCATATCCCACCCATTCTGCTACGTCTTTTGGTACATTTTTGGACATACTAATTTTCATACGTTTTGGCCTTTTTACATTGTTTAGACTGAGGATCACTGACGAGGGTTTAGTATCCGAAACGTGCATGTCTGGTCCATGCTGTAAATTTATCAGGTCTTAAATGATGCTATTGAATTTGAAGACGTTTAACATTGTAACAAAACATATCCACTCCATTGTTTGCTATCTTTAGGCTTTATTTTTTATCATGTGATTTTGACCAAGGGTTTGACCTTCTTTTGAGAAAAAAAAAAAAACAAAACTTGGTCGTAACGCAGAAGAATTAAGTTTTTCGACTTTCATATTTCACATGTACCAGACCTTGTTGTTAGGCGTCCTTCTGTAAGCTTTATACAATGTTGACATTTTTTTCCAAACTAATGAACATAATATCATAATTCTAAGAAGCAAAGTATATTGTACTAATTGCCTTCTAAGTAAACAAGGAAAATATCTCATTGTCTTAGCCATTTTACTTTAAATTTTTTGTTTTACAATCTCGATGTAAGTACTTTGAAATCAATGACTTTTATTAAGCTGCAGCACTTCAACTCTCTTATTATCTAGTTTTACCCTCTTTTGTGGTATGTAGCAATTACAAGGTCACCTTCCCTACGATCGAGTGTTCCTAATGTATAAAATTACTTTTTATCCAACATTGTTGCCTGAAAGAATATTTGTATTGGCCCTTCAATTTGACATCTATAACCAATATTTTGAAAACTTGTCGTTCCTATAATATCATCAAAATGAAAAGAGGTTAACATCCTACGATCATCCCTTCTCCGATACTTTAGTTTTCTATTGAAGAGATACTATCTCTTAAAAATCTAAATCAACTTCATTGAAGAGATAACACAAAAATGATATTGAAACAGATTTGGGCAGGTTTTACGCCTTATCGTAGCATGTCATTCACCAAACTTTACGTGTATATAATATCATATATTTTATCTGTTACACGTCTTCATATTCATGGCATCATTTAAGAACAGATAAATGTGCAGCATGAACCAGACATGCACGTTTCGGACACTCGTCAGTGATCCTAACATTGAAATATGGTCAATAATGTGAAAGTTATGTCTGAAAATACCAAAAGACGTAGCGGGACGGATGGGATATAATGCTGCAGGTCCCACTTTTGGGAATTTTGAAAAAAAATTGTTGACAGAAATTTTGAGAAAAATTTGTTCACAGAAATTTTGAGAAAATTTTGTTGACAGAAATTGTGAGAAAATTTCGTGGACATAAACACTGAGCAAATTTTGTGAACAGAAATGCATGGACTAGGCATACACGTTTCGAGTACGAAATCTTCGTCAGTGATCCTTAATCCAATCAATGAAATATTACCAAAGATTGTGAAAGTTATGTCAAAAAATACCAAAACACGTAGCAAGATGGATGGCATATGATGCTACAAGACCAACTTTTCAGAAATTTTGCAAACAGAAATTTGCATTGTTATGAAATAAATCTATCTGACTTGGCTACATGTGATCTCGCGCTTGGTGTTATTTTATAGGTTGCGTACAAGCGCCCCCCTAGAGAGGAGGTTCAGGGGTGTCAGGACACTCCTGGAACAAGTCCAAATTCTCATTTTGTTTCGTTTCATTCACATTTATTTTAACCCCTCTCTGAATAGCGTGGACCACGTAGGTTAAATTTCTAGATTGCTCATGATTGTTTTATTTTTGTAGTACTGAGAGATGTTGATTGGAGATGCAATCTGTTTTTTTTAAGGAAATGATGCATTGCATTTGCTGACACGAGACGGTGATTGTATTCTTCGAATTGATTTACAAACACTGGGTGGAGAGAAAGCCTACTCAGAATTTTCTAATTTCACAGTATTCTCCGAAAATGATGGATATAAAATGACCTTCAATGCTTACTCAGGGACAGGTAAGATTTCATTTCGTTTTAATGAGAATTTATTTGAATTTGTATTGGTTACATATCTGGTAAAATCTGTTATAGCCGAATCTGCATAATCAATTACCAACTCCTAACAATAACGAGTTAAATCTGAAATTTCGTATTTTGATATAATGTCGTAAAACGTAATCTGGTTTAAACTGCTCACGATAAAAACGTTTTTTATCATTATGACTTTCCTTTGCAGCCTTTTTGGCATACATCTATGTCATGTTTAGAGTTTCGCTCTTCAAATATGTACTACTGTCAAACACATTCAAATTCAATAGCATCATTTAAAAACAGATAAATTTGCAGCATAAACAATGATATATGACCAAATAGTAGTAAATATATTATGTCCAAAAATGTACCGAAAGACAAAACAGGATGGGTGGGACATGATGACCCATGTCTTAGAAATTTCAAGAAATTTTGATAGCAGAAATTTTCGAACGCGTTGAAGAGACGATCAATCGAAGTTGATTGAACTTTGCTACATACTCCTGGTCCACAAACAGTGACACCCACCAAGTTGTACAAATGTTTGAAGTCTTCAAATTCGATAGCATCATTAAAGAACGGCCGGATTTTGCAGCATGGACCAGACATACGTGTTACGGATACTTAACCCTCGTCAGTGATCCTCGATCTGAATAATGTAATATGACCAAAGAATGTAAAATTATTAAGTCCAAAATGTACCGAAAGACGTAGCAAGATGGATGGGATATCTCAAGAATGAACCGTCAAATACTGCCGCGCGAAGCGCAACTTGATACTAATGTTGAAGTAAGATCAAAGAATGATGGGGGATTGACAGATTTCATAACTCATGGAGCAATTTAGCATTGTCGAAGTACACACGTTAAATGCTTTGAATCAATTTTTCATTAAAAAGAAAGACAAATGCGAAAAAAAAAAACAATTTAAAAAGAATAAAAGAAAAGTAAATTTGGAATGACCAAAAATTGAATGTAGCAACATAGCATGAAACATGACGTAAAAAGGTCAAGTATCAATGTGACCCTAATCCACTGTGAAAGACTGATACAACAGTAATAGGTATCAGAAAGCTGTTTAAAGGATTTTTAGACTGTCGTAAACAGATAAGTGAACGTCGTAATATCAATTCTCTGAAATGACCAACATGTTTTGGAAATAGCATGTCATGGATTTTTATGATTTTCTCTTTAATTGGTATATGTGATGCACAGAATACAAAAATAACAATTTTTTGAAAATAATAATTTCGGTTGCCATGGAAACGAGGTCTGTCTATTTTTAGCACTAAAACAATGGTGAGATAAGCCACCTTGGGTTATAATGTTGAAATTTTTTGAAATTTCTTTTAATTAGCCGAATCCTATCAAATTACAGTCAAATTAAGGCCTATTTTTGACCAATATTTACCATTTTTAAGCAAAATGACATAAAACATCAGGCTGATAACATCATCACTTTTGTGTTATATTATATTTTATTTGACAAATATAATCACTGAAAAAAATAAGTGGAACCTTGTTTTCTTTTCATACATTTTGAGGTCAAAAATGGTCGCCATGGCCACGTTTTATTTGACGCATTGTGACTACATCTTTTCAAATTGATTCTTAGCATCGTTTAAATATCTTATATTGCATAAGCTTTATTTACGGACAACAGAAGAAATTATTCTTTGTTTGAGCACTTCCAAAATTTGTCAAGGTCATTGACTCTAAGTTTAAGTTCAAAACAAAATATGAGTTCCAATTTCAATAAAATTTGCTATTTATGTTGTTATTTATTGTTCCTTATATAAGGCTTAACTGTCATATATTTGTATGAAAAATACTTCTTTCTAAAAATTAGGGACGATAGGCGGAAAAGATAACAATTAGTTCAGAACATTTCTCCCCCATAAAATAAGCCCCAAAGTTTAAAAATGGTAAATATTGGACAAAAATCATAATAATCTCATACTTTTTTATCTGAATGTATGAAATACTAGTTTCAAATCAAGGATGTCATTAATTTTGAGATTTTTGCAACTTTGGTCAATAAATAGAGGATATATCCAAAATTACAATGTATGTGTTTGATTTACTCAATACCACATTATTACTGAGTAACTGCCTCTCATATGTTTGAAAAATCAAAGAATTTTGTCAAATTTTGTGAATTGCATTCAGATGACCATGACATTGGATCCTGTGACCATATAAAATTTTAAAGTGATTTCTAATTAATAATGCTCTTTTATCATGTTTATATGCACTGATAAAAATTGCTTAAAAAATTTTGAAGAGGTCCCACTAAAATTTTAGCATTTTCTTAAAAATCGAGAATTAAACTTAAAAGAAAAAATTAGCAATAGACATCAAGTTTACTTGACATTTCAAAATATTTGTCCTTAAAATTGAGCAAAATCATGTAAAATTAGGAGCTTTTTCGGTCTAAAATAGGGCTTCTTCAAAACAGGTTTTTGTCTACATTTTGAGTATATTGACAAAAAGTATAGCGGGCGGAAGCAATATTTCTTGTGTAGTATTTATACAATGAAAGATATAAAGAAAAAAAAATTATGGACATTTCAGTTGACTAAAATACCTTTTACCATGGAAACGAGCCTTGTGAAAAGGCCATATTTCAAGTATTCTACTGATACGTAAAATGTCAAACATGGTTTCTGTGGCAACGAAAACTTTATTTTGTAAAAAGGAAGTTTATTTTTGTCTGAGTACATCATATACACATTCCATACCAAAAATCTCCAAAATTGCTGACATGCCATTTCCATGTGCTATTGAAATTCTTTTGGTCCTTACAGGGAATTGCTATTAAGAAATAGGAATCTCTCACTATTATTAGTCTGGGCTTCGATATCAGGTTTTCAGGCGGGTGTTTTGACTCCTTGGACATCTTGTTTGATTTAAATGAGCCAATATCGTTTAACAGAAAACATTTTAGGAGAAAATGATTTATCATGAGGTATATTTTCCTCAAGTCATATCGAAATTGAGACTGCTGTCGACTTACATATAGCGAAACAAACAAGGTAATTTTTCCTTCTTAAATGAACTGGCTGCTATCGCGGTTGTAATCATGATTTATCTAAGAAACAAGAGCACCAGGGGGCACAACGCTCATCTGATACCCATGCACCCTCTAATTAACATACTGACATTGAATACTGATAGTGACAGTACCAGGATTTTAGCCCACAACCTTTCTAAAAAGATTTTTGCCTGATGCAGAGAAGTTTTTTTTTTTTCAGACAACCTTTAAAAGTACAAAAAAGAAAAAATATTCACATTTCAAAACATTAACTTTTTTACTGATTTGAAAAGACGGATAAAGTGGTCCAAGGTCATATGCCCAGCTAGTAAAGTTTAATTATGCAACATCAAAAATAAAATCATATTGTAAAATTCCACATAAATGTGCAGCAGAAAAAGAATAAAAGAATGAAATGTTTTCATGAATTAAGTTTATTTAAAATTAAACACAAAACCTTTCATTATTGATAGCTAGCATGCCAGAAATTATAAAGCCTGTGTTTGTGATACGAGAATGCCCCCGGCGGCATCTTTGTTAGTATAAACGCCATTTTCTGTTACGTATGTGAGAGGTCAGGGTCAGCGTAATATTGGTATCAATGGAAAGATCTTGTCACAAGGAATACACAACCTCTATCACTAACCATTCAAAAGTTATGCCCAATGTTAAAGTTTTTGAGAAGTACGTCAAATGTCAAGGTTATGGTCACGAGGTCAAAAATTTTGGTATCAATGGAAAGGTATTGTCACAAGGAATACACATGTGAAATATGAAACCTCTATCACAGGGGATCCCCTTCGGGTACACGGCAAAACATGGCCGCTTTTGAAATCTTGTTCCCGACTTTAAAAATAAAATTCTAAATAAGTATAAAGAATTTAAATAATTTAATAATATCAAATAAAAGGTCAATCAATAAGACATTGAAGCATGTGTCACATGTTGAATTATCAGCTGTAACTATGAATGAAAGGTCGATCTAAAAATGATTAATCATACCAAGAAGGTTTTTTTCCTGTAGTTGCACCGGTAACATTGGGCATGGAAAACATACATTATACCTATGTACAATCTTAAAAAATATTCCTTAAAAATCCAAAAGTGGATATCTTGACAAAATTCTTTCATTTGTAGGGTACCATGCATGAGTACCTCATACCTACAAATTGTCATGACAATCTGAAGAGTGGTTATAGAAAAGAAGCAGAAAATGTATGAAAATCACCCCCCCCCCTTCCTTTTTACATAAGAAAAAAATTCATAAAAAATCAACAAAATAAAATTTAAGCATAAAATACATATCAAAGCATTAAGTAAGTTAAATATGATTAATATGTAGTAAATGAGTGTGTAAAATCATACACTTACTGAGTTATTTAAAGAAATAGTGCAAAAATGTGCATTTCTGACTAAGTCCGAAAAGACGTCAAAAATTTGACTTCGAAGTGGAACCAAAAATAACAACACTTCTTAAGACATCTCTCTAGATCATCCTGATGCTTTCAGTTTGTCAATACATGCTTCGGTTCTGAAGAAGAAGTTTGTCAAAGGAGGGTACCCCCGTGACCTTCTTTTGGCTGTGGTGGCGCCATCTGTTGACAGATCCGGACGAAAAACAACAACACTTGTAGGGGACCATGAGTACTTCATACCTACCAAGTTTCATCAAAATCCCTTCAGCCGTTCTGGAGAAGAAGTTTAAAATGTGAAAAGTTTACGACGGACGGACGGACGCCGGACGGCACGCTACATGTATGAAGATGGCTCACTTGAGCTTTGCTCAGGTGAGCTAAAAATGTCGTATTCATTTAAGGTGTGAAAGCTGAAAATTCAAAACGCAAGAATGTATTTAACCTTCGGAGTTCTGTGAGGTGCGATACCTTGAAATAGTTTGCAAAACTCCATATTTATATGAAAGAGTTATCTTACCCTTTCAAGAAGCATCGAAATCGGATTAGCAATAGTGATCAAAAGCAGATGAAAATGAAGCTCATTAGGTCGCTCAAATCGTATCTGTCAATTCAACTATACACTATTGAATCAGATATGCTTACTTAAAAAACACACTTTATATTAAGAAAGTTGTTTGATTCTGTTAATAAAACGAAATACATTAACAAGCAAGGTACTCATACGGAGAAATAATGCCACTCTGACATCGCGTCATGGCTCGCAGCCTGATTAGAAATTATTATTGTCGTATATGGGCATCACTGTAACTGAGATTGTTAAACGGCTTCCGGGCATTGGATATGATACTCCGCTATTTTCTGAAGAAGTTGATGTAAAAAACTTTATTTTCCGTGTTAAATTCGCGGTTCCCACGTGAGTTGAAAATTAGTAAGATTCTGTCCATAGGCTGTACGGTAATTTCATAGGAAGACAGCATGATTTGGCGAGTTTTGGCAACTTCAATGTCCGTTTTCTTAGGTTTCTAGTTTAATAATTCGTGTTCCGGGCATCGCGACTGAAAGTTTATAACAAATACATGAAGTCATGTATCGTCGTTTTTTCGGATAACTGATTTTGGCGGTTCCCACATATTTTAAAAATTCCATCTTTCTACGAAATTCCCTCTATTTTCTAGTATAAAATCATTATGTTTTCTTACAGAATTGAAAATAGGTCATGAATCATCGATACATAACGTATTGAAAATAATATGAATAACAGAAATTAAATAAAACGAAGATTTTACGGAGAAAGCTACTAAATGATTTGAATGGGAGTTTCGCCGAACTTCGTCACGTGACTGAGAGAAGTGGCATCATTTCTCCACATGTAAAACATTTGGATTTCATCGAAAAACCAGAAAATACATTTTGTATCTAAAATTAAACATATTTATACTCAAATGGAAACGATACGCCCGCCCATAACCTTTATCATTTGCAAACAAACTAATAATAAACTTATGTTCATTCAACTTCATCAAACATGCATGTATGTAAAGTCGTTTTTTGACTTTGCTACGACCAAGATACCGAAAATGAGTGTACTTCAGTGTTTGTGTTCTTATTTGAATCATTTCTTCCATGTAGATGATTAATTTGATTTGCTGCATTTCAATAATTTGGATTTTTTTTGGCAATTCCTTTAAAGTGGATTTCCAAGCTTAAGGTTGCCTACGGAAGAATGGGTTTCGCAGATAGGACTTAAAATGTGATATAATGACATATTTACTTATTTTATATTTTTCAAATATAGGGGGAGATGCCTTATCATACCACAAAGGAATGCAGTTCACGACGAAAGACAAAGACAACGATAGGTATCGTAAAAATTGTGTCAACTATCATTATGGCGGATGGTGGTACAACGCCTGTATTCATTCAAGTTTAAATGGATTATATGGACAGAGAGCAGCTAAGTCCATGTACTGGCATGGTTGGAAAAATAAGAACAAGACTGAATACATGAGGAAATCGAAAATGATGCTTCAGTGTTAATGCTATATTTCAGAAAGAAAAAATAAATTTTTCATGTAAAGTTTTAATGATTTTCTTAATAGATCGTTATAGATTAAAAAGATAAGAAAAGTTTTCTTATAATTTGAAATTGTCATTATTGAAATATATGATCTATAGTACCAATTTTATTGTACTAGACACGTGTACTGGAATTGAATCCTCGTCAGTAGTAATTCATGGCAAACAGTTTAAATAAAGCCAAAGTGAATTTTCCTGGCGCCATCTACAATACAGAGCTTTAATTTCCTCTTGCCAAGGGTTTATTCAGAAGCGTAGGGTTTGTGTAGGGTTTATTCAAAATCATGAAATACTATTTGCAAATTGTCGATGGAAAAAAGGAAATAGAATCAAACAAAAAATGGTATAAGAGAGCGACTTAAACAGGTCTATGAAGGAATTCAAAAAAACTATCCAGCGAAGAAAACTTGTTTCGCCCCCACCCATGGTGTATTCATATCCTAATTGATACGTTGTTCTAGAGCAACCAAAAACTACTGCAACTTTGTGTTGAGGACAAGGCAACTAATAGAGAACTTAACTACTGTTTGGAAAGTTAACTTTTAAGGATTTCTTGGGAATTTTGACATTCCATCGAAATTGGGTAACAAGTGAAGGGTCAAAGTGACAACCACAAAGAAAGTATTTCCGTACATTAAACTTAATAGAATATTGATTTATTTTTGGTTTCTCTGAGTCAATTCAGCTGAAAACACTACTTATGAGGATTTATTTAACGAAACTTGCATATTTATTGCATAGAAATTAAAGGTTTTATATTAAGGTCTACTTTCTTACAAGAAGTAGTATTTTCTTTGATACTCCGATGATTTAAAAGTATACATATTGAAACCAATAAGTGTATTCGTAGCGTACAAAGGTAAATGCGTCTGCAAACTGCACAATAAGCTTGCCTTTGCGAAAGTTTTGCATAACATATACATATATACAAAAATTATTGGTGCATGCATTGACGATACGGAACCGTTCTTTAGAAAAAATCATTTGTACTGACCACAGCGGAACACATCCTCAGGATTCCAGTGTAAAATGGATATTAGATAAATAAAACAACTTCAAAAAACAGAAGGGAAAAACGAGACACACGGCCGCACCCATACCAAACGCATTTGCATCCTGCACTTGCGTCTGTATTTTTGTAAGACTTATCTAAACATTGAAATCTACCTCTCCCGTAATCGCCTATTGTTTTCCTGAAAATGTCTTGCAGACTGAAGCTGGAGCTACAGATTTGTAAAGAATGTATTGCAAGTATTACCCGTCAGGCGTTACTACATACATGATGTATGAACAACTCATAATTTCACTTTTATACGATGGATGAAGTCAGATTTTTTCGTAATTCGTGCGATTTCAACACGATACGGAGAGCAAGAAGTCGCCAGTAAAAGTCCAAAATTCTACATATAATTTTGACGTCAAATTGAAGAATTGTTTTCTTCATTATACCCCCCACACACACCACCAGATAAAAAAATGCGGGGTTAGATAGTGACGCCTAAGTCCGTATAACTGTCCAACATCCAGTATCCAGGCATTCAAAGCATACCAATGACAAATATGGATAATGACCATATCCCCCTATACTGCACAAAATCGACAATTCAGAAAATCATAAATCGAATAAATCGAAGGCATACAAAATCAGGATAAAAAAGGAACCAAAGCAAACAAACAAAAACCGCTACCACATGAAAAGAAGCGAACTCCCGATATGGGTGTGAGACCAGGTGCCCAGGAAGAGTAAGATATTAATTTCTTTTTGGATCGTTATTGCATCAAGAAGTAAAGGCCAATGTCAAATATTCTAAAAGTTATGCTCCTTGAAATTTGGAAATTGAAAAAATTTTGTGGTTTCATGACATCTAAATGATAACCTTTATAGAAAATCAATTCAATTCTTGAATTTACGTTTTTCACCATGAAAAGTTCAAATTAAAAAGTGTGCTATGTCGCTAAATTACATGCAGCATTTAATCCCTTAAAACTAAATATTTTGTGATTTCAGAAGTTTAAAGAAAACAATGACACAGAATCAATTTAAGGTCAAGTTTGAATACAGGCAATGTATCATTTATACGTCCAGATTCATACCCCTTGAAAATCCAAAGTTTGCAATCACAAATATGGATAATGACCATATCCAAATATATAGTACAAAATCGATTAATCAGAAAAACATAAACCGAAGGCTTCTTTTCATGTGGTGGAGGTTTGTGTTTGTTTGCTTTGGTTCCTGTTTTATCCTCATGTTGTATGCCTTCGGTTTCTAATAATCTGAATAATCGATATTGTGCTATTTACAGGGATATGGTTATTATCCATATTTGTCATGCAATTGTGTTTTCCGTCAGTTCTTGGCTCACCTGAGCGAAGCTCCCGTGAGCTATTGTCATAGCGTGCCGTCCGGCGTCCGTCGTAAACTTTTCGACAGTTTCTACTTCTTCTCCAGAACGGCTGAAGGAATTTGATGAAACTTTACAGGTATGAAGTACTAATGGTCCCCTACAAGTGCTGTTGTTTTTCGTCCGGATCCGTGAATAGGTGGCGCCACCACAGGCAAAAGTAGGTCACGGGGGTACCCTCCTTTGACAAACTTCTTTAGAACGGAAGCGCGTATCGACGAACCGAAAGAACCAGGGTGTTCTAGAGAGACGTCTTAAGGAGTGTTGTTATTTTTGGTTCCACTCTGAAGTCAAATTTTTGAGGTGTTTTGACGTCTTTTTTGGACTTAGTCAGAAATGCATATTTTTGCACTATTTCTTTAAGTAAAGCAATAAGTGTATGACTTTACACATTCATTTACTGCATATTTATCATATTAAAAAAATATTTGTTTTGATTTTTATGATTTTTTTCTTACGTAAAAAGCATGGGGATGATTTTCATACATTTTCTGCTTCTTTTCTTTAAACATTCTTCGGAGTGTCATGGAGCTTGATATGTATGAGGTACCCATGGTTCCGTACAAGAGAAAGAATTTTGTCAAGATATCCATTTTTGGATTTTAATTAATGTTTTTAAGATTTACATAATGAATGTTTTTAAGATTGTACGTAGGTACAATGTATGTTTTCCATGCCCAATGGACCCAAGGGGAGTGGGTTCAATTTTAACATGAATAAAACGAAAATAGGGGGGGGGGGGGGTCATGCATGTCTTTTTAACGAAAATTTCACTTTTTTTACAGGACAACCAATCCCCCCTCCTTTGTTCTCATAAAAAAGAAAATTAATTTTCTTTTTTACATATTTTCAATTTGAACTGTAGATTGCATAAAAGATCAAGTTAAATTTATCACGGCTAATGGTCACTTTATTGATTCTATATGCTATAAATACATTTCCAATATTTTGACCAATGGTGTGACACCATTATTCAGTACTGATCACCAGTGACGAAGTGACATACAATGAAGTTGAAAATGAAATTTTATAACACAATGGCATGTCATATATTCCAACCTTTCTTCAGAAACTAAGGATGAGCGTCTTTGAGCCGCGTAAACAAAGTAAACCGTTTCAGATTCCAAAGTTTTGGACAAACAATAATTATAATGAATCCTTCAACAACATCATTAAATTTGAAACAAACTGGCAGATTCTTTTAGAAAATTTGAACAAAGAAAACGTCACTCAAACAGAATACAAGCGATTCCTACATTTCAGAGGCTCTGCAGATTACCTCAGAGTATCAAATGAGGTATAGGTGAATCTTACTCAGGAACAGAAAGTAGAAGGCTTCATCGTTTACTCAATTTCAAAGGGCCAAGCTCAAGCATTCAGTCAAGCGATACAAATTTGACAATTCCCAAAGTTGCTGTTATTGCTAAAAAACCATCTCAAGCGAAAAGGTGAAGTCATGCAAGAGCAGGAGTGTTCCACGTGGACGAAAGGTAGATGACAAAAATGCAAGAACTGAGTAAATGTAAATGTCAATTTAATGTCAATTTAATGTGATAATTAAAATCAAATTCAAGGAATTGTGGTCCCCCTCTTTGGCTATTTGTCTTTAAAGAAATGCTTACAGACACCCCCCCCTCATTCTTAAGTTTTCATAATATATCTCATGTACTATCAAAATTCTAAATATCAAAAGATTAAAGTCCTAGAAAACATCAAAAGGTCCAAACTTTGTTACCAAGAGAAAGGTCTTGTGAAATTGAATGCACATGTGAAAT
The DNA here is from genome assembly GCA_033119305.1 of Pinctada imbricata. NCBI lineage: Eukaryota > Metazoa > Mollusca > Bivalvia > Pterioida > Pteriidae > Pinctada > Pinctada imbricata. Next base: position 33,452,276 of record VSWD01000012.1, on the reverse strand, counting down.
ATGAAAATCCTATCATTTACCATCCAAATTGTATGGTCAATGTTGAAGTTTTTAAATGTGGGTCAACCTCCAAGGACGAGGTCTCAGGGTCAGAATATTTTTAACCAACGGAAAGGTCTTGTCGCAATGAATACACGTGTGAAATATAAAAGCCCAATCACCAACCATTCAAAAGTTATGGTCATGAAAGTAGATAGCCGCAGAAACGGCCAACGACACTTGGCTATTTGGTTGTTTGCGGTACGTTGGCTGCAGGAATCTGTATGTAACAAATGCGGGACCCAAATTCATGATATGGCCGGCACGAATCTGCAAGTTTTCCAGGGGATAACTTACATTGTCTGACTCTTATAAATTGAATCTAAACGATCGGCAATTATTATAATATTTTACCTTAATGAGCTTTAATATTAATGATACGGCCGGAATTCCTCTAGCATCCGCTTCGTCTTTTCGAATTCTAGCGCAATGTTGTATGTTAACACTCATGTATCGGGTCAAGAGGAATTCCGGCCGTATCATTAATATGAAAGCTCTATAAGGTAAAATATTATTGCCGATCGTTTAGATTCACTTTATTAGAGTCAGGCATAGTAAGTAATACCCTGGAAAATTTGCCGATTCGTGCCGGCCATATTCTGAATTTGGGTCCCGGATTTGTTTCATACAGATCCAACACACCCCAATCAACCAAATAGCCAAGTGTCGTTGGCCGTTTCTGTGGCTAGAAAGTAGAATCATGATTGCATTTGCCGTATACTTTGCACACCCCAATCAACCAAATAGCCAAGTGTCGTTGGCCGTTTCTGTGGCTAGAAAGTAGAATCATGATTGCATTTGCCGTATACTTTGCTCTAAACCATAGGATAAGACATATTCTCTGCCTGAATATTATCATCAAGGAAAGCAACTAAAATTGTGTTGATGCTATATGTTTGCAATAATATTTGCATCTGTTTACAATCTAATATTTCAGAATCTACTCTGACAAAATTTTCATAGTAAGTGAGTGATGAATGACAGCTCTAGATTCAATACTTGTGATTAGCAAACGAATTTTTTGGAATTGAAAAAAGGAAATACTTATAAAATGCCGGAAAGGAATGATTAAAGTTGAATTTTTCAAAAATTACTTTCTAACTATATATTTTAATTTTGCAAGGTTTCATATAACCTAAAAGGACACTTTCAAATCGAGAAAACGGGTTTATGGGAAACATGAAGTAACAGGATATCTTTCTCTCTATCCTTTAAGTTCTAATGGATTGTGGATGATAAAACACACACACATATATATATATGTAAACATACATTTTTAATGAAAATTATGTGTATTAATTATTCAACTTAAAAGAGCAAAACCAAGGACCCATCTAAACAGAACCAAAACATTCCTTAACTAATACTGTAACATCTCTACCTATATGTGCTTAATGCTGAAAGTAGGTACTATGGTTGAAAAAGAAATTTAAAAAAGAACCCCAAATAGACGAGCAGTGGGAAAAAGGAAATTTTTTTCAACCAATCTTTGCGTGACAAATGGCCGTCCAAAGTCGGCACCGGTTACCCATTGGTCTCGTCGGTTTATGTGTAGTCTTTTGTGTTTGATGTTTACATGTCGTGTGTCTCTTTTCCGTCTCGTGCTGTACTCGTCTTTTGTGTTTTTGCATCGGGTGTTTTGGTGTTTTACTGTTGATGCTGCAACGGAGTCTTGTTGGAGATCTCCTCCCTTCTTTTTGTTTTATTTCTATTTTGTATCGACCCGACACTTTTTTCACTTTTTAGCTCACCTGAGCCATAGGCTCAAGTGAGCTATTGTCATAGTGTTGCGTCCGTCGTCGTCGTCCGTCGTCGTAAACTTTTCACATTTTAAACTTCTTCTCCAGAACGGCTGAAGGGATTTTGATGAAACTTAGTAGGTATGAAGTACTCATGGTCCCCTACAAGTGTTGTTGTTTTTCGTCCGGATCTGTCAACAGGTGGCGCCACCTCAGCCAAAAGTAGGTCACGGGGGATACCCTCCTTTGACAAACTTCTTCTTCAGAACCGAAGCATGTATCGACAAACAGAAAGCATCAGGATGATCTAGAGAGATGTCTTAAGAAGTGTTGTTATTTTTGGTTCCACTTCGAAGTCAAATTTTTGACGCGTTTTTGACGTCTTTTCGGACTTTGTCAGAAATGCTTATTTTTGCACTATTTCTTTAAATAACTCGATAAGTGTATGATTTTACACACTCATTTACTACATATTTATCATATTTAACTTACCTAATGCTTTGATATGTATTTTATGCTTAAATTTTATTTTTTTGATTTTTTATGAATTTTTTTCTTATGTAAAAAGAAAGGGGGGGGGGGGGTGATTTTCATACATTTTCTGCTTCTTTTCTATAACCACTCTTCAGATTGTCATGACATTTTGTAGATATGAGGTACTCATGCATGGTACCCTACAAGTGAAAGAATTTTGTCCAGATATCCACTTTTAGATTTTTAAGGAATATTTTTTAAGATTGTACATAGGTATAATGTATGTTTTCCATGCCAAATGGACCCATGGGGAGTAGCTTCAAACCCCGGCGGGACCCCAACAATTTTTTTCCCTTTTCAGTTTTTTTTTTCTCTTTTTATTTTTATATTTATCGCTAGAAATGAAACTGTGAAAGAATTTTGTCAAAATATCAACTTTTAGATTTTTAATGATTTTTTTAAATAAGACACGCTATAGCTAGTTTGGCTTTGTGTACTTATTTTCATACTTCGAATTAACTTGGCCACATACGCTATGAAATATACTCTGAATTTATCTTAAAGATGTTGACTTTTTGTGTCGCCTGCGAAGCACAGCGATACTTAGGGATCACTTTGTCCGTTGTTCGTCTGTCCGTCCATCCGTCCCTCCGTCTGTTTATCACACTTGGGTGTCACACCCCATAACTTTTGATTGGTTAGTGATAAGGCTTTGATATTTCACGTGTGTTTTCCTTGTGACAAGACCTTTATACACATATCATAATTTTTGACCTTGTGACCTTGACCTAGATATTTGACCTACTTTTCTAAAAATCTAATATTGGCTATATCTCTTGATTGATTAGTGATAGGGCTTTGATATTATACATGTGTATTCCTTGTGATTAGACCTTTCTACACATATAATGTTTGACCTTGTGACCTTGATCTAGATATTTGACCTACTTTTCTAAAAATCTAATATTGGCTATATCTCTTGATTGGCAAGTGATAGGGCTTTGATATTTCACATGTGTAATCTTTGTGACAAGACCTTTCTACGCAAACCATATTTTTTTACCTCGTGACCTTGACCTAGATATTTTACCTACTTTTCAAAAAATCTAAGATTGGCTATATCTTTTGATTGGTAAGTGATAGGGCTTTGATATTTCATATGTGTATTTCTTGTGACAAGCCCTTTTTTCACATACTACATTTTTTAACCTTATGACCTTGACCTAGATATTTGACCTACTTTTTAAAAAAAACCAAGATTGGCTATATCTATTGATTGGCAAGTGATAGGGCTTTGATATTTCTCTTGTGTATTCCTTTTGACAATACCTTTCTACACATACCATTATTTTGACCTCATGACCTTGACCTAGATATTTGACCTACTTTAAAAAAAAATAAGATTTGCTATATCTTTTGATTGGTAAGTGATAGAGCTTTGATATTTCATATGTGTATTCCTTCTTGTGACAAGGCCTTTCTACACATATCATAACTTTTGACCTCATGACCAAGACCTAGATATTTGACCTACTTTTCAAAAAATCTTAGATTGGCTATTTCTTTTGATTGCTGAGTGATAGGCTTTGATATTTCACATGTGCAGTCCATGTGACAAGACTTTTCTTCACATACCATCATTTTTAGCTCACCTCGACGAGGTTGAGTGAGCTTATGCTATAACCCATGCATCGGATGCAGCATCTGACCTACATTTTCCGCTTGAGTGATTTGGATAAGATGTTTGGGGTAGCTCAGTATCTGACAAAGTACTAATGCTACAGTAACCAAACTTGCACAAGTGATTCATCTTTGGATGCCGAGATGGACCCATGCATCGGATGCAGCATCTGACCTACTTTTTCCGCTTGAGTGATTTCGCTTTTAAAAGCCAATATTGAGCAGAGTATAAGTGCTACATGTACCAAACTTGCATATTGGATGTATCTTTGATCAAACTTTCATAAAATGACCTTGACCTACTTTTTCCGCTTGAGTGATTTTGCCTTTAAAAGCCAATATTGAGCAAAGTATAAGTGCTAGATGTTCCAAACTTGCATATTAGATGTATCTTTGATCAAACTTTCATAAAATGACCTTGACCTACTTTTTCCGCTTGAGTGAGTTTGCCTTTAAAAGCCAATATTGAGCAAAGTATAACTGCTACATGTACCAAACTTGCATATTGGATGTATCTTTGATCAAACTTTCATAAAATGACCTTGACCTACTTTTTCTGCTTGAGTGGTTTTGCCTTTAAAAGCCAATATACATGTACTAAGAAATATGTTTGAATTGAATTTTGCTGTCACGAGGTGAGCTTCGTAATCTGTGATTACCTATGTTTTACCTCGTGCACTTGCCCTATATATTTGACCTACTTTTCAACAAATCTATGATTTGCTATTCTTTTGAGTGGTAAGTGATAGGGCTTTGATATTTCACATTTGTATTCCTTATGAAAAGACCTTTCTAAACATTCCATAATTTTTAACCTAGTGACCTTGCCCTTGATATTTGACCTAATTTCAATAAAAAAAAATCCGCTACGCAGGCGACACAAGCATTCCTTGGATTGCTTTTTTTTCATACATGCATATTTCAGAACAATTTCCCTATTTAATGATTATTTTCTCTGTCTTATTTCTGTATCTATGGTAAACATAGTCACCATATATCTTGTGTTACAGATTTGATTGGTTCAATACCTCCTTGCCCCTTTACTAGGGGTAACTACAGGAAATAAAAAGGTGCACACCAAAAATTTTGACTGACTTGAAATGCCCGGAAGTCTGTAAAATTGGTCTTTTTTGATTGCGAATCTTTGGCACGCATAAAAATGTAAAGAAAAAGGGGCGGGGGGGGGGGTCATGTATGTCTTTTTTTTTCCCAAATTTCACTTTTTTACAGGAACTCTGCGTCCTCATCGAAAATGTTCCGAATTTTGCATATTTTCAAACCTATCTGTAAATTGCATAAAAGACAAGATCAAGTTCGAAGTTAAATTTATCACGACTATTGATTCAATATGCTAAAAATACATTTCCAAGCGCCGCATTTCAGCATATTTACCGAAAATAATTTGTCCAAGTGACTTCACTGGGTCATGAGGTTTGATACACCGTACACTGCTGTTTGGAAAATAAATTGGCTCAATTTCTGCACAACTCACTTGAATTAATATTGTCCGCTAACAACATGTATTAAGATGAAATCAATACTATTCAAAAGCTCTCATTCATAGATTTCTGTATAATTTAATATGAATAAAGGCAAAACCGAAAAGTCTTTGTTTTTTATGCTTCCGGAATCAAAGATACGGGGGCATATAGTTTTTGGCCTGTCCGTCTGTCTGTTTGTCCGAAAAACTTTACATTGGGCATAACTTTTGAATGGAAGGTGATAGAGCTTTCATATTTCACAAGTGTATTTCTTGTGACAATACCTTTCCATTGATACCAAAATTTTTGACCTCGTGATCTTGACCTTGACCTTTGACCTACTTTTCAAAAACTTTAACATTGGGCATAACTTTTGAATGGTTAGTGATAGGGCTTTCATATTGTACATGTGTATTCTTTGTGACAAGATCTTTCCATTGATACCAACATTACTCTGACCCTAACCTCTCACATACTTAACAGAAAATGGTGTTTATACCAACAAAGATGCCACGTGTTCGTGTTTCACAAACACAGGCTTTATTATTTTCTGGCATACTAGCTATTAATAATGAAAGGTTTGGTGTTCAATTTTAAATAAACTTAATTTATGAAATCATTTCATTGTTTTATTCTGTTTCTGTTGCACATAAATGTGGAATTTTACAAAATGATTTTATTTTTGATGTTGCATAATCGAACTATACTAGCTGGGCATATGACTTTGGATCACATAATCCATCTTTTCAAATCAGTAAAAAAGTTGTTGTTTTGAAATGTGACTATTTTCTCTTGTTTGTACTTTTAAAGGTTGTCTGAAAAAAAAAACTTGTCAGCATCCGGCAAAAATCTTGTTAGAAAGGTTGTGGGCTAAAATCCTGGTACTGGCACTATCAGTATTCAATGTCAGTATGTCAATTAGAGCGTGCATGGGTATCAGGTGAGCGTTGTGCCCCCTGGGGCTCTTGTTTATTGTTATTCTTCCCCCGCGACTCATCACTCTTTCAAACATTTCCTGTAAAACATTTCATATGAAAAAATGGCCTTAGAGAAAATAAATTATCATTTAGCCTCTGTGTTGCATCTTATACTGTCTCTAAGATGAACACAGAGGCTTACGGTTGTGAATAATAATTCATTTTTTCTGATAAAACGACAGGTTCCTGTGGTCGGACATTTGGTTGGGAGTTTCTATCTGTCAAAATAATAGATACAACATGAGTTTTTATCGGATCAAATAATTTTTTCTCGGCAAATCGGATACAACCGATACTGTTCATGAACTTTGTCAGCTAACAACTTGTCCGTGTAACAGACTTACGACGTGGCGAAACAATAGAGGGTCTGCTAGTTGGACAAATGAGTTAAAGAAGATCCTGACGATAATCTCAACAGCACTCACAATAGAGCACCAAATGGAACATCGACGGACCCCCAGCAAGCTAGAGGTGGGACCAGGTGCCCGGGAGGAGTAAGCATCCCCTGTTGGCTAGCCGCACCCGCCGTCGATGTTCATGCAAGAAAATGAAAACTATGTCTGAAACACATGAGGTAAGTCTATATAGAAAGTGCTATGGCGACCATGTCAGTATTGTGCATAAATCTGCTATACCCAGCGAAACCACTTTACTGAGTTTTTATGGTGAACAGTGTATGATAAAATGCGACGCCTTGTCCCGACTGTTGAAATGCATATTAAGCGAGAAGCGTCGCATTTCAGCATTTACCGAAAAAAATATCATCAAGTGGCTTCACCTGGTCATGAAGTTTGATACACCGTACACTGCTTTTTAGGAAACAAAATGGTCAAATATCTGCACAACTCACTTGAATTTATACTGGATTAACACGATTTTGACTGCTATATGTATTAAATGAAATCAATACCATTCAAGAGGTCTAATACGTAGATTTCAGTAAAATTTAATATGAATAAAGGCAAATCCGAAAAATCTTTGTTTTTTTTTTATTTCTGGCATGCTTGCTATTAATGATGCAAGGTTTGGTGTTCAATTTTAAATAATCTTAATTTATGAAGATTATTTCGTCGTTTTCTTCTTTTCGTCTGTTTCGTCATCACCTGCTGCACATTAATATGGAATTTTATTAGACGATTCAATTTTTCATTTTGAATAATTGAAATATACTAACTTGGTATATGATTTTGGATTACATCATCTGTCTTTACAAATCAGTAAACAAGATGAAGTTTTGACATGTGACTATTCTTGTTTGTACTTTTAAAGGTTGTCTAAAAATTACTTGTCTGTATCCAGCAAAAATCTTTTTTGAAAGGTTGTGGGCTCAAATCCTAACACTAGCACTATCATTATTCAAGGTCAGTATGTCAAGAGAGTGCATGGGTATCAGATGAGCGCTGTGCCCCTTGGGGCTCTTGTTTCCCTTGTATATACTTCTAATATGTACTCCTCTGAAATCACTGGAACGTCGTCTTATTTGGCTTCCTTATCCGTTTGTTCATATCCATATTTCAGTTTATGAAAAAGTTAATAATATAGTGTATATGACAGAATAAATCCTGCAAAGTATATTGTTACAATTTAGTTATACAAAATTTAGTATTATTCTATTACACCTGTTACAGTGTCAGAATGTTTCATTTTTTATGTTTGTATCATAATCATATAAATATCTTTCAAATAGGCATGTGTGTTTTGATGATCGATGTCCCTGTATCGAAGTCCTGTTGGAGACCGTATCCCTCTCTAACAGATAAGTATCATACATTCATCTGATGTTTCCAACAAGAATGCGAGTTTTTGAGACTTTTCTATTGTTTTGGACATTTGGTATCATCTGTCATGGGATTTCTTTCCAGAAAATCATGAAAGGTATATATATTAATATTTAAAGGCGTATAGTAAGACTTTAAAAATCATTAGAGACAAACGTGAATGGTGCAGGGAACATGGATACTTGGTCATGAGGCTACACTATGTCGCAGAAATTCAAACACATTTTTTTCTCTTTTTATGACTACAAAAAGGTATAAAAAAAACTTAGAACGACAATGAAATTTATCTTTTTTCTAAATGGTAATTAGCGTCAGATATAGAAGACTTTCTACTTTCAATCTGTTTCGCATTGCCCTTTCCGTTCAAGAGCTTATTAGGCATCATCTAAAAGGAATTTCAATATTAACCTAATTTTACTTGAAGTCGTCTCATGGAGAAAAGGGAAGATGTAATCACGTACAACTGCACTCTGTATGCGATTGTTTAATTAGGTCTTCCGACTTCCGTCGGAAGACCTATTGTTTTCGTAACCGTGGAAAATTGGATCAGCGATTTCTCAAGAACCCTGTAAGCTAGGACAATGAAAGTTCTCCAACGTTACGTTTGGAGTAAAAGCTAGATTGGTCTTTTTTATTTTTGGTCTCTGTTATTTTATTATCATGTTTTTTAGTAGATTCAAATATTTGACGGTAGCGTCGAATTACTCAAAAGGACCGAAAATTTCATGTTTTGCTATTTGTAAGCTTAAATATCTCGTATTTTGCTATCTACAATTTCGATTCTTTTTGAAAGTCGACAGCCATGCAAGATATGAAATGCTAGATGCACACTGTAACGATTTATTACGATGACGTCCTTCACCGTCCTTCATATTTCCAAATTCAGAAGTTCATAGGAGGAAGACACTTTTTGCTTATAATAGTAAACAAAAATTAAGCTTATGAAGTTTCCTAAAAATTTCAATATTATTATTTTTTATCCATATATCTGTCTTATTTAGTCTTTCTGATTTTTCCTATCTCTTACTGTTGAAAAGATATGAGCATCGAAATTTTGAGTTGGGTATTTCGATACACCTTCACGCCAACAGATCGGGCGCACACTAAAATTGGTAGTCCGAGTCCGACTCGAGAAAAGCAGTGTTGAGATTTTCAAATTCCGATTTCACGGCAATGATGAATATGCATTTCATAAATACATTTCGATATACACAATTTGATTTTAAAACAGTTGATTAATTTAGAAGAGATCAGCTACAAACCAGAATTTATACACAAAAAGTGGTAGTTTGATTCCGATTTCTAACCTACAAACCTGTTTCTAAACTTCAATAGCTATATTTTGAACATCAAGTTTAATTTCTAATTCTAGCAAACGTTCGAACATAATTTTCGGTTGGTTTATTTACAAATTGATGAACAATTTCTCCAACATTCTTCCCTCCCCTCGTTTTTCGAAAACAGTTCTGTTTATATTAAACGATGTCGCCATGATGGAAATTCAAAATAAACTTTGAAAAAAGGGAAGGGGGGGGGGGTCCAAATTTGAACCTGCACAGCGAGAACCTCATGGTATTTATATATATATATTGAACGTAACTTGTTATTACCATTTCTCTTCTCAAGAAAATTGGTTCTACAGCTACGAGCTCGCCTTTTTATGGGGGAAGGGGGCAGGAAGAATTTGCAAAAAAAAAATCCCGGCTCTGAAAAATGCTGAGAAAATATTCCGGTCCAAAGGGCCGGCAATTTTTTTTCCCGGACCATGCAAAAGTAAGGATACATTGCATGATATGGAAATTTTTGCTGGCCCTTTGTGCCAGACAATTTAAAGTCAAAAAATTAATTAATATAAATACAAACTGTTCACATAGCTGTATCTACCAGAGACCTAATACGCATAGGCACAAAAATCTAGAAAAGGTTCTATTTAAACATCATACAATCTGTCTGAAATTCGCTAATTGCAAAGAGACATCTGAAGGAACGGTTATTAACTCATACTCTGTAACAGCGGGGAGTTTAACTTACACAGACATTCACAACATTTGACAATTTGTTTAAATCCGGCCCGAAGAACCGGCGAAAATTTTTCTCCGACTCTGGTAATGGCTGAAAAAAATGGCCTGCTCAGAAAATTGCTGAAAAAATTTTACCGGCTGGCAATAGAATTCCTGCCCCCCCCCCCCCCCCCAATCAAATGGTTGCTCACCAACAATTATCGGTTTGAAAATTTAATGTTACTGCTATTTGAAAACTTAAATATATAATATAAATACATGTAATGTGACGTCCTTCATATTTCCAAACCAAAAATTGTATAGGAGGAAGACACTTTTGTTGCAACCGCAACAAGAAACCTTTCTAGTTTAATTTATATTTTATCTAATGAAAAGTAAATCCATTTACTCTACTTGATTGAAGTAATTGTGTATTAGGAAATCGTTGAATTCCCTCGTATTATATTTTTGAATTAAAGTATACATCTTTTTTACCCTCCCCCTCCCCTATGAAGTGAGTAATTACGGTTTTGTGCGGTGCCACAGGCCTTTCTTTATCTAGCATTTATGCAATGAGGGAATTACGTCATACAGAATTCCAGAGACTGCAAATTATGGTAATTTATCATTTGAATTAGGCAATTTATATTTGAGTACCAAATGTTACTCAAATATAGATAATTTCCACTAAGACTGTACCCTAAATGTTTGTTCATTAACTTAAAAGTATATGTTGCCTGACAGGGATTAAACTATCTGTAACAAAGTTTTATCGTGTAATGGTTTGGAGTTCTTCGGTCGCTACGGGTATATAATAAAAGTATATCAGTTCCCTCTTTCCAAAAATGATCAGTGATATTCTAGATTGTGATTGAATGGCTGTCATTCTCATCTAACAAAAGATTCTTAACTGAAGTGTAAATCAACATGTACATCGAGATAATCACAGATTTTGACAAGTTTTTATGGAGGTGTTGCTACGGGTGTTACATGCAATTAGGAGACGCTGACTCTTCCCGGGCAACTGGTCTCCCTTCGGAATGTTATTCATTCCGAGGTTCGCAACCGTTCCTATGGAAATTCTAAAGATTTTGCCTTGCCTTCTCGACTTTGAGACTGAGATACTGACAGGTACTTATTTACTGTTTATTAAATGCTTCCATTCAACATATATAAATTACTGACACAAATATCGTTATTCTCGGCTTCTCAGTATCGGAAATTGCCATTTGCATGTAGAAAAATGTCACATACTTGAGTAAGAATGAGCACGCTACCACAATTAGTCAATTGCTTGGAAGAGCTTTACATTGTGGACTACCAGGAAAGTACATTTAATAAATCACGTGTTTATACACCAGGATTTATCTAGGTTGAATTCTGTTAATACAACTACAAATGAAATTAAAGTTTAGTTAAATCTTCGTGCGACTGAAGGTTTAGGTCGTGGTCGTTTTCTAAGCTCCAAATCTGTTCACTGCTTCTGCCTTCTTATTGTTTATGTTCCATTTCTCTTCTAAGATTCTGATGATACCGATTTTTGAATCCTTTTCGTCTTCACTTTCATTTCAGCTTGATATCCGTCCATCGAGTTGTTTTGTTTTGCTACTACCCTTATGCAAATTAATGCTTACACGTGTGCACATTCGATCTATTTTGGAGAAAAAGTGGGTTATATAAGGGTACCCATTTTATCAGCAATAATTATATAATCATATCTTGATAACGACGGTAAATGTAACTGTAGCAACAGCATACTTTCACATTGAAGTATGATAGACTTGCTTCCATTAAAACTTTGGCAGAAATCGATTAAATCATGGTAAAATCCCGACGAGACCAAATGTATCTGTACAAAATAAGAAACTGAAAAATAGACATTGAGACACTCAGTCTAAGATATTTCATTGTTTTATATGAAGGGACGAGTAATCGCTAAGAATAAGACCGATGATTTCACTCGTGATGTACTCTTTTAGTAATTCTTTTCTTTAAAGATAAAATTGGTAACAGCGTTAAGTCAACAGCCTGGGCCCCTCTCGGTTGGAAGGCAGACATGAACGGATCGATGATAGTTTCTGTTCAGCAGAAGTATAAAGTGCCATTAAGTGGGAGCGTGAAAGGAAAAGGTAAAACATAACCTTTAGTTGATAATTCCATAGTATTTCATTCATTGAAACTACCTAATATCCGTAAATATTCGCATTGAATGTCAACAATATGAAATCATAAGAAAAATATTATTATAGTTTGACGTTTGATATTTGTTTGCTTGGAAGGTATATAGCTATCTTCTTGTATTCCAGTATCACTAAAGCAATCGCGAAGTATCCAACAGTTTTACTAACATAATCTTATTCACTAACATAATCTTATTCTGATTAAGAAAGAAATTTTTATTATGTCTTCTATTTGTCAAAAGGGGAGACCATTTGATCCTAGGGGGACTGGCAAATTATTCTGGTCAGATTATTTATTTTCAACATAATGCCGACCGGATTATTTATTTTCCAGTAACTCAAGATCAGAATATCTATTTTTGGCATAATTTGATTATTTTTCTAACAGTTCTAAAAAGAAAGAAATACGAATACACACACACACTAGTAGTCGGGTGACCAAGAGCCTAAAAAATAAGATTTAATTTCCATTCTTAGTGCAAGGCTAAATTGTATACCAAATAAAACTATGGAGTCTCAACTTTCAAAATTGACATGTCGTCAAACTATTTTGGGGTGCCTTCATTGTTTATTTAGAGGCCAAAGGTCATAGGGGTCAAATTGCGTTTATCTTACTTTCTGCCTCTTAAGGGTTTAAAACTGTGTAATTCAAATGAAATAAGCAAGCAAAAACTTTCTTTTGGACAAAATTCGCATGAAATAAAAGAATCTTAATTTTTGTAATATTTGATGGCTTTCAGTATATCAATGACGTCATAAAATCTATTTTTAGACGCTTCCTATTTCTACAATGAATTTTCATTAATTTCTTGTATATATACATGTATGTTACTAAGGTACTTAAAACAAAACCCTGTATACGCAAAATACATAAATGCACAAATCTGGAAGCATTACCGGTCTGTTGATAACCTATTTTGTCCATTTGCCACTGTTTCTGCCATAGACATGTGTTAAACAGTGTCTTTAAACTTATGATTAGACAAAAATATTGATTGCTAAGTGAAAGAGCTTTCATATTGATATCCCTTGAAACAATACCTTTCTGAACATCGACCTAATTTTGTTGTCGTAGGCGAAAACAGCGTTTTCAAAAGGAGGGATTTTAAGACTTTTAAAATATTTTAATAAAGGGGGGGGGGGGTTCGAAATGGCTATTGTATTATTTTATTTTTCAATTTACTTAAGAAATTTTTCTTTATGAATACTTTCTGGGGATGAGCACAGCAAGCAGGAAATTTTGAAGAAATGAAGTGTACATTTGTACAATACATTTGGTATAATTCAGTCATTTCTAGTAGAACAATAGTAATCAAAATTTGATGCTATACTAGTGATCCGGCGGGCAAAGCGAGGCTGGAGATTTTTAGAATATTTAGTAATATTTTTTCGAAATAAGAAAAAAAATTAAATGAATGAGCAAGAAATTATTCATCAAATTTTACGGCGGAAACAAAGGTTGGCTGTAGACATCCTGTAGCCACTGAACACATGCTCAAAACTCAGTGGACATAGGCGGATCCAGAATGTTTAAATGGGTGGGGATGAGATTTAGACGATTAAAAAAGCTAACACATCATAGTATGTTTTCTTCTTTACATTTCATACATATATACATGTATATATGCCGGCGAGCGAAGATAACCGATGATTTTCAAGAATTTAGGAGTACATGGTGTCTAGAATTTATTCTTTCTCTATAAGATAAAAAAAATGAAATGAAAACCAGATATTTATCTTATATTTTTGCGAGCGAAAGGCGCCGGAAATAGATTATTCGTTAAATCGAGTGATTTTCTGCCATTACTTTGGTGGGTAATACCTTCCCATCATGTCTGTTTCTCCCCTCCCGTCCCTTTACATATGATCGACCTACTTATCTAAAATCTAAGATGTACCAAATCTAAGTAATTTCACACTTATTTCTTATGTTATTCGGGCATCATATGTTGATTCATATTGGCACATTAAAGCACAAAATAAAATTTCTTGGGGGCACAAAATGTTGAGTTTTCATGCAATAAATAACATTTTTTGGAAAATCAAATTAAATTAACCGAAGCCCGTTTGCTTCATTGAAAATAACAATTATTTACTGCGTTGTTTTGCAAAGAAATTGCAATAATTTTGCGCTATTTCGCAATAGTTTTGCATTATTTTGCAACTGTGTTAATTCAAATCGAAATGATATAGTGTAATATCACAAACGTGTTGCTTTATTTCGCAAAAGTATTACTTTAGTTTATATCGCAATAGAATTGCAATATTGCAATGGTATTGCGTTATACAGCAATTAAATTGCATTATAGCGCAATTTTATTGCTTAATAACGTAATTTTATCGCAATGAAATTGCAGTTTATTGCAATAATATTGCGTTGTAACGCAACAATATTGAGATTTAACGCGATGGAAATGCGTAAGAGCGCAATTTACTGCCTAATAACGCAATCTTATCACAACAAAATTGTATCATATTGCAATAAAGTTACAATGATATTGTGTCATATCGCAATAAATTTGCGTAATATAGTAATAATATTGCGTTGTTTCACAATAGTATTGTTATATAGCAATGATATTGCGTGATATCGCAAAAGGATATTATAGATTTGCGAAACAGTGTGATCTTATGCAATACATCTGAAAAATATCGAAACAACATTGCGAAATAACGCGATATTCTTGCAATATCACGCAATATAATTGTAATAAACATTGAAGAAGTACCTATCATATATATATATTCATTCTCAAAGTCGAGAAAGCAAGGCAAAATAATTAGAATTCCCACAGTAACGGTTGCAAACTTCGGAATGAATAATGACCAGGTCCCAGGGGAGTCAGCGTCCTGATTGCATGCAACACTTGTCGCAACAGCTCCATGGAAACTTGTCAAATTCGGTAATTGTCTCGATGTACATATTGATGTACGCATGAGGTAAGTATATTTCCTGTTTGTTGATGATTACAATCATTCATAAAACGAATAACTAAAACGCATATCTATTGTGACATAGCGATAAAATGCAATACCTCCGAGGAATAACGTAACAGAATTGCGAAATAACGCATAATCCTAGCGAAACGACACATAATTATAGCTAAATGACGCAATATTATTAAGATATAACGCAATTATATTGCAAAATAACGAAATATTATAGCAAAATAACGCAATGCTTCCGAAATAATATGCAATATTATTGCGATATAAGGCAAATTGATACATTTTGCGTATAATATGAAATAATCTTCCCTCTTCCTAAAATATCATAAGTCTTTAAACACCTCTTCAACCTTTGAAAAAATCCTGGATCCGCCTTTTGTATTTGTTTATCCTTTCAACTGCTAGTGGTTTATAGTGCTCTTTCAGCCTGGTTTGAATCAAATCTGTTACGACGTACGTTCACAGGCCGACCGCCATGTCAACGTAACAGACGTCAAGTCGACTGTGCATAAGTGAATGCATATAGTTCTGCATCTATGTAGATTTTTTTTAATCCTTCAAACAAATAAATATTTCACTCACTTCCTCAATGTAGCAATATATATTTTCATTTCGTTTTAGTAAATCGATACTGATCAATGTACTGTACTTACACAAGCAACGGCAAAATGCCGTGTCATACGTCAAAAATGACGTCGCAAACAATAAACCATACTCCACTTCACATGAATATATTTTGCTTTGTTATACCCTTGTCAGTATATCTATATAAATCCCCATAGGAAAAATGCCTATAAATTCGTATATTTGACCAAGCGGTCAATATTTACATCAATATTGGCCCTAGGGCAATATTTCAAAAAATATTGACCGATAAACGGTACATCGTTTGTGACGTCACGTCATTGATGACGCTATAAGCTCTACCTATTTTTACGCGCTCTTTCTCTTATAGGAGAACATGAACGTAAACATGCCGAGCTAATCGGTTCGTTGCTGCAGAATTGATGTAAGGTATAACAAAACAATTATTGACTGGGAATTCGGGCAATATATGATTTGTTGGACCTTCAGACAAAATATAGCCCTCGGCGTTCGGCCTCGGGCAATATTTTATCTTCAGGTCCAACAAATCATATATTGCTCTCATTCCCAGTCAATAATTGTATATTATCACGGCGTAAAGTCATCTCAGGTTAAAAAATTTAGTATTATCAAAGTATAAATAAAAAATATTAAGCGTTATGGCAAAATAAGCCAATTTCGCCGTTCATGGTTCTTGTCCTTTTCACAGATTTATGCGTTGCCAATTTTTCACATAAGTCAAACTTTTTGAGACCAAATTGCAACCATTCAACTCTCTTTTTATATTCATTTACATACACATCTGTGTTGCTGGGGCCTCTATGACAAATATGGATAATGACCATATCCCTGTATACAGCACAAAATCGATAATTCAAAAATCAGAAACCGAAGGCATACAAAATCAGGACAAAACAGGAACCAAAGCAAACAAACAAAAACCTCCACCATATGAAAAGAAGCGAACTCCCGATATGGGAGTGAGACCAGGTGCCCAGGAAGAGTAAGCATCTCCTGCTTGCATGCAACATCCGCCGCTTAAATTCGGTAGAACTGTCACATCCGGTAACTTCCATTTCGGAAGACATATGTATAATCTTTGGTTGGATGGCTCAAATGGTCTATGACAGAATATCACCCACCATTCTGGAGAGTCGGACATCATAGTGAATGACGAGTTCCCCGTATCGACCGTAGAACTTCCTCAGTGACGATGTTAGTCGGTCACAAACATATCCCTGACTGAGAAGTTTATCTGAAAGACGCCTACCTCTCAGAACAAAATCCGTATATTTGGTACTTGCTCTGGCATAGCGAATCAACTGAGATATGAACACGCAATAAGCAGGCGATGAAGGGATGTTGCTACTCAGAAAAGGAAAATTGAAGTCGTCACGTTTGTCATAGAGTGAGGTGTTCATGTGACCATCAGTGTCGTAGGACAACATTATGTCCAATTAGGATGCTGAATTATTTGTCTCTGTAGTTTCTTTGACTTCAAGCTCCGAAGGATAGATACTGCTCAGGTAATCCGCGAATTTTGGATTATTGATGGACAACACATCGTCTATGTATCTGTAAGTGAAGTTGAATTCAGAAGCTAAGTATCTTTTCCCTTCAGAGACCAGAGATTGAATGAATTCAGCTTCGTACGAGTAAAGAAAAATGTCGGCAAGGAGTGGGGCACAATTGGTCCCCATTGGAATTCCGACAATTTGCTGGAAGACCTTTCCTCCAAACACCACAAAAATGTTGTCGATCAGGAAGTTTAACATCTGAATAATATCTGTTTCAGTGTACTTATTTTCAGAATCGGACTGTTCTTTTACAAAGTAGGTTTTGTCATAGTTAACAACAATAAATTTGTATTTGCGATTACCGTTCTTACTTGTAAACGCATTACTTATAATTTTTGCGAGTCTTTCTTTCAATTTAAAATGTGGAATTGTAGTGTAAAGTGTCGAAAAATCAAAGGCTTTGATCAAATGGACTCTTCTAAAATGAGTGGATTTCAGATGTTCTAAAAAATCCTTCGAATTCTTTAAAATCCACATCTGGTTGATACCACTGCGAGAATATACTGTCGAACAATATTTTTGAAGCCCAGATTTGATTTCAGATAAAACTTTGGTGAGTAAGATCGATACAGATTTGGTAGAACATTTTGAGGAACCAGCGATGAAACGTTGTTTGTACGGATTCTTATGCATTTTAGGTATGCAGTATAAGTATGGCAAATCTAAATCTAAATTGTTCATGTTGAAGCCAAATGAAGCAAGAGCTGATTTGTGGTTATCAATTATTTCAGAGGCAGAAAGGATTGTTGGGGTGTAAGTGGGATTTCAAGGTGTCGAATTTAAACCCAACTCTTTAGCTAGACTGTCGAAATCGTACTTTTTGCAAGTAAATGTGTAATTATTTGAGGCTTTGTCCGCTGGTGTGATGACATAATGTTCTTGGAGATAGGTAAGCTCTGTGATAACATCAGGATCTTTAAATATAGACTTGAATCTGGTGTTCACAGTTCATTTTAATCGGTTAATTCTAGATAAAAGTAACCCTCTGATGGATTTTATCCACTCGGAAAGGGTGTCGAGCTGTACATCCTCTTTCTTTGCCCAACGTCTTGCATATTCCTCACAAGAGTCAATGATAATTTTGACATTTTGGTTCCATGTAAAGGACATACTTTCTCTGTATTTGGGACCCTTTTTTAACAATTCTCTCAACTTGTCGTTCTTGACTATACTAAGGTCACCAGTAATAACGTGTCCACAAGGAGAGTAGTTGAAATCCGATGAAGAACATTCGCAGGGAAGTGGATGTAGCGAGGGATTACTTAAATCAATACACTGCAGGAATCGTTTGTAATTGTAAATTTTAGATGCAACTGTTGGTGTTTTGCGGTCTTGTTTGTGTGGGTCATCTTACAGTGAGGATTCTTCGAGACCTCAGGGTAATTGGAAAAGTGAAGAGGGTTGTGCGCATGTAATCCAGGATAACCACACCATTTGCTACTTGCATGGCAAATGGCCGTCCAAAGTCGACACTAGTTGCCCATTAGTCTCGTCGGTTTATGTGTAGTCTTTTTGTGTTTGATGTTTACATGTCTCTTTTTCGTCTCATACTATGCTCGTCTTTTGTGTTTTTGCATCGGGTGTTTTGGCGTTTTGCTGTTGGTGCTGCAACAGGGTCTTGTTGGAGATCCCCTCCCTTCTTTTACCCAGGATTTAGAATTAAAATTTATATTATTCGAAGAGCATTTAATTTTTTTTTTTGAAATCGCGTCTTTCAATTTTTTTTTTATTTTACGATGAATACAAATGTTATATTCATTGCTTCCTATTTTCTGTGATAGTTTCTTTAAAACCATGTTTTTCATCCCAAAAGGCGTTTAATGCAACAAAACAAACCCTTATTTTTGCAATGGAAATTTCTTTGAAATATGATTTTTGTCTGGAAAGGCGATTTATGCTAAAAACAAGATAGGTTTCGAAGGATCAAGAGGTATGCACAAATCGACATCATGCATGAAGACGTATTAGCAACGAAAGAACGCATGACAAGCATACACTACTTATCTCTATTAGTCGCTATTGCAGGTGGATTGAAAGGACCAATTAAGCGTTTTGTCATTATTGGAAGAAATATTTGTTGGTGTATTGATAAAAATGCTCTAATGTACCATCGAAACAGATCAATATTAAAAAGAAATATTAAAACAACTTAAGAACATAAAGTATTCGGAATCAAAATTCAGAAGTAAAGTGCTGTCAAAAGATGCTTGTTAAATTGTAGTATGGTTCAGAAATTGTCTTCGAGTGTGAATGAAAATTACTTTAAACGACTTCTAAAATAGGAATCGGTAGGATGTTTCGATTGTTCAGCTGATATTGTCACATTTCAGCAAATTTGAAAAAAAGACTTACATTAGCATTCAAAATATGAAAATTTTCCACCATTTTTATGACGTCATTTCAACGTCAAATTTGACGTAGTAGGCACCCGTAAAAGTTTTGACGACATGTCAAATCGTAAACCTTAGACCATAACCTTTTATTTGATACCAAATATAGCCTTGCACTAGGAGTGGACATTAAACTCCTAAAATAGAGCACTTTTTTAGGCTTGGTCACCGTACTATAGAGCATGGCAACTAAACTAAATGATTTTCCGGGAACTATACATTAATCTATATACATTAATATGTACATGTACCCTTCACGTGCATATTCTAGATTGAGTTTCACAGCACATAGGGAGATGTATATGCCAAGCAATTTATTGCTATTTCCTAGTACCAAAAGCAGGTAATTTGAGTGTAATGTTCTTGAGCATACCTGTAAGACTTGGAACGTATCATATTTTGCTGTTGAGATTACCGTCAGGATCTTCTTTAACTCATTTGTGTCACAATTATGCCCTTTGCCGTGTGGGGCTCGTATAAAACTTCCCCGCGAGGGGGTTGACATTAAGTGTTTTGAAAGTTTTTCCCTGACATGGTCGCCATAGCACTTTCTATATAGACATCACCTCAGACATTGCATGTAGTTTAGATGTTTTCATTTTCGTGCGTGAACATCGACGGCGGATGCTGCTAGCCAAACAGAGCATGCTTACTCCTCCCGGGTACCTTGTTAAAATGAATATGCAACTTTTATGCTTGAAATAATACAATTTATATACACTAGATAAAGAATATCATGACGACAATCTCAACAGCACTCACAATAGCGCACCAAATTGAGAATCGACGGACTTCTAGCAAGCGAGAGGTCGGAACAGGTGCCCGGGAGGAGTAAGCACTCCTTGCTTGGCCAGCCGCACCCACGTAATAATATGTATGTCAATGAAGGGCGAGCGGAGCAGACAAAAACGTTTTTAAGTATAAGTTAAGCTTTAAAATCCTTGGTTCAGTGTATGGCGATAAGGACATTTCGGAATTTGAATAGATGAGGTCCAGAATCTTTA
This sequence comes from Pinctada imbricata, assembly GCA_033119305.1. NCBI lineage: Eukaryota > Metazoa > Mollusca > Bivalvia > Pterioida > Pteriidae > Pinctada > Pinctada imbricata. The sequence continues at coordinate 33,431,423 of VSWD01000012.1, read as the reverse complement.
TTTTCTGCAATGAAGAGGGTCAGATTATTTATTTTCAATATTTTCTAGGTCAGGATATATTTCTGAAAGGTGTCAACCCTTCATCTTCAGGATTAAATGGTCGTCCCCTAATGTATCTGGATCAGTAAAAGGCTTTGCAAAAGTAACATTGTAAAGACTTATAATATTAAACCTCTTCAATTCAATAGCATCATTTTGGAACAGATGAATTTACAGCATGGACCAGTCATGCTCGTTTCGGGTACGTAACCCTCGTCAGTGATCCTTAATCTAAACAATGTAATATGGCCAAAGAGTATGAAAATTATAATGGCATGATGTGTGGGATCTAAAATGATGCTAATGAATTTGAAGACATTAAACATATAATGCTACAGGAAACACGCTTAAGAAATTTCAAGAAATTTGGTACGGAAATTTTCGAATGCGTTGATGAGATAGACGATCAACCGAAGTTGATCGAACTTGTCTAAATGAGAGCTCGGGACACCTGGTCCACCAGCAGTGACGCTCACCAAGTAGTTCAAATGTGAAACGTCTTCAATTCAATATTCTAACAATAGAGCCAATCACTTGCATGTATTTCAAAACTATTTTTATGTCTCGTTTCCCGATCTGGCACATGAGTGTTTATAGCATGTGTAATATTGTTGACTTGTATATTTTGATCTGACGTGTATAAAAGAAAGGAGAGAATCTCCAACAAAACTCGGCCGCAGTACCAACAGTATAACCCCAAAACATCCACCACAAAGACATAAATGAGACATGCACAGAACCAGACGCAAATGGTATAATGAACGCCATTTCACATAGAAACATCAAACATAAATGACTACACATAAACCAACGAGACCGATGGGCAATCGGAGCCGACTTAGGACGGCCATCTGCCACATCAGAAGCAGACGATGTGGTTATCCTGGGTTATGTTCGCACCATCCTCTCACATTTCCTATTACAAAGAGGTTTCGAAGAACGAACAATTGTGGTGTAATCAACTTCCTCACTGTTAGATGACCACACACAAACAAGACCGCAAAACGCAGGGGCCCAAGCAACACAGTTTAATTTGTTAATGAATATAAAAAGAGGGTGTACGTAATACAGCCGGCTGTAAAGATCTCATGTACGTTCGTGCCTTTCTTACCATTCTATACTTATTGTACTTTGTACAAAATTTACAGAAATTAAACTTGATTTCAATTTGTTCTAGGATTTTTCGCTGCAAAACTTAGCTCCTGCACAGTGATCAAATCTAAAAGACCATCAGCTGAGGATGGTGTGTATACCATATATCCTGACGGAAAGACACCAAAGAAAGCGTTTTGTGATATGTCAACAGAAGGAAGTGGATGGACGGTAAGTGTGTGTATTTTTCTTCAACATCGAAAAATTCAGACTCAATCAATTTTTTATTTGTCAGTGTCAGATTTTACCTCATATTATTATATTGCCAAAGCGTCTACATGTAAGTCTGCTGCCAGGGAGCGGCCTTCTGGAGAAAATTTATCAATGCAGTGCAACAGAAAAGGAAAAGTCAGTTGTCATTTCTTGATTTAATTAAATCAGTGTCATCTTAGTCTGAAATCAAAATAAAATTTACAGGTAATAGATTAACTATTGTTAATATTCAAGAAAAATGAAGTGTTCTAATCATGTTTAAGAGAGCAGTCCTTTGAACCACATTAAATCGAATTCCTCTTTACTACAAATGTATCTGAAACACGTGTCTTGAGTTTTGAGTTTGAACACTTCAATTTTCTTTCCGATTTGTCGGTAGAGTATGTATGTTGAACGTCTTTAAATTCAATAGCATCATTTAAAACCTGATAAATTTACAGCAGGGACCAGACATGCACGTTTCGGGTACTAAACCCTCGTCATTGATCCTCAGTCTAAACAATGTTATAAGGCCAAAAAGTATGAACATTATTATGAGTGTCCAAAAATGTACCAAAAGACATAGCAAAATGGGTGGGATATGATGCTACAGGACCCAAGTTTTAGAAATTTCAAGAAATTTTGTAACAGAAAATTTCAAATGCGTTATTTATGTTAGGCAAATATGATTATCTAGAGACAAGTTTTAACTGGAATTCAAATCCCTGTGATAGGTTTACCTGATATGCATTCTTCGGAAAATGAAAATGATTTCGAAGATCTAAAATAATCTGGCTCCTTCTTGTATTTTTCATAGGTTCAGATATCTATTAGGTCTTTTTGTGAGAGGAAGAGCTGCCTACCTCTTTCTTAATATTTTGCTCAAGAAATACTAAGTGTAATTTAGGAGAGAAAAGCTTATATGAACAGTTAATGCTTATTTTTTTAGAAAAAATAGCAATCCACGGAATGCTTATGTCGCCTGCGAAGAGGATTATCATTCTTTTTGAAAATAGGTCAAATATCTAGGTCAATGTAATGAGGTCAAACATATGGTATATGCAGAAAGGTCTTGTCACAAGGAATACACATATTAAATGGCAAAGCACTATCACTTACCAATAAAAAGATATAGCCAATCTTTTTTTTTAAAGTGAGTCAATTGTCTAGGTCAATGTCACGAGGTAAAAAAATATGGTAAATTAACAAAGGTCTTTTCATAAGGAATACACATGTAAAATATAAAAGCTATAATAAAATATAGAATCAATTTTATTTTTCTTTAAAGTAGGTCAAATATCTTGGTCAAGGTGACTTGTTCATAAATCATGGTATGTGTAGAAAGGTCTAGTCATAAGGAATATACATGTGGAATATCAAAGCCCTATCACTTACCAATCAAAAGCTATAGCCAATCTTAGATTTTTTGAAAAGTAAGTAAAATATCTAGGTCGAGGTCAAAATATTTGTATCTGTAGAAAGATCTTGTCACAATGAATACACATGTGAAAATATAAAAGCCAAATCACTTTCCAATCAAAATGATTGGATGTGACACCCAAAGTGTGACAGACAGACGGGTAGCAAACAAAGTGATCCCTAAGTGTCGCTAAAAGAAAATTAGTTTGAAATTTTCCTCAAGAAAGTATAGAGTTGGAACACTTCCGTATTATTATTATAATTATACATACTTATTTCTTGTTACAGTGTGGAGCAGTTAATATCGTTCCCCTGTAACCAGACGGACATTAGGCTTGATATTTGACCAATCTACAGGCTTGTACAAGCGCATTCTAAAAACTTGCACTCTGACTGACTGTGACAACAAGACTCCGTGACGGGCCCTGTCCAAACCGCTTTAAAGAAGACAGGGCCTCGACCATCTGTCCTTTCTGAATGTCAGTCGGACTCCTCGGATGATAACATACATGAGCTCGCTACAGCCGGCAGAGCACGGATTGCATTCAGTACGCCCTCTTTTTATATCCATTTACATATTCATCTGTGTTGCTTGGGCCCTGTTTTTTTTCGGTCTTGTTTGTGTGTGGTCATCTGACAGTGTTTTACACCAAAATTGTTCGTTCTGCGAGACCTCCGGGTAATCGGAAAAGTGGGAGGGTTATGCGCACGTAATCTAGGATAACCACATCTTCTGCTATTTTTGTGGCAGATGGCCGTCCTAAGTCGGCGTCGGTTGTCCATTAGTTTCTTTGGTGTATGTGTAGTCCTTTTCGTTTGGTGTTTCTGTGTTGTGTGTTTACGTTTCTTATCCCTTTGCGTCTCTTTCTGTGTGTGTATGCTCTGTGTTTTTTCACTGGGTGTTTGGGGTTTTGCTGTAGATGCTGTTGGAGATCCCCTCCTTTCTTTGATGTTTAGAAGTGTTTTAAGTTGGGTCCCTCCCCATATATTTAACAGATAAAATATGAATTTTAGGGTTTTTTCCTATATACAATTGTCCAAATGAGAAATTAAACGCAGACATAGTTATGTAATTTTTTTCATAAAATATACAGTACATTATAGAAAGGTACCCTTACAAATTAAGATTGAGGAATATCAAATATCCAGCATATGCTTTTGAACCCTTCAAAATCAGTTATGATAATAATGTGTTTATTTGTTTTGTTTTATTTTATGATAACAAGTCATATAGAAGAAATGTAACACATAAAATAATATTCAAACATAAATCTGGTACCCCTTATAATTTGATAATTTTTTTTTTACCAATAATATGTACCAAATCCAACTTGATGCAGAAAAAAAATCAGATGAATATTTTTCGTTTTGCAATATTTCATAAATTATGTACATAGATGAAGAAAAAACACACACAGGTACACAGTTTTATAAATGATCAAGGTATGGATCCAAACATAAGGATACCCCATTATACTTTCATCGCATTTTCAACTAAGAATATATTTAGTAGATCCCACTTTTTGCATAAAATAACAGATGGAAGTTCTTCATTTTGTATTATTTCATACTATAATTTATATAGATAATGACAAAATCACATACAGGTATACAGTTTTGTAAATGATCAAGATATCGCCTTTTTAACTAAGAATATACCTGTATACTACGTATATCCATCTTTTGCATAAAATATTTTATGGGATTTCTATATGTTGCATCACTTCATAAGGTAATGTCTATAGATAAAGAATAAATCACATAAAGGTATACGGTTTTATAAATTATTAAGATATCGCTCTTAACTTACTGCGTAGAAGGAAAATCCTATAACGGTTCGAGTAAGGACCCACCTAAGCTAATTCTTTCCAGCTCTGTCGCCTGAAAGAAGCCTTGTTTTGGCCCTTTATCAATATGACATCATGTATATTATTCTGCTTTTGCGGAAACTTGTCATTTCATAAAAAATATCATCGAAATTAAAGGAGGATAACATCTTAGCGCCATCCCTTCAATGCCATTTTGAACATAGATTTTAGTTGGATATGCCACTGAATCGACCTTACTGTAAATTTGCAGCCGCACACTCTCTGTAAAGTAAATACACAAAATTAAATTCAAAAAATAATAAAAGGGCCCTTCAGAAATGAACTTAGGCGGCCCCCGCAAAATCACTTTTGCTAGAGTGTCACTGATAAGAATTTATTATTCGAAACACGTGTCTGGTGCATGAAAATCGGTTTGAAATTTTCTTCAAGAAGGTAAAGAGTTGGAACACTGTCGTATTTTTGTCACAAGAAAATACATATGTGAAATATCAAATCCCTATCACTTACCAATCAAAAAGTATAGCCAATTTTAGTTTTTTTAAGTAGGTCAAATATCTAGGTCGAGGTAAAAAAATAATGGTATGTGTACAAAGGTCTTGTCACAAGGAATACACATGTCAAATATCAAAGCCCTATCATTTACCAATCAAAAGTTATGGATGTGACACCCAATGTGTGACAGACGGACAATAGACAAAGTAATCCCTTAGTGTCATTCGCAGGCGACACAAAATGAGCAGTCGTCTTTTCTCTACAACAGTAATCATCTACGCACGTGCTTATACGACTCAAAGCGCTCAATGACAATTGAAAATTAAAGAAATGTTATGATTTAAATGTTTAAATAATACGAAAGAGATAAAGAAGATCCTGACGACAATCTCAATAGCAACCAGAATAGAGCATCAAATTGAGCATTGACGGACCCCTAGCAAGCTAGAGGTGGGGCCAGGTGCAGATGAAAACAATATCTTCATGCACTATCTGAGGTCATTTCTATACAGAAAGTACCATGGCGACAATAACAGGAAAAACAAATTTAAAGACTGCCAACCCTTCGCGGGAACTTCTCCACGAGATCCACTCGACAAAGGGCACAAGGGTAATATAAATAAGATAAAGAAGATCCTGACGACAATCTCAACAGCAACCACAATAGAGCACCAAACTTAGAATCGACGGACCCCTAGCAAGCTAGATTTGGGACCAGGTAAGAGGAAGTGATCCAACTCTATACCTTCTTGAAGAAAATTTCAACCCAATTCATTATGAGCCAAACACGTGTTTCGGACATTAAATCCTCATCAGTGTGATTTTCAGGAGCGCCCTCTAGTTTTATTTTTTGAATTTATATTTATGCATTAACTTAACAGAGAGTGCGCGGCTCCAAATTTTCTATATGGTGATATTAAAGATGATGTTTTTAAATAAAATGAAATAGCAATGACATATTAATGATATCAAGTTGATAAAGGGCCAAAACAGAGCTTCCTTCAGGCTACAGATATTTAAAGAAGTAATTAAGTAACAAAACATCAAGTCTCCGCACTGCAACGTTCACATGAAATAAGTGTTTATATAAATAATACGGAAGTAATCCAACAGTATACTTTCTGGAGTAAAATTTCAAACCAATTCAATATGCACCAGACACGTGCTCCAAATGTCCCAAAAACAGGAAAAATGTAAACAGAAAAAGTAATTCTACTTGGAATTATTTACCAGGCTAAAATTGAGAAGCAAGCGGGTAGGACGTTGTATAAGATAAGAATAAAAATACGCATAAATCGAAAAGTCGGCAGTTCTGCAAAGGTATAGGCTCCAGCTTTTTCTTATGGAGCTTTTGCTTAAGGTTTATTCAGATGTGTTATTTAAGACTGGCAAAAACCTTCGAGTGATTTTTCTAGCTCATATTCAAGGAAAATAATGTTCGCAACCAATTAATATGTCTAACCACAGTCTTTCTATTCACATGTCTTTCAAAAGCGAAAAGACGGAACCGTTAATTTTTATAGAACCTGGAAGGAATATAAAAATGGATTTGGGAAACATTATGGAGAATATTGGTTAGGTAAGGTTCATAAGACATTAGTTGTTACATGCTCTGTCGTCAATACCAGTACTGCAACTGAAATTTATCTTGGATGAAGCAGAGGTTGCATTCCTAAGAAACACTGACTGATTCAGACTAAATATCATTGTCACATTCGCACAGTATAAACTTTATTCTATTGTAAAAAAAACCGCCTACCCTAAAAGAAGATTCATAAAAATACCGTTTATTAACAAAGGTTTTGATCTTCTTAACATCTCCAATATTTATCGGAATCATCGCGTACAAAGTACCATTTCTCAATATTTTGAAAATTTAGAACCACCTCTTATTTGTCACAAGTACAAGACACATATTCGAAACTTTGTTTTTAACTACAATAAAGTTACATCGGACCCTGACATACTTGAATCGTGTCCTGCTTCTTCAGAATGTGCAACTTCTTAATATCTTTACAAACCAGCTGACCATATTGTTATAGGTGACTTTTCAATCATCCAAGACAGACAGCTCCGTGGTCTTCTTAAAAAAAAGGACCTAAGTATAGAATCCCATCCAAGATAGATTCTGTCAAATGCTTACGGAAGCATTAGATAATTATACGTAAAAATGGTGTAAATCAGGACTCGAACCGCATGCTTTGAGTGACTGGAAAAAAACTCATTTTAGTTTAAACGGATATTCGAATAGATAACTTCCATAAAAACCCTCATCTTTTTTTCAAAATCCACGTTCAAAATCGGAAAGATATTTCAAATCCAAGTTAAGTAAATTACAATTAAATATGTATTTGCACAAGATGATTAAGCAACCAACAACACAATTATTGTTTGGAAACGTTACTACATATCAACTTTAGTTTCGGAACTTTCTTCTAGTGTATCTAACATTTTGAGCAAGCGTAACAGTGAACGGTCTTCATTCAATATCTCTGTTTCTAAATTGGATCTCCAAACACTATATTGCATACCGAAACTGCACAAGTCTCCTTACAAATTTCGATTTATTGCTTATTATAGCAACTGCTCCACTACAATTTTGTCTCGAAATATGACGTCAGCACTAAAGAACACGTAACTAGATATTGTGAAACTGTTCTAGACAGGAACGATGTAAATTTATTTTGGTCTATTAACAATTCAGGGGATGTGATTGACAAAATGAAATATGGAAATGTCCAAGCCATAATACGATTTCTTCATACGACTTCTCGAATATGTACAACACACTTCCTCATGACAAAATTAATGATCGATTATCTAAACTCATTAAATGGTGTTTTGATCGAGAGCGAAAAACTTCGTTTGTACATCTGAATAAAAGGGTTTCTTTTCCTCGACATACTACAAATCATACAAATCATGGACATGTAGTGACCTCTGTAATGCCTTTTCCTTCCTCTTGGACAATATATATGTTAGATTTAGTGAGGGTCTATACAAGCAGGTTGCAGGGATGCCTATGGGAACTAGTTGTCCGCCGCTTGTTGCAGATTTATTTTTATACACCTACGAAAAAGAATTTATCCAAAATCTTCAAACGCAAAGAAAATTTGATTATCTGAAATGTGTTATTTCATTAATACTTCTAGGTATCTGGATCATATTCCAACTATTTACAATCCTGCGTTTGAATGAAATTTTTCCATAAGGATTAACACTTAACAAGGCAAGCGTTACAAATGTTAAACGTCTTCAAATTCAATGGCATCATTTAAGACCAGATAAATTTGCAGCATGGACAGACATGCAAGTTTCGGGTATTCAACCCTCGTCAGTGATCCTCAGTTTATCAGCAATATTGCCAAAAAGTGAAAATCACTATGTCCAAAAATGTACCGAAAGACTTAGCAGAATGGGTAGGATATGGTGCTATAGGACCCACGTTTAAGAAATTTCAAGAAATTGGGTAACAGAAAATTTCAAATGCGTTGAAGAAACAGACATCAACCGAAGTTGATCGAACTTGGCTACATATGCCCTCGGGGACTCTTGGTCCACCAGCAGTGACACTCACCAAGTAGTTCAAATGTTAAACGTCTTCAGAATACAGATTATACAGAAACACCGTTTTTGGACCTAAATATCAAACGGAAAGATTCATTTGCATTCAAGTGTATATGACAAAAGAGATAATTTTGGATTCAACATTATGATAGTAAATTTCCCCTGATGTTCCAAGACTATCGTCATACGGCATTTACATATCACAGCTCATCCGGTACGCTAGAGCATGTACTGATATTTTGGATTTTCACAGTAGAATTGACAAATATGGATAATGACCATATCCCTGTAGACAGCACAAAATCGATAATTCAGAAAATCAGAAACCGAAGGCATACAAAATCAGGATAAAACAGGAACCAAAGCAAACAAACAAAAACCTCCACCATATGAAATTTACAAATTACCCAGAAACTTTTAGGTCAAGGTTTCCGCTTTCATAAACTATTTAAGAGCCATTCTCTGTAAAAACCAAAGAATTTTATAGGGGTGTTCAAATGACCACCTCAGATTTTAGTGATTTTGATAAATTTTGGTCAACATAAGACCTGTATTCAAAATTGAGATCATTTTCATTCATACATGTAACGGTTGCCATGGTAACGCACTGACTTGTTTGGCCAAATTTCAGGTGGTAAAAAATGAGACAAAATGAGGTAGGTTTGTAACCCCACTGTTTTTAAATTAACTTATCAGCATTAGATTTAATGCAAATCTTTGACAGAGTAACCGAGGATTTTAATAATGAAGAGGAAAAATTTAAAGAAAATTATTTCCAAATATGTAAATTTTCAAGTCAAATATGCGTAATTTTGCCAAAATTCACAAACTCGTAAATAAGCACTTTTCATGAGGTAACTACAAAATGATGCAGGCACTCGCGCCTGATATGATACTGTTTTCAGATAATTCAATCTCTCCTCATAAGAATATAAAAAAATTGGAGATGTTATTTTTGTATTAAAAAAAAATAAAGTTATTTTGAAAATTGTTACCATGGCAACATCTGCATTTTACTCGAGTTCTGTTAAATGAGCAGCATTTCAAATTAAAAAAAAACCTACCAAAATAGTATGAAAATCAAAGTTAGAGATCTCATGATATTCTTACGTCAATTGAGGCTGTATTTTGGTCCTTACAGAGAATGGCTCTTAAGACTTTCTGGAATTTTACAAAATTACAGTCAACTTCTTTTAAAATTCGGATCTATACATGCAACAGAGTACATTACTTTGGGTATTACACAACCTGCTTTTTATGGTTATATGATAAACAAAATTAAAAGGATCAAAGGTAGACAAAATAACCATCGAAACTGCGTCAGAATCATCAAGCGCTTTTTAAACCTTGGATATGATCCTAATGTCACCAGACAGACACTGGGCATGGTACTTGACCAATCTACAGTATTGTATAAGCGCATACTTGAGACTTGTACTCTGACTGACTGTGACAACGGGACTCCATGACAGGCCCTGTCCAAACCTCTTTAGAGAAGACAGAGCCCCTACCACCTGTCCTCTCTGAATGTCAGTCGGACACTTCGGGTGATAACATACATGAGCTCGCGCTTGCAGAGCACGGATTGTATTACGTACGCCCTCTTTTTATATCCATTTACCTAATAGTATTCATCTGTGTTGCTTTGGCCCCTGCGTTTTATGGTCATGTTTTTGTGTGGCCAACTAACAGCGAACAGGTTGTTTTACCCCATGATTGTACGTTCTTCGAGACCTCTGGGTAATAGCAGAAGTGAGAGGGTTGTGCGCATGTAATCCAGGATAACCACACCATTTGCTACTTGTGTGGCAAATGACCGTCCATAGTCGTCACCGGTTACCCATTGGTCTCATCGGTTTATGTGTAGTCTTGTGTGTTTGATGTTATATGTCGTATGTCTCTTTTTCGTCTCTTAGTACGCTCGTCTTTGTGTTTTTGCACTGGGTGTTTGGGGTTTTGCTCTTGGTGCTGCAACAGGGTCTTGTTGGAGATTTCCTCCCTTCTTTTATAAATCTACTACTAAAGACAGGCGCATATCGTTCGTTTTATTTTAGGTTTCAAGATGAAATTTCTTATCGACATACCTAACCTTACACTGTAAAACCAATATCAATTATATCTTCCGCATTTCAAAGCGTATAAGTCTTCCTGGAGCATTTTGTACAAGAAGACTTCTTTTCTTTAATGGATATTTTGATTTTTCCTGGTTTCTTTTTTTGGAATCGTTATCATCTACTTTGATTTTAGGTCATTATCACCGAATCATTTAGGTCATTATCATCATCATTCGAATAAGTATCATCTTCTTTGATTGTAGGTAATGATGCTTTACACTCGCTTACTCTCAACGGAACATGTACTCTTCGTGTAGATTTTGGTACAATCGCTGGGGAAACGGGTTATTCGAAGTTTTCAAATTTCACGATATCATCAGAAAGTGATGGTTATAGAATGAGTTTTGGGAAGTTCACTGCAGGAACAGGTAATAAAATACATTATGAATTTAAAGACGTTATATTTCAGACATAGATTCATTTATGGTCCGACGTATATTTTTTCCGTATGATGTTTTGTCTCTGTATGGGTCAGATCGTAATTCTGAAGGTCATTGCTTCATACAAGCAATTTCATTTTAAGGCTATTGCTGATTGCTGCCGTTGTTAACTTGTATATTATTAGTCCCTTACCGGATCGCCCCGTTTGTATGTCCTTCCATCTGTCCGTCCGACCGTCAGTCACATTTTAGTTTTCCAGACTTTTTTCGCTATTGTTGCATATATTGAACTCATTTTGGTTCTGATTTACCTATTTTACAAGAGTTATGCCCTATGGACTTAGCAAATTTCATGAAATTCTTAGTTTTCCGGAATTTTCATCCATGGCATTGCTGATATGGAAATTATATTTTATATGTGAATACCTCTTGGTATTATACAGATCAAGTCCGAGTTTAAATTGGTTTCGATTGACCCATTGGACATGGCAAATTTCATGAATTCTCAATTTTCTGGATTTTTCTTGGCTGTTGTTGTATATATTGAAATAATTTTTATATGTGAATACATTTTAGTGTTATACTTATTTCCCTGCCATTGTCGCCATTGCACTTTCTATATAGACATATAATTATGTCAGACAGTGCATGAATTTTATATTTTTTTTATTTCCATGCTTAAACATAGACGGCGGGTGCGGCTAGCCAACAGGGGAAGCTTACTCCTCCCGGACACCTTGTTCCCACCTCTAGCTTGCTAGGGGTCCGTCTATGTTTAATGTTGTGCTCTATTGTGAGTGTTATTCAGATTATCGTCATGATCTTCTTTAACTCATTGTATAGATTAACTTCAAGTTTGGTTTAGATTGACCAGTTATTACAAACGTTATGGCCCTCGGACTTCGCAAATTTCATGAAATTCTCAGTTTCCCTGTCCATTTTTCCATGTTATTGCAGATATTGTAAAAATTTTATATGTTAATACATTTTAGTGTTATACAGATCAAGTTTGAGTTTGGTTTCGATTGACCCATTTTACAGGAGTTATGACCCCTGGATTTAGTAAATTTCATGAAATTCTCAGTTTTCCGGATTTTTCTTGGCTGTTGTTGTAGATATTGAAGTGATTTTTCGTATATGGATACATTCTAGTGTGATACAGATTAATTTGAAGTTAGGTTTTGATTAATCTGTTGTTACAAAGTTATGGCCCCTCAGCAAATTTCATTAATTTTTCAGTTTTCCATACCTTTTCTAATAGTGTGTTCCCATATAGCCAAGTATTTCTCCATTTCATAGAGTTACATGTATCTCTAGGACTTAATCCATCTCTGCTATGTCAGAATTGTTATACTTTAACAACATTTCTGAAGTTTTCACATCGTTTACATCAATTGTCTTGATGAGAATTGCAATCAACAAGATATTTTTATAGAATAGTCAGAAGGTAAGTTATAAAATCTCCCTTCAAAATTTATTAATAAATGTTTTAATGTCATCCTTTTGCATGGTGGGAATGGCTAATGTCCGAGAGATGTAATCCAATATGGCAGTTCATTTGAAGGTATGACATCATCATGGGAACACGCTATACACATTGTGAACTTATTTTCATGTGGGCATTCATCTTTTGTTGTAAGTACAAGTCAAAGCAGAGTTGCAGACATGGATTAATGCCGGTAGGGGACTTTATTTTTGTCTACTAAAGTACACATCTTGGTCCTCTAACCCAAAATGCCATGGGTACTTATCATTGATTAAAGATTTGTTTATGTTGCCCTTGTTTACTCAAAGGAAAGGTGAGGATGTGATCAATACGATGTGTTTCATGTAACAAAAGGAATCTAATCAAATGATTTGTACGTTATTTATGAAACTCTCCAAGTGCTTGATTTCCTCTCGCTAAAGCTTGAGAATTTAAAAACCACAAGCTTTTTCATCAACACCGTACGAACTAAAAAGTCATTTTGAGATCCTCTATACAAATGATTCACTATTCACCAGTGTACTGGGCCTTTCATTTGGTCTTTTTTCATAACAATTTTTAATTCGTCAGTTAAACATCGACGGCGGGTGCGGCTAGCCAACAGGGGATGCTTACTCCTTCCGGACACCTGGTCCCACCTCTAGCTCGCTAGGGGTCCGTCGATGCTCAGTTTGGTACTCTATTGTGAGTGCTGTTGAGATTATCGTAAGAATATTCTTTAACTCATTAAAATCATATTTACTAAAATTTTCCATTTATTCAATGCTAAAAGCAAGTCTATCTGACGGACACATTTTCAGGATATCTCATATTGTAATATCATATAATTTTACAATAACAGGAGGAGATGCCTTTACATATCACAAAGGAATGAAGTTTTCAACATACGACAGAGACAACGATGCTTGGTATAAGGGGCACTGTGCTGAAACCAATGCTGGAGCATGGAGCTGTGATCATTCTAACCTCAATGGTCTATATGGAAGAGTGGGAGGAAAATACATCATCTGGGAAAAATGGAACAACAAAAACAAGGCCGCTTATGTGCAGAAGACAAAAATGATGATAAAGTGTTAACTCTTCTAAAAGAAATAAATATTTTGAAGTGACTTAGTGAATCTTTTTTTAAAGATGACTGTCAACAGTCGGTGCAAATTGGTCTGTCTCCCTCAATTTGTGTGTTGTCTTTAATATTTCATGTTATGTGTGTCGGTTTAAATTGTTTATACTGTTTGGATATTGTTGTGTGTGTTATTGTTGCTTGTTGTAGTTATGTTTGTTGGTATTACTGTGGTTGTGTTTCACTGTGCAAGTTGTTAGTACAATTACAATTTTCTTCTAAATGATCATCCAAATATTGAAAGTTTAAAACACCCTCAAGTCGTCCCTCTGATAATTTTTCTAAAGTTTACATTTTGTTTCGCCTCTGAATAGAACCCTAAGCAAAATTTCGACTCGCTCACTCTTAGCATAATAGATACAAAAAATATCAATATTAGATCAGGAGGCGATTCACAAACCTATTTTTTACATTTTGAAATAATTTGGCTTAAAATTACTACTGATGGTAATCCATCATCAGAAACATGATTTTGTATGCCTTCGGTTTCTGATTTTCTGAATTGTCGATTTTGTGCTGTATACAGGGATATGGTCATTATCCATATTTGTCATGCATATTTGATTCATGCTTTATTTAGAAATATCGGTCTAGTATTCTGCTCTTTAGCAGTAGAATGGACTATTTTCACATTACCGCAGTTGACTTGTATTTTACATATCATAAGACCCGACATCACTAGATTTGACGTAACTTTTAACTGTGACGTCGTATCTGATTTATGACATCACAATTAGAAATATCGTAAAAAGTAGTGACGTACGTCGGGACTTGGAGTGTCTAAAATGCAAGTCTACCAGTAACATAAAGAAGGTCTATTGGTCACTTCGTTTTTCTTGATTTTGACGGAGGAATTTTTCCAAATCCTTTTACACACATGTTTCTATAATAGCATTTTTATGATAAGTGGGCCGTATTCATATGGACGTCATAGGAACAACTCTTTTTAGGGTTGTCACCGTGGCGTAGCGGTATGAGCGGCCTGCTTTGTATGCTAGGCGAAGCCGCCGTACGGAGTTTACCGACTTTATATATAACATCTGCACCTATTTGGGAGTCCGCTGGTCGATAAAGGACAGGGTCCACTGCCTCGGATCAGCCCAAGTGCAATCAAATTCAAAACAACAACGAATTCTTCACTTCCAGTGTGAGCTGAGTGGGCCGTATTCATATGGACGTCATAGGAACAACTCTTTTTAGGATTGTCACCGTGGCGTAGCGGTATGAGCGGCCTGCTTTGTATGCTAGGCGAAGCCGCCGTACGGAGTTTACCGACTTTATATATAACATCTGCACCTATTTGGGAGTCCGCTGGTCGATAAAGGACAGGGTCCACTGCCTCGGATCAGCCCAAGTGCAATCAAATTCAAAACAACAACGAATTCTTCACTTCCGGTGTGTGCTGAGTGGGCCGTATTCATATGGACGTCATAGGAACAACTCTTTTTAGGGTTGTCACCGTGGCGTAGCGGTATGAGCGGCCTGCTTTGTATGCTAGGCGAAGCCGCCGTACGGAGTTTACCGACTTTATATATAACATCTGCACCTATTTGGGAGTCCGCTGGTCGATAAAGGACAGGGTCCACTGCCTCGGATCAGCCAAAGTGCAATCAAATTCAAAACAACAACGAATTCTTCACTTCCGGTGTGTGCTGAGTGGGCCGTATTCATATGGACGTCATAGGAACAACTCTTTTTAGGGTTGTCACCGTGGCGTAGTGGTATGAGCGGCCTGCTTTATATGCTAGGCGAAGCCGCCGTACGGAGTTTACCGACTTTATATATAACATCTGCACCTATTTGGGAGTCCGCTGGTCGATAAAGGACAGGGTCCACTGCCTCGGATCAGCCCAAGTGCAATCAAATTCAAAACAACAACGAATTCTTCACTTCCGGTGTGTGCTGAGTGGGCCGTATTCATATGGACGTCATAGGAACAACTCTTTTTAGGGTTGTCACCGTGGCGTAGCGGTATGAGCGGCCTGTTTTGTATGCTAGGCGAAGCCGCCGTACGGAGTTTACCGACTTTATATATAACATCTGCACCTATTTGGGAGTCCGCTGGTCGATAAAGGACAGGGTCCACTGCCTCGGATCAGCCCAAGTGCAATCAAATTCAAAACAACAACGAATTCTTCACTTCCGGTGTGTGCTGAGTGGGCCGTATTCATATGGACGTCATAGGAACAACTCTTTTTAGGGTTGTCACCGTGGCGTAGCGGTATGAGCGGCCTGCTTTGTATGCTAGGCGAAGCCGCCGTACGGAGTTTACCGACTTTATATATAACATCTGCACCTATTTGGGAGTCCGCTGGTCGATAAAGGACAGGGTCCACTGCCTCGGATCAGCCCAAGTGCAATCAAATTCAAAACAACAACGAATTCTTCACTTCCGGTGTGTGCTGAGTGGGCCGTATTCATATGGACGTCATAGGAACAACTCTTTTTAGGGTTGTCACCGTGGCGTAGCGGTATGAGCGGCCTGCTTTGTATGCTAGGCGAAGCCGCCGTACGGAGTTTACCGACTTTATATATAACATCTGCACCTATTTGGGAGTCCGCTGGTCGATAAAGGACAGGGTCCACTGCCTCGGATCAGCCCAAGTGCAATCAAATTCAAAACAACAACGAATTCTTCACTTCCGGTGTGTGCTGAGTGGGCCGTATTCATATGGACGTCATAGGAACAACTCTTTTTAGGGTTGTCACCGTGGCGTAGCGGTATGAGCGGCCTGCTTTGTATGCTAGGCGAAGCCGCCGTACGGAGTTTACCGACTTTATATAAGGGTATTACCTTAATTTTCTTCAACATTTTAACGTGTTTACTTTAAAGAAGTCACTTTATACTAAGAAATGTTGCACTCACACCTCTCAAAAGTTTATCTATGCTAACTAGTCAGAGGAACCGTCATGTCAACATTAAGGCAATGAGGGTACTATTATCAATGTACATAGCTTATTACATAACTAAGTCGACATGTGATATATACATGTACCTGTCTCTGGTGGTCTGTATAATTTATTCAGTTGTCGCGTGTAATGGCTTAATTACTGTAATGAAGTATTTATCCGTCAGGTTTTTTATTTCATTTTGGTATGGTATCTAATTGACCTTTTTGGCTACGGTGCAAGCATCTGACTTTCACAGCAATTGTTTAAATTATTCAAACTCTCTTAGTTTAAACATATGTATTCCGTCACAACTACAGATAAAGACGCCGGAAAGTACAAGTATGTGGGATCTCTCTTAGCCTGAACTATTTCATTTCCTTGTATCTTGATCCTGTTACGTTAAAAGACGACTTTCATTGTAAATTCTGTCACTAAACGATACCAGGTCAACTGTTAAAACCAGATCTCAACATGCTCGCGATTTTGGCGTTTCGGGAAAAACACCGTTCAAAAGATTGACCGAGACATGTATTCCAACCTTATTTAAGGGACGACCATAATCAGACCTCTCTATCTGCTTCTTACGAAAAGTGTTAAATGTTGCTTAAGAAAGTGTAATTTAGTAATTAAACAATTGATTGTAATTTTGAGAAAAAAAACCTTTGTCTTTTCTTTATTTTGACATTTGTACAAGTCTTAATTATTATACGATATCAAACCCAGCTTACAATGAATTCAATTTTTATATAGTCACGTCTATCCGTTTGTTTTAAGTAATTCTGGTTGAAAATATGTTATATGCGTAAAAATGAGCAGCAAAAGCATTAAGCGTATTTGGAGATTAAAAATCGTAAAAATTACGCCAAAATCGTAAAAGTCGGCAGGTCTGGACCATTTGATTCTGAGATAAGATGGCAGCAAAAGTTTCCCAGTGAGAGAGTGATGGAAATAGCCAGATTAAATAACATCAGCTGTGAAGTGACAAGGTGAAGGTGGAACTGGATCAGACATATTCTCAGAATAGAAGGTACAGATGACTGAAATTGACAAATATGGATAATGACTATATCCCTGTTTACAGCACAAAATCGATAATTCAGAAAATCAGAAACCGAAGGCATACGAAATCAGGATAAAACAGGAACCAAAGCAAACAAACAAAAACATCCACCATATGAAAAGAAGCGAACTCCCGATATGGGAGTGAGACCAGGTGCCCAGGAAGAGTAAGCATCTCCTGCTTGCATGCAACACCCGTCGCTTCAATTCGGTAGAACTGTCACATCCGGTTACTTCCATAGACAGCATTAGGGTGGCATCCGGAAGCTAAAAGAACACAACCAAGGTAGCAGCAAGGGACAGAAAGAAGTGGAGCGATAGCGAGGCAGCCTTATGCGTCTTCTGGCGTGAAGAGAATTAAGATTAAGGAAGGATTTGATCCTGAGGTGGGTTGGAGCTGACACTTTTTGGAAATAAATATTCTGACCCCGAAAATGTTGATATTAAACCCTTTTGGTTGCAGAAAATAAATATTTTGGCACACATTTATTCAAATTCGAAAAATTTTCGGCTCGTTTCGCTCGCCATACAATAGCAAATTCAAATTGTTAATTGGCATATAACTCATTGATACAAAAAAAAAAACAGCGAAAAGAAAAAAATTCAAATTATAATATGGTATCACAATTGCAAGCATAAACAAAATTGCATTTTCAAATCATAATATTGTATTACAATTGCAAGCATATTAAATAAAATTGCATTTTTTTTATTTCAACAAATATGGTAAACTTCAAGTACTGTATTAATGTCTATAGTATATTACACACGAACTACCTGCTCTTGAACTTGACATAGCAAATTAAAACTTTCTTGACATACCCTTCTCCCCATGTGCTGTAAAAATTAATTTTATAATATGCAGGTGAAACATGTACATATGTCATATTTATATATATTGATTGTAAAGCTCAGGACAGACTTGCACTCTGTAAGTTATTCATAGAATTAAGTAATATATGACATTTTCTGTGCGTGCCGTCTAGTTGCTGCTCGTTCATTTTTTTTCTTTTATCCCCCCCCCCCCCTTTTTTTTTTTTTTTTTTTGCTTGTCAGGATTGTTAGAGGGTTGAAAATAGGTACTCTGACCTTGAATTGCTGGAGAATAAATAACCCGGCCAGCTCTGCGTTGAACATAAATAATAACCTTTAAGAATTGAAAGACCCTTTTCCGGATCAAATGGGCGTCCCCTTCTCGTCTTAGTGCAGCACATCTTCAGTTTATATATTCCTTCCATTTGTTTTGTTTCTTGCATATTATTAACGTCCCCTGTCCGCTCGCAAGAAAGGACTTAGGGTTTCCATCCTGTGAGTCTGTTCGTCAGTTTGTCTGTCACACTTTAGTTTTCCGGACTTTTCGCTGTCGATGCATATATTGAGCTTAGTTTGGTATGTAAGTAATTATTAATGTGATACAGATCAAGTTCGAGTTTGCATTGTTACGATCCATTGCACTCAGCAAATTTCATGAAATTTCAGTCTTCGGTTCTAATTCAGATCTATAATGAGCTGATTTTTTTTTTTGGTATGTGAATACAGCTTAGTGTATTACAGATCAAGTGGATTGGCGTATTTTTACAAGAGTTAAGGCCCTTGTACTTAGCAAACATGATTAAATTTTCAGTTTTCTTGACATTTCTTGGCTGTTGTTGTAGATACTGAACTGATATTTGAATACATTATATTGTTATTCAGATAAAGTTTGAGTTTTGTTCTAGTTGACCTATTCTTTCAAACGTTATTGCTCCTTAACTTTGCAAATTTAATGATTTTTTCAGTCTCCATTCCTTTACTGTTAATACAGATATTGAACTGATTTTTGTGTGGGTATTAATTATTTTGTGTAAGAACAGGTCAAGTTAACTGAAGCGTTCTATTAAGAGTTGCAGAACTTATATTTATTATGATAGTAGGGGACATATATTGCTCAGCGATCAAAATTTCTTTTGTTCATGGAAATATTTATCATTAGGAGTTATTTGCGTCTTTCGCTATTGGCAGTTGCAACGTTGCGTTAGAGAATGTTCCCTTCTTTTTCTTTCTTAATGCACGATTGTAAACCGGTCATATTGTCCAAAAAAGATTGAAAATGTCGCATAACGATGTTTGTGGCAATAAAGAAAAATGAATGAAATAGTCTGGTAAACAATGCTTCATATTTCGAGCAACTTCGCATGGCTTGCGTTTTTTTTTTTTCTCGAGTTCCGTATTTCTAAATAGTATTGGTTCGATCTATGAATTACAATGTAGATATATGGACGTAATTTGGGATTGGCAAAACGCTGTGAATTTATGATTCTATTTTCAAACGTGAACATGGTAAAGGTGTTGTCAAGCTTTTGATTAAACAGAAAAATATATATAGATAAATATCAATAAACAGTCAATAAGTCTCTCCACAAGTTTCAATGTATTGAAAACTGAGCAAAACTCCTGATGATAATAATGAAACCGGTTGAGTTTTAATTCGGCGTTTGTTATTTTTTCAATATATAGATAAATATATATATACATATAATAATCTGGAAATTTCTCATGTTTTAACTTAAATTTTATTCATTTTCTCACTTTTTCACCATTAGACATAAGTACCCAAACATTATTTATACATTAATTTGCACAGAAATCGTATTTGCTACATCCTTTCTTGATATTAATTTCATAACATTTAATTTTATTGGAGTGTCCTTATAAAACAGTTTTTATCACTGTTCCCGAAGTGAAACATTAAAGTAGATAAGTCACTCGTAATCATAAGCGCAATCGCGAAAAAAAAATATATATATAAAACGGATATATATTTTAAACTCTAAGATATCTGATGGATAAATCATCATTTCATTCTATCGTCTTACATGAAATGCTATAACTCTGCACCCAGACATCAGTCTCCTGGACAAACATCTTAAATGTGGTACACTTGGCATGCATGTTTCGGATTTTGAATCCTAATTCTGATTCGATAGCGCAAGTTAATGAAAATTGTACATTTGTAAGGATGATGAGAATGATAGTTATTAGGTCAGTTACTGGCCGTCTACACAGATTTGTCGGGTTGATCAAGCAAGACTAATGCGAGGCGAAGGCGAGGCGAAGCCGAGCCTTCTATGGGCTTGATCAACCCAACAAATCTCTGTGGATGGTCAGTAACAAACAAACTGTTTTATTTTGTCGAGGACCAAAACCTCAGTTTTTTTGCAGAAAATGGGCGTTTCACGACTCCTTCTACTTGCGAACTCATTTATACGGCAATGGCGGAATTGCTGACGGTCTATAGAAATTTAGACGGCGTGCACGTGACGCTCCCTGATTGGAAAACTAGTCCGTGGAGAAATTATATATATTTGTAATTGTTAATTTTCGCTTGACATTTAGAAAGTCAAAGATTTTAATATAATTTTTTCCCCAACTAATTTTTTTCCTAACTAGATCTTTAACAATTTTGCTACGACTGAACCCGATGAAGAATACTTTTGGCTTTTTACCTAATAGTTGTCAATACATAACAGATTGGTGATATGAAAAAATCAAATACCATTTTTATACCACATATTCATCATGTTTATGGGATCAAGACTATGTATAGCCTTTGGGTGTGTTTTTTTTTTCTCTATTATGTACAAGAACTTGTGTGCCTGAAAGGACAATGCATGTACATAAAGGCAAAAGATATAGGCCAAAAAAGTCAAAACTGAGCAAATATGCACAAATTTCTTTTTTTTTTCTGTTATCTTTATTGACATCCGTATATTTGATTTGGTTGCAAAAACAAGTATTTGTACTAATATTTTAGCGCAACCGTACATTAGCGGTAGAACGTGTGTAAGCGAGCACCCTTATACTTTATTACAAACCAAGATGACAGGACACTCTTGGACAATTTCACATATTACATTTAAAATTACACCTTTGACGACCACTCCCATAAATATATATAGAATGGCAAATAAACGAGATTTGAAATGACTCAGGACTATATAATCAAAAGTATAACTATAATTATTTCCGTGTATCATATTTATATCGGTACATGTATACTATATTACACATACTATTTTTTCTGAAAAAGTATAGATCTCGTATTCTTTCAGCAAACAGGTACAAATTCTTATACTTCTCGCAATTCAAGGTCAAGTCATAAGGCATAGTCCATTTGATATTCGGGGGGGGGGGGGGGGCTTGGTTTTTTTTGTCGGAGAAAGATTTTATTTGCCCCGGACCATGGCAAAATAATAGGTGCATTCGGAGTTTTCACATTGATACCGATTGGCAACATAATATGCCATTGGTGTACCAATGGTACCATTGTGTAACGTTGGTAGTCCTCATCGGCAGCCAATCTTCTAGACGATCAATTTTGCCAACGCTCCGAGCCTCGTTTTCAAGATGGCGACAAATGATAACATAACCGAAATTTTTCCATGGAGATTTACAAAATGGGGAGGAATTATTTCTTTTATTTTGGGAAATTCAGATATATCTTCTTCTTTTTAATCTGCAGTAGTTTCCAGGTAGGTAAGTTTTTGATAAATGGCAAATTCGTTTGGAAGTATGTTCCTTATACTGTTGAGATTATCGTCAGGATCTTCTTTAACTCATTTGTGTCACACTTATGCGCTTTGCCGTGTGGAGCTCGTAAAAAAGTTCCCCGCGAGGGGTTTGACAGTAAGTGTTTTGAATATACTTCCCTAACATTGTCGCCATAGCACTTTCTATATAGACATAACGTCAGACAGTGCATGAATTTCATATATTTTCATTTCCATGCTTTATATACATTTTCATTTCATAAACATCGGCGGCGGGTGCGGCTAGCCAACAGGGAATGCTTACTCCTCCCGGGTACCTGGTCCCACCTCTAGCTTGCTAGATGTTTAATTTTGTGCTCTATTGTGAGTGCTGTTGAGATTATCGTCAGGATCTTCTATGGTCAGATTAGTGAAATTCGAAATCCATCCTTTATCTTATTGTAAAGTGGTAAATTGATGCAAATTGGCTTAAAGGTATTGAGAAACATTATAGTAATCTTAAATTTAAGCACTACATGCAAGTAGAAATTAAAACCATGGCGTGTTGAAGTCCTACCATTTTAGACCCCATACTTTAAAAAATTTAATAGATTAGAATCATATATTTTCATTTTAATTTCCATTTCTTGTATTTTTTTTTCGACATTATGAGTTGCTTAAGTCATACATGTATTTGGTCATATTGACATGATTACTTAATAGAAAAAAAAAATCGGATTTACCTGTACTTTGTTGTATGGTAGTACACATGTATATCCACTTTAACCAGTACAAAGATCTGATTTTATATCAATAAATCCGTGTACTACTGATGCAGATGTCACAACTATTATATATACATGTACAGTTTAAATTTGTTTACAATTTTCCAATGTAAAATATCAGGTTAGTTTTACTTGTAAAACAAGACAATTTTAGATTTCGAACATCTGTGCAGATTCAGTTGTTTTATCAGTATGTATGCTGTTTATTTTTTCACATTTGGATTCTTCAAAATGAGAGAGAGAGAGAGAGAGAGAGAGAGAGAGAGAGAGAGAGAGAGACTACATATACGATTTCTTATCACGGTACATTTAGTTGGGCAGAAGCGAACATGAGTACTAAGTAATTTCATTCTTTGTTTTTCATAACATATATTGCACACTTGTATTATTAATTATACACTGTTCACAGGGGGGGGGGGGGGGGGGGTTACAGAAATATATCGCGTCCATGTAAAAAGTTGTATTGGACGAGGCGAAGCCGAGCCTAAAAACTTTTTTCATGGACCCACTATATATTTTGTTTCCCCCTGTAAAACACTGTATAACGAATTCACCCAGGTAACACAAAACATTTTCGAAATATTTTTGTATGGTTTCAAACTGGTTCTGTTGAAACATTTCTGACAAAACGTTCCAAGAACATTTTAAGACACTGTGTATTTGTATAGAATGTTTTAAAAACGTTTTAATAACATTTCAGAGCGCTGAATCAAAAGGAATGTTTCCAAAAAGTTTTGTTGATATTTCTGGAACCATACAAAATCACGTTTTTATAACATTTTCTGAATTTTTTTGACATGTTTATAAAACATGCTTGTGTTAACTGGGCATCCTGCCGATGGCTTTTGGTTTGTGAATGTTTTTTTTAAAACAAATTTTAACGCATTTCTGTGACACCAAAAGCCTTAAGTGTTATAGTAGAAGCAGGATATTAAAATAATAGCCTATCAGTACCATGATACAACATAATATTCGGTTCTTCTCGACCAATCAGATTGCAAGAAATTTGCCAGAGGTGGGATAATATTGTATATTATATATCAAGAACACCCAAATACGTATTGAATTTATCACTGATACGAATGGATACTAAATTCGATATTAGTATACCAAAAGATGATTAAGATCTTTTTGATTTAGCCAACCCATGAAAAATTACCAAGATTTCTCCGAAACTGATGGAGATATCCCGTCCTTATAGTTTATTAGAATGCTACTTTTCCTAGAATAAGTAAACATGTGTATAGTGCTTTAGATTGCTTTATACATGTACCGTAGGAATCATGCTTCCCACATGTGCATTGTACGTCCATATATATGCACAGCCATTGTAATTCCCTGAGATGTTACTATTGAAAGGAACGTGCTGCAATTCGTGTATTAAAACTCGTGACGTCACAATGCATAAGATCTGAAGAAACATGCCGCGACGGCTGTTCTAACCTGCAAACTGAACCCGCGGTGACCTGAATGTTAATGTCACCTTTTTACCTGGAAAACGCGATTTCAGAAAACAAGAATGAAACGG
Organism: Pinctada imbricata; assembly: GCA_033119305.1. NCBI lineage: Eukaryota > Metazoa > Mollusca > Bivalvia > Pterioida > Pteriidae > Pinctada > Pinctada imbricata. Next base: position 33,406,861 of record VSWD01000012.1, on the reverse strand, counting down.
ACAACTGTGGTGCATATATATAGAATAAATGTCATAATTTGTGTTTTGTTACGGGTATGCAACACACAGCAAGTGCATTTATCGCATGAAATGCGCTAACGCGCATTACATGTACGATAAATGCACTTGCTGTGTGTTGCATACCCGTAACAAAACACAAATTAAGACACTTATTCTCTATGTAATATACATGTTGTCTTGAATGTTATGACTGACGGTCCATTTTCAGTTCATCTGTCATTTTTTTTTTTTGTCTTTGAGCGAGTCTTGATCTCTGCCCATTTCTCATCAAGAAATTCAGCTGAGATATTTCAAAACCTTGTATTTGTTTAATTATATATTTTTATATATTTATATTATATAATTTACAATTACGCAGAACCAAGAAGATGCAAAGGATAAATCGCCTACAAAACGAAGTTTTGAATTAATAGGCTATAGTGATTTAATACCTTGTTTTACGTACCGATGATCTTATGAAAGGTACCCTCCCATCTGGCATGAAAACACACACACATGCGTGATATCAGTAGGCATTTTTCCAGTCAGAGATAAAAATGGAGAAAAAAAAATGAACAAAACTACAAGTAATTGAGCTGTACAGTGCTGAAACTGTTATCACACTAGTAATATATGTATTGAATAATTTAGAAGAATAAAGAAAATCCTGGTCTTAGAGATACCTTAAAATAATTTGGTTTGATTTTGAATTGAAGTTTTGAATTTTGTCTGAATATTTTAGTTTAAACATATTTTATTGCATTAAAAAGCAAATGGATTGGAAACAAGTTTTCAAACTTACGAGTTCCTCTCCAATAACAGACAGAATTAAACAATTGCATGCAATATGACGACAGAATAATACAAAATGATTTGATAAACAATACAAAATGAAAATGAATATGATGAACAAACATATGCACAAGACATACATGGAAAAATGAGACGAAATACAGGTGGAAACATGAAATGTATGGTACATGAATAATATGATCAACACAACTGTGGGATATCAAAATGGATGTTTGTGTATTTTTTTCCTGAAAAATTCTCCAAAATAATTTGCCCTTCAGCGGACGTTAAACAAAATATTTACTTTTGCCTAACAGCAAGACACGCACGCAAATCAAGATCATGCGTTGTTAAAGACATCTTGTAGTACATGTACTAGTGAATCCGAACAAAAATAAAAAAAAATATGGCAAACGAAACAAAAACGAAACAAAACGAAACGAAACGAAACAGATCGAAACGAAACGAAACGAAACAGATCGAAACGAAACGAACCACAACGAAACGAAACAGCCGAAACGAATCGAAACAAAACATAAAACTTAAAGAACTTGAGAAAAAAAAAAACATAAATAGGAATCATTGCTGAGAACAAACATTTAAATGCAATATTTTCTTTAAGATATATGTTTTGTTTCGTTTCGACCTGTTTCGTTTAGTTACAATTTGTTTCGTTTCGCACTTTACAAGGACCCTAACTAATACGATAAAGCAAATTCAGCTAGCTCTAAAATCGAAACAAAACTGCTAGAATGCAACATTCAATGGATATTAGACCAAAAAAATCAACAAATAAAAGAGGAGAAGAAAATGGGTAAAATTGTCCCATATCACCAGTCAAAGAGCACTGAATATACAGATGTTTTCTATTTATGGTAAAAGGAAACAAGCGAAAAGTGAATAAGACCTTATTCAACAATTGAGTGGCATATACTGTAAAAATAATGTCGCGTTTCACCACAAAGACAATGAAAGAGAACGTAAATATGTTACTACGTTGATTAAGCATTAGATGTAAAATATCAATTTTGGTGCAAAACAGTACGATCATTTATCGATTAATCGCATATATGATGTATTCATTGCTTTTTGACATTTATATATACATGACAAGTATCACCATTCAACTAGGCATAAAAGACCTGGGGCTTCAATTTCCTCCAACACCGCCTGACTTCAAACGTCATCGGAAATAAGGAAAAAAACTCTTAGTCAAAACAAACCGCAAGTTCTATATTTGAAAGCAATTTATATTTCATTGTAGGTGGCGCTATCAAATTCATTATTTTCCTGTAGGTTATATATTTCTCGATCCCCTACTAATTCCTTTGCTATATATATACACCATGCAACGGTTTGACTGGGTCTGTAACGTCCACGATGGGGAAATCAAAATTATGCACCGCCATATTGGCACAATTGAGGTAAGATTGGAGAAAGGTGAAAAAGTACATTTAAAGGTATTACTATGTCAGAGCAGCAGCGTATCCACCAAATCAACAGATGGAGCTTCCCATCGCTAGCGAAGGTTGAGTGTAGAGAATGTGAAAGAATTGAAATACTAAGGGAAATATTTGACAATCCGAAGGAATAGGATAATAAAAATTAACGTAGAGTTTTTAATCGTTATTTTATTGATTTTCGTAAAGAAGATCGATCGTTTACATAACATGTTTGATAAAGCACATGTTATACATAATCTGATTATGTATTTTATTATTATAACCATCTGTATCATGTATGTATATATCACGTGCCTCAGGCATTAAGAAAATAGCTAATCTAAATCTACACGACTATCCAATACTTGTATAATTGTGATAATAACATTTGGATGTTTCTATTGGGGACGAAGGAGCATTTTTAACATTAAAATGAAATAATCAAATATGATTTTGGTGTATAAAATGAGTCAAAATTAGAAACATTTTGAAACTTACGAGGGCGGGGTAACCGGATCCGCCCCCCCCCCTTTAAATCCTCGAGTGCTATTATTAATAGTCAGTGTATTTCAAGTATAAAGTACTGTTACAAAACGTTACTTTACTAACACAGGGGTGAGGTATCATCGCTTGGTCACAAAGCCTTTCCTCAATGCAAACCCTTTCTTCTACAAGTCTATATTAAAAACTAAAAAAAATCGTTTCTTGTACAACTTTTTAATATAGACTTGTAGAAGAATAGGTTTGTATTGATAAAAGGCTTGTTTTTCTGCAATTTTTTTATTTAGACTACTCTTCTTCGCGAGCTTGAACCCCTCCCCCCTTCCTCGCATTTCTTGATTTTGCAATGAGCATGTATTACTTTAAGAAAACGGAAAGAAACATAAAAACAACTACCGACTACCAAATTATTTTTTTTTCTTCGGTTCTTATCAAAACCATTTTAAATACATTTGAAATAGCCAATAATCGTCAAACTTTGCCACACTCATGACGCTGTGAAAAGGAAACGGAGCGAGCGGTTATATATCAAACGATAATTCCTTTTAAGGATCAGAAATAATTCTCCCTCCAAAAAAATCCAAACAAACAAACAAAAAAGAAAACCAAAACCAAAAAAAAAAAAAAAAAAAAAGAAGAAAAAAAAAGAAAATAATAATAATAATAAAAAAAGATAAAAAAAAATGAGTAAATAAATAAATAAATAAATAAATAAATAAATAAAAAACCAAAGAGAGAAAATTATGTGTATGCTCGAGCCTGTGGAATTTAGAGTACAATTTTATATTCATTTTATAACCAGACACATTAAAATTACATTACGATGCCTGCTGATTAGAAGAGCCTTGAGTTAGGTACATGTATGCGATCTGTATAACGTCACAAAAATGAGCGATGTACGCGTGTACGTTACGTATAAGCACCAATATGACGTTTCGTAATCGAACCTGTTTTGTAACCTATGAAAATTGCAGCACATACAAGAGAGAAGAAATGTCGAAGAAAAATCTTGTATAGTTAATATTTTTTCCAAAAATAAATTTGAGTTTGGAATGTGGATATTTCAAGTTGGATTCTAACGTATACGTATACACTCACACGTCATACGGCTTTTAAGGAATACATATGACGCTATATTCATTCAGATAACAAACATCTAACGGAATCGGATCTAATGTATTCGGAGCTTGAAAAGGTATTGTATTGATAAACTCTTAAGTATTTTTTTCTTCGATTTTCAAAATTCTTAAGTTTAGCGTTTAATTTTTTTCCATTCTGCCACACAAATTGGATTAAAACTGCCTTTTGGGGCTACAAATTGATTTTCTTTATCGTCTCACAAAATTATTCTTAGAATACATGCAATATCATATTGAGTACTCCAGAAATAAGCTTAATTAGATAAAATCATACATTTTTAATATTTTGAAAGCTTATTATTTGCAATATTCATCCATTTGACATGCAATTTTTCCCGTTTTTATTTAATGCTACTACGCTTATATAAATCACTTAATCTTAATTTCATGAGTATTTACTTTCATAATATTAACAATTAGTATTTTGTACATTCGGTTAGTATATTAATTTGAACTGACTCTTCCTTTTCTCGAATTATGTTCCAGATTCAATACATCTGCGAAAGTGCAATTGTTTGATTACTCATCGCTATACGTACGTTAATACTACTGTTGATGGAGTGAAAGTAAATAAAAACAAAATCATATCATAATTCAAAATGACCGTGAAAAAAGATTTATAGCGAGCGAAGCTCGCCCTTATGGTAGCCCGTATACACATACCTTATTGAGAAAACATGCTGAATCAAAAAATGAGAATGTACTACTACATGTATGCTTTCAAAAACTTTCGTCCCCTCGCAGATAGAGTTGCTGCGGAGATGCTGAATTTTGCCATTTAATTTTTTTTTTTTTCGACTCCAAGTAGACGTATTTGTCATATACTCAATTTTGTTTATAAGTTAAATTTCTTGAAAACATTTTTCGTAAATCAGGTAAAGATAAAGCATCAACAAGACGGCGTAACCACGGAATCTTTTTTTGGAAATCCGACATTTCCGGTTTTAAAGGAGACGTTTCGCTCTGATTGATTTTCTCGTTTCGTACTGTCAGAAGTTGGAATATATATTTTTTTTTTCCTTTTGTCCGGTATGCAAAAAGTAATTTATTTTCAGCTGACCTAAACATGATTCTTACAAAATTAAAATGAATTATAAAGAACCAATGTCCATATTTTAAGCCCTCCTTATTTAAAATGTTCGTCTGCTGGTCTAGATCAATTTTACAAACCACTCGCCTTATACCACCTTTTTGGCAATCATCAAACAGAAAGTTTTGTAAGATAAGATAAACCGTCATAGTCTATAATGCAAAAAAATAAAAAAAAGAAAGATTTTTTTTACATTTGTATTTCATATAATCATATTTATTTTCTCTCCGCGCGCACAAAAAGGCTTTGCCTTGATTCATATTAATTTATTCAAATATTTGTGACACTGAACCGGAATTATCTACCTTATATGCGTCTCTCGCTTAAGAGTAGTCAGATTATCTATTGATTTACATTTAAGCATCATTTGGGTAAAAAAAAAAGGAAAGAGAAAAAAAGATTAGATTAAAATTATATTACCTATGGTACAAAAAGATGAATTGCAAAGATTAGATAAATACTTCCATGATAGTAAATTTACCTTTAGCACAGCAAAACAAAAATACTTTTGATCTATATGTTTATTGTAGACTGTTTTTGTCGTCTAAATTGTCCTTAACTAGGTGTCAAATGTCAAGAATGTCACGGCCGGTGAAAATGGATATGTAAAAAACACCCTTTGTGAAAACAGTAATCAAAATAATGATGTTACATGCCGTCTTACATGAAAAATGACATTATAACAACGTTACGTACATGTAGTACATTCCAATTGGAATTACAATTATGTTTTGAACATTTGAAAACATGGAAAGAGAACTAACAATTTTCAAAAGAGTCTATGAAGCTTAGAATAAAAGAGAGAAAAAATAATAAAATCATTTTAAATAAAATGGTAATTATTGATTTTAAAATATTGATAATTGCATTGATTATAGAAACAGATGTATCACGGAAAAGAATAATTTTCATACGCGATATGACTAATATGTTACAGTAGGTAAAACGTGTTTTTCCCACCCATTAAATTAAATTGTCATTGAAATAAAGAATTTTGTTACATAATGTTTAAACCAGGATACAAAATTTCACGTTTACATGAAATATGAATTAAGTATGTACACGTTTTCTTTAAACTGAAAATCCCGAGACGTGGGAAGTAATATTTCTTGTTTCGTAAAAATTACAGAGAAACAGGTTAATTATTCTATTCTTCATTTTGGTTACTCAAAAAAAAAAAATAAAATAAAAGAGAACACTTTGTTTCAACATGCATGTCCACTTGTCGCATCCATGTGCTTCCTTGTAATTATTTTAAAAATGGATTTGAAAACGCTTCTTTTGGCATGTTTAGGGATTAAAGAATTTTGATTTTGATTTAAGGTAGAGCTTCCCTCATATCCCTCAGATCATCATGCTGGTAATTTTACGCCTGGATATCCCATTTTTTCTCTTTTTTTTTTCTCTTCAGAATATTGTTTAGATTATCAAAGTAATAATAATGGTTTGGGGAAAGAAACTTCTATAGTTGCATTTTATCACCTCTAAAAAGGGATTTTCTTTCTTGTCCCATAGGGTCCAACGTTAAAGTTCAAACAGCTTAAGTTCTCGGTATAATCATAAAAACACGAATTATATTTTGTTTGTATATCAGGTTAAACACAAGCTTTGAATATATGGAAATGAAAATATTGTAAAAGTTGTTATTTGGGAAATATGAGCATCTGAGACCTGAGGGATGCTCTACCTTAATCAGACTGGTAGCCACTTATTTCATTTTCAATTGAAATCAAAAAAGGGTTTCATACTTTTTATTCTGATGCATATAAGATAAAAAATAGTTGCTCAGCATTTTTGATATTTGAAGCTTCTTCATTGAAATTTATTCGAGGTAGAGCAATCCGAAATGATTTCGTTTCTTTTACAGTCAAAGCATAGAGGGTTATTTAATAGTGCATGAAAGTCAAACACTAGACAAATTTAAAAAAATCAGAAAAAAAAAAATCAGGAAACGAAAAAAAAAAAAAACCCAAAAAAAAACCAAAAAACCAAAACAAAACATAAAACAAAACAAAACAAAACAAACAAACACAAAACACCCCCCCCCCCCCAAAAAAAATAATAAGGAAAAGAAAAACAAACAAACAAACAAACCAAAACACCAAAACAAAACACAATACATAAGCATACGAATCCTTGCACTACTTTTCATATGAGGTAAATGTATTATGCTCGGTTAGATATTGCGGACTCATAATACATGTATCTAAATCTGTATATCCGTTATACGTCATATGGAAGGGGAGTAGGTAGCTCGACAGGGGACTAGCACCATTTTGAGTTAAGGATAGAAAAAGATCAAGGTGGGGTCAATAAACAAGTCTCAACCGAGGCATTGACAGAGGTTGGAACGTTGATCCATACCACCGGAGACTTATATTGCATTTTTAGTCACTCTTTTTTATGCATCAGAATAACTGAGCCGTCATGTGAGATGTATATGCGCGTGAAATAATGTGTCTTTAACTGTCAAGATGAAACAATGAACAGTTCTAGATCACAGAAGCTAGCATTCGGATCCCCTCGCACTTCATTTCTAACGGCATGAAAAGACTCGGACGCCAATGGAGGAAGGTTTTACATCAAATCGATTTTAAAGTAAAAAGGCACTTTTTCAACATTCAAAATTCTCCAACCTGAGTGAGTTATGTTGTGAGTAACGCTGGAACTTGTATTTCATGATAGATTATAACAAAACTAATAGATCAACGGGGACCTATTTTTAAAATGGCACCGTCTGACGTCCGAGTCTTGTTTCGAAGAGAAAAGTCGAGGCTAATCCGAATGAGAAGCTAGTTCAAGGGCCATGTATGGTTTCTGTTGAAAATGAATCCCTAAAATCGACTTCTTCAAAATTATATTTTGTTATCAAACTTTGAAAGAAAGATATCTTTATTTTGAGAAAACTTGTTTTCAAAATTCCTCTCCGCTTTCTAAGACAGTGTAAAAAGAAATAAATATCATGAAAGCTGGTGATTTGTCAATTTTTCAATAAAATTAGCATAATTTTTGCTTATTATCATAATATAAAAATCTGTATTTCCGTTATGCGTCATATGGGAGGGGAGTAGGGAGCTCGACAGGGGACTAGCGCCACTTTTAGTTACGGATAGAAAACAAGAGTGGGATCGATAAACAAGTCTAATCCGAGGCATTGACAGAGGTTGGGACTTTGATCCATACCACCGGAGACTTATATTTCATATATGGTGCTTGATTATTTTTCTCGTTCTAGAAACCACATGATTGCTCCTTTTTAAGCATCAGAATAACTGACCGTTAAGTGTGATTTATGTGCACGCGTAATGATTAGGGAATAACTAGATTCTGACATTATGTTTGCGGACGGTAAATTGTCAATATTGAAAAGATATTTTCTACAGTACCAATTTTATTGTACTAGACACGTGTTTCGGACATTGAATCCTCATCAGTAGTACTTCATGCCTAAACAGTTTAAATAAAGCCAAAGAGAATTTTCCTAGCGTCATCTACAATATAAACCTTCAATTTGCTCTTGCCAAAATGAGCGGCACCAAATTTTGTGTAGGGTGTATTCAGAAGCGTAACTAAGTGAAATATATTATCAAAAATCGTTGGAGGGTAGGCGGATGGAGCTTCATTCTAAACATGACAGAAAAAATATGCCCGAAACCGAGCTAAGGAAAGGGCTATCCACTGAGGGAGTTTTAGCCCATAGTTTTAGAAGTTTAGATCTAATTTGATGACAGAAAATTTAGAATATATTTCGATGCAGTGCGTAAACTCTAAAACTAGGCGAGCGATATCCTCGGGGATGCTGATTTTACGGTCGCAAACTGAGTTTTTCTGGCGACGCGTTAGCGGAGCCAGAAAAAAAACCCGGATGTTTGTACAGTAGCATTTATCGTCCGCAAACATAACGTCATTACCTAGCTATTCCCATTCTAATGCAATCTATATTTTTGTGAATATAAAGTGAAATAGGACGTTAGCAACGTCAAAGCCTAGTATGTTCTGGTTTTTCAGCCGAAATAAGGAGCAAACGACCAATGAAATTCGACGTTATAGCTACATCGCATTAGAATGTGTCTTAAACGTCAAAAAGAAACCATGAACAGTTCTAGATCACAGAAGCTAGTTCAAAGGACCATGTATTGTTTCTTTTGTAAAGGAATCCCTGAAATAGACTTCTTCAAAATTAGATTTTGTTATCAATTTTTGAAAGAAAGCTATCTTTTTTATTAGAAAACTAGTATAGAAGATATAGTCCACTCCCTCAACAAACTCTATAGCTCTAGTTATTTTCATAACACCTCTTTCCTATTTTGTAAAGGTGTTTAACACTAATTTACATTTGGACTAGGTTTGATTTCTTTTTCTGAATTGTAGTCGGTAGATGAGTAAAATCAATTTCAAATATTTTATTCTGTCGTTTTTGATGTTTTAATCTGCTTAAGATTATGATTAGTTTTCACTTGGTGACCATCGCGTTCAGAGTTTCATTTGTATGGCTTAATTTAATAAAGGAGTGACACAAACTCACTTAAAGATGCATACTCATATCATCTAAGGATATAAATGGTATATTTTCAAAGATGTATCAATGTCTCTCATAGAATGGATTTTCTTCTACGAACACGAACATTTCTGTTATCAAAATTTCTTTTAAAAAATTCTTGAAATATCCCAACTATCCTGCTACGTCTTTCGGTACATTTTTGGACATAATAACTTTCACACTCTTTCGCCAATATTAAATTGTTTAGATTGTGGATCAGTACCCGTGACGTGCATGTCTGGTCCATGCTGCAAATTTATCTGTTCTTAAGTGATGCTATTGAATTTGAAGACGTTTAGCATTTAAGCTGTGGATAAAGATGTTTAATAAATGTATCCTCTCTTTGTGCGAATAGATCATGTTTTTGACGCCAACGTAAAGAGGTACTTCTTTTAACATATGAGCACTGTAATTCCTCATGAGTCAGGTTTACATGTAGGAAATATCCATTCACGTTCTTTTGTTATGAAAGATTTTATACAAAAACACATGAATAATTCATGTAATACTCTAGCCATCTCTTTGACCGACATTTTTTTTTGACAATATATGTGATAATGATGATGGTCCATTTATTTTGACGATAGCCACACCTCATGCCTTTTTTATCTTGTTTAATAAACAGTTGTAGCCGAGAACGCCTGTATGCGCATTCAGAACACAGGGTTAAATTTCTTTTGTCACCTGTTGATTACCTAACGGTAAAATATGCAAAGTAAGACATCCTTATGAAAAGTGAAAATGATGGAGGTGTTTAATGCAACAAGGAAATGAAAACCTACAACAGTTTGAAATTTGGAGCATATCATCGAGGTTGAAGGTTGTGCCATTATTCTGAAATCCGGAATATGAAGGATATAAAGGAGATAAAGTCAACGTCAAGTGACACAGATCAGCATCCCCGACGAGCATCCTATGCATATAGAGCGGTTAAGGTATGCATTCATTCAAATCGAGAGAACTATGTAAAAACTTCTAAACATGTCAGTCCCCTTGAATGTAGATCGGCATGATAATGATTTCTGTGCAGTTTTCATTAGCTTGAACCTTTACTTTTTTCTCTATTAAGACTCCATCATATCAAATTTTGATTGACAAAAAAGAAATAGATGATTTTGAAACTTAAGGAGTAATTCGAAGTGTTGCTGTAGGTACTGTACCTTATAGTCCTATTGGAGGTTCTTTCCTTTGAAAGCCCTGTTCAACGGCATCTCTCAAGTATATTTCAAACGAGTAAGCACTTAGAAACATGGTTGGTCGACATAAGTTTGCTATTGTTTCCGTCTATTTGCATTTTTTTTCGCATTAAAAAGTCCTCTTGTATATTATTTTAGCCTTCGGATTGTGATTGTATGAATCTAATTTCAGCTTTTGTGTTAGACTTTCATTCACCAATTAATTCAGTTATGTGAAGCAATACGGGAATTCTTGGTCGGTTTGTGTGTACAGAATCAAACCTACGTTTTCGCTTATTTAAGGTTGAGTTTTTTTTTCTACAAAGAAAACTATCAGTATTGAATATAAGATAATCACTAATTACCAAAAAAAAAAAAAGTTCTCATTTCAAAATTACAAAATGTTTTGTGCGACCCTGAACTCCCAAAACCAGGCGACTCGGAACTCCCAAGTTGCCTGTATTACATGTATAAGTGAAAACTCTTTTTTAATCTTAATGAAAGTCCTTGACTTAACATAATGTTAAATGTTACATTCTGACACCTTAGCATTTGGACGACTACTTCCACAAATAGAATAGAACGAATTAGGTTACAAATGACTCATAGGATAAATGTCCTAGAACAATGTGCTATAGCGAAGATAGGAAATGTTAAGCATGTCCTTTTATTGTAAAAGTTTCAACTTTCTCCTCCTTAAAAAGAGTGCCAACGTAACATTTTACTTAAATTGCTATAAGATTGGATACCCATTGTCATTGTATGGACTAGGTCTAGATGTATACAACGCTCTTTAAAAAAACTCTCTGTTTGATCTTCCTTGTGAATTCTCGAATTTGTTCGATTTCGCTCTGAACAATTTTTCTGTATGCCTATTTGGATTGCACTGAAGGTAAACTTTTTTTCATGAAAATGATATTCTCCTAGAATTGAGGCAGAATTTTTTTCTTTTTGCAAGAGCTATTTGTAAAAAAAAAATAGTGAATTTAGTTAAATTCACCTGGTAGATGTATTGAGTTGCAGAATTAAACCAAAATTTTGACATATAGAAAGGATATTTATAGCATTTTGTTTTTTCATTTTGTCATACTTAATATCTATTATCCTTTCAGGCGGTGGAGGATGTTGTCCGTCGTATGTCTTCCCCAGTGTCTATGAGTCATCTAGAAGAGCATCTAGAAAGGGAAATAGAGAGAGATGCTCAACATCCAGACAGGTTCATTGATATGTAAGTACTATGTTTATGATTAGATATTAATAAATGTTCATTATTCACTGTCTATGATTTCATTTTCAAATTTGAGCAAGAAATTTCGATATATTTTCAATTGTGCGACAGTATTTTATTGTTTATTTGAAATATTTTTACTTTTAACCATTTTGGATTCGGACTGGGACTTATTAATTCATTTCGTTTTCAAAAGCCTCTAGCTCTATGTACATGTTACGAAAATATTAACTCATATCAAGCAAGGTCTTGAAACATCCTGCGAGACAACATATTCGAGAAAGGGAATCAATCAGATGTGGATCCTTAGGAATTCTAAAGAATTTACCTTTTTTTCTCGACTATAAGACTAAGTGGCTGATTGGTTCATCTTCGATGTTTTATTCATATTCGATAAAGCAGTGATATATCATCCGTCTGTTTCTCCCCTTTCCTTGTTGATGATAGAGTACTCGGCTTTTGTAATTGCATTGTTGACAGGTTGGGGATCCTCTCTTTATCTGAACAAATATGAGTTCAGTTCATTTACATGAAAAACGAATTGTAAAATATTATTATGATGTAGGTGGAGTATCTTTACTTCCTTCATTCATTGAGATTGAGACTATATGATGGATTTAAAAAAAATATTCATACAAACGCCTTCATCTTGTCAAATTTGACGTCGAACGCTAACTATGATTTAGATAGGAGTTGTTATTCTACATTTAGTTGTACATAATATAACGTGCTTAATGAGAAATTGAACATCACCCAAGAAACCTTTGAAGTTGTGTAATTTGTCCATTTTAATTATAATGGAACATATGTAAATGATTAATAATAAATCAGATTCGCAATGAAATATTATGTCAAATGTAAGCAAATAATATTCAAATTAACAAATTTGTGTCAAAGAAAGTTCATTCAAGTTAATGTTGATAATCTGACAATTTACGAGTCGGTTGCGTTTCTAAAAATCATATCGATCTGTATCCGTTTGCACGGGCTGACCGCATTCAAAGATGGAGGTTAGCGGAAACTATAGAAATATGAACAAAGTCTATAGTTTTACATTTTGATTAAGTATGGAATTTAACTGCAGTTTGATATTGGTTTACCATTGTTGCAAAATTGTTTTTAGATTGTCAAGGCTTATTCGCGATAATTACGCTCTTCACATATGAAAAATATGGACAATGACCATATCCCAAATACAGTACAAAATCGATAATTCACGAAATCACAAACTAAAGGCATACGAAATCAGGATAAAACAGGAATCAAAGCAAACAAACAAAAACCTCCACCACATGAAAAGAAGCAAACTCCCAATTACGAGTGAAACCAGCTGCCCAGAAAGAGTCAGCATCTCCTGCTTGCATGCAGCACCCGTCGCTTTAATTCGGCAGAAATATAACATCCGGTTATTTCCATTTCGAAAAATATAAGTGTAGTCTATGGTCGGATGGTTCAAGTGGTCTAAGACAGAATATCATTTACCATTCTGGAAAATGGGACATCATAGTGTATGACGAGTTCCCCGCATCGACATTTGAACGTCCTCAGTGACGATGCATCGTCCAGTCGATCACAAACGTATCCCTGACTGAGAAGCTTATCTGAAAGACGTCTAACTCTCGGAACAAAATCTGTATATTTGCTACTTGTTCTGGCATAACGTATCAATTGGGATGTGAGAACGCCATAAGCAGGCGATGAAGGGATGTTGCTACTTATTATTTGGATTTCTTCTGTTTTGATATAGAGCATGACTTAAAATCAATGCCTGTCGAAATGCTTTTAATATGTGATTAAAATATTTTCATTCCATAGGAGTAAATCCAATTTACACATTATTCTGAATACTATTGAGTGTTTACGGAAAACAGAGTTATTTCCAATTTGAGACGGTATCTGACGTAAAACTATTATGACGTCATGGACATGGTATGGTAACGTTGATGTTGTACCGTCATTTCCCAGAGTTTCCATTTAATTTGATGTTGTAACAATTAGTCTACGTCAGATACCGTCCCAAAATGGGAAGTAACTCTTGTTTTCGAAAATCCCGAATAAGTGAATGAATGTCAGATAAAATTATGAATAATAATGAAAAAAAAAAATAAATAAAAAAAAGTCAAACACGAAACATTAAATCATTATCCAAAACTCAACAACAACAACAGGCATAAAAATTCTTGAAAAATATTAAAAAGAACTTTCTCGCGAGAACAGTCGAGGACAATATCGCAGCTCCATAGAAATATGATATACAACAGTATCTAATGAACAAGGCTCATAGTCCAGTGCAAATACATAATTTATTGTAGTTGGCGCTTACAGTAAAGTTAAACGTCTTCAAATTCAATAGCATAATTCAAGAATAGATCAATTTGCAGCATGGGCCAGGCATAAACGGTTCGGGTACTTAACCCTCGTCAGTGATCCTCAATCTAAACAATGTAATATGGCCAAAGAGTGTGAAAATAATTATGTCATATCATCCCTTTAGCTTATGGTCTGCATCGTCAAATGCTAGTCATTCATTAGACTGTTGATTTGATACCATTGTCAAAGTACGGTATTATTTTTCTAAATTGTTTGCTAAAAATATTTTCAATGATTCATTGAAACCATTTCAAATTTGGGCGAGGCTTTATTAATTCATTTCAGTTGTACCATCTATAATTTATTCCGTTTTTTACATCTTACATCTAAAAATTATTCATGTATAGTAGTGGCCTTCGATTTCTCTGGATCTTTACTTATTAGTACCTTCTCGCTGGTTTACTTTCAAAAAAGTTAAAAAAAATTCGTCGTCTCTTTGCTTCCTTTATTTCGTCTTTTTATGTACCATTCTGTTGTCACTGCAGCGTCATCATGCCGGGGAATATTTCGTTTTCTTAATATTTATCACTCTTATTTCAAGAATTAAAAAAGAAGTACTCGAAGAGTGCTATTTCGAATTCAGATGGAGTTTCAATACTTCCTTTTTACTTTGAGATAAAACCTACAAGACGCCGCGATGTTTAATTTTCATACAAACGCCTTCACCTTGTCAAATTTGACACCGAGAAAGAATAATTATTTACATCGGAGTAATTATTTTACATTTTGTTCTACATAATATTACATGCTTAATTAGAGATTGAACATCACCTAAGAGACCTTTAGAGTTGTGTAATTTGTCCATTTTCATTATGATGTTAATGATGTATGATAAATAAGATTCGCAATGAAACACAATGTCAAATATAAGCAATGAGTATTCAAATTGACAAATTCGTGTAGAAAAAAGTTCATTCAAGGTAATGTTGATACTCTGAGGCAAGGTAGAAGTTGGTTAAGTTTCTAAAAATCATATAGATCTGTTCGCGGTTGCCCAGAATGAACGCTTGTGGTTAGCGGTAACTTTAAGAAATGTGAACAAATTCTGTATGCCATTTACATCTTGACGAAGTATGGAAATACACTGCAGGTAAACCATGTGCTTTGCTACCGGATCCTGGTTTACCATTATGTTATCTACTAACATTATTTTTAGAATTTCAAGGCTTATTCGGAATAATTAAGCTCCTCACATAATTCTTATGTTTTGACCCCTCGACTTTGAGACTGTATAAATGATTAGTATCTCTTCGATGATTACATTGACCTAGAATATCACTTAAACAATTGTCTGTTAAAATGTGCATGTTCAGACAGAAATTCCATATTCTTTTTATTCAAAATACTATCAGTGAAAGAAAGTTGCACACAAAACAAAAAATAGAATTTAAAAATCACAATCAGAAGGCATACAAAGTTTTAAAACATAAACATGACTTTATCATGAGAAGAAAAACACGGAGACAATGACGTAGCACCACAGAAATACGAAATACAAAGCTATCGCATGAGCATTCTTCAGAGTCAAGTGTGAGAACGGAATTTATTGTAGATGGTGCTAGAATATACCATCAATTTATATTGGTATTGTTTACTTCTTATGCTTACCGTCCAAATATTGAAAGAACCATATCCCTATCAAGAAGTACAAAATCGTTAATCGAAATCATCTAGCCAAGGGCGTATTAAAACTAGGATAAAAATAGAACGAACGCATATGAATAGAAATAGAAAAATCGACCATATTAAGAGAAGTGAACTCCCTGAAGTGAAAGAGTGAGATTAGGTGCTCAGGAAGAGAAAGCATCTCCTGCTTGCATGCAACATCCACCACTTCAATGCGGTAGAAAGGTCACAATCAGTAAATTCCACAATTCGGTAGAAAAGCCACAATCGGAAAATCCCACGATGGAAGACAAACGTGCTAGTCATTTGTTAGACCGTTTGACCGTGGTCATAGTACGGAAACATTTAATTGTTCATTTGATAAAAAAAAATTTGAGAATCTTTCAATTTTGGTGGCGTCGTATTTATTAATTTGAACGGCGCAAAATATAAGATATTTCGCTTTTACAATTTGACTCTGTGGTTATTATTTAAAAAAAAATGTTTCTGTCAATGTTGAAATATATGTTCTATTAAAACCTCAGTACACCATATGAACATTTCAACAAGTTATATCTCATCAGTGATACTCGAGGCAGAAGAAGGGGATATCCAAATATTGAATTATGAAGAGCAAAAGTCTAAAGTTGACCTAAAATGTGATATCCTTCATGTTTTAATAATGTGATGTTTTTTCTACGTCTATTTGTTCACTTCTTTGCGTCTCGTGTGATTGTGTTTTGCTGATGTAAGTACAGCGTCCTCATGGTGAAGACCTCCTCAAGAATTCAAGAATATTTAAAACAAATTGTAAAATATGCTATTTTGATTGAAGTTTGGTATATCTACTTCCTTTACACTTGTAGAGATTGTACCTACTAGACGCCAACATTTTAATATATTCATACAAACGCCTTCACCTTGTCAAATTTGACATCAAGTGACAACAATAATTTACATGGTATCAGTTATATACATGTTGTTATACATAATTTAACGAGTTTAATGACAAATTGAACGCAACCTAAGAGACATATTGAGTTGTGCATTTTGCAAATTCTAATCATAATGGCATAGATGTGCTAATTTTTCAGATGAATCAGATTCTATAAAATGTCAAATGTAATTAATCAATTAATATTCAAATTCTCAATGAATTGTCAAATATAAGCAAATAATATTCAAATTAACAAATATGTGTCAACAGAAGTTCATTCAAGTCAACATCAACAATATTTGGCAGCTTATAAGTCGGTTTTTGCTTCTAATGTCTTTTAGATTCTTGACTCGGTTGCACAGGTTGAACGCATTCTCGCTTTTACTTAGCGTTGACGTTAAGGTGCATATACAAATTCTACTTGGTCGTTTTGATTAATGGAATACAACTAAAGGTTAACAATGTGCTTTGCAACCGGATCCTGCTTTGCTATCATATAATGAATTCTTTTTAGAATCCCAAGGTATATTTGGAATTAATACGCTCTTCAAATAACCAGTATATGGATTTCGTCCGTCTTTTTGGACATACAGCATCGCTGAAAATGAAATTGTTCGTTGAATCCCTGATAAGGTGACTAAAATTCTTTGTTGTATCGAAAGGAAATAAGGTGACTAAAATTATTTGTTGTATCGAAAGAAAATTTTGGATCTATCTGATATCACTCTGAATTCTATGCTAGAAGTTACCATCCAATTAATAATGTTTCTGTTTACTCCTGGTACTTTGCTTCAGTCATTCATTCAGACTTTTTATTTTCAATGCTATCGTGTACTTCTTAGAACTTCTACAATTTAAATGCTTGTATTTACAGACACAGGAAAAATCCAATTGAAGATAGATAAGCGTTAACGCCAATTTTAAATATTTAAAATATCTACATTACAGAATACGTGTTTCTGGAGAAAAGATCCTGCATACAAAGAAAGTGTTGCTGCTGATTGTGCTTCTCAACATTATCGACTGTGCTCTTGTGCTTGGAGAACTTATTCTAGATATCCATTTTGTTAAAGGTAGGAATATTTATGTATATACATGTAAATACTTCCATAGGCCGGGTTAGTGCAGTGGTAGCGCGCTCGCTTCTCTTCTCTCAGGACCCAGGTTCGAATCACAGATTCGGCGAAGGGTCTTATTTGGGAGGGTAGGTGGTCCCCCCCCTTCCGGTTTCCTCCTGCTCCTTGGACCCCCTCACGCCAACACCTGAGCCAACGTGAGACATTAATATACGTTGTGTAACTTGTTTGTGAAGCGTTTTAAAATAGATAAAGTTTAAATTTTAAAAAATACTTCCAAATAATGGAACGGGCCGTTCAGATTTTTCGATTTTGTAAGCAAGGTTTTTTTTTTGACAGTATCTGACGTAAAAGCATATGATGTCATCAAAGTTCTTAAAACACGTAATATTTGTAGCACCTTTTCCTTGAATTTGACGATGGTTTTCATAGAGTTTGATTTCGTCACAATAAGTGACGACCGATACATGCACAAAAGGAAAATAGATCTGTATTTCGAAAAGACCGGATAGCATCGTCCGTTCGGAAAATTGAAATATATGCAAAGGATATTCGTGATGGAAATATCTGGCTGTTCTTGTTTCATTCAGAATTTGCTGTTATTGATAATTTGTTGATCCGGAGATGGGCAGTAACACTAATTACACTTTTTTCTATGACATTTCCACAGTTATTTATGTAATATGATGGAATAGATCTGAATTGACATAGTGAAAGAAAATGTTCCTATATAAGGAATAGTAAAGGGTAAGGCCTCTAACTTAAGCACAAGCCATCATGTTTTGATAAATGCATAGAATCATGATTCGATGACAAGACTATGCTCCTTATTTGTTTCACTTAACGCATCAATTATTCGTTTCAGGAATGGTTAACATCGGAAAAAACTTAACTATAAGTTTCGTTAAGCAATTAAAGTCTTCGTTTCCATGGTTATTCCACAATGTTGAATTATCGGATGTGCATATATTTTACAACAAGTTGCTGGACTTGGGAGAACAGATTGCTAATAGTTCTTCAACTGCAAACCCTTTTCTTTATTACAATGACACAATGAGTGCAAACAGAGAGGATGTGATTGTATATACACAGAATGACTTGCCAAAGTACCTCGCATTACGTCAAGGATGTTCCTTGGAGGAAGACGTAGCTCATGCTTTCCATAAATGCAGCATTTCAATTTTGGGAGTCCTCACTCTCATTGTAAGTTAAACCATTAATTAGTGTTTTAAACTTTAGATTAAGGCTGTACAAAACAAAATGACATATTTGGTAGATCATAACACTAAGACTTCGCGAGATACTTATAAACTTATATTTATTATGTGTACAAAATGTGTATAGCCCTCTCATTGATTCAATACGGAAGATCGCAAATACATCTAACAAAACTTATTCGGATGTTTTCGCGCACTTTCTTATTGTTCTCCATTGTTTTGACGTCACCAATTTACTTGGGCAGAAAAGGTGCCCAGAGTTTTGAACAATGGTTTAGGTAGGTGACTAAATGCAAAATAGAACAGACAAGCTGCACGCGCGTAGTTGCGATCTTGCGCATTGCACGATTACTTCACATTGATCACTATTTCTTGATGAAAAATTAATACCAAAAAGAAAATTAAAGTGACCTTTTGAAAAATATTTCAAATCATTTCAATGCACCAGACACGTATTTTGGATAGTAAAAAATTGATTGCTCTTCAAGCATTTGTGGCACTTGTAAAGCGTGCTCGGCTCCTTTTAGGAGGGGGAGGGGGATTCAGTAGCATAATTTAAAAACACAATCTATATATATCCACAAAGCGTAGGGGATATTGCTGTGATGTTATCTCTTTAAATTTCGATGATATTAAGGATAAAATGACAAGTTTCCGAAATAGCAAAGTATCATATGTTGTCAAAATGATAAGCTTCTTTCAGACAAAAGAGCTGGAAATATAGTACTACAATTACTACACCAAGTAAAACACATACATGACAATGTTAATTGTTCTTAAAAGTAATCCCCTCTATATCGGCAGTTTTGAAACAAATGTTTATTGTAAACTGAAAAATGTTAATTTGAACTCTTTGCCAAGTAGAAACATAAAAATCACGAAAGCAAACTAGAGGGCGCTACTTAATTAATTGAATACATTTTGCTGTCACTGAAGATCACTTCGGCATAAACAGCCACTGATTAAGATTTGCTATCCAACACAAGAATCTGATACATTTAAATTTCTTTAGCTTTTTCTTGCAAGAAGATATACCAAATTAAAACACTTTTATTTTATCTTTGTTAATATAATAGACCAATCAGGGCAGTAAATGCAAATGGAAAGATATGCAAAATCAAATATATGGTATATTTACTTTGAAGACGTTTAACATCCGTTCATGTATAAGTTGTAAGCATGGAGAAACAAGGTAAATAATTTCATATATGCTGCAGTTAACATCAGAAGGAGAAATAAGCGTTTGTTTTAAAACTAGGTGAACGTACAAATTTCCTACGGCAACGGAGTATAGATTGATATGTGTTATCTTATCTTGACGGAATGAAACATCTGCATACCTAGATGCTCAATTGGATCGATGCATGACAACGAACCGCAATATATTGAATGTGATCATATACGTCGTAACTGAATGAACCGTTAGTATATAAAATAGGCAATATACAAAATTATGAAGTAAAATTCTCCACAGGGAAGCTTATGTAATAAAAAACAATTAAGACTAAATATCCACAATTTTTCGGCCACTCGACCTTAATCAAGTGGAAAACACAGAATTAAAAGATCTCTACGTAAAAGCCATACTATAACTGCTGGTAAACAAAGCCCAGCGTATTCAGTATTTCTTTACGCTGGGCTTTGTTTACCAGCAGTTACGAAGTTTGTAGAGTCATGGACAAGCAAAATTGTTACACGAGGGATCAGAATTAGCAATCCCTCCCTAATGATAGTGTTTGATTGTTTTCTCCCACGTCGTCAACTAGAGCGTTTGTTATAATCACCTGTCTTTGCTTTACTTCCATAACGTCGCTTGTATAGCGATGACGTCACAAGGTGAGATCGATGACGTTACAGGGTGAGATCGATTTATCTGATCCAAAGATAATTTGAGAGTTCTAATTTTCTAATTCTAAGCGGGAGAACTTTTCTTCTTACATTCAACCGTTTTTCACCTCATATATGTTCTATATGAACATGCTTTTGTTTTCAAATATTATCTTTTATCATTTTCCATCTATGTTGCCAGCAATCCTAAAAGAGTAGAATACCTCTTCTTCTTCTTCTTATCAGTTTTATTTGTATTCAGGTTTCTGATTATTTGTTCGTATGTGTTATTGTCTCATACGTAACAACATGCACATTTTATAGCAATCTATGATCATAAATATATATATTCGTATCGCCTTGACGAGTGCAGTGTTGTTTGGTTAAAGACTTTCTCTTTTTTATTTTGATAGGAACTGCTTTGTCATCAAAAGAAGCATCATACCATAATTGTCTCCATAGTGTATCAGTTTACCATGTAGACGTATCTCTTAAGATAATAACTCACATATTTCAGACGCTGTTCAAGATATTTTGTTATGGACCCCGGTTTTTCCGTAAGAAAATGGTGGTAAGTTTATCTCATAGTTTTATCTGTCATCGAATCGCTTCTATTGTTTGGAAGAGTAAACTGTATTAAAGATATATTCTGTTATTATGCTAAATAGTACCTACATGTCTAAGGTCACTGTATAGTTGCCATTAAATTTCAGTTTCTGGACGGCATCATAGTGATATCATCATTTGTCATTGACCTTGTATTTATCAAAGGCCTTATAGCCCTGCCGCTAGAGGACGCTGTAGGAATTTTGGCTTTTCTGATCCCATGGAGAGTCGTCAGGGTCTCTAACAGTAAGTTACATGTAATGCTTTCCATTTTTATTGTGTCGCCTGCGAAGCATAGCGACTCTTAGGGGTCACTTTGTCCGTCTGTCTGTCTGCTGTCTGTCTGTCACACTTTGGGTGTCGCACCAAATAACTTTTGATTCCTAAGTGATAGAGCGTTGATATTTTACATGTGTATTCTTTCTACACATACCATACTTTTTGACCTAGTGACCTTGACCTAGATATTTGACCAACTTTTCAAAAACAAAACATTTTCTATATCTTATGATTGTTAAGTGATAGGGCTTTGATATTCAATACATGTTTTTCTTGTCAGAAGGCCTTTCTCATATACCATAAATTTTGACCTAGTGTCCTTGACCTAGATATTTGACCTACATTAAAAAAAAAGATTGGCTATATCTTTTGATGGTTACGGAATATAGCTTTTACATTTACATGTGTATTCCTTGTAACAAGACCTTCCTTCATGTACCGTAACTTTTGAATAAGTTACGTTGACCTAGATATCTGACCTACGTTAAAAAAACTTTAGATTGGCTATATCTTTTGATTGGCAAGTGATACAACTTTAATATCTTTAATATTTCACACGTGTAGACCTTTCTCTACCAAAAATGTTTACCTGGTTGCCTTGACCAAAAAGATTGATTCTCTTTTCTGAAAATTTGAGATTGACCAAATCTTTTAATTTGTAAGTAATAGGTCTGATATTTCACATATGAAATTCATTTGACAAGACTTTCCTATTGATACCAAAAAGGTTGAACAAAGTGACCTTGACCTACATATTTGATCCACTTTTTAAAAATTAGCTGTTCGCATGTGACACAAGCATTCCTTGGATTGCTTCTTTTCCTCATACTAACATCAATTTGATAAGTATTCGTTTAAATGTAATTATTTATATCTGATAGGTACTTTTTTGATGTTAAAAAAGCATTAAATATTCAGTTTAATTTCTCTTTCTATTGATCAAACAAACGCTATTTTCTCGGATGGATTTCTTATTCGACACCTTACTCATGAGATATGTTACGAAATTGCAAGATTTGATAATACTATTAACTTGTTGGAGATAAGTAAATGAAAGACAAACACAAAACCAAAGAACCTCAATATTTTCTGTCACATCAATTAATAGTCTTGAAAACAACGAAGTTTTGAATTATAATCCATCTACGAAGCAACAAGAAATAATTTAATGTCAAGCTCCCCTCGGAAGAAAAAGGAGATATTTTAGGCAGATCTGAGTTTTGGCCTTGTGGGCTGTGGGACGAATAGAAACCAATCAATTGCAACGTATGGAAATACGAAAGTATGTGCATTAGGGGCCAGGAGTTAATCAAATTTCTTCTCAAATCGGTCTAATATTTCATTAAAAGGTCATCTAAGTTGGCACATGGTACAGTTGGTGTCGTTATGTAGTGTCCCCTTTGTTTGTTAGGATAGGCTTTTCTGATGTTCTTTGCTTGTTACATCCTGTGTATTTTATCCAATGTAGTCAATGCTGAGTGGTCTTACTGAATATTTTTTCCATATCCCTTATAAGAAGGAGTGTATGTCCAGATGAGTTAAAGAAGATCCTGACGATAATCTCAATAACACCCACAATAGAGCACAAAATTGAGCATCGACAGACCCCCAGCAAGCTAGAGGCGGGACCATGTGCCCGGGAGGAGCAAGCATCGCTGTCGATGTTCATGCACGAAAATGAATTCAAAGCAATATCTAAAATCCATACACTGTCTGATGTTATGTCTAAATAGAAAGTGCTATGGCGATCATGTCAGGGAAAAATATTTAAAACACTTACTGTCAAAACCCTCGCGGGGAACTTTTTGTTTGAAGTGGCATATTTCCTATGAGTTACTTCATTTTCAGGTTTAATTATGGCTGTAATGGATCAGGGGCATCTGAAACTAAAAATGCAATACAAAGAGAAGAAGAAAATCATGAAGAAGTTGGACCATGCCAATAATTATAATTTTTATTACAAGGTGAGTTAGTTTTAGTTTGTTTAAAAAAGTCGATATTCATGTAACAGATATTTGGAATTTGAACGAATGTTTATTCGAGATTTTTTCTATAATGAAGAAATAAAATCTTGTGACTTTTATGTTTTTGTATGATTAGTTCTTCTAAGAGATGATGACATTCTCGTCGATATCACGTTTAAAATTAAATATCGACAAGTGTGCTAAAGTGTTTTATTTCAACAACAGGACTCTCAAAATATCTTCGCTTTATGTATTTTTCACAAGAAATATATTGTATCAAGCTTTTCAGTTATATATGATCATCTTAATATCCTCACTGTCAGTATACTGAATAATTAATTTAAATTAAAAAAAAAATTGAAATCGAACTGGAGAATTTTATAAAGAGAGATAACTCTATTGTACTTTCTGTACAATAGAGTTATCTCTCTTACGATTGCCAAAATTAATATTGATGAATCAACCCTGCGACTCTCGCGCTTGATTTTTGTTTAACATATGATTGCATCAGATTCCTAAAAATGCCTGCTTATTGAATGTCAAGAACAATTTTCAAATATTAAATGCGTAATTATGTGGACTTAGAATTACAGTTGCAATATTGTTTCTTTTTCAGCAAGTACTTCTAGCTCTAAGAGAATTTTGTCATGAGTCGGGAATTTCCAGGCACAAGTTCCATGACTGCGTGGCATCTATAGGTAGCGATTTATGCTTTTTTTCTGTTTTACTTAACAGTTTGGAATTTAATGTTTAATATTCATACCATTGATCCCTCTATATAGCTTTGTAGATTCCCGTGCATGATCAAAGAGATATGATCTGTCAAAATTTACTTTGGAACTCTACAAATTAAACAATTGATAATAATGAATTCAAAAGTTTTGTCGAATTCAATGTATAATCGCAGCATAATTATACCAACTACTGGTCCGTAGCATGAACTTTAATAACATCATATGGTATTCCAAATACTGTTTATGGGTTCGTGGACTTATATTTTTGCGAATCCAGATGTGACTGTTTTGATTTGAAATTTGATTTTCATGTACTCTAGATACATATTGCACTTAAGCATTTTTAGGTAACTTACTCTTAATAGATATTGAATATGCACAGGGTTCACAAACATCACTGTTTTCAGTACTCTGTATAAATAGTACTCAATGTTTAGGGAATTTAAAGATATTGTTGCAGTAAACACCTTTGAATAGAAAATGGAACATCTGTGAGATATATAATGTTTTCATATTTCTATATGTTTTTCATTGGTTTCGTGTTATTTGTATCAATGCTCTGCTTTGGTTTCTTTTATAATCTAATGCCGATTTTGTGTCGTGAACTACAGTTCAAAGGTATCTTATGAAATGTGTTATTATCTTTCAGATGTTCCCGAAAGTCGAAAACGGTCAAAGACGAAACTGAAAAAGCACTTATACAAACTGCAGTGTTTTTGGGTTGACACTAAAAGCAACGATTCTATAATTCCTCCTGGATACAGAGAACATTGCGAAATACCCGAACCAAATCATAATAAAGCTGTCGGCACTACAGACCTAGTGCCCGAAAGTTCACTTACCCCGCTTTTATCAGATCTGAGTAACAGGAAGCTTCTGAAATCAGCTTTACACAAGCCCTCTAGCATGTCTGTTGATGCACTGCCAACGAATAATCACCACCATCATCACGCGGTCTCGCCAAATCTAAGCACTAGCCATTCCGTGCACTTTGATGTCAGAGACGATTCGAGCGATTCGGACAGTGACATTGCCGATTCTATGTTTGTAACTGAAATACTGAAAGACGATTCTGACTAAATTGTACAGTAACAGTAACTACCATTCCAAGCTTAATAGGAATTTGAATTCTGAGAATTTTATTTTTTACTTATTTGTTATAGATGATAGATGTACATCTACTTATGTTTTTCATATTTTAGTATTTTTATCTATATTTTTCATGTTTTGTATGTTGATAACTATCTTATGAATGATATAGTACTTACCTCTTCTTTTGTTTTTTCATGTTTCTTTTCTTTGTCATGTAGTCTTTTAGCACAAACAAGACTTTAACTTTCAATTTAGGATAGTAGATGGGAAGGTAAATCAAAATGAAGCTATCGAATACCTGTATGCTATTATCTTTGACATGTTTCTTAATTCATGATATCTCAAGAAACTTCAATATGACAAACACCAAATATCAACAAACTTTTGCATTGTTTATCTCTAAATCAATTATCTCTTAAGTTGTGATGTTATATTTGAACATCGAATCGCACTGCACGTCTTGCTTTAGTTTTAACTATGAATCAATAATAACTTAAGTTGATATTAATACGTAATTTTACATCTTAGTTTCTTTTGTTATTTCACCTTAAAATATTCGCTATTTTCGAAAACCAGAGTTACTTCCCATTTGAGACGGTATCTGACGTAGACTGATTATGACGTCATCAAGTTCTATGGAAACAGTCCTAAATGTCTCGGAAATAACGGTATAAAATCGACGTTCCCATATCATTTTCATGACTGTCATAACGGTTTTACGTCAGATACCGTCTGTAAGGGGGAAAAACTCTGTATTCCACAAAGACTCAATACTGTGTATGTAAGTACTGTACATCAGAATTTTATATGCGATACTGTAATCACAATATATCCATGATTTATGGGAAGTGAAGGAGATCTATTTTAGGTTTCATTTCTTTTTGCTTTAAATTGTATAACACTGAGGTTAAACAGAATCTCCTCAAAACAATATAATCCTTGTCGTTCATTCACCGATAAGCTGCAAAGATGTTTTCATATAACAAATCTATGTTTCCTTTCAACAGTACAATGTTTTCAAACATCTTAAGCGCTAAGAGATAAATAATGTTTATATATAGGTGTAAGAGATTAGATCCGCATATCCTTATCCCTAGGGGCAAGGTTAAGACAGAATGAAGTATGTTTTACGAAATGGAAGCAATTAAAAAAAAGAGAAACATCAAGTTCACGTAAATGAACGTCTGTTATAATCACCATCAATGAAGTGAAATATAGATTTCAACGGAAGGGCACATTAATATATATTTCAATATAAATGAATAACATTGCAATGATATTCCATTTTCTTTATGTAACTCAACCATAAATGTATCCCTGTGTAATATATGGATTTTTAATGAAGAAAAGGGGGAAATGTTTGATTATAGAACTTATCACCCTTTGTCATTGTGTGTATGTTTTATTTGTTATTATTAAATTGGACTTTTCGTAGCCGCATTTTGTTGAGACAAGAGACGAACCAAGTTCCCTTACCAAGACATGGTTTTGCCAAAAGGCATTCTTGTACTTATAATACCTACCAGTTTCCTTTCCCTAAAATGACAGCATGGTGATGCATATTAATTTATCAACTGGTTATTTTATCATGTTTTCACATTTTATATAAACTTGTTAGAATTTTTGTGCATGTTAGCATTTGTTGTTCTAAAAATAGAAATGAGTTGACAGTAAATATTTCAAAATAGGAATGGATCCAAGTTTCCTTGTTTTCTTTTCTCAGTAATAGTCCAAAGAAATTTTATTTACTCTAAATACTCTGGTCTACTTTATGGATTTAAATTAATGTTCTAGCAATCTCCCATCTTCAATAATTGAGTTAAAGAAGATCCTGACGATAATCTCAACAGCACTCACAACAGAGCACCAAATTGAGCATCGACGGACCCCTAGCAAGCTAGAGGTTGGACCAGGTGTCCGGGAGGAGTAAGCATCCCCTGTTGGCTAGCCGCACCTGCCGTGGATGTGCATGCACGAAAATGAAAACAATATATAAAGAATACATGCACTGTCTGTGGTTTCATCTATATAGAAAGTGCTATGGCGACCATGTCAGGGGAAAAGACATGTACATATATTTGTTTTTTAAACAAGGGATAGAAACCTCATTTAACGTCTAGCAACTTGTCACTTGTTAGCCATCTTATCTTTGATTAGAAAAAATGTTCAATGTCTTGTCGAGGTCAAATTTGATCATCAGAAAATTTCAGCGCTTACATCATGCTACACAGGTGAAGTTTGTAAGAGTTCATGGTCGCAGACATTAGGTAGTAAAAGCCACATAAATATATACTTTGAAATTAAATGACATTATCATGAAAATATTTATTTTCGAATGAAATGACCGCAAGTTCTGTAAAATCAATATATTTCAACAGATAAGCTTGATAGATTACCTGTTTCATAAGTTGCCTAAAATTCCCATTCCCCAAAACAACATAATCCTTGTAGTTCGTTCACCGATAGGCTGCATTTCTCTACAATGTTAAACGTTTTTAAATTCAATAGCATCATTTAAGATCAGATATAAAAAGTATTAAGAGCAGATAAAACACATACAAAATGTTGAAATAAAACGTGGGTCCTGTAGCATCATATCCCACCCATCCTGCTACGTTTTTTCGGTTTATTTTTGGACATAATAATTTTCACACTCTTTGGTCATATAACATAGTTTAGATTGAGGAATACTGACGATGGTTAAGTACCCGAAACATGCATGTCCGGTCCATGCTGCAAATTCATCTGTAACAGTTCTTAAATGATGCTATTTAATTTGAAGACGTTTAACATTCAAGGTTTTCGAACACCGTAAGTTCAAGATTAACAAAACTGCATGTCAACCTATATATCGAAATGATTCACATTTCCTCTTCATCCTGTAGAGCAAGGTTAAATTTGGACAAGAAGGTCAAAGAATACTTCCTCTGCATCCTGTAGAGTAAGGTCAAGATTGGACCAGAAAGTCAAGGAACACTTCCTCTGAATCCTGTAGAGGAAGGTCAAGGTTGGACAAGAAGATCAAAGAAACCTTCCTCTGCATCCTGTAAAGGAAGGTCAAGGTTTGACAAGAAGATCAAAGAACGCTTCCTCTGCATCCTGTAGAGGAAAGTAAAGGTTGGACAAGAAAGACAATGAACGCCTCCACTGCATCCTGTAAAGGAAGGTCAAGGTTAGGCTAAATCAAACATGAATTTGAAAGTATTTTACTTTTTCCGGTATTTATGAGGATGCTCATGAAACGGAACAATTTAAAACCAAAACGAAACTTACAATATTGTAGTCGGTATGAGTATGCATGTATAAATCTTAGATTGTGGGTTTTTTTGTAAATGAACTAAGATATAGATTATAATCAAAAGGTAAATCAATACACATATTTGGGTGCATATTACAAATTAGGGAATTGAGCAGCATTCTATTGTTTATATTTTTAGTAATAATCCAAAGATGTCTTGATTTTTTCCTGTCTTTACTCGATTCACTTCCAAGAAATATTCTTGCCAGTTTTCTCTTCATCTCAATTCTTCGATAAGTGGACATGTACATATATTTATCTACAAACGTGAAATGGCGCTTTTTTAAAGCATGTGACGATTGTGTAGCCACCTCCACCTTGACCATAAATACGAATAATGTGTACAAATTAAATCTAAAATCTCGTCTTGGTTAATTTTGATTATTAGAAAACTTCAGTGCTTACATCATGCTACAAAGGTGGTATTGGTAAGAGTTCATGGCCGGAGACCATAATGTTCAACACAAATATATACTTTGGAATTAAGTGGCATTATCGCAAAAACTTTGTTTATTTTAGTCAAATGTCCAAATGTTAGAGCACAGGCGTATCTCTAGAAGCAATGTCCAGTGTAAAATCAATATCTTTCAATAAGTAAGCTTGTCCTCGATTTGATAATCCTTGCAGATCGTTCAACAATTAGCTGTATTTCCCTACAACATCTGCAGCTATTTGACAATGCAAGTTATCTTCAAACACCTGAAGTGAAGAGAGTAACAAAGTTTATATAAGCGTAAAAAGAGAAGTGATTCCTTGACCTGTAGGGCATAATAAAAGAAAAGTTAATTCAAATATACGTATGGAATTGTTTTTGTACTAATGGGGGTATATATGAAATAAAAAAAAAATCTTTGGCCAAAATCATCAGTATCATGACCTACTGAAAGGATAGTTAGTATATATGTATAAGGAAAAATACACTTCGATATTTCAATGCCAAAAAAAGCAGTCTTCTTGACAAAAACTAACAATAATGCGGATGGGTTCCAACTCCATACCTTCTTGAAGAAAATTTCAAACCAATTTTCATGCACCAGACACGTGTTTCGAATATTTAATTCTCATCAGTGATGCTTCCAGCCAAAGTGTTCTCATAAGCAGCCCAAATTGAATTTCACTAGCACCCTCTGGTGACAAATACTTTAGTATCAATTAAAATTTCCTTGAAATTGTATAGTCTTTATACAATTCTACAATGCATCAATATCTCCTTTTGTTTGAGATTTGTGCTAGAATAGCAAAATGTTGCCGTTAAAAGGATGAGAACAGTAAAACTCATGCTGCTTAGTGGTTTATAGCTCAGAGATGGACACCTAGCATATTTCTAACCTTTCCCTATTTTTAAAAGCGATGTGCATTTTGATATTCCGACGACTATCGTTTGAGGTTCTTAACAACAGAAGTTGTCTTTTAATGTTTTTTTTTAATTTGTCAGATGTTCAGCTTTAATCGATTACTTTTCAATCAATGTTTTAGATATTTTCTTTTTCTACATAGCCATTCAGATAGAAATGCATTCGAACCATCTATACAGACCTTACAAATCTGATTTATTATCATTATTCAGCTGAATTTATCGTTAACGCGAGAAATGCATATTTACAGCTAGCCAAACAGGGGATTCTCCTCCCGGACACCTGCTCTCACCTCTAGCTTGCTAGGGGTCCGTCGATGCTCAATTTTGTGCTCTGTTGTGAGTGCTGTTGAGATTTTTGTCAGGATCTTCTTTAACTCATTATTTATCAGAATTAATGTTTTGTAGAAAAGGTCAGATTTGATCACTAGAAAATTTCAGTGCTGACATTATGCTATAAGGGTGAAAGTGTTAAGAGTTCATGGCCGCCGATACTGGGAAGTAAACCATAAATATAGATATTGTACTTTGGAATTAAATGGCATTATCGTGAAATTATTGTTTATTTTCGAATGAAATGTCCGAAAGTTAGAGCAAAGGTCAAGTCCCATATCCAGAAGCAATGCCATCTGTAAAATCTGTTGACAATTTCAGAAGATAAGCTTGATATATGGTCTGTTTTATAAGTTGTCTAAATTTTCAAATTCTCAAAACAACATAATCCCTGGTGTTCATTCATAGATAAACTATATTTCCTTACAACACATACAACCTTTTGACAATTCAAGGTTTTCAAGGAGTTAAAGAAATCTCAACAGCACTCACTTGTTAGTTCATATAAAGTGTGTTGACATTACAGAGTCTATACAGAAAATATTTTACTTTTCGTTCAACTTTCTAGTAGATAGTTTCCTCTTCTCTACTTGGCCAATAAGCATCGGAGATGTACATTTTGTACCCATTAGTTAATCAGTCTACAAAGCACATGGATGTGTCTTCGGACGAAAGACCGAGTTATTTTTTATCCTCCGGCAACTGATTTATCGCCACTTAGCTACCTTTACCATTAATTTGAGATAATATTCATTAGTTCAAATTAAAGATATGCGGAAAATGTCACATTTGATAATAAGACAAATTCAGTGTTTACACCATGCTACGAAGGTTAATGTGAAAAGAGTTCATGTCCGCATAATCATTTCATAACTATAACTGGCATTATCGTATACAATATAATAATTGTGTAGTTAGGAATGAAATGTCCGAAAGTTAGAACAGAGCGCAGGGCCTATATCCAGAAGCAATGGCATTTAGTAAAATCAATATGATCTTTTAACAGACAAGCTTGATAGATTGACCATTTCATAAGCTGCCTAAAATTCCAATTTCTAATAACAGCATAATCCTTGCCGTTCATTCACCGATAAGCTACATGTCCTAACTGTACAATGCATAAAACTTTTTTGACAATACTAAGGTTTTCAAATATCTAAGTGCAAAGAGTTACATACACTTTATACGAATATGTAAAGGAACGAATTCACATCTAGTAGTCTTTATGGCGAATTCATAAAAAAAGTTGCATGTTGAAGAGAACAACCCTTCAACGTTTTAACATTATTACGTCTTTTAAGGCATTTTGATGAAAAGAGAAATAACAAGCGTTCTCTTACAAGGCGCAGAGGTGGAAATGACAAGGTGCAGAGGTGCCAAGAGTTATTTTATCCGTGCAAGTATGTCACGATTGATTACAGTATACCGGCAGTCATGACTGCCGGTAACAAGTGTTCTATTACAAGGCGCAGAGATGGAACTGACAAGTGTTCTCTTACAAGGTGCAGAGATGGAAACTTTGTATGTTCTAAACATTCTCTGAAATTTCAATGTGGTTATGCATTTTCAATTCTTTGTTATCTGTTCACTTTTCTCTATAATTTGTTACATATTTTGTGAACGTTTAACGGCTAGCTGTATCGTTCCAGAACATATAAAAATGAGTTGAAAGTAAACAGAGCAACTTTTCGCTGTTGTATTTCTCAGCTGCAATCTAAACAATTCTTGATAACTCCATGCTTTAAATAATTTGTGAATTTTCAATGAATGTTGAAGGTTGTTTTTTCTTTTCTTAGTATACATGTGCATGAAGGTTTCCTCGGATCAGAGATAAAGACCCCTTTGAACCTGAAACAACTAATTTATTGCCACTGTTTAGTCACTTTAACAATTAACGAGAGAGAATATTAATTCATTTATGAATAATTAAGTTTTGTAAACAAAAGGTCAAATTTGATCAGCAAAATACTTGAGCGCTGACATCAAGCCACAAAGGTGAGAAATTATAGAGGTCATGACCGCAGACATAGGGAGCTAAGAACCTTATAAATATATACATTAGAATTAAGTGGCATTATCGTGGAATCATTGTTTATTTTCGAGTGAATTGCCCGAAAGTTAATTGACACAATAAAAAGTTTCAATTCTTATGCACTTATCATAAATTACACAGTCTATAATTGATCCCCTGATTGCTGCGTTTCATTCCGAGTGCAATACTTTGTTACTTCAA
The DNA here is from genome assembly GCA_033119305.1 of Pinctada imbricata. Lineage (NCBI taxonomy): Eukaryota > Metazoa > Mollusca > Bivalvia > Pterioida > Pteriidae > Pinctada > Pinctada imbricata. The sequence goes on along the minus strand of VSWD01000012.1, from coordinate 33,374,029 downwards.
ATGATCGTCATACCTCAGGGGATTTCCTTGGAATTTGACTGTTCAATCTTTTCTTATCATTATTTGAAGACGTTTAACATTTGTACCGCTTTGTGAGTGTCACTGCTTGTGGACCAGGATTCCCCGAGGGCACATGTAGCCAAGTTCGACTTCGGTTGATGGCCTCTTCATCGCATTCGAAAATTTCTATTATCATATTCAAATAATGGTTGGCATACATGTATGTCTCAAATATCTATCGAATAGCTATTTGAAATTTTCGGACTTTCGTCATCTTTATTGTTGATATTTTAACCACAAGATTTCTTAAATTTCGCCACTTTGCTAAAGCAGGAACCGAACGATCGAGATTCGGATGTATTTTATCGATCGATTTTTAATTTTATGTTGATAAATCTGAAGTAACATCTTTTCCGAGTACCGAATTGTAGAACATTAAGGAAAATTCCCTCAAATGTAGTTTTTACTGAAAGTTTTAGGAGGGTACCCTTTCCCCACCGTAATGTCTTATCTGAAAGTAGCATCGCCAATAAATGACCAAACACTTATGATGATTTCTAGGGAACTTTATAAGTTTCCTTAATTTCATGCAGTGCAATTTCTCTAATTTGAATACCCCCTACACCGTAATCGTTCGGTTAATTACTTCTTCCCTTCGGTTGCTGCTTTGACACCAGTAACCCTCGTCAGTGATTATCAATCCAAACAATGAAATATGGCCAAAGACTGTGAAAGTTTTGATGCCACAGGACCCACATATGCGTTTGAAGAAACGATCAACCGAAGTTGATTGGACTTGGCTACATGTTTACTCGGGGACTCCTGGTCCAGTCTCGTACAATGTGCTAGCTTCATGTTTGGCTTGCTAGTACACTAGGTTTAAGAAAATAAGCAATATTTTCAACAAAGATTGGGAGGAAAATATGTTTAAATTTGATGAAAGGGTAGCTATTATTCCATGATACCACATTTCTGCAGAAAATTGCATTCTGTAAATGGACGAAATAATACTGGTCATGTTTCAAAAGCTCATACTTGAAGAAAATATCGCATATGAAATCCTCATCAGTGATGATTTCAGCCAAAGTAATTTTCAGAAGCAGCCGAAATTCATTTCAGTAGCGCCCTCTGGTTTTATTTTTTGAAGTTATTTGTGTATTCACTTTGCAGACAGTGCGCGGCTCCAAATTGAAGTTTTGTCTGAAAGTCAATCGAAAACCAATATGCAACACATGACAAATATGGATAATGACCATATCCCTGTATACAGCACAAAATCGATAATTCAGAAAATCAGAAACCGAAGGCATACAAATCAGGATAAAACAGGAACCAAAGCAAACAAACAAAAACCTCCTTCACATGAAAAGAAGCGAACTCCCGATATGGCAGTGAGACCAGGTGCCCAGTAAGAGTAAGCATCTCCTGCTTGCATGCAACACCCGCCGCTATAATTCGAAATATAAATAGAGCCATTTCCTCAAAAGAAGAAATAAATGAAGATAGTTCTTCTGTTAATACAAATTTTGGGATGAAGCTTTTCCGCCTTCGTCCTATTTTACTCTGAGCATCATTTACAAGAAGTGACAATCCTTCAATGGCATAATAGACTTTTTTCACCGTGACGAACTTTGCACTTCGCACTTCGAACTTCGCACTTTAATTTCATAAGTTGGTTGCCGAAAAAAGCGAGCCACTTGTACAGGAAGTCCAATATACCATTCCATTGAGTATACTAATCAAAATGTAGATGATTCCGCTTATGAGTTTATACGCGAACGGCAGCTACGCCACTTTTTCTTCACTGTTCGAAGTGCGAAGTACGAAGTGCGAAGTTCGTCACGATGAAAAATGTCTACTGATATCCTTTCAAAATCAATTTATGGGACGCCCATGTAACATGATGTAAGATACAGGCGGTTTACTCAAGCCACAGTTAAGTACCCGTAGTATATTTAAATATTCTCACCCACGTTAAAACATCAATCAATTATGGTTTAAAAGTTATTGACTTTTAAATATTAGTATGTCTAGAGATCAGTCAATAAAGGCAACTCGCTTTTCAATGTTTCTTTAAAAAGGGTCTGGATGGGGGATTAAGATAACTTACACAACCCTCCATTAAATTAACCCCAGCAACTCCCGGCTTGGCACGAGGGTAAACATAGACTGCAAGGAGCTCTGTTTTATGAATGAAAATTTTGGGTTAGTTTGTCAAATGTCTCCAACTTATGGTCAAAAGTATATTTGCTTTTATTTAGACGTTGGTTTTAAGTCTATTCTGCGGCTCAGTAAAGTTGCTACTTTAATATTAATACCACTCTAGTTTTACGATGCATTTAAATTTAGAAATAAAAATCGTTAAGTATTTTCGAAATGGTCTCTTTCGTATTCATGATACGATGGGGAAATTCAAATGTTACAATTCTTGGAGTCTTTCAGACTTTCAAATTATTTGCAGAGCAATTTCTGGTTCCAGAACTGAAACAAAAGGTGACAATTAAAAGGATCGGCTTCTGATTTCTAATGACGTCACATAATCAAATACAAAAACTCGCATTCTGTTTATTTATAAACTGAAAACGTATATCAACTTATGATACATGTATAATGCATCCAAGATGCCAACAAGTAAATAGAGTAACAAAGTTTTTTTTTCTTTGCAGAATGACATATGCCACTGCCATCCTAAATAGTTTCTTAAATATTCTGTTGTTTACGAAACATACATCAAGATGTTTTCTCCACTTATTATAGCCCATTTAAACCTGTTTTCTAACACATTAGCCCACGTAAGGTGTAAAAAATTAAAAAGTATACCCACATCTTATTTGTAAATAAACGAAATAGATCTAGAATTGTTCGCACCGTATCTGTTTACCTCCATTGGGACAACTCAACCATATTACAATTACTCTGAAATGTTTAATTTGGCAACCAGAAAACTGTACATCAGACAAAAATAATTTGAAAATTGATAGGAACGAAGCAATCCCAATTTTCCCCAATTTCACAGGTGAAAGTTGATATTTCATTTTGCAAATATAGAAGTAATCAAGGAGGAAAGTAATGTCGATAGGAAAGGGAAGAACGAAAATGAACGGGTACAGATCCTTTGTTCATCTAGATTGGGGAATTCGAAGAATTATATTGAAGTCATACGCAAATGACCTTATGACTATACATACTTACTCAAATGCTTTGATGCACCTGTTGAAAACGGTTAACAAAGAAATATGGCACTGCAAACGAGAGCACTTTCATGAAACTCTGCATGGATTCAACCAGTGAATGTAAGTTATACACACAAATCATACGAAGTCGCTCATGAAAAGAACCACCAAAGAAGCAAAACTGTTCTGCAGAGGAGCGGAAGTAAATTCCCGGTAAAGATAAGATCAGTGCCCAGTTTTGCAAAAATTCTTACGAAAGATTTCAGGAGTTTTCGTAACTTTCATCATCAAATAAAAACATAAATTCTTTTTCAATGTAGAATATAATTGAGATTTCTGAAATTATTTCTACATACTAATTATAAATTCAGAAACAAAACATCGCGATTTTTAGTTTACAAGAGTAACGAAGCTATCAAAGGTTACGCAAATTCCTGAAATTTTTCGTAAGATTTTTTTTGAAACAGGCTGATGGTGTCCAGGGATAGTAAGCATCTCCTACGTGCAAGCAACACCCATCATTTAGCCGTGCAGAAATAAAAATAACAAACCTTGCAACATTCAGTTGCAATCTTTTGAATCAATCCATCCTGACAACGAGACCCATGACGGATCTAACTCGAATCATGTTAAAAAGGTAAACTTTAGTATACTTTTTCAAGGCGGGGAATTTTTTTCATTCTTTACATCACCCGCAAGTCGATTTAACGTTAAGACGTATTTGCTGAATTTAGCTGACATTGTGCCTTATGGTTTGTCGAATGTTTGAGATAAAATTCAAATTCAAATTGTTTATTGGCATATAAAACATTTATACAAACGGCTATGGCCCAAGTAAAGGAAAAAAAAAATATGATGCAAAGTTTGCAAGATTCACTGATGAATGATCCCACTCATAAACTATGATATATTTTTTTCATTACTTGTTGCATTTGAGAAGGTGTATGATCTTTACAGGTTCTGATGATTTTCTTTTTATCTTAACTTCAGTGAGTTGTTTCCTGGTGGAAAAAAAACACGGTCGGAATTGAAAAACAAACAAGAAATACATCAACATAAGAACGGCGTCATATTATAATAAATGCTGTCAATTTCTGACAGTTTTGTTCTTTTATGCGTTACGCACTGGAACAGCTTATTATTGTAGACTAATTGCCCTTTGCTGACATATCAATAGGTTTGACCTTGTGTTTAATTGACAAGCATCCATCATGGTTTATGTTGTGCGTCTCTTTCTTTTCTTGTAACTTTTTGCCAATGTTCTTGCTACTTTTGGGGTCTGACCTTGAGATTATGTATGCCGAAGACTGATCTTATTCGAAAACTTCTGTCATCAAAATTTCTTGAAATTCTAAAAAGTGGGTCCTGTAGCATCATATCCCACCCATCCTGCTACTTCTTTCGGTACATTTTTGGACACGATAACTTTCACACTCTTTGGCCATATTATATTGTTTAGATTGAAGATCACTGACGAGGGTTAAGTACCCGAAACGTGCATGTCTGGTCCATGCTGCTAATTTACCTGTTCTTAAATGATGCTATTAATTTGAAGACGTTTAACATTTGTACCACTTGGCGAGTGTCAATGCTGGTGGACCAGGAGTCCCCGAGGGTACATGTAGCCAAGGTCGATCAACTTCAGTTGATCGTTTCTTTAACGCATTCGAAAAATTTTGTCATCAAAATTTCTTGAAATTTCTAAAAAGTGGGTCCTGTAGCATCATATCCCACCCATCCTGCTACGTCTTTCGGTACATTTTTTGGACACGATAACTTTCATACTCTTTGGCCATATTACATTGTTAAGATTGAGGATCACTGACGAGGGTTAAGTTACCGAGACGTGTATGTCTGGTTCATGCTGCTAATCTACCTTTTCTTAAATGATGCTATTGAATTTGAAGACCTTTAACTTAGACTGATCCCAACTATCAGTGGTTAACGCCTGATCCATGAAGAGTCAAATGAGTCCAGGCTTGTAGCATTCATCCACCGCGACAAGGAGGTTGCATCTCGATCCAGGGAAGGAGGGCTGAAGTTGAGTCGTCATCCTGAGAAGGCAGGCTGAAGTTGAGTCTTCATCCGAAGAAAGCTGAAGGCTGAATCATTCAATTGACCCTCAGCTGAGGGGATGGCTGAAATGAGATTAAGTAGCGGCAGAAAAACTGTAACTTGTAAAGATTCTCTAAACATAATATCAGTTAGAACACACATTTTAGATGCATAATACAGTATGAGTGAAAAATGATTGGTTAATTAACAGAATTCAACAAGAGTAGAAATTGGGAGGGTGTGTGGGTTAAAAAAATTTCATCTATTCGCATCGCCGCCATCGAGAAAGAGGTAAGGTGCCAAGATGTGGTTCAGTATATCCACGTGAGTCACGTGGTAACAAATTTGCATGCACTATTTTTTTTTTTTTTTTTGCGCTAGAATAAATTCAAATATTGCATTGGGCCTTCGACCGTAATATTTGATGATAATAAATCTTACGGCGTGATTATAAGGCTGAATCCGAATTTCGTTCACAATATGAAATGATTTTACAAATTTTAATCGAAATTATTCCCTATTAAAGTCCTAATGTGACCTTGGGTATTGTACGGAGCACATCGCCCACTTGCCCCACCAACTCACCCTGTGGATACCGTCTTGTGTACAAACAACATAGACAACTCGTACTTAACACCTCTTCAACCCTGTCATAATACTGGCATATTAATAATGATTTACCATTTTATAAAGAGATACGACCCTAGATAAACCTATAAGCCTCAGACCTGTTTATGGACATATGTATGAGCTCTTCTTGCGTCGTGCGACGATACGGATTACCATTACAAAAGCAATGAAATCGTAACCATACAATCTAGTAGGTTATAACGTACTCTGGCTCTAATGAAAACGTAATTCTATTGTCATAATTCACATAAATTTCACCCTGTTGATCCGTGAAGAGTTGAAGGAGAGTGCAGTGTTAGGACGCACTAGGGAGACGTAATTATCTATGTGTCCTTTGACATGCTGAAATATGAAATTCCTAATTACTACGTTTCAATATTATGAGAAAAATGTCATACTTTGTCATTTCTGTGCCTTCAAAATGTAATGCATGTCTTGTTATAAGATCATGACGTTCAAACGATTAGAATTTTATACTGATCTAAAGTTAGATACTTATTCAACATTGCAACATTCGAATAAATAAACATATATTGTTAATATTATACTTAAAAGATCCAAGAATAGTGGAAGGAAATTGATGAAACTTGGTCAGAATATAGATTAGGGTGAGATCATTGAAATGCAATGCAGTTTATGAACCAATCTCGGTTGCATCTTAGTGCAACAGGCACTTGAAGTTCATGAAGTGTTAGACCCCCTTAGAAGTCTCATGTTAGATCTAAGAGGGCCTTACACTTAACAGAACATTCGTTATTTATCAATACAATAACTAAATATCATATGTATCAAGCGCCTGTTGCGCTAAGATTCAACCATGATCGGTTCCGAAATTGCACGTCATTGTCTAGATCTCACCATAATCTATAACTCTATAATCAAAGTTTAGGCAAATTGAAATACTTGGTAATACCTCTGGCTGAAGTATTTTAATCTACTATTCCTTCCTGCCAAAGTTTAATTTGTCCTTCTCTGTATTACGCAAATTTGTACTTTTCATGAAAAAAGGGTCTTAAGTTCTCTCATCTTACGAACTCATTCCACAGAGTTAATTGTTTTCTATTTAGTTTCGTATTTGGCATTCTTTGGCAAAGTACACAACCTTTGAACTGGACATTCGATATCCACTTGCTTAGACCTCAAAGAAAACAACAGTGGTCCCGGTCAAGGTGTATCCAGTTTACGATGCTTATAGTGCAATGGTCCCCGATCAGGTGACGGCATAGTGCTTTATTCCAGTCCTTTAATGGGAACCTTCTGATGAAGATTTGATTACTACGTGCACGTGATCAAGGACAGTAACACCCCGAGGTCATATTCATTATGTCCTAAACGAAGGCCATCTCCTCCCGATATGTCCTTGTGGGGAATAACTCAAATAAATAAAATACCAAACAGGCTCATTATAACCTGGGACGTACCGACTTTTTAACACCTTGACCTCCTATATCAATAGCATTATCTTACATATACTACAAACTTTCATTGAAATCCAATGATGTATCGAGTGGTTTATGGTATGCTCCATATTTTGTCATCTGACGATGTTCTGAGAGAGTCATTCTAATGATTTCTTCTTTATAAGAAAAGTGTAGATGAAAAGGAATATAACTGCATCAATTCTACCTTCCAGATATAATATAAAACAAGAGCCCCAGGAGGGCACAACGCTCACCTGATACCCAAGGATGCTCTAATTGACATACTGACATTGAATAAGAATAAGACGTAAAATTGATAGTGCCAGTATCACGATTCGAGCCTACATTCTTTCTAAAAAGATTTTTGCCGGATGCAGACAAGATTTTTTTTTACAGCCTTTAAAAGTACAAAGAAGAAGAAATAGTAACATTTCAAAACATTATCTTTTTTACTGATTTGAATAGACGGATAATGTGATCCAAAGTCATATGCCCAGCTAGTGTATAGTTCAATTATTCAACATCAAAAAAATCATTTTGTAAAATTCCACATTAATGTGCAGCAAGTGATGAAGAAACAGACAAAAAGAATAAAACAATGAAATAAACTTAATACTCTGGTGTATGCTGCTTTTAGGGAAACAAATTAATAGGCCCATGATACTGTAAAGCTTGTCCAACTAGCAGACCTACCACATCGTTATTTACTGTTAACTATGTTTCGCCTCGTGATAGGACTGTTACACGGACAAATTATTAGCTGACAGAGTTCATGAAAGTATCAGCTGCATCGGATTTGCTGATAAAAAATCATTTGGTCCGATAAAAACTCATGTTCTATCTATTATTTGGACAGATAAAAATTCCCAAATGTCTTATTATTCACGACCTTCAAAGCCTCTTGTTTTCATCTTTAGAAATGTTGTATACATACAAGATGTCGAACACAGTGGCTTAAGGTTGTGAATCATAATTTATTTCCTCTTTTAAAACAACAGCTTCCTGTGGTCCAACATTTCATTGAAAGATTTCAAGAACTCTGAACTGAACTATTTGTTTTCAAGAATTTCAGATATATCAAATGTCCTATACATTCTCAAAATCCTCGGGAAGGGATTACTCATTAGATGTTTCTTCAAGAAATCAGTCCGTATACAATTCATCTAAGAGAGTCTAAGACAAAGGAAATTCGAGCTAAGTTTATAAATGATGACAAGTATGGAATTGTTCCAAGTACATGAATAATAACAAGCATGAAAGTGTTCCCAGTATATGCACATTAAATAAAATCTATTAAATACCGGCAGTACTATTTTGTTTGCACGATAGATCATCTATTCATCTCCTGAAATGTATCACGTGTACAGTACTAACACGGTGGGTAATCTCGCAACGCAGAACAATTTATTTTTCTATATTTTTGCGCAAAATAGATAATTTATTACAAAAAGGGAAATGTGATGCAGTGTAACAACGTCCTAACTATGAGTTGTATCCAAAATAAGGTGGATATTATAGCTTTTTATATTGCACAAACACGATCGGCGTTCTACTTTCACTTTCATCTACACCAATCATACCGATAGTTTTTCGGCTTTATAAAAGGATATTACCTCTCTTACTTTCGATAAAACTCGTATCTAAGGCATCCTTACACTGCATCACATTCCCCTTTTTGTGAAAAATAATTTGTAATACACGAAATTTTAGATAAACCTAGTGTTCTGCGTTGCGAGATTACCCACCGTGACTATTAAATGGGCGTGGAGGAATTAACCAATCAAATCTGTAACACAAGATATATGGCGACTTTGTTTACCATAGATACAAAAATAAAGCGGAGAAAATAATCATTATATAGGGAAATTGTTATATAATATGCATGTATGGAAAAAGTCAACATCTCAAAAATAAATTCAGAGTATATATTTGATTGCATATGTGCCTGAGTTATTTCGACGTACGAAAATAAGTACACAAAGCCAAACTAGCTTGTCTGTTTAAAAAATCATGAAAAATCTAAAAGTTGATATTTTGACAGAATTCTTTCACACTTTCTGTTCTAACGAAAAATATAAAAAAAGGAGAAAAAAAACTGCAAAAGTGGGGGTCCTGCCAGGGTTTTAACCACTACTCTTGGGTTCATTGGGCATGGAAAACCTACATTGTACCTATGAATGTTTTTCCGTAAAAATCCAAAAGAGGATATCTTGACAAAATTCTTTCACTTGTAGGGAACCATGAGTACCTCATACCTACCAAGTTTCATGACAATCTAAGAAAAAAAGGAAGTTAGATATGATAAATATGCAGTAAATGAGTGTGTAAAATCATACACTTATTGAGTTATTTAAAGAAATAGTGCAAAAATTTGCATTTCTGACTAAGTCCGAAGAGACGTAAAAAAAGCGTCAAAAATTTGAGTTCGGAGTGGAACCAAAAATAACAACACTTCTTAAGACATTTCTCTAGATCATCCTGATGCTTTCGGTTTGTCGATACGTGCTTCCGTTCTGAAGAAGAAGTTTGTCAAAGGAGGGTACCCCCCCCTGACCTACTTTTGCCTGTGGTGGCGCCACCTGTTGAGGGATCCGGACGAAAAACAACAACACTTGTAGGGGACCATTAGTACTTTATACCTACCAAGTTTCATCAAAATCCCTTTAGCCATTCTTGAGAAGAAGTCGAAAATGTGAAAAGTTTACGACAGACAGACGACAGACGACAGACGACGGACGACGGACGCCGGACGGATCGCTATGACAATAGCTCACTAGAGCCTTTGGCTCAGGTGAGCTAATAAGGGAAGAAAAATTTTTGTTGGGGTCCCGCCGGGGTTTGGAGCCACTCCCGATGGGTCCATTGGGCATGGAAAACATACACTATACCTATGTACAATCTTAAAAAATATTCCTTAAAAATCCAAAAGTGGATATCTTGACAAAATTCTTTCACTTGAAGGGTACCATGCATGAGTACCTCATATCTACAAAATGTCATGACAATCTGAAGAGTGGTTATAGAAAAGAAGCAGAAAATGTATGAAAATCACCCCCCCCCCCTTCCTTTTTACATAAGAAAAAAATTCATAAAAAATAAAAAAAAAAAAATTTAAGCATAAAATTCATATCAAAGCAATGATTAAGTTAGATATGATAAATATGCAGTAAATGAGTGTGTAAAATCATACACTTATTGAGTTATTTAAAGAAATAGTGCAAAAATTTGCATTTCTGACTAAGTCCGAAGAGACGTCAAAAAAGCGTCAAAAATTTGAGTTCGGAGTGGAACCAAAAATAACAACACTTCTTAAGACATCTCTCTAGATCATCCTGATGCTTTCGGTTTGTCGATACGTGCTTCCGTTCTGAAGAAGAAGTTTGTCAAAGGAGGGTACCCCCCCTGACCTACTTTTGCCTGTGGTGGCGCCACCTGTTGAGGGATCCGGACGAAAAACAACAACACTTGTAGGGGACCATTAGTACTTTATTACTACCAAGTTTCATCAAAATCCCTTTAGCCATTCTTGAGAAGAAGTCGAAAATGTGAAAAGTTTACGACAGACAGACGACAGACGACAGACGACGGACGACGGACGCCGGACGGATCGCTATGACAATAGCTCACTAGAGCCTTTGGCTCAGGTGAGCTAAAACAGGATTCGTCTATTGACCCAACATTTTACTATGAATTTGTTCATTTTTATTTCCTCATGTTTGTCCTTACAATCAAGAGATGTCTTCTTCTTCTCCTTTTTTTTTTTTTTTTTTTTTTACTAAATCTGCATTCGAAAATGAGTGTTATATTGTGTCGCGGGGTTGTAAAAGAGGTGATTTTCTCTTTTCCAGGGATGCCCTCTTCCGTTATGATGATTGAAAATTTTGAACTCAAAACTAGACAGGTTTCATATGCGTCCTAGAATTGTAGGCCTGAGACAACACTGTGAAGGAGCTGCGCTTACGTTTGCTTGTTACGTTAAATTTAGATAGCAGTAATTTGAAAAAAAATATATAAATGTGAAATTTACGACATATTTGCGAAATCCATGTACGTGTTCTGTTGGCCATGTTTCAGGACAAGTAACCATTGGCATTCGGATCAACTTGACGTGCCTTTTACATGTTGACGCAAAACTTAAAACAAGAAAAGGAGGCAAATGGTCTCCGACAAAACCTTAGTATAACGACATTGATCAGCAAGACACGGGATGACAATGATCATATACTGTAAATGTGGAATATTTTGCGTGTGAGTAATTTTCGCGTTTTCACGTGTTGATTGAATACGCGAAGATGTTCTCCGCACGAAAATAATCCTCCTCCGTTTTTACTAAAGAAGAGACGTTTATATCTCGAATATTTCCATCCAAGGGTAACATCGCGAACCCCCCCCCCCCCCCCCCGGCGAAAGTAACCATGTTCACAGTAAGGCTAAATAGGGAGTAAAGAGACAACTAAATTATATGGGTTGTAAAAGGACGTGCATTTTCCATATGAACCAGAAATGATGTGTTGTTGATATACTATTCGAATCGATCACGGAATACACGAATATTCAATGCATGATGGTACATGTATTCATCGTTGAGGAAGACAAATAAATGTCAAGTACATGTATTGATGTACAAAGTACACTATGGAACGCCATCGCTGTCTTATGATGAGGTATTTCAATATATTGGATGGTTTAATCAATATATGCGGTGGTAAGTACATTATATGCGGTGGTAAGTACATTATATGCGGTGCTAAGTATATTATATGGAGTGCTACGTACATTATACGCGGTGTTAAGAACATTATATGGGGTGGTACGTACATTATATGCGGTGCTTAGAACATTATATGCGGTGATAAGTACATTACTTGCGGTGCTAAGAACATTATATGCGGTGGTAAGTACATTATATGCTGTGCTTAGAACATTATATGCGGTGGTAAGTACATTATATGGAGTGCTAAGTACATTATATGGAGTGCTTAGTACATTATATGCGGTGTTAAAAACATTATATGGGGTGGTACGTACATTATATGGGGTGCTAAGTACATTATATGCGGTGCTTATAGTACATTATATGGGGTGGTATGTCCATTACATGAGGTGGTTAGTACATTATATGCGGTGCTAAGTACATTATATGCAGTGCTTAGTACATTATATGCGGTGCTTAGAACATTATATGGGGTGGTGAGTACATTATATGCGGTGCTTAGATCGTTATGTGGTGATTTCGTTATGATAAACATTCTGATGACCAAGATTAAACATTTTTGAGACTCGAGATCGGTTTATCATTAACCCAAAAGGACACATAAACACAAAAGGATTCAACATGTTTCCCAGCTCTATCATGGGGGGGGGGGGGGGGGGGAAGAAAAGACCGGTATTTGGATCAAAATAAGCATTTTTACACAGAAAACAATGGAAAACGGAAACGCTTTTGTAGACAACTTTACAATGCCACATTCACCAAAGGTGTATATCAATAAAACACATTTTCTGGACAAGCGGGGTTCTGAAGCGAGGGGGGAAACAATGTCCACAGGCAAAAACGAAAAAAAAGGGGGGATGGATAACTATTTTAAAATTTATCTCTAGAGCGATATTAAAAGTAGGTTATAATTGCCATCTTTTTCTTTTTATATCATGGAACAATCTATGCATAGTTTGTTCCGATCAAATATTTAACCGTTTGGAAGGAAAGAAATTTGTCTATATCTACACCGTGTGTATTTCGCACCAGAAAGCTACATAAGTGGCCGAGAAGAAAGAAATACAAACGGTTTTTTTTTTCAGTTTCTGGATTTCAGAGATTGCCGATTACATTGATATTCTTAAAACAGGGTGACGTGAAAATTCTATATCATTATTTTTTTTTATTCTAATCATTAGAATAAAAAAAAATAATGATATAGAATTTTCACGTCACCCTGTTTTTTTTCTCTCTCTCTCTCTCTCTTAGACCACGTAAATTGAATATCACAAGCTAAAATAAAAATTATAATTTAAATACTACTAACGTAGTGTTACAGAATTAATCTACTCTTTACTAATATCACATAATTTTTCTGTACTATACAAAGCTCTTCTAATAAGTACAAGCATATATAATACAAGATACTTTATTACCAATTTGGGCCCAGTTAAAGGCATACACATGCATTACATGTATAAAAGTGTCCAAAAATATACGGAAACAATGCTTATTGATATCATGGTGCCTCTCACTTTAAAAGAAGCAAGAACTTTGTAAAAAAAATTTGAAAAATAAATAAATTGAAGCACCGACCAGGATCGAACTCACGACATTAGTGATAGAAGTTCTGCGTCTTCACCACTATGCCACCGAACCGTTGCATGAAAGGAATGAAATTGTAGAATACATTTCACTGATTGCCAAAGATTTAATCTTTTCACTTTTTTGATTAAAATACAATGAAATATACCTCAATTAAACAATATAGTATTTATTTTTATCTTCTTAGATAAATATTTGTGTTCAAGGCCACAAAAACCTAAAAACGGTTGCCTTAACGTAGCTGCGATCCGAGTCTCCGAAATGTTTAATCTTGGTCATAAGAATGTTTATCATAACGAAATCACCACATAACGAACTTAGCACCGCATATAATGTACTCACCACCCCATATAATGTTCTTAGCACCGCATATAATGTACTTAGCACTGCATATAATGTATTAAGCACCGCATATAATGTACTAACCACCCCATGTAATGAACATACCACCCCATATAATGTACTTAGCACCGAATATAATGTACTAACCACCCCATGTAATGAACAAACCACCCCATATAATGTATCTAACACCGCATATAATGTACTTAGCACCGCATATAATGTAATAACCACTCCATATTATGTACTTACCACCGCATATAATGTTCTTAGCACCTCATATAATGTACTTAGCACCGCATATAATGTATTTACCACTCCATATAATGTACTCACCACCGCATATGATGTTCTTAGCACCTCATATAATGTACCTAGCACCGCATATAATGTACTAACCACCACATATATTGTACTTACCACCGCATATAATGTACTTACCACCGCATATAATGTACTTACCACCGCATATAATGTACTTACCACCGCATATATTGATTAAACCATACCATATATTGAAATATCTCATCATAAGACAGCGATGGCGTTCCATAGTACACGAAGACATATTATGGGAAGAGAAAGCATTCGCAACCGACTTGGAACAGTAAAAGAAGTATAATATATTTCGACTCCAGACTAAGTAGTTATCCGGATGGCTGGAGCAGATTGGAATAACCCTTATTCTGACTAGGAGAAAATAACAAAATGTTTTTTAAAACTGTTTGTCTTTTCAAATTGAGAATTTTTTATGTTTTGTTTTCTAATAAGGATTGTCGCTAGAAGACATAACAGCAAAATCAGCCTAATTTTGGCATACTCTGATGAAAATGTGATAAGAGATTAAAATTCGATTATTTAATTTGGCACATTATTTGATGATATAATAAATTCAAAACGATGTAGTTGTAATATAATTATGACACATATCATATACAAATGTAAACACATTGATTATTGTCATTATTTGAAATTGACTATTTTAAAAAATGAACTTTCTTGATATGCGACAATCTTCACTGCACATGACTAGATTATTCAGTTTATAGAATATTACCCTGTATTGACTTTGACGTACTCTCATCATTGCGTATATTCTCTCATGAAATGATAAGATGAAATATATATAAATGTTTCATGTTCGATAAATCTTGAATATACATGACACGATATGGCTCAGATCCTGTTTGCTGCCTTCACATTCGACCTCTGACATGTTCGCTCTAAGAACTGTTAAAATTCTGGTCTAGCACATTCACTCGAAGAGCTGTAAAAATTCTGGTAAGTCACAAGGAATGACAAGTATTGCACTCAATATAGCACTGAATCGTTTTTGAGAATTGGTGCATGCGCATTCCTTCACCTTTGACAGATCTTTTGTTTGTCGTGGTTGTAACAAAATGACATGGTGATGAAGTCTAAAATCCCAGTGATGTCCGGAGAATTGGTCTTGGAAAATTCACAGAAAGATTGAACATTGAAAAGTTTTGCTGTGCTAAGTCCGTCTTTGCTTTCCACGTGCTCACTGTCGGTGGAATCGATGGATTCCGTATTTGTGGCGACAATCAGGATAGGGTTCCGTTTATGGTTCTTTTTGATAAGTGGCAACCAAAATGTCCGGGCATTGATGTAGGATTCCCTGTCCGTGGCACTGTAGCAGACTATTATAATTTGGTCATCGTTCTCCACAGGCAGACGTACGACATCAGACTGAAAGGTTAAGTAAATGCATATTTAGCTTTAAATTATATATTTTTTCTATGAATGCATTTCACGATAACTTGGGACAAACAGATATACACGTACAGACGGACCGACAATGTTCGATTTTTTGGTTTCCAGACTTTAATTAATATTCAAATAAGAACGCAAATGAGACATGAAATTTATCTTTGAATTATTTACTGAGTTTTATCGTTAATGATCATTGATGACCATTGATGGTCCTTGATATTTAAAAAAAATCTTGAAAATGATAAATTATTCTCTAAATTCTTTATTTATGAAATATCAGTATATTCGTCCCTACCTCTACTGAGAAGTCAGTAAACGTACAATCGCCGATTCTCTGGTCCTGGGTACCTTTACACGTCCTTTATAGAAGTCCAAAAATACTGTGGATTCGTAACGTTCTGACGTCGGTATGCCAAGTAACGTCTTTATTAACGTCGTTTTTCCCACCATGGCGTCCCCAACAACTAAACACCTTTTCTCTTTTTTGTGCATTATCCTTTTATTATCAATTATCATGATGCTGCCGTTTGAGTAAATTAATTTCAAAACCAATTTGCTACCCTTTACAAAATGTATTACTTAAATTTTAAAAGGCTCAATTTATATATATAGTTCCTAGTTGATTGAAATGGAGTTTCAGCCAATGAGAGTGAAGCTATCTTTAGAATGTACCCGATCATACACCTTTATTTGTAACCTTAAGTTTGGGTGTCACACTAATATTGACAAATCTGCCCGCAATGACTCGCGAAATGTCAATAGCTGTTTGTACAGGACATTCTTTAAGAGGAACCTAAGGTCACTACAGAGAAAACCCCCATTCTATTATTACATCAAGCGCGGATCCAGAGGGGTTGGAGGGATAAGGACTCCATGGAATTTGCAAAAATACTTATTTCTCCTCTTTGAATATAATTTTTTTCTCAAATTGATAGTCTGAACCACCCCCACGTCCCGGACGGATCGAACCCCTAGATCCGCCCATGCACATGGCGGCAGTTGTAAATACTTTTACAAGGAATATGCTAAAACACCTTAGGAAAATTCAACTTATTTGTTTATGGTTGATTTATTGTCCACTATAGAATAGTTTAAGAATGATGACTAGCACGATTTCTGTGTATTGACGATATTATTACTCTTCATTCCAGACATATTTTGTGAATAAGCATAATTCTTTTGAAAAATAGATTTTTTTTTTGTGTACAGAAAATGCATCAATTTGATATTTAATCTTTTGTTCTTTAAATTTTTGAAGAAAAATAGCGTATATATGATTAATTTTGTGAATAAGCATTTTTTTCACTTTTTTTTACTTTTTTTTTTTTTGGAAATAAAAAAATATAGACTTTTGAACAAAAATAGCTTTCGAATGATGAATTTTAATAATTGGATTTGACGATACTATTCGTCTTCGTTCAGAGATACATGTACATGTATTTGGTGAAATACTAACTTATATAAAGATTTTTGATAAAGATGTGTTTTCGCTATATGCGCGAATTCAAGAAATGAACTCTCATTTTGAGAAAATATACGCAATCATGAAAATCATAAGTATTTTTGACAAATTAGGGAGGGGAGGATGGTTCCAGTATTTGCTCTTCGGAGAACGGACCGTCGGTTTCCGGCGATGGAATGGGAATTGTTCCAGTCACCCCGAAACACCCCCCCCCCCCTCCTCCTCCTCCGTCTTAATGAACTTATTAAAATTATTATTGCATATATATTGATAACTGACATTGTTTTAATGTTTATTTGACCGTTGAGGCCATTACTGATGCAATTTATACGAAAATTCCCCCTAAAATTCCATTCAAAGGTCATGCATGTCAACTTATACGCTAAATTGCGAAATCGAAGGTATTGATAGGTTATCTTTTATTATGACTGTACGTGAATACCCGTCAAATGGTCAGACATTCTTCGTATGAAATATCTGAAATATTTTGATACAATTAATATCATAAACTTCCGCTCCGTAATTTTCAGATAAGTTATGGAAATTGTCCAATGTCATTCTGCATATTCGCGAGTGAATATGTGAGATCTAGCTCCGATTCAAATTTTACTTTAAACTTTATTTATACAACTTTTGAAACCGGAGCCTCCTGAGATCAGTGGGTTACTTGCCGAATACATGTATTTGATCGAGAGGCGAGTGCTTTCAGTGCGCTTTTCCTATCTTAGCTAAGTAAACTAGGGAAGAATTCATTTCAAAATTTGTGTTTTCGAAAGCTCTATTTTATATACATGTACCGTCGTACCGGTGCAGTATTTGCAAATTATATTTTGAGGACGAAAATTGGGGGGGGGGGGGGGGGGTTGTATTTTCAAGCGTTTTCATGGAACGAGAAATATACTATGTTGAAAACATAGTTGCAGGTATCCGAAATGCCCCCCCAAAAATCAAATAAATTTTAAAAAAAATTAAAAAAACAAAAAAACAAAAAAACCAACAGAAAAAGTACTTAAGTTATCCCCCTTTACTGTAACAGTAGTAATTTTTTTTTCCCTCAATGTTGTACTTTATAGACCTCCCGCCGCACGCATACCCCTCGCATAGCCACCTCCTTTAAAGTTGCCCCGTCTCCCCGTACTATTGTATGTTTATAAAAGGTGAATAGTAAAATTTATATACCACCTCTGCTGCTGTTTTTAGTATAAACACACAGTGTTATCTCGTCTGTGCTTACTTATATAGAAAACTTCTTGATGACGGCACGCTTAGGGTAGATACGATTGTTGGGGAGACCCTTTTACTGTGCGTGTCATTTAGCAATATCATCTTGTACTGAATGAATGATGTGAAGTTAGCGAGTACTTAATAGTTTTTTTGAATGATCAAATTTCAATGCTGGTGGCAATTTCCTTTTTTTATTGTTGAAGAAGGAAGGAAGAGATAAAGAAGAAGGAGGTTAAAAATAACCTGAATATGAAAAGAAAATTAATCTGATACAGATGATGTCATACCTCCAAATTAATCGCCATATTGGATTACAACTCTCGGACTTTATCCATTTCTACTATGCAAAACGTTGACATTAAAAAGATTATAACTAAATTCAGAAGAGATTTCATAACTAACATTCTGAATATTCTTTAAAAATATCTTCTTGTTTGTAATTCTCATCAAGACATTGATGTATACGATGTGAAAACTTCAGAAAATTTGATAAAGTAGAGCAGTTTTAACATGGCAAAGATGGGTAAAGTCCGAGACTTTTAATCCAAGGAGAGAGATAATTCTAGCAAATGGAGGAAATATACGTTCCCACACTATATAGCGGATAGAAAATCAATGTTGTGATTCTAACATTAAAAAAAAATTTCAAAGAAAAAAATGAATTAAGCATATGAATTTTATTGGAAAGAAATAAAACATTCATTTGATATTATTTATGAAAAAAAATCTGATAAATCAATGATATCATATAACTGCTTCCTATTTCCTAACAATATTCTACTGAAATGTGATATTTTGATACTACTAGTCCTTTTCATATTCCGTAATTGTCACATTGTCCATACTAATTGCTATTATGAATCGAGGGAAAACAAAATTTACTCGTTCGTTTGAAGTTCTGCGTAACATTGTGATCGGGATAGTGCATCACGAGTTACACTATCATCAAATCACTATGAATTATCTAATACTCATGGTGCTGATTTCTTAACAGGTGATCACGGAAATTATTCCTTGATTAATCTTTCTAGAATTTTTTCTCTTTTCATTTAAAACCAAACAGAGATTTTTCGATATAGTTCGATTTATGCTCTTTAATATTTCGCTCTTCTGCAAGTTCATCTTCCGGAAAGAAAGCTGGCACTTCCTCTTTCCACGTGACCCACCGGAAGTACTTTGCTGCAGCGACGCCTGGTATCCACAGAGCAGACGATAGTATTAACACTACTGCTAGTAGCTGGCACCACCATGGCCATGGAATGATTACAGTATAACCCTGAGATAGAAAGTGAAATAAAAGAAATGAAAACGCAGCTAAGGCAAGATTTTGTCATTGTTGAAAACGCCATTATGAAAATTCTTACTTCATGGAGTCAAAGAAAGTTAATGATGAACAAAAGATGGTTACATTTGTATCTGCTTTTACCTAAAATTACGATTTGAACTTCGATAAAATTGCATGTAAGGAAACTGAAGAAGAAGAAGACTTCGATGAAATTACATGTAAGGAGACTGAAGAAGAAGAAGAAGAAGAAGAAGAAGAAGAAGAAGAAGAAGAAGAAGAAGAAGAAGATGATGATGATGATGATGATGATGATGATGATGATGATGATGATCTTCAGCAAGACCTTATGTTAATGGACGCAAAAAGACAACAGTACAAGCACACAATGTATTTGGATTTTAAGCTTGGCATGGTTATCCAGTTTGCAATCGCATACTCGCAACGTTTTCCGATAATATGAACGTCTTATCTAAATGATTTTGAGATACAGTTGACTTTACCTTTGCTGCATCCCAAACTTCGTAAAGTAAACCTTGAGAGAACATTTCTATGATACTGGCCCCAAATATAACGATCATGGCTAAAGGACCTACATAACGCCAGCACATCAACCAAAAATAACTAGGACGGCTTCCTATCATCAACTCTATATCATCACTCAATCTGAAAAAAAGATCAATTGATTTTGTTGATGTGTTTGTAAAAAAAAAAGGGGGGGGGGTAGTCGTAGTACTGCAGATAATTACTAATATATTAATAGGAGCCTATAATATTAATCAATATTCGCAGCCGTTCCGATGGGAATTCTCACGATTTGGCCTTGCCTTCTCGACTTTGAGACTGAACAACTGTTAAGTATATATACGTACTTCTTCGTCGTTATCTAATACATGTTACCAAAATCTAAATTTGGGGATTTTGGAAGGGCTGTAAGAGGCTTATTAAAACCAATGGCCATTTTGAATATCCTTTGGTGTTTGTGCATCATATAATATTACTTTGGGTCAAGTAAGTATGTATTCTTCAAATTAAGGTATTATTCATAATCAAAGTGGAATTTATAGTGTTACCTATAACCACTCCTTTTCCACCATGACTTTCTTGGAATAACTTTTTAAAATTACTTGTTCAGATTTCAAGATAACAATTTTTGTAGCTACTGTGAATATAAAAAACAAAACACCCGAAACCCGTCTCTGACCTACCTTTTCAAACCATAGATATATGATATGGCAATACATTCAAAGAAAGCTATAATAAGTAGTGGTATGTTGGCACAGAAGGAATCAAACAGAGAGAAGACGTAGGCCCCTGTGGTCGTGGTGAAACAGAGGGAAATCAGGAAGGACACCAAACATACTAAACCTGGAAAACAAGAAAATATCATCGTTTTTAACGTCACTATTGTCATCGTCATCGTTATCATCATCATTAATGTCATTGCCATCGTCATCATCATTGTCATCGTCATCGTTGTCATCATCATTATTGTCATCTCTATCGTTGTCATCATCATTATTGTCATCGTCATCGTTGTCATCATCATTATTGTCATTGTCATCGTTGTCATCATCATTATTGTCATCTCTACCGTTGTCATCGTCATTGTCATCGCTATCGTTGTCATTATCATTGTCATCGTTGTCATCATTATTGTCATCGCTATCGTTGTCATCATCATTATTGTCATCATCATCGTTGCCATCGTCATCGTTGAAAAATTCTAAATTTCTTGAGGAATGAACTGTTGTTTCATTTCTTTATCATTCCTCACGTTGATTGATAAAGGAATTTTGTCCTATGTGGATAAACATTTGATCAAATGTCATAGCCGTATATGGTTGATACGGACAAAGGTATATGAAATATTTTTCGTACATAAAGCACATTTTCATCCTCTTTGAAATCTTCAACAAAAGTACTTCCTTATTTCTTGAGATGTCATATATATTAACCTCAAAATGATTTATATGGTTTTGAAAACAATAAAATGGAATCTAAGTCAAGGGTTGTGAAACAAGGAAGTTTGAATTTTAAAAATAAGTTTGTTTGGTCATTCTGATTGTAGTTTTCATCCTGTTTCGCGGTTAATACATTTAATCTGTAAGTTTCTTCTAAATATTTGAAGGTACTAAAATATAGGAGTTTCTTTGGAAATTTTCCATTTTATATTTCGAAATACTAAACAGAAATCAATTGAATTTAGCATTTTATAAAATGCTAATTAGTGAATTTTAATATCAAATAGCACTATGTGTTAATATAAAATGCATCTAACATAAACATTTGCAATGAACGCCAGAGAAGCAAGGATGGATGTTATAGATCGTCGTTTTTTACCCTTGATAAAGGCCAAGGGGCCGAAAATTTCTGTATTTGAGTGTTTGTGTTTTATTTGTTAAAATGCATTGTATAAAAGAATGTCCATTTGATGTGCATTCCAGTCATGTCATGCCCCCGCGTGTCCTGTTTTGCATTTTATAAACAATTATACTTTGAATTACATGTACTTCTGACTGACGTTTATGAATTATTCGAAAATTTAGGGATGTCTTCACCATGTATTGCTCCATGGGATTTATGTTATTTTATTTATTTATTTTTAAATTAATAATTTTTTTATGGTCACGATTCTTGAAATTGGTCTAGATCTAGTTTGATTTTCTGTTCTCAGTTTGAGGATCTGGGATTTCTAGAAGATTTGTCAAAATGCGAACATGACGCTCCAAAATTATATTTGACTATCTTTTTTTTAAAATTGATATCTATATGATTGTATTCATTTAAAAAATACAGATTAGTAAATGATTTGGAAAAGGATGACGTCATTCAGCTCGCTAGGTATTTAAATTTAAAATAATTTAAGAAAAAGATTGAAATCAAACAATAATCCATTATTTTTTATCACTGAATATAGTGTGAGTGGACAAACCACAAGTTATTTCTCTCCTGACTGTAGGGAACAACATCATGTCGTTTATAGAGGTCAGTGCTCCTTCTAGCGTGCCAAACATACTGTCCAAACCAAGCGTGAATAGCATGAGGAAGAAAAGGACGGACCAAAGCTGCGCCACCGGAAACTGATTGATGGCCTCTGTAAATGCGATGAAAGCCAATCCTGTTCCGGATCCGGACTGAAATTGTAGATTACCCTTGTCAAATCAAATTTCATATATAGGCCGTAGAATGAAGAAAAATTGCTACAGATAACGAGACAGAAATTGAACTGAATTAGACAGAACAGTTTAGATGTGAAGGCAATTGCTGTACATGCGCAGATCTAAAGAAGGAAGGAGAAAAAAAAAGGGGGGGGGGGTTGGAGGGGCACATTTTGACGCCCAGTCTGGAAGGTGTCAAACTGCTTATATTTTTTCAAAACCATTAGCTAGAACATGCCCGTCCCCGCTCCCCTAACCAAGGTCGAGCCTGACCCTTCCTTGAAATCAATTCCCATATCTGCTCATGCCGCAAATGGATTGTTCTATGGTCGTAACTTGATCAAGTTCTCTTCATCATTTATTTTTGTGATCATGTCTGATAGCCCTAGTACGTGTAATTGCATTAATAAGTTATGGGAAGGGAGACGTTCGTTAATCTATACGTACCTCTTCAATGATGGTAGTAAAATCGCAATTAGATGTAGATTTGTTGCTCGCTGTCTCTTGTTCCTCCCTCAGGCAATTTTCATAGGTAATGGTAGCTTTAAAGCCTTTATTCAAAGAATAAAAAGAATTTATGTTGAAATTATATTAAATCTTACAAAAAAAATGGAATATGATTGTGACATTATAATTATGATGAAGATGAAATTAATTATGAATATTTTGATGATTAATGATGAAAAATAATGACTTAGTGTAATTTGCTCAAATTTTGCCCTAATGTTATTGTACAATGTTGTCATCATTTCATGAAATACTTCAAAATATGAAGAAAAAATATTTTAAATACATGTATTTCCAATGATCACTGATTTTATTTAATTTGAATTTGATCGGAAGAAGAAAAAAGTTTTTCGGTATTTATAAACGTACCAAGTATACAAAAAACAACAGAAGCAGTAAATATAGAGGTAAAGAAGTCGGCAATTGTGACAATCAGGGCTTCTTGAGCGAAGTTACTCCGGATCGGATTGTAAGAAGCTAGAGCGATGAGGCAGCCGAAGGCCAGACCAAAGGAGTAGAAGATCTGAGTAGCCGCGTCCAACCATACCTCTGGCTCGAACAACTTACTCCACTGTAAAAAGAGCGGGAAACATTCATGAATCTTTAAAGGAGATATCAAGTATTTCTTAATGGTAAGGAAAATTGTAGGCCCGATAAAGGGGATTAGTGGCCATGCCCCTTTCTAAGGAAATTGGAATACATGTATCTATTCTAAAGCAATGTCTTCTGTATAGAATGTTCAGTGTTTATTTTCCTTATTGTTTTTGTTGCTTTTTTTTTCTAGCTTTGTGTTTCAAGGTTCTTTTTTTTGTATTATTATTTTTTTTTTTTAGCTTTTTTTTTTTTTTGTTGCATTTCTTCTCTTCTCTTTTCTGTTTTTGTTTTGTTTTTTAAGGTTTTGATTTGTTTTGTTGTGTTTTGTCTTGTTTTCCTTTTGTTTTTTGTGATTTTGTTTTTTTTTTTTTTGTTTTTTTTTTTTGTTTTTTGCAATTCTGAAATCTTCGTTTGCTTTTGAAAGAAAGATAACTCTGGCTCACAAAGTGTATTTTCGAATTTCTGATATCCCAGTTATTGACCGTATTTGTGGATTGTTTACGCAAAAGAAATTCCAGGCAGAAGTACGATGTACGTCTTCAGATAATTGTTTACCTTAGGTATAAACAGGTGCTCCAGTCCTCTCTCAAACCCGTGTAGTGTAATACCACGAAAGAAGAATATAATCAATACCAAATATGGAAAGGTGGCGGTGACGTAAACAACCTGTAAAAGTAAAATACTTAATATGTATCATTTTAAGAGAGAGAGAGAGAGAGAGAGAGAGAGAGAGAGATTACATTTGACTGTGTAATTCTATGGCCAATGAATATATTAATAACTTGAACGATTATTTTTCTTTTGTGAAGACCGTATTGAAATTAACATACACTGTAGATACGATGTGGCAATTAATTCTTTTTAAACACAAAACAATATGAATTTGCAATTCGAAGTAATGTTCAGATTTTACTCTTCAAAAATTCTACGATTTCGATACTGTCTGAAAACGAGACATAGGTTTGAAACATTTTCCCGTATACATCAATCTTTTGATGCATTCGTTTACATAAGATGATTGGCACTTTTTTATTTTCTTCGTGCGGAGTCTCAATTATCTTTTTCTTCATTCTCTATAAATACTAGTACAATGTATGTCAGTGTTTCAATTAATTGTTTCAGTATGTTTTTTTAGTTAGTTCAGATTTTCTCTCATTTCTCTTTATAGTTTTCGTCTGTTTTTTTCTTTTTTTGGGGGGGGGGGGGGGTTATGGTTTTTTACTCGGTTGTTTTGATTTAAGCTTGTGCTTTTATTATAAAACAAGGATTAAAGCTTTCCTTGAATGTGTTGGTGCATCCATGGTGATTTGCTTTTTCCATGTACCAGTACTGGTATGGTTATTTACTCGGTTGTTTTGATTTTTAAAGCTTGTGCTTTTATTATAAAGCAAGGTTTAAAGCTGATAAGTTGCTTTTTCCAATGTACCAGTACTAGTTCAACATAAAATGAAATTTATGTAGACGCCGACAGACTTGAAATGATGTTACAGTTTTCTCCTCCAAGGAATTCATTGAAATCTATAAACCTAAAAGGAAAGAAGAAACTCCTAAACCGGAGTCAGGGTCTCAATGGAAATCAAGCTCATCAGAAAAAGTGCTATATCAGCAGCGATTCGTAATTATAACGCTGATGCATACTTATTCCCGTCTTTGGGTAATGGAAGTATTTTGTTTTAATCCCTCCATTTATCTTGCCAGGATTTCTGTGACTACGTGAACGAAATAGAAATTCTGTAATAGGGTTGAAATAATTTGAGCAAATCTGAAGGTCGTCCATCTCGTACGAAGGATAAATGTAGAGTTCAGCAGGGTTTTCTTTCGTTTGACAAACATGAAAAAGTATATCGAAATTCAAATATGTGTACCCAAAATGATATTTTAAAAAAGATATTTTAATGAAGAATCTTAAAAAAAATTATTTTTCACCTTTCAGAACAGATGAAATTGGTGTATTTGCAGGACTTTCGTCTTGCAAACCTCATCTTCTCGAGACAAGTGTACGTAATATTTCACTCCCCCTGATGGATATCATACACTAAACCGCGTCTCCGGTGAGTTTCGTTTGGCGACTTTTCAGGCCAAAACTTCGAACAAATTAAATAGCAATTCATGTGCGATTTTATGTGCTTGGTTGATTTTACTCTCAAATTGCTTGTATGTGAAAGTATGATAGAATATAGACTCTGATCTTGTTGTTTATTCTCTCCGAGCGAAACTAACGGGAGACACAGTTTTGTGTATGACATCCGACAAGGGGGAGCACTTGTCTCGAGAAGATAGCAAACCTAAAAATGGCAGGTTTCAATTGAACGCCATTTCTTTAATATTTGCAAACTAAACTGAAAAGAATTTTTTTCAGAACACCTCATCGCAGCACCCATGGACCCAAACATGAATACATACAAACACCGTCAAAAGGGTTCAAACAAAATTAGTGAGGAAAAGATACAAACAAGTTCAGAACATCAATCATTTTACATCAAGGACTGATCTGCTTTTAAGTCCTTGTTTACATGAAACAAACAGTTTTGGCTTGTTTCTAGTTGATAGTATTTAGGGGTTTTTTTACAGCTAAAAAGCCAATACCTTTCCTGACGATTTGATGCCTTTTATCATACACAGATACACAATAATCCATGCAGCAAACAATGATAGTGCCATCTTCCAGTTGATATAACTTCCTGATTCCACGGACGGAGCAATGTTTAATGTCTCTCTATACCAAAAATAGGTGGTTGGTCCACTTCTCTGAAAACAGTCAACTTTCAAGTTTTTAATTTTGTTTATCAAAATTCTAGAGTGGCAGAGCATCTTTTGATCGAACCTCTTTCATTTCTTAATTCATTTAAGCATCCAATATCGCAAGGGTGAAACATAAAAATAATTCAAGCATGTCCATAAGTTATATGAACGTTCATATAACTTATGGACCCCTCCTTTGTTTCATGTAACTTATGGACCCCTCCTTTGTTTCATGACACATTACCATATCCTTAAAATGTCCTTTCCGAGAGAGAGAAAAAAAATTATTTGTTTGAAGAAATATAAAGTTTATATCTGATTACCTCACATTCTGGGTCTTTTCTCGTCACATTTCCGATCATGCGCAGTGGACATTCAGACCACGGTAGAGGACTTTGAAAACTCTGAACAAGGTAGAGTATGCACCACGCAATGATTGTATTATAGTAGAGCGCTACATTGAAGGATACCGCTGCTGACGCCAGTCCGAGGCCCTGAAGGTATGGGGATACTTGGTTCCACGCCCCTACCGCACCCTTACGTAGTCTTTGACCTATTGCAAGCTCTAGGTAAAATAGGGGAATTCCCTCGACGGCTAACATGATGGCATAGGGTATA
This sequence comes from Pinctada imbricata, assembly GCA_033119305.1. Taxonomy (NCBI): domain Eukaryota; kingdom Metazoa; phylum Mollusca; class Bivalvia; order Pterioida; family Pteriidae; genus Pinctada; species Pinctada imbricata. Next base: position 33,346,783 of record VSWD01000012.1, on the reverse strand, counting down.
AGGAAAGCACCTATCAAAATGTAATATGTAAGATGTGAGATTCCTCTATATGCTTGACATCAACCTTTACTACATTGATGTAATGTGAAATGATAAAGAAAAAAATATTCTGGAGCGAATTCATTTTCAGTTACATAAAGGACCTGTACATAACGTTTACGCGCGATACCAACTCAACCATGAAGTTAGGAAAAATTGCTCTTGAAATCATTTAAATTTTGAATGGATAATTAAAAAACAAATGGTTTAATTTACGATTATGTCACTTGAAATAAACATAACCCTTCAGTTAATCAGTCTCAAAGTCGAGAAGGTAAGGCTAAATCATTAGAATTTCAATTGGAACAGTTGCATCTGTATCATAGATATGAAGAAACATCAGAGAGAAGTACCTTACCACCGCCATTTTTCTGTGTCAAATAAGGGAATCTCCATACGTTCCCCAACCCCACGGCGTACCCCACCAAGGATAGCAGGAACTCTGCCCGACTCCCCCATGTCTCCCTCTCTTCGCCTGTAATCAACGAGAAGACCAAGAATCATACGATTGAATAATGTAGTTTTTTTTTAGATCATAAGAAGAATATGCCTGAAAGAAATTTTCTAAGATGCCATCCTTATCATGGCCATCTTTAACACAAGGTGACACCATTGGATGACCATTGTCGTTTTTCACAGAACGCTTTTTTTCATATAGCAATTTCAAACAACCTCCACACGAGGAAACTTATATTATAATAAATTTATTTCTTTTTAAAAGCATTATTGTCCAGAATCCTGTATCAATCGAATTTGATACATTTGTAATTTAATTTTATTCTACATGAATGGGAAGTAAGCAGAGTGTCAGCGAAGCCCCTTCTTATTCATGTAAAAAGTTTAAATTACCTTCTAACCGTCTTAGATAGCAACTACCCCGGTGGCGTAGAGGTAACGCGCCCAGTTAGCATGCCGGATAGCATGCTGATGGTCTCGAGTAAGAGCCGCGTTCAAGTATATACTGTTCAGCTTTTGTAGGATGCAGGATCCAAAAACACGGTTTCTTCACACATTCTTCATGATTAAATCGAGCAATTTCAGAGCCTGTGATTGGCTTAGCTCAAATGTTGCCATCTACACCAGTTTTGACCATGTCTGCATGACTAAAGTGACGGGTGTTGCTACCAATGAGTTAAAGAAGATCCTGACGATAATCTCAACATCACTCACAATAGAGTACAGAATTAAGCATCGACGGACCCCTAGCAAGCTAGAGGTGGGACCAGGTGCCCGGGAGGAGTAAGCATCCCCTGTTGGCTAGCCGCACCCGCCGTCGATGTTTAAGCACGAAAATGAAAACAATATATAAACTTCATGCACTGTCTGGCGTTATGTCTTTATAGACAGTGCTATGGCGACAATGTCAGGGAAATATATTCAAAACACTTACTGTCAAACCCCTCGCGGGGAACTTTTTTACCAAGCACCTCGGTTGGAAATAAATTTGCTCCTTTGCGGAAATTTTTTGTTGGGTTTGTTTGATTTTCCTGGTTTCGTGTGCCCAATCTGTGCGAGTTTTGAATTCTGCATTTGGTTTTATTTAGGTTTCACTCACACATAGACAGCTTAGTTAAAAAAAATATGGCATGGAAATCCCTTGACTGTTGACAATTGAGCCATGACATGTTTAATTTCGCTTTCTGAATTCAATCAATCATACCTGATAAAATGCAATTTTCTAACAAAATTTAAACCAGCCATGCTCATAGAAAATTTAGTTGAAAATGAATACATTGTTATGTCATTTGTCATCGTGTCACAATATGCTGATATTAAATCAATTAAATGTTAACGCTGTCAGTGTCATCAAAGAAGATTCAAGTCGATGTTTTCCATTGCCAATGGTTACCGGTAAAAACAACATTACATGAAAGCATTTTATTTCTTTCATATTCAAGTTCTTATTGCCATCAATTTCTATCGACCCTACATCTTGCATTTCTCGACTATATGTCACTTTATATGTCATAAGATGTAGATGAAGAACAGAGAGATCTCTCTTTTATATAACATGTAACATTTCTTAGTCTACGTGTCTTAAATGTGATATTTTCTAGCATCCGTTTTAATAGATTTCATAAAGACATTATGCCAACATTGACCTATTTCTATTTCTCTAGGAATTTTGTTTCATATTTGTATACCTCCGCCATGATTTTATATAATTTCAAAATAATGTTGAATATGTAATATCATTAGATTACGCGAAATGTCACCTTAGACATTTCAAGCAAAATAATTGGATTTTCAGGAAATCTCTCTGATTTCAGTTCTAGAAATGTCATCCCTGTAAATTTTATTTAAAACCTTGTCTTCTTTCTACAAGCATTCAAAATGAAACTATTGATGCCATTATAATAATGTTTCACCTGAAATACCCGTGCCGATTTCAGCATTATATTAATGCAGCCTTTGGTAAAATAACTGCATGGTAATTTCAGATTCTATTCATGTAACCGAATGTAGGAAATCTCCCTTAACAGAAATAAAGGGAATCAAATTTCTGGAATTCTATGACTTTAGTGTTCATGTTCTCTGTGACATTTCTCTTCATTCTCAATAGAAATGAAATCACGATAGAAATCTATATTAAAGCTCATTTATTCTATTCTAGACCAATTTAACAGGCTTCAGGATGTTTGCCTTTGATGCTACAAGAATCTCCAGGCACGCAACGATTCAATCAACGATCGATCTTTTACGATTTCGGGTTCAGTATTGATATCAAACCGAAAATAGATAAATCTCTATGGTCTTTTTGCTGTCCCGAACAGAGACGTGGAAAGTGATAAATCCTATTGATGAAAGGGTAAGCTTAATCAGAAATTAATTTGCTGCTTTCTCTAGAATCCATCAGAGATCAGACGTTAGCTAGCAGACAAAACATCATCAACAACAAGTGGAAGTCGGCAAAAACCAATATATACGACCCCAAGTATAATGGATAGGATGCATAAAATGTCCATTAGAATATGATGAAGTATTGAATCATGATGTTTTATGAGAAGCATAAGATTCATGGCTACAAGCATATAAGATGTATGTCTGTAATTGCTTCGTCAAGTTCATATCTTCTTAAAGACTCGCTCAACAATTGCAAAAAATAAGCCCCGAAATGTTATTCCACTTTAAATACTGACATCAATATAAACACACTTTGTAAATACCAACAGGGTAGTAATTTGTGTTGCGAAGTATGAAGTCCATTTTCGATATGAGATTTAGTGTTTCACGGCGAGACCATCCCTTATGACTGACAGGATATTTCCATCTATTGCATTATGAACAGAACTAACGGCATGTATGTGAATGCATCAGACCAATAGCATTAGCAAGCTCCCTTTTGTTGTTTTTTAAAGACCTAGTGAGGTTCGAACCTGCAATCCTTCAGTTACTGTGACCTAACCACTAAACCACGATGCCGCCAACAAACCCACCTTTGTTCTTTGACTGTTCTTATATAAAATGACATAAGAAATTGTAATATTTACAAAAATCTCTTTTAGCATCCCTCATAGAAAAAAGTTCATATCGCACCACGTACACATGTATCGGACTCCCGATACCTTCCAATAACAAATAGTTAAAATTGCTGGTAGCTATTATACACAGAACTAGTCCTTAAAGAGGCGATGAATATCAAATTGATCAAAGGAAAACCCCCATAATGGATGTTTCAGCAAACAGGAAAACTACCAAGAATATGATAAAGGTGATGAAACATTTAGATTACCAACGTAAATGAGGAAATTATTGATTATCCGATATTAAGTGGTACTCTATCATACAAACGTTTTCCAAATAAGAGAAGAGATATAGAAGTGCTTGCATTTGTTACTGCAACAATAGAAAATACATTTAATGCAGTTTCTTATACGACGTGATAACAAATGAGTCAAAGAAGATCCTGACGATAATCTCAACAGCACTCACAATAGAGCAAAAATTAAACATCGACGGACCCCTGGCAAGCCAGAGGTGGGACCAGGTGCCCGGGAGGAGTAAGCATCCCCTGTTGGCTAGCCGCACCCGCCGTCGATGTTTAAGCACGAAATTGAAAACAATATATAAAATCCATGCACTGTCTGACGTTATGTCTATAAAGAAAGTGCTATGGCGACAATGCCAGGGAAATATATTCAAAACATAATATTTAATTTTGCGTTTGAGGGCTCTTATTTCGTTCAAATACGATTTCTTTTTCATAGAGAATTACAATATCAACAAATAATATCTCCTAGATAGCAGTCTTCTGGACGAAAAATGACTAAATATAGTGCTCCAAAAATGGAAAACGTCACTTCCATATAATAGTGACGTATGTTTTCCCATTCAACAAAGCAATACTTTTATTCAACGGAGGTTCTAGCTTCCGAATTTTCTACAAAAGTTATTCTCACAAGATTACATAAAATACATTTTGATATATTTCGGTAAATTCTAAGTACTCGCTGATAATTCTCTTTCTTCTGTGGTCTAAGAAAAGTCTAGGAAAAATCGTTCCCTTTGAGACATTTAAGTATATTTCTTTAATGTGCGGACTTGTTGCTAACATATATAACCTACATTGAGATTAGTACAACCAATTGAATTAAACATCAAAAAAGTACCTATCAGGTATTCAGTCTCAAAGTCGAGAAGATAAGGCAAAATCATTAGATTTTCCATTGGAACAATAGCGAACCTTGGAATGAACAACATTCCTAAGTGAGACCAGGGAAAAGAAGAAAGATCTCGTCTACTTGTCCCTATGGAGTCTTGTTGTCGTTGTCTACTCTAGTGCTCTCGCATTTTGGATGTTTCTGAATTTTTATGTAAGTACTGCAATCGAGTCCTGTGGAGATTCACCCTTTTCTTAAACGTTCATAATTTTGGTAACATGGAAATAAACACAGTAATATCTTTAGATGTTAAAGAAAATGAAGCCGAAAAATGTTGATGTTACAACAGATTTCAACATTCCGTAACACATTGATAATCAAGCAATATCACTCTTTTGATTTCAAGAATAAAGAAAAGTCCTCTGGGTAATCGAAAAAAGGGAGGGTTATGCGAATGTTATCCGGATAACCATATTGTCTGCTACTGGCGTTGCAGATGACCGTCCAAAGTCGGCACCGATTGCCCATTGGTCTCGTTTGTTTATGTGTGATCTTTTGCGTTTCATGTTCCTATGGTGTCAGTTGGTGTTCCTTAATTGTCCCTTTCTGTCTCTTTCTGTGGGCGTCTGGTCTGTTTTTGCATTGGGTGTTTTGGAAATTTGCTCTTGGTGCTGCAACCGAGTGTTGCTGGATATCTCTTCCTTTCTTTCATCAATACCAATTATGTTCACAGCGGTTCACACATGCACACGACTACATAGTGTTCCCAAAGGGGGAACTTTAAGGAACAAAATAAAGTGCAAACACCGTTGAATCCTTCAATTAATATAAAGAAAACTTATAAATGGTTAAAATACTTGTTAGGATATTTGCACCATCTAATTGCTAAGAAGGTCCAACGGTCTCAGTTGACGATCCCAGACAGTTTTCTACTTAGCTTGTCTCGATTTAATGCAAATTGATGAATATAAAAAGACAGAAAAATCAACAAATGCTAGTGATGACATTAATTTTGTAATATCAATAACAGAACAGGACCCGGTCCACATAATAGTTTGACCGTTATCTTCGGCTCCCTCGTATTCGACTAAGAGATCCCACGGGATCAATATGTGATAACAGACCATAAATCTACTGCCTGATCAAACTTTCATTAAATTTGGATTTCTGCTGTCTGGTAATTTCTGAAACTGGCATTTGGAATGGAAGAAGCGTCAGATATAATTAATTCACGCCATATGATTCCCTCATGATTTCCTCATTTCTACTCAAAATGTCATTATGACATAAAAAGTTTATAAAGCTGAAAAGATTTGTTCATATATGGAAATGGAACATGTTCCCGTCGGCAACTTTCTTTTGCACGTAGACGCCACGAACTTAAATGCAAAGATTAGGGTCTTAAAATAAAGAAAGGTCTTGTCATAGGGAATCTTCGGTAACAGTCTCGATGTACACATTAAGTAAGATATAAGGATGTCTTGTTTGGTTATGATGACAGCCATTCAATCGCAATCCAGAATGTCACTAGTTTGTCAATAGAAAAGTTTTGCACAAAGATGCATCTTAGATATGGAAATTTAATTTTCGTCGCTTTTCAAAAACGCAATATACGAGGCACATGTTAATGACAGACGAAAAACAAAACAAAAGCAACAAAAGTTGCGAGAACCTTGGAGGTCAATGGTCAAGGTCAAAGATGGGACGTAGCTAAAATACTTATATTCTCTCTTCAGAACACATGATTAGAAATTCATCAAAAGCAGTAGCGTGATGCTAATGATATAAGGAGGAGTATCAGATTTAAAACAAAACCCCAAATTTTGACCCTGTCAGAGAAACTTACATAAGAATAGTTCAATGCATGTATTTTGTATGTTGTTTTTATTTTCGTGCATGAACATCGACGGCGGGTGTGGCTAGCCAACAGAGGATGCTTACTCCTCCCGGGCACCTGGCCCCACCTCTAGCTCGCTAGGGGTCCGTTGATGCTCAATATGGTGCTCTATTGTGAGTGCTGTTGAGATTATCGTCAGGATCTTCTTTAACTCGTTTATCATCCAACATGGTACAGTATTTTTGATGTTCAGGGTGTAAAAAGAAGCCTTTTCAATTTTTAAGTTCATAAAAAAATGTATGGAACATTGATTACAAACTACGAAAACACTACAAAACGCTTTAGGACATAAATTTCCCACATGAACATCAAACATGTACGACCTGATTTGATGAACAAATTTTGAAGAAAATATTTTTTTAAGTTCATCAGTATTCGTGGAAATTGTAATTGTAGTTGAAGACAACTAATTAAATTGTTGTATTTGCCTTGCGAGGGTATGCTACGCTTTGTGTGTTTCTTGTTACTCTTTTAACATAAAAATTATTTCAAAGTACGGATGGTACTGTGTAAAATTACCTGTATGTCTATTCAGCTTCTGCTCCAAATCAATACGTAGTAAATTAGCCGTCGATGCGTCAGGCTCTATACTTAGGGTACTCCCATAGGACTGTCCCGGACTGGGTACCTGTAGTGAGCGTCTTTCCTCCTCCCCATTCCCACGTGACCGTTCCCCGGGGGTAGGAGCAGTCGGTTCGTCTTCCGGAATACTATTCAATTCAATTCGTTCTTATCAATTCGTTCCATATCAACTAATTATATCCTCGTCTACTACAAATTAGCGATCTATCTGAAACAACATTTATCGTGAAGCATCATTTAGCTTTTAACAGATCGATGTGCTGCCAACGAATCGGCCACTCTATACTCCCGCTAGAGGGCGCTGAAGGATCAATAAGGTACCAGAACTCATTTGGAATTTCTTTAGTGCCACAAGAGGAATATAATACTAAGTGCTCTTGGCGATAGATGTGGTCTGGGAAAGGAAGCGGCGTTAAGACAATTGTGAATTTAGTTATAATAAGAATCAATTCTTGTCATTGATTGAATGAGAAAAGCAAAGAAAAGAACGGACAATTATTGACTCGTCATCAAATATAAGTTCCATTATCTAGATATACAAGCTATATTGCCTCAAGGAATGAATGATATTTCCGTTGGATGTAGATACACCACAAAACCGCATGTAACAAAAACAAAATTGTTCGGCATTTGTTCCATTACAGATAATGAAATTTAAAATACAACAAAGAACAATTAAGAAAAAAAATTGTTTATCGTAAAATTGTACTTGAAACAGAGCGCCATATTATTATTTCAATTAGCACATATAATTTTGGGAGCAACTGTATGAAGTATAAAGGGCGCCGTCGGTTTTGTCTATAGCTCTTTTAGTTATCAGAACGACAACGTGCAATGTTACGCCTCTGTAAATTAGAATATCGATATATTTCTAGAATTGTGAATACTCAAGTAGTGTAAAGATAACTCAGTTTTGCTTAATCATAAAGATTTGTTGGGCGGAGAGGGAGGGGAGGGAAGGGGTAATACCTTGGTTATTTAGTTTTTTGTTTTGCTTTCGATACGTCAATCATTTGAAAGGTCATTTTTTGGATAAGTTAGTAACTGATACGTTGATATCTATCTCTGATACCTTATATCAACAAATAATGTTATTGAAATTGAAGACGTTTAACGTTTGTACCACTTTAGTGAGTGTCACTTCTTGTGGACCAGGAGTCCCCGAGGGCACATGTAGCCAAGTTCTATCAACTTCGATGGATCGGTTCTTCAACGCATTCGAAAATTTCTGTTATAAACATTTCTTTGAAATTTCTAAAATATGGGCCCTGTAGGCATTTTTCATGCTCGCGGACTTCGGTCTTCGGACATCGCATTTCGAAGGGACTTTGTCACAAACACAAAATATAAATTCTATTCCAATAAACTTGGGGTACTCTGTGTGAAGAATTTATTCGTTTTCATTTGACGTATAAATGCATAATTAAAATTGTCCATTGTCATTTCGTCCACGTGTGTTCTGATTTAACATTTCTAATAGCGCCTGATTTCTTTTATATGACCCCTTTAGTGCGAAGTCCGGAGTGCGAAGTCTGTAGTACGTTAACTTGAAAAATGTCCTGTGGCATCCATTCCACCCATCCTGTTACGTCTGTCGGTATTAAATGGATATAAAAAGAACATAATACAATCCGTGCTCTGCCGCCGCGAGCTTATGTATGTTATCACCCGAGGGGTCCGACTGACATTCAGAGAGTACAGGTGGTCGGGGCCCTGTCTTAAATACTTTCACAATCTTAATTACATTGTTTAGATTAAGGATCACTGATGAGGGTTGGGTACCCGAAACGTGCATGTCTGATCCATGCTGCAAATTTATCTGTTCTTAAATGATGCTAATGAATTTGAAGACGTTAAACATTTGTGGAGTCAGTTGAATTAAGTTTCTATGATATTTCTAATGTGTAATATTTCTTTATACAGCAACTATGCGCCGTGATAGAGTTGTTGCCATGAACTTGTGATAAAAAAAAAACCGTCAAAAAGCCGAGTTTGTTGTAAAATGGGTGTTTAATCAGTGTGGATGCTTCAATCGAGTCTTGCTGGAAATCCCTTCTTTTCTCACATCTGTCTTTGCTTTGTTTGTTTGTTTGTTTGTTTGTGTGTGTCCTCTTGATGTAAGTGAATCATTGTGTTCACCAATATATTTGTGGTTTTTTTCATATTGCCTGTTTTTCTTGTTATCTTACGTCAACGTAATCTTGCTTGATATCTAATTTTTCTTCTGTTCACCAACTCTTCTCTTATCTCCTTATCACTAGATATCACTATGTATTTTATTCGTCCCTGTCGATCACAAAGGAAACATTTGCGTCGATCTCAAAGAAGCTGATATTGGTTTCTGATTAAGATGATGACGTTTACATCAAAGCAAGGAGTAAATCATGATCAATGCGTAAACCGGGTTTTAATGATTAAGAAGTATCATTCTTTTGTAAACATGCTCTCTATGACAGACTATAACGATGAAGTATCAATAAATGATAAATGTCATGATAAGGATGAGGATAGTCATGCATACTACTAGTACATCCTCCCTGTGTGTTTAAAAGATATAATGCTAAAACACCATAAATCACTATGTTGAAGTGTTGTTTTTGCAACGGGATGATAAACTATTTAGCCCAGAAAGAAATCCGATTGTTTGCATCTAATACAAGGCATGGAGATGTCGATTGAATCTACAAAAAAAAATATTCGTCGTGAACTTTTATATTCTGATTTGGGTTTCGTTTGACTTTCATTCACTTATTATGGATCATTTCACACTAATGTCCGTTCGGTTCACTTTTGTCTCTTCATATGACACTTTTGTCCAGCAGAACAATCCAATTACGTCATTCCGCTCCAAAAAGTGGCGTATATCCCCAGGGATGACGTCATTTAATTGTTCTGGATCGCAAAATTGTCCTACAATACTATATGAAAGGGTCTTTTTGTCTTATCTGAAATTTACTCGGACTTCTCCCGTGTTGATCATGAACTCACTTAAGCTAGCGGAGCATTTATTAATTGCTTTTTTTTTCATTTATCCGTTAAATTTATTTTTAGTTTTTTTTTTTTTGGTTGTTCTTTTTGTATGCCTTATGCATTTGGTATTCACCAACAGACTATGTTAACTAGGGCTCCTACGGCTTATCGTCTTATTTGTGATGTCACCTTAAATTGAAAGATCTAGAAAAAAGCTGTGTTTCTTGAGATACCTTTGCATGTCCAGTGAGTGGGAGAGTTGTGTGCACGTATTCCATTTAACAATACGTACCAATTTAATGTACATAGTAGATACATCGGATACACATTGGTCTCCTTTCACTTCTGTTTAAATGTATCTACTTTCTTCGTAAAAATTCGAATTTTTACAATACTAGCTAGTACTGGGATACGTAAAACAACAACAGTATAGTGTTGTCTTATGGCTGATTTTCCAGTAGATTCAATAGGCGTACAGATACCAGACATAACAAAATTTGGTATTATTTTTATTGTGACGCCATAATAGAAAACATGACGACGGATAAAGTCAGTGCGATCAAAAATGACGTCACAATTAGAAATGTTGCCATATGATGTGATGGCTGGTGTCTGTGCATATAAAATCAAGGTTTAAAGCGGTCATAAATATTTTCTGGGAAATGGACTATTATAATCAATTACACATTTACTCATTTCATAAATGATATTAAACTAAATTCTGACAAGAAAAAAAAAAACAAGAAAAGCCTTGAAATAATTCAATACGCCTTGCTTTATACATGTTTTCTTCTCTTTACACTGCACATTTTTGCAAAGTATGTAGAGGGATTTATCAAAAATTAAAGTCGACGAGCAACCGTTCAACAACAGTTTAAGCTAATTCGACTTAATTTGACGATTAATTATCAAATTCCAATCAACTAAGGATACAAATTCAAGTCAAAATCAATGCTTTCTCTGCATGAGTATCCAAATACATGTATGAAGTTCGCGAATCATTGGAATAAAAATGATAATGATTATGATTATGAATAAAAATGATAATGATTATGATTATGAATAAAAATGATTATGATTATGATTATGAATAAAAATGATTATGATTATGATTATGAATAAAAATGATTAATGATTATGATTATGAATAAAAATGATTATGATTATGAATAAAAATGATAATGATTATGATTATGAATAAAAATGATTACGATTATGATTATGAATAAAAGGATTAATGATATGATTATGAATAAAAATGATTAGGATATGATATGAATAAAAATGATTAATGATTATGATTATGAATAAAAATGATAATGATTATGATTATGAATAAAAATGATAATGATTATGATTATGAATAAAAATGATTATGATTATGATTATGAATAAAAATGATTATGATTATGATATGAATAAAAATGATTATGATTATGATATGAATAAAAATGATTATGATTATGAATAAAAATGATAATGATTATGATTATGAATAAAATGATAATGATTATGATTATGAATAAAAATGATAAGGATTATGATTATGAATAAAAAGGAATTATGATTATGATTATGAATAAAAATGATTATGATTATGATTATGAATAAAAATGATATGATTATGATTATGAATAAAAATGATTACTGATTATGATATGAAAAAATGATAATGATTATGATTATGAATAAAATGATTACGATTATGATTATGAATAAAAATGATAATGATTATGATTATGAATAAAAATGATTACGATTATGATTATGAATAAAAATGATAATGATTATGATTATGAATAAAATGATTATGATTTGATTATGAATAAAAATGATTATGATTATGTTATGAATAAAAGATATGATTATGATTAGGAATAAAATGATAATGATTATGATATGAATAAAAATGACTTACTGATTATGATTATGAATAAAAATGATTATGATTATGATTATGAATAAAAATGCATTATGATTATGATTATGAATAAAACTGGCTTACTGATTTGATTATGAATAAAAATGATTACTGATTATGAATTATGAATAAAATGATTACGATTATGTTTATGCTAAAAAGTATGATTATGATTATGAATAAAAATGATAATGATTCTGATTATGAATAAAAATATATGATATGATTATGAATAAAATGATCATGATTCTGATTATGAATAAAATGATACGATTATGATTATGAATAAAAATGATTATGATTATTATGATTATGACTTAAAAATGATTACGATTATGATTATGAATAAAAACGATTATGATTATGAATAAAAATGATAATGATTATGATTATGAATAAAAATGATAATGATTATGATTATGAATAAAAATGATAATGATTATGATTATGAATAAAATGATTATGAATAAAAATGATAATGATTATGATTATAAATAAAAATGATTACGATTATGATTATAAATAAAAATGATTATGATTATGATTATGAATAAAAATGATAATGATTATGATTATGAATAAAAATGATAATGATTATGATTATGAATAAAAATGATTACGATTATGATTATGAATAAAAATGATTATGATTATGATTATGAATAAAAATGATTACGATTATGATTATGAATAAAAATGATTACGATTATGATTATGAATAAAAATGATAATGATTATGATTATGAATAAAAATGATTACGATTATGATTATGAATAAAAATGATAATGATTATGATTATGAATAAAAATGATTATGATTATGATTATGAATAAAAATGATTATGATTATGATTATGAATAAAAATGATTATGATTATGATAATGAATAAAAATGATAATGTTAAATTTGAATTCGGTCTTTTCGAAATACAGAGTTACTTCCCATTTGTGCAGGTATCTGACCTCAACGCATTGTGACGTCATCATTTTTTTTTTTGGAAATCAACCTGAAATTCAGGGAAACAGGGTTACATATACGACGTTTTCAATGGAATTTAATGACGTCACAATGCTTTTACGTCATATACCTGCACAAATCGAACGTAGGCATGTCAAATCGAAAAGACGGAATTATTGTTTCATTTGCCAGATACATGTACACTCCTAACGCCAAACCAAAAATAAGAAAAAAGGACTAGTACTTGAGTCAGTTTTCGTCTTTCTTTGATGCAGCGAACATTGCTAAGTCTTAATATGGCTCGTAATGGAGTCCCTCTTTATAATTGGTCAATATAAAGGCCGTGATAACATTTCTATGGTACAAAAGCAATTTCTGGTGTACTTGCCTTTTCTCCAGAAAGGACACACCTGTAGTTATGCGATTATTGGACCGAATTAGACCCACATAGGTGATTTTGTTACATAAAGAAGGAAACTGGTAGATACGTCATTTATTCGATCATTGTGTTGCTATTTCTTGACGAAAGCGTAAATCTGCAAGATGTTTGGGTCATGAAAAATGTGTCAATAGCATATAGATCGGAGCAACCTACATCGCGCATGAAAAGGCGGTATTATAGATGTTATCCCATTCTATATAAGCATAAGTCACATTATAAAAGAAAATGAGAGTCTGAATATTTCCCCTGGTAGTAATAAATGTCCATCATCTGAAATGTTCTCCATTGTTTCATAAGCCAGACTCTTGTATGCTAAGAAGCAACTACTCTATTACTAATTTTTTCGTATAAAAGAAAGATATTGGCCTCATACTTCTACTTGATGGGTTTTTTTCTGAAAACAAACCATGACCTAGAAAGCAGGCCTAAAGAAAAATACTGGCTTGGTGCTACTGTTGGTAACTATTAAAGTCCAAAGAAGTCATACTTGGACCCCTATCCTTGGCTGGCATATTGACATGTAAAAGAAAAAGAATTCCCATGGCTTAAATTGGAAAAAAATATCGAGCATTGAGGTTGTGGTTTCTTATGCAAAATTACAAAAAGAAACATAGAAACATAGATCCAAAGATATGTCCCTCTATATCTTTCCAACTAATGGGTTAAAGAAGATCCTGACGACAATCTCAACAGAACTCACAATAGAGCACCAACTTGAGCATCGACGGACCCCTAGCAAGCTAGAGGTGGGACCAGGTGTCCGGGAGGAGTAAGCATCCCCTGTTTGGCTAGCCGCACCAAGTCACTAAGTTACATTAATATTGCTGCTAAGGCATAGGTTCAGAGGATATTGCTCACCGATCTTTGTTCATAATGTTTGGGGCATCTGCCTCACGTATACTTGTACCTTTATCCTTTGCCATCCATTTGACATGCAATTTAATAACTTTTCAAATACATGTACATGCCTCTCTTGAAAATTTCTTCGGAGTTCCGCTATACATATGTGAACCTCAACTGTTACAAATAAAACATTTATTCCGTTGAAATTTTGTGTGTTTTGGTTTTTCATAACTCTGTCTTATTCACTATAAAATAAACAACAATTGATACGCTACAAAAAAATCCTCCTATCGACGACAATCAAGTTTATTTTCGATACAACAGCCCAGTCCGTAGCTGGCTGTTTAGGTCATGTTAAGCTTTTCTCTCTTTATTTTTTCTCTTTATAAGTAGTGGGATTATCTCTCTTTATTACTATTGGGATTTCCTTTCTTTATTATTATTGGGATTTTCTCTCTTTTTTACTATTGGGATTTCCTCTCTTTATTACTATTGGGATTTCCTTTCTTTATTATTATTGGGATTTTCTCTCTTTATTACTATTGGGATTTCCTCTCTTTATTACTATTGGGATTTCCTTTCTTTATTATTATTGGGATTTTCTCTATTCTAACTATTGGGATTTTCCTGTTTTGGCCTAAAAAATCACAGACGAGATACTTTGGTCATTGAAATGTGCGTATGGTGTATGTAGAAACTAAAGATACCGAGAGTATAAAAATCAAGAACAAAAGTATGCTAAAGGTTTATAATTTTGTGCATTGTTTTATTTATTGAACGTTTTGCAAATACTTTGAACCCTGAAAGGGCATGAAGTTATGTCATTTCGAAGTCTGATCGTCACAAGTAATGAAGTTCCTTTCATGTAATAGGCAACGCTCATATTTTCTGTGCGAGTCCCCCAGGATACATCTTAAGTCATGACAAATCAATGTTGATAATTACTGATCAGAGCCTATAATATATTTAATTTTACCTATTTTAAAACTTAAGCGTTTGTGTGAAATATAATAAGTCGCAAATCTATCATTTTGTTGCTTATTCGTGAGGTAGATGTGATGGGCGTTGGGTCTATAATCCCATCATACATGAAATTATGGTCCAATCAAAACACCAATACAATTAAAATTTAAGATGAGCAAATGTACTCCAAGGACGTTCACTTGACTGTTGTTGCTCTTGTTTTTGTTGGTATTAATTCATAAAGGAATAATAAACCTTTCCTTCACAATGTGTATTTCAACTAGTTACAACGGTGATGTTTGAGGTCGATACAGCACTAAGAAAGAATTTGTCAAAAGCATACACAAGCATCCAAAAAATGGACTTAACAGATCTTTTAGAAATATTTATTAGTATATCATAAGGGACGAACGATATTCTCTAGACCTTACAGTCAACAAGCAGCAGTACAAACCTAGTGGTTGCAACTGTATAAACAAATGCATGTTAAACGTTTTCAAATTGAATAGCATCATTTAAGAACAGATAAATTGGCAGCATGGACCAGACATGCACGTTTCGGGTATTTAACCCTCGTCAGTGATCCTCAAATCTAAAAAATGTAATATGCCAAAAAAGTGTGAAAGTTACTATGTCGAAAAAGCGTACCGAAAGACGTAGCAGGATGGGCACGTTGACGTTTGGTAATTTCAGGACATGAGAAATATATAGAAAAATCATCATAAAGTCAATACCAATATTTCAAAATCAATATTTTTCTTTTACGCGGTATCAGAAAACGAGGAGGATTTTAACATGTAGAAGTCTGGTTTATACAGATTGCTATTAAAATCTCAGATAATGGGTTTTTATTACTACCATGGGAAACATCCAGTTTCTGATTTTCTTTCTTTTGTAACGAGCCCTATGCTTATATAGAATGTAATTACATCGATATTCAACCTGCATGCGCGGATCCAAAAAAAAATAAATAAATAAAATACCAAGTGAGGGTATGGATGGATACATCCCCCTTCCCTCCCTCCTCCCGAACTTAATTCATATTTTCTACATGTCGAACCATTCGTTTCTGATAGTAGGCAAACATTAAAAAGGCATTGGCGTAGGTATGACACGTACTTTTCATTGTAATCGGAGCCTAAGACCTGCAGGTACCGTGTATTACCCTAATGGGGAACGGAGGGCGATGCCCTCAGAATCTCTGCAAAATACAGCCAATAGTAATAGCCGTTAGAGAAAAAATACATGTAGTGCTCACTTAGTTTTTTTGCGGGGGGGGGGATACAAGCTACTTGATAGCTACGCCTAGGTGACATTTTGCACATTTTCAAAGGTCCCTAATTTAGTGTTCACTAAGAGTTTTGGGGGAAAGATGGATGATTTAGCACACTTGTAAGCATACATAGAAGCTACGCCAAAATAACATTTTGCCAATTGCAAAAGTTTCCCTTATTTAGTGTTTATTCATATTTTGGGGAACGGAAACATTGTCACTTCGCAAAATCAACATTTTGCCAATGCAGAAGGTCCCTAATTTAGTACATGATTCACCAAGGTTCTAAAGGAGAAAAATGGATGATTTTTGGGAGTTCGCTTCTTTTCATACGGAGGAGGTTTTTCTTTGTTTATTTTGGTTCTTGTTTTATCCTGGTTTTGTATGCCTTCGGTTTATGATTTTCTGAATTATCGATTTTGTACTGTGTATTGGGAAATGGTCATTATCCATATTTGTCATCATTACAAACAAGCATACTGGTACAAGGTAGAGCTACGCCAAAGCAACATTTTGCCAATTACAGAAGGTCCCTAATGCAGTATTCACTTACATTCTAAAGGGAAAAGTTGATTATTTATACAAACAAGCATACTTTAAACGTCTTCAAATTCAATAGCATCATTTAAGAACAGATGAATTTGCAGCATGGACCAGACATGCATTCGGGTACTAAAGCAACATTTTGCCAATTACAGAAGGTCCCTATCTTACATACTCATCAGCATTCCTTGTTCCGCGCATGACTATCTGAGAATAGAAAGTCCATATATTGACTGCCATCACCGAATTCCCGCCCTGACAAGGCGGAATGTAGTTAGCGATATTTATAGAAAGTAGTGGGATGATTGGACCATTATTTAGTTTTGTCAGGCTGGAGGACGTCAAATTAATTTGCAGAGGAAAATGTATATTTCCGTCAGCGTCCAATGTATTGAAAAGATTTAATTTGTGTTGTTATAACTACACCCTATTACTTTATTGGTCCTTATTTATGCAGACAGCATAGACATGATGAGTTCATAGAGTCTAGTTAAATCATTGACAACAGAGATACAAATGGACAAGAGGTTGTGGAATTTCGCTTTTTCTAGAGCCATCGCAATTATCGATGGTATTATATATTAAGGTTGAAGTAATATGTCAGATAAGAATTCTAACAAGAAAACGTTGAAAAGATAATAATTGTTAAAATATTGCCTCATTGTCTCCAACATGTACATGTATAAACAATTGTAAACAACAACGAACTCGTTCCATTGTTGAATGTTTTACGTTTTATTAAGGTAAAGAAGATGTTAATCTGTTGATATCGAGATCTCTTGCAGCAATGTACTTATAAGGAAAAAAACTCGATAACTGAGTAAATAAGTTTCGTCAATAGGTACTTGATTATTCTACATTTCACAGCTCATCCGGTATGCTAGTGCATGTACTGATGTTTCGGATTTTCATAGTAGAATTTTACAAATTACCAACTGAAGAAACTTTTAGGACAAGGTTTTCGCTTTCAAAAAATAGTTTCTTGAAGGACAAAAAAAAAAGACTTTCTGGAAAATTTTCAAAAATTATTGTCAGCTTCTTTTGAAATTCGGACCAATACAGGCAACAGAGTATATTACTTTGGGTATTTCACAACCTGCATTTTATGGTGACATAATTAACAAGATAAGAAGGATCAAAGATAGACATCATAACTATCGAAAATGCGTCAGAATCATCAAACGCCTTTTATACCATGGATATGATCCTAATGTCACCAGACGGACACTAGGCTTGGTACTTGACCAATCTACAGTCTTGTGCCAGCGCATTCTTAAAACTTGCACTCTGACTGACTGTGACGACGGGACTCCATGACGGGCCCTTCCAAACCTCTTCAGAGAGGAAAGGGCCCTGACCACCTGTCCTCTCTGAATGTCAGTCGGACTTCTCGGGTGATAACATACATGAGCTCGCGGCGGCAGAGCACCGATTGTATTACGTATGCCCTCTTTTTATATCCATTTACATATTCTGATCTGTGTTGCTTGGGCCCCTGTGTTTTGCGGTCTTGTTTGTGTGTGGTCAATTGACAGTGAGGAGGTTGTTTTACGCCACAACTGTACGTTCTTCAAGACCTCTGGGTAATCGGAAAAGTGGGAGGGTTGTGCGCACGTAATGCAGGATAACCACACCTTCTGCTATTTCCGTGGCAGATGGCCGTCCTAAGTCGGCACCGGTTGCCCATTGGTCTTGTTGGTTTATGTGTAGTCCTTTGTGTTTGATGTTTCTGTGTTGTGCGTTGATGTTCCTTGTCCATTTTGCGCCTCTTTCTGTGCTTGTCTGCTCTGTGTTTTTGCATTGGGTATTTTGGGGTTTTGCTATGGATGCTGCAACCTGGTGTTGTTGGAAATCCGCTCCTTTATCTAAGTGTAGCAAGAAGTCGGCGTTCAAATCTATTCCTCCTAGTGTACACAAACACGTTTGAACGTTAATGGGAATAGATTTCAATTGTCGATATCATTGTAAAATTTGAGACAAGTTATGTCTCATCTGTGATGATCGAGGCCGAAAAAGAGGACATACAAATGATATGAAATTATAAGGAGCACAAGTCTAAACCTGACCAAAAATATCTGCCAAAGAACATGCTAAGAACAGAGATATGCAATCAGGGAGATAGCCCTTAGTTTTAGGAGATTTTCATAAAAAAATTGTGGTAGAGAATTTGCAAATTTATTTCAAGTCAAGTGCCGAAACACTTTGATATCCCTGCGGACTAAACGATCCACCAGCAGGAATGTCAACCTAGTGGTTGAAATGGTCAATATTGAACTATATGTTCTATTGTAAAATTTCAGTGCACCATATGCGTATTTCAACAAATACGTATCATCAATAGAGGCCGAAAACAATATGAAATTATGAAGGGCAAATGTCTAAACCTGCAAATGAAGATTTTGTCTAAGGTAAAAGTTAACAAATTTCCATTTTTCAGTCCATACAAATGATTTTATGCGAATTATATCGGTGTTTGAGCGCAATAGATTTTGGTTGCATTCACACGACAAAACTTTGCATTTCTGTAATTCGCATTAGATTAAATGCTAATTAGATTTTGTCGTGTGAATGCAAAGAGAATCTTATATTTGTATCAAATCTGACCCAAGTTTATATGATATTCTTGAAATATACAGTACTATTACATGTGTAAAGAGCACTTTCAGGTTCGCTTGGATCTCAAATCATAGAATATGAGGTCAAAATATCTGCTTTCATTCAATTATAAATGTGCTTCTAAGTGTGTTACAATGACATATAATGACGTCGTTGTTGATTTGCATAAGTTTAAATGTAGGTGTTCAGCATCAGATCGAGGGTAATATAGATAAATATAAATATAAAATATAAATAGAATATTTTTGTTTAAATTCGACGGTATGCCTATACCTTTTAACGACTAGCAGTTGACAAATGTTGAACGTCTTCAAATTCAATAGCATCATTCAAGAACAGATCAATTTGAAGGATGGACCAGACAATTTCACGTTTCAGGTACTTAACCCTAGTCAGTGATTCTCAATCTAAACAATGTAATATGGCTAAAGAGTGTGGAAATTATTATGTCCAAAAATGTACCGAAAAATGTAGCAGTATGGGTGGGATATGATGTTACCCTCGTAAGTGATCCTCAATCCAAACTATGGAATAAGGCCAAAATCTGTGAAAATTTTGTCCGAAATATATCAAAATGGCTGTGATGCTACAGGACCCAGGTTTCAGAAAATTTAGAGAATTTTGTAAACAGAAATTTCCGAATGCGTTTGAAGAAATGACCAACCGAAATTGATCGAACTTGGCTGCATGTGCCTTCGGGGACTCCTGGTCCACCAGCAGTGACACTAAGTGGCACAAATACTCTACTTGAGTAAGTGTTGTTTCTCTTGTAATGGTGACAGAATGGCCTTTCGTCAACTTTCGGTATATTAAACTATTGCCCAGTTGGGAGGGAGACAAAGACATTTGTACAACCCAAAAAAATCACCTCACCCTAGGGCGACATTATCTTTCTTGGTTGAACAAATCTTCAAGTCTCTCTCCCAACTCTGCAATAAATGTTTAAGGTATAACTGTGTTAAATGGACAATATTTCATGTAAAAGATCGTGATCAACAGCCATGCTAGAACCTGTTGTGTAGCTATTCACTCTTAAACATGTTAAAGATCCAAATCTAGTTATATTCAAATATCCGTAAATTTCTTTAAAGAGCAATAACTCCTGTAAAAGTAGGTAATCAGCAGCCATAATCGAACTTTAACTTAACACTTCACTCTGAAGTTCCGCATCAAGTAGTAACAGTTGTAGAACAAAGTCAATATCTTAACTCCTGTAATAGAAGTTGAACAGCAACCTTAGTCACTCGTCCCTCTGAAGCATCACAACAAGTTTCATTGATATATCCAGGAATGTAACAGTGAAATCCAGAAAACCATTCCTGTAACGAAGGGATTTTCATTGAAATATCTATAATTAAGTCTATAAATCTATAAATAAGTATTCAAGCAGACATCTTGATTCTTTGATCTTATGACCACGATTGCTTGAGTATTTCATTTTCATTACAACCGACACATTCCAAAAGCATTATGGACTAGTCAGACCTAAGGAAGTGTCTACGAAACAGACTGACAAATAGATGGACTGATGAAGGCAAACACCTAGAGAAGCCCTACAAACATAAAAGTTTAAGGTATCTTTTGTACAATAGAGTCATTAACATGGCGTTTTAATCACCTCCATTGTAATGTAAGGTTAATTTTATGCCTGGTAAGGTACTATAAACTGTATATTTTCTGAAAGGTAATGATGCCCTGAAAACAGATATAAGACTCCCAGGTCTTAAAACCCGAAGGTGAAAAACTCTTGTACAACTTTGTTATTTTTCATATCATGCATATGTCAATAGAGAAAATATACAATTTTAATGTTTCATCAGTTATTCCACTTCGTTTTTCTGGCCCAAAAATTATTATATCTGAGCAGTTGGCATTACAACCTTTCAGAAAATATACAGTTTATAGTACCTTACCGGGCAAGGAAAAACGCCCTTTTGTACATCGGATACCTTAAATTCTTTCTATGGCAGAGGCATCATCATGGAACTTCTGCATACATCCCTGATGAGAAAGAGCTTTCTTAACTCAATGGAGAGCTGCTGGATATTTTGTACCAATCTTTAACAATCCAAGCTCGACTCGTTTATAATGCAAGCTTGACTAACACACTATGTACCCAATGTAATCCTTTGTGGGAATGGTGAGGGGCAGAGAAAAGAAGTCACCTAAGATAAAGTGCTCTTAGCAAGGGTCTATAATATTGTACAATGTAAAGCAATGGTCAGATTCAGAAATTTTTCAAACACAAAAAGTATCATTTTCTTCGAAATTTGCACAATCTGAGACTTCTAGAAGCTTTAAAATTTGCAGAAATCATATCCGACCCTAAAAATATTCTTGAGCCAGAAATTTATTGGTGCGGGCGAGCAGTTTATTTTTATAATAACATTTTTTGAATTTTGAAAAATATGGTGCGGGAATTCCAAAAAACATTTAATTAATTTGGTATGGCCTAATATACAGAGATACTTCCTATCTGGCACAGCATCTGACATAAACTAGTTTCCATGCCACAAATTCTCTGGAAACCAGCATAAAATTCAGGGGAAACATGGTTTAAATAGAATTTTCTATAGGAATCAATCCACAATAAAATCATACTGTCCATAATGGGAAGTAACAAGGTATTGCAAAAAGATGGAATATTTTACTGTTTGAAATTGCAGAACAGAAAAGCATTGAAAAACCCATGTACAGGGAAATTGTAGCATAAGATTTCAAATATACAAGAATAAGAAGGAAGTATATGTCATTGATTTAATATTATTGAACTTTAACTGAATAACACATGATGATAATGACAAAATATCAGCTAAACCGAAATGAAATGCTTTTGTGTTAAAATTATTATACATTTGTCCAGGGAAATACATGTAATATAATTTCTCACCTAAGAAAAAAAAAATAAACTGAAAAAAAAAACAAAAACAAAAACAACAAAAACTTCAAGGTACATGTATAGGAAAAGAAACATGCATTTTTTGTAATCAAATAAATGTAAATGTATTACATGAATGGATGAACACAAGCATTCTATCTAGGTTACAAAACACTCGATCGTTAAACAGAAATAACGAAGCCTCATTTTCATATTCATATCTTGCTTTTTTTAATGGTTATATGAAAAAAAAAATTATTTTCCATTTCAAAATTTGAAATTTAATATTCAGAATGGGTTATAGAAGAATACGCAAGAGAATAAGCAGAAAACGAAGTAGAATCTATAAACTTCATACTAGTTGATAATAATATATAAATCATCATAATATTGCAGTGTGTGCCTTATTATCATCGGCAAACAAGTATCACCATAAAGTCATAAATACAGCAAAGTCACTAATCAGTAAGCAGCCTATTTCTACTTCAATTTCATCAAGTACATGTACGTATTCTTTTACATGTTACCAATAAATAAAGAGTGCACATGTACGATAACTTAAAAATGTCCTTATGCTTTTCATATGCTTTCATGACTATCAAACAGCACAAATCGTAATATACATGTATGTACATTTATATATGTGGCATTTCATCAATAGATCTTTTAATTTGAAGACTACACATCCTATGTATGTTTGTGATTGTACTAAAGATTTTTTCTTCATTATTCATTCAAATGACATCTTAACATCTGTAAATCCGTCCTGCCAAAGTGCATAAAATTCCATTCACAAATAGAATTGCGAAACTGACATTGTTTACAATTTTAATTCTATAAGGAAATTTTTAAAAGTTCCTGTAATACATGTGCTTTAATCAGAAGTAGCCAAGGGCACTTAATACATATTTAAAAGTTGGGTATATATTAAGGAAAAGTTCCTATTAATGAAAAGAAACTAAAATCTGATTGAAAGAAACTTAAATCTGGTTGAATAAATCAAATTCTACAATAATTTTCAAAATAAAGCCAGGATTTCAAGTTAATATTGTTTTCTTCATCAACTTCAATTTTCATCACAAAATATTACAGATTGTTGCTGAATAATCTTTGAATCTTTTTAATAATATGCATGTAGACAAAAGGAGCATCCTCTCTTGCATTCCAGACACAAAAACATATCTCATGTTATAATTAATATAAAAGGTATTAATTTTCCTTCACATTTAACTTGTGCATGGAAAAATTGATTGGAGGATGATAATTTCAAAGCCATATGTGACAGAAATCTTGAAAAATTCTTCTGAAGACTTGCCAACACATTGTATAGGTCAAGTTTGTCATTAAATAAGATATTATCTCAGTATACATGTAGCAACATATTTTTCAGTTATTCTTAGCTTTACTCTACAAATGTGAAGCTGAATTTGATAACAGATGTGCATTGATTTCACATTACCATTGAGACATACTGTACATATTTCTACAGAAATTACAAGATATCTTAATCTAAGAAAAGTACTACATGAAGTATGTAAGAGTTTTAAACATTCATATAGAAAATTCAAAAACTGCAATCAACTATAGCTAATCTAAACTTCAAACCACAGTTCCATAAACTAAGACAGACTTTTATTTATGGTTTCATAGAAAACTTAGTACATATACTTTCCTTCCAGAGGACTGAAAATTAATTTTTGGGTTATACTTCAGACAGAGAAAAATCTAGGAGAGCATAGTATTCTTATAACATGTATAACCTAAGAGGCTCTGGATAACCCAAGGCGGCATGGGTCTACCTTGGAAGGCATTTTGATCACCTCAAAGGGCATAAGGTCATCCTCTGAGGCTTTGGGTAACCTACATATAATAGGGTATAGGTATAGGGTATAGGATTACCTCTGAGGGCATTTGATAAACTAAGAGGACATAGGGTAGCTATTCAGAATTCAGTTTGGCATAGGTCTCCCTTAGAGGGCATAGAATAGCCTTAGAAGACAAAGGCTTTCAACTACAACCACATAGGCCACATTTGTTTGTTTGCTTTCTTTCCTTTAAGAATGGAGATGCCCTAAAAGACAGGGGAGCTAACCAATGAAACACAAGCTTGCATAGTTTGGTATGGCTCTTATTCTGATGGCAGAAATTTGAAATTTCTTAAACAAATTCAAGTAGCATTGAAAAATTCATATACATGTATTATAAGGAAACAGAGAAATTGTGGTGCATATAAAGCTACAGACAGTGATCAGGACACTGATTTATCCATCTATGGTGTTTTATAGTTCATAGTAACATCATAGTCTTCATTTAAAATAGGTGTCCTTTGAAGTACATACATAAAGGCAATTGTTACCCATTCATCATGTTCATTGACAATTTACTTAAATTCATTTTCCAGTATCTGAAATTCTCTCTCAAAATTAACATGTACTGAAACACACTTTCAACCTAGGCACATGCAATCTTAATACATATACTGTGTGTATGATGACTATGAAAAAATTATGAGTCATTTTTTGAAATTTCAAAAAAAATTCTTCTGCAGAAATTTTAATATGATGAACGAAATAGCAAGTGATACTTTAAAGTTACTAAGTTAAATTGTTACCATAGTTTTTCTATTGCACCAAAGAAGCAATAATGATGTTTTAATGGATGTTAAGATCTCTAATAAATAAAATTTCGATGACATTTTCCCAAGTTAGTTTTTGGTACTATGTTTTAGATGTTAGAAACATTTATATCGCTCAATTAAAAACTTTGGTATGATACAATCTAATTATCTATTTACCTCATTTTTCACTTCAGTAATCATGGTAATAGTCAAAATGAAATAAAGCATTACAGGTAAACATATTGGGGTAAATTTTATAATTTTCATTACTGACATCAAAATACCTATTTTTTACCCTTACCTAAACCGATGAAAATTTTTTCAGACAAAAGCTGAGGGATTGAAGTATACTAACTTTGAAACTTGAAGAAGAAAAAATCAAATTTTATGTGAAAATGTTCATTGTGAAATGTTCAAAGGGTAAAAATGTTGGTGTTGTACATGTACTGTACATGTTGGTGAAGTTTATTTGTACATGTACATGACAGCTTACCCTATACTTTTAATGACAACTTTCAAACCACAGACATATCAAATGTTCCAAATTCTTAATTTCAAGAAAACTCTCCCCCCCCCCCCCCCCAAAAAAAAACAATAATAAAGACAAACATATCAATGTTCACACAATATTTCTTTTGCAGAAACTTAGAAAATTAGTGAATGTACTTTTAAAAAGATGTATCCCATGACTTTCTATAGTTAATTGTTATGCACAATTATCAGCACTAGTACTTGTATGTAAGTCTTAGTAAATATTTCTAATATAAGTACATGTTCTTGGATTAAAGAATTGAGAAACAAATAATTTACATGTATAAGTAACAAAGCTTAAACCTGTCTCAATCACATTTCTGATAAATTCACCACTTGACAGGCATATAATTTACCTACATAGTATATATTTTCAAATGACTTGATAAACTCTTTTGTAAAGTAACATTTACACTATCTTGAAGCCTATGACATATGAAAATCAACACAAAGTCATATGATTTTACGATCCCCTTTATAGCTGTTACCTGGTATAATAACTTAGTGAAAAGATTTTTTTTCAAACATACACGTCTACAAGCATTGACAAAGGGAGATAACTTTCACAATACCAGGTGAAAATGCTCGACAATCACTGATGTCATATTGTTCTCTTTCTAATACAAAGTCATACACCTCTGTTTGTCTTATTTGCAATGGTACTCCTTTTTTCAAATTTTCGTCTTCCGTTTCGAGTTATTATTCAATTAAAAATCACTCCATTTATAAAACGTGATTCAGCGTTACAGTACGATTTTTCCTATTAGGAGTCCTATGATGAAAACCACTATTAAATAAACAATAGGCGGCATGTTGCTAACCAGTGATTGTGAAGTTTCCTCGGTACTTTTAGTGGAAGCCGGCGTTGATGAAACAGTGCTATCCATAGCAACCTTGCGTAATCTTACTTCACTTTCCTGAAAAAAAGATCGAAAGTTTAATGTTATGCAGAGTTTCAGTGATTTTGGTGAACAGGCCATTTTCCATGGTTTTCTACAATTTTTCATTTGTCATTTCTATCTTAGAAATTAACAAGATTTTTACCCTTGCCCTCCCAATCAATGTCAGAATATTTTTTTAAATTTTGCAAAATTTGACTACATCACTCTACATGTACATGTGGAAAGGAAAATCCATTGGAAACTAAATAAATATTTCCATTTCTCGCAATGTTCATGTAGTAGAATTCCATAACTGGTCAATGATTTATTTTATTAAATGATCAGGAATTATTGCCGATTTTGCTTATTTCTGATTGGTGGAGACGCTGTTTGATAGAGTGTACCTCAGAGTGAGTTGACCGCTAATGCTCCAAAGCGGTCTATTCGGGATTGGCGCGTGCGTTGATTTTTGTAGTGTTAGATCTTTGACTTCGCGTATCATTACAATGCAAATGTTAATAAAATCCTGATAATTCAAGAAAGCAGTTATTGACTTTTGATTTCGGTCTACTCGTGACTATACAGACCTGGTCAGGCATTGGTTAACCTCGGCCTTCGGCCTCGGTCAACCAATACCTGACCAGGTCTGTATAGTCACGAGTAGACCTCATCAAAAGTCAATAATTGTATAATGTTACAAATAAGGTCGAGGGATATTCCAATACAATCATTGTTATAGCACAATAACACAAATTAAAGTTTTTGTTATTGCT
The DNA here is from genome assembly GCA_033119305.1 of Pinctada imbricata. Lineage (NCBI taxonomy): Eukaryota > Metazoa > Mollusca > Bivalvia > Pterioida > Pteriidae > Pinctada > Pinctada imbricata. The sequence continues at coordinate 33,319,455 of VSWD01000012.1, read as the reverse complement.
TCCAGTGCTTTTCAAAATAATAGAGGATCAAACTCAAAAGTCAAGGTCACAAGGTAAAACATTTGATATCAATACCAAGGTCTAAGGAATATACATCACAAATATGTCAGTCTTATTACATGTACCAAGTCAAAACTGACTATTTACAAGTGTAAGAGGAGAGGAAAAGATGTGGCCGGACCAGGAATCAAACCCGAGACATTCTGCTTTCAGGGCAGACACTCTTACCCAACTGAGCTATACGGGCACAATACCCATTCCTGCCACATTCCTCTCCACCAATTCTTTAGGTTTCCACGCCCCTGGAAACCTCCACATCACCATAAGTCATTTAGTTGGGCACCAATTTTGTAACAGGAGAGAAAAAGATGTGTCCGGACCGGGAATCGGACCCAAGACCTTCTACTATCACAGCAGACGCTCTTACCAACCGAGCTATCCGGGCATGATACCCGTTCCTGCCACATTAGCAATCTCTACATGTCCATGTATTACTAAAGATATTGTGAAACTGACAGAAGGACAGACAGACTTATACGTATGAAAAAGGATTTAGTGTCCCATTGTTTGGGAAAGTGAGGGAGAATTCTGAACAAGAGCAGTTTGTCACTGATTTTAAAATGTTGACATCAATCTCGAAATGCTGAACATTATTTATCACCAAAACAGGAATTTGAAGCAGTGTAAGGATTTCTTAGCTATATAATCACCGTATTCGGAGAACACTTAAACAGAAATTTTTCAATGCTCGCCACATGTTATAATATGGTGCATGGACAGATACAAAATTTTCTGTTAAAGTGTTCTCCAAATATACGTCTATTCTTGACCAGAATAAATGACCATCATATAATTAATAATAATGACCATATGATAGGCTTAAAATAAATTCTTATAGAGTAGATTTAGACAGTATTTACTTGGTTCAATCAAAGAGGATTCCCGTGGAACATATCATTTGTATATCACGTGATACCCCAAGGTGTAATGGAAATAGACACTTTTAATACAGAACAATGCTCAGCCTTCACTTTCACTTTCATCTACACAAAAATGGTGAAAGTTTTTTCTGCTCCATAAAAAAGGTATCATTTCTATTATTTTGGATACAACTCATAGTTAAATCATCCTTACTGCATCACATTCCCCTTTTTGTGACAGATAATCTATATTACAATTACCCGAAGTGATTCAATCAAATAAAGGTAATGGTTTATGGTCTTATACTGCCAAGACCCAATGCAAATTCCACATTTACATGTAAGTTCACTCCAATTGCCATCATAGACATCTTTGATATTTACCTTTAATGAGCGATTTTCATCTCTCAACCTTTCTTGTTCAGCTCTCATTCTTTGAATTTCTTCGTCTTTCTTGCGTAAATCAGATTCTACACTTGAAGACTGCACATAGATAGGGAAAAGCAAAATGAATCATATATTTTCTTACCTTTATAAGATATGTGCCTCTACTTTTGATCAAGTTTTTACATAGAAAAGTAAAAATCTAATTTTTCAGCTAAACCTGCTTCATACATATTGTAAATTAAACTTGGTAGAAATATTGTACTTCAATGGGGAAAGAGTGAAGGTTAGAGTTGGCTTCTTTTTTTTGCATTCACACAAATTAAAACTACACTTCTACTTTTAAAATTTTGGTTGATGGTACCAAAAATGAAAAAATATCTAAGATTTCCATAAAATTAAATTGGAATTTAAACACAGTCAATAATACTGCTCGGTCCCAACGTTTCGGCTGAAGCCTTCTTCAGGGTGGAGTCCAACATGAAGAAGGCTTCGGCCGAAACGTTTGGACTGAGCAATATTATTGACTGTGTTATTAATTGTTTCCCTATTTTGGAATAAAAAGACAGGATGGAATTTAAAGTTTGTTTTGAGACCAATATTTAAATATCTCTGATGTACAAATTGGAAACCAGAAACTTAATCTAAGAGTTGTAATTTAATTCAACCTGTAAATTCTTATAACTCTGTACTTGAAACTCTTACATTTTGTATTCAATATTTACAAACCTTTGTAGGGGGAGTTGCCTCTATCTGCACTTGTTTGGCTGGTTTGGGTTTTTCTTCAGAAACCTGTAAAATTTTCCAACATGTTTATTGCTACCAAAACAAGAGGTCAAATGATTAGCTCACCTGAGTACGAAGAAAATACATGTACAGTACATGTACGATAGTGAATGCCTCTAAGATACACATATATTGGATGTAAACATCATACATACATGTATGTAATTTGACCATGGCATATACATGTATATAAAGAAAGCTTAAAATTCATACTGCATAATTTTCTTTCAGGACCTTTTACCTGTTTACAAAATATGAAATCTATCCTTGAAAAATTCTAGAGTCATTAATAAAGTACCGAAGTATTTTTTATGAAGTATGCCTTTAGTGACTTTGACCTTTGACATTGAAAGACATGTTTTCATGATTTGTTTTCTGTTTATCAGTCAGGAGCATCACTGATTTCAGTACTCTTTCAGAAATTACTACCATCGGTAATTTTGATTTTGACTTCATTTGCTGCTTAACCTCAAAATGACTGAATTCCATACTTTTTGCGCGCATTCTTATTTCTAGAAATTCATTCCTGCGCATTTTCATTTTATGAGTTCATTGGGTGCAGAATAAAAAGTGCTACAAATCCATGGAATTAGATTTCCCTAAATAGTGTAGTAAAAGCAATCAAATGGACAAACTTTAGAATATGACGGGATTCAATCATTTTTATGTGACTGATTTCTATCATTTTGCAAAATGAATATCTTTGATCGTGATTAATTACAAAGGAAATCGAAAAAAGTAAATTATAAGTATCAGTCATTTCCAAAGAGGACTGAAATCAGTGATGCCCCTGACTGTTTATCACTCTATGAAATTTGAAGCCCTTTCTTCAATCAAAATTCCAATGAGTTTGACCATGACCTTAAGGTCAGGGTTGTGACTTCAGGGAGATAACTCTATTTTCATATCACATAATATTTGAAACCGACATGGACGATAAATGGTATAAACTCAGTTTGTTGCATTAATTTAGAAAAAAATTATACTCCTTGGAATTTTCATTGCTGAATGGGTATTTTTTGGAAAAATGCATATTTTTCAAGGAAAAATTGCCGAAAATAGGAAAAAAATTGTCATTTTTGCATGAGTTCTGCTTCTAAAGATTCAAACATTATACTCTTTAAAAATGAGAGAATTAGAGAAATTTGAACTTGGAGTAATCTCTATGTTTTTCGGTCATAATGTTTATTTTTTGCACAAATTATTGTGCTATTTTTAGAAACAGTCATTTTGCTAAAAAACAAATTCGGTACATATTGGTTTGACTGCTTTAGGATAAAGCAATACCATAGCTCTATACATAAAAAAAAATTGTATACCTGGCGACCTTCTAGCTATTAATAAAATAATGAGTTGTTGCCATGGCAACCAGCAAAATAGTAATTATCAGAAAATACACTCCTTAGAACTGTTTATCTTATCAGAATTTTTCAAAATAGGCTTTAATTCATACCCAAGCTATAAGAATCCAAAAAATAAGGGTATGTATGAATTTTTGAAATTTCATGCATTGCAGAGGTATGTAAAGTTATGATGTGGTATTCTCTAACATGCCAAAAAAGTTAAAATAGGCCTAAAATGGACGTTTATAGCGAAAAAACAAGACGGGCAAATTTCAATTTTTTGGAATGAATAGTTCGAGGAGATGTTCCTCTACATGTGGACATATCCATCCTTCTTCTACCTCACTTCTATTAAAAGCCGTCACCCTGACCTTAAAGGCTTTGAAGTTAAAATTTATAGACACTTTGCAATCATAATCTTTCATCTGTATAGGGATGTTCGCCGTGACGTCACGGGTCTCGCGAAAATGAGGCTGGTTGGCAAAAACGGTTGGCAGTGAAGGGAAATATATATATATACGTGATACCCGGGGATAAATCGACAATTGATGCTCTAATATGTGATACCTTCCTATTATTATTTCATTTATAAGTCCTGCTGTGACACTGACCATTCTAATCACAACAATAAAGAAATCCCGCTTAGTTTATTAGTATATCAGACTGCCGTTCGATTGGGGGGGGAGGGGGGAAAAATCAATAAACTGCCGATATTTTTTTCTTCAAATTTTGCTTTTCAAAGAAGCCGGTGTAATTCATAGTGTCCCATTTTTATGCTCCTGTATTAGGTCTAACATACCCGACTAATTACCAGTTGTTTTGACAAGTACACACCTATCCCTCAAACATGCATATTACATGTAGTTGTGATTTAATTAAGGCGGAGCATTTTAACGGGATGGCAAGAGGGAAATAGTTTGACAAAAATTAATGTCGAACTGTTTGAAAACGCAAGACGGAAAATAAAAATTAATTTAACTCACAGACAACGTTTAATGAAATAAAATGTACTCATTTTCTTAGCTTTTTTTTGTATTTTTTTTTTTTTGGTTTTGTTTTGTTTTGTTTTGTTTTTTGTTCTTTCTCACGACTGTCTCCAATTTATAGATAAAGCAGGTCGTAGTAATAACAATGAAAACACGCACAAATTCTCTTTTATTATTCATTCAGTAATTTTCTTACTTTGGATATGGAATTTTTTTTTTTTAACTGACATGCCTTATCTAACATTTTGCTTGCTAGAGAAAGGGGGGGGGGGGCTCAAGATTAGAATTTAAGAATGCCTAAAGACGCATTTATTCCTCAACTTTCATGTAAGTTATGGCAGCCGCTAATGAGTTACACGAGTCTCATCTGTTTTAAGCTGTCAAATAAAAATTGATAGGGGTAAAAGGATTAAAGGGAACCAATCAGATACCAATAAGAGATGTTAACCCTATAGCGGCCAGTGAGGAAATGACAGAAAATTTACCTGTCCCCTTATATAGTCCCCCGTCGGCCTTTAAGATTGAAAATCATTGGGATAAAAAGAGACATTCATGAATTTAAAATGAAAGAGAAGAATTAAAATACTCAATAAAAATAAATGATAAATGTTAATATGAATTAAACAGAGAGATCTCGGACCATATAAAATCCTAGCATTCTATTTCCATCTTTTGCACCTCGACTGTTAAAACATCCATTATTTGAAAAGAATTTCAAGAATAGATGTTCGGACTTCCATCTATCTAATTTTCGGAATTATTTAAACAATTATCCCGTTGAAATCAATCAATCAATCAATCTTGAGATATATATGAGAAATATTGATTAATGATCCACTGTTCCAACTTATATGATTATGATCGATATATAAATGGGGTGTATTTCCTTTTTGCTTCTTTCAACTAAAAGACATAATTATGTAATGTTAGTATTTACCAAAAAAAAAAAAATGGTTTAGATGTTTCATCAGTGTCAAAATATCAAAAACTGAAATATGAAATGGATAGATCACATGCAGTGGCTTTCTCTTCTTTGCGGATCATTGGTTCCGCCGCGGCGCCTGGGTCAGTGAAAAATCTACCTGGTCAGTCGACAAAAATCAAGGTAAATGGCAGGTGTCAGATCATTGTCTTGTGTATACCAGATATACTGTATAGGTTGGATTTGATAAATTGATGAATGATATATATAAGATGTTCACATTCACGACTTTAAAAATTAAATCAACCCACAGAGAGACTAAATGTTATTTATACATACCGTTGATTTACAGAGAAAAATTAGATTAAAAAAATATCACAACGATCGATTAACATTATAACAACTTCGAAGTAATCTTAACTTAATTATATCTGTCGATAAAGATTATTAACGTGAACTCATAGCAGTGGACATTGCTATACAAATATATAAGAGAACCACTTTTTGCCAACCAATTTTCATGCGCATGCGCAGTGTGACGTCACTTTTTCGTCACTCGAACATCCCTATATAAAGTATAGAAGCTGTAACTGTATGCATCATACTTGAGTTATTGTGTCAGAACTTAACTAATGGAGAAGAAGTCAAATGAAAAAATTAAGAGACACAGGACAAAAAGAAACATTATGACAATAGCTCACTTGAGATTTTCCTTTAGACAAGCTACATGTAAATACTTATTAATAGTCTGATATGAAAGAACAGAAGAACACTATACCATTAAGATTAATAGAATCTATCCCCAGATGTGATCAGGGACAAGGAAATCCAACCCGAGTGTCAAGGATTTGCTTGTGGACAAAAGCAAATCCTGGACACGAGGGTTGGATTTCCATGTTCCTGACAACATCTGGGGATTGATTATTTTCCTCTCAATGTCTAAAAGAGTTCAAAAATGAGTTTCTATGTATACTTGTTTATATTTTGACAGGCTAATGCAGCAATCATGCTTGACGTCACTATGACGTTATAGTTAAAAGCACTTCTGGGATGAGCTTATCTCACCCTGCAGGGTTAGACAACATTTTTTCTGACACCTAATTTCGCGGACAAATCAGTCTAAAGTGAGAGAAGTCAAAATCTTACATAACACTTGGTAAACTGATAATTGTCATGATTTTAAACCTTACAGATGGAGACGATGTATTCTTTATAGCAGACTACATTACATAGAGCCTGATTGTTCTTTTCTTAGCAATACATTTACTTACTGGTTTACTAGTAACAGTCTGTTCAAGATGAGCATTTTCCACTGGCATTTCGAACACACACTTTAATTTGGAGTCCATCAAACTATCTGGTGCTGCCTCCCTCCACTGTAATACAATACAAACTAATTGTACATGTATATAGATCACCTGATTGAGGGATCACAAATGTCCAGGGTTCTCACACCCAATTTTGGGACTGGGGCCGGGCCTTTGAAACTGAGAAAAATGGCGGCGTTTCCACAAAAATTTGGAAAAACTATACATAGATTGGATGCGCTATCACTAGAAATGAGTTTTTTATGCATTTTCCATGAGGTTTCAAATTGGCAAAAATTGGTCAACAAATTGGGAAAAAAGTTACTATAATTTTGCATTGGGAATGGGGCCGAATATCAGCCCCAAATCAAGCCAATCAAGAGCCCTGAAGTCTCACATCAAACCAGCTGGCAGACTTTTAACATTATGACATCACAATCAAGTACCGTTTGATGGGCCGTTTGATTATGATGTCATAAAGAGTAAGTCTGCCAACAGTTGTTATGTCAGACATTCTTTGATACCTCAAGTAATTAATATCATGGCCAGAAAATCAATTCGATACATATTTTGTAGTGTTTTTTCCCTTCAAATGTACTTCAACAACTATTTGCTAGCGGCTCGGAAAACAATTTACAAGGTATTTGAGAACCCTGACGGCCTTAACTAAATTATTCATTGTAAGACAATTTTACATGTATATCAAACTGCTTTGCCTACCTATCCAAACCGTTATTTGTAAAAAGAAAATATCCAAAACCAACATGAACCTTCAAACAATTGCAAATCTAATAATAATTTCATGAATAAAAGTATATCTACAATACTGTAACGTGTAAACAATAAAACATGGTAAATTACCATCTGATCTTGTGACTCAATAGGGCCCTCTGGAGCAAACATTGTCTGTACCATGAATTTGTGTTTATTCTTTTCCTGTGGATCATAGTCAAACGGCTGAAGCATTACTGCAAGAAAAACATACCAAGTGACCTACATGCCAATACAGTTCATATGATGGATACCATAGAAGTATGTAAATATCATCTGATTCCAGCACACACTGGTTTTATAAATGTAGGAAATCCTTTTTTCTGATCATTTCAAAGTTAATCCCAGATGCAGAGATTAATTTACAACTTTATCTAAATGGGTCCTTCGGACCCACTGAAATTTGGCCAATGGGTCCCGAGCCAAAACAATGGGTCCCAGCAGAAATACATGTAAATGAGTCCTAAGTACGGTAAACCGTCTTTTATTCGCGGTGTCTTAAGTTTGAGAATACAAGTGAGATTACTGGTTCGCGGTGTTTCATTTCTGCGAGATTGTTATGATCCAGGTTTTTCAGCTTCAAAAGAGCGGTCAAATATGTCAAATCAATTATAAACACAAGACGTTTACACGTTATACCACTAATACACTTATGTCATGAATGTAAACATGAACTAAAGCGGACGCATTATACAAAAGTGAATTATGCGTACTGTGGAACGCAGCGATCGGAAATCAATGGGTCCTGGGCGATTTTTATCCGTCAGGGACGCAGGATGCAGAGATAGATTAATCCCTGCAGATGTACTCTCATGTGACTAACTTGACGGATTTTCCTTGAAATAGAATCTATAATTATACATGTACAATGTATGTACAGACCATAAGCATGACAAGGCCAATTCCGTATTGTCAACATTCAGATTTACTTCCCACTTTGGGTGGTATCTGACATACGGTAAAAGTATTATGATGTAATGAAATTCCTATTGAAACGTCATATTTGAAGCATTTTTTCCCTGAATTACATTGTAAATGCTTGTTTCCACAGAATTTGATGACATCAGTGATAACCATTACCGTACTTAACGTCAGATACTGTCCCAAATGAAAAAGGAGCAAATAGACTGAATAGAATTATACCTGATACATTGACTGTCTGACCAGGGTCAATCATACCACTGTTTGGACGTACACAGTATCGTTTTGGTGCTGTAGTCTTCACTTTGAAGCATACTTTCCGCTCTGATGGATTCGACAACTTCAAGTCTGAAGTGACAACATCTGTGAAAGGACCTGCAAAAATCAATAATACAATTATTGCTGTACCACAAAATGGACATATAATCTCAATAAGTTAACGAAAAAATCTTATCCCCATACGTATGCAGGGGAAAATACCTCGTATTGTGATACCAGTAAATTCAAATATTTCTTCCGGAGGAAAGAGATGATACAAATAAAAATACAAACACTCTATTACACACAAATTTTCAGTCCCTTGGCCTTGGCTTTTTCCAGTGTAAAAAAACGACAATGTATATAAAATGAATGTGAACGAAGATCATATGGACAAGGAACATTGTCATTTTTCACATTGGATAATGTCCAAGGGGCTGAAAATTTGTGGATAAGAGTGTTTGCGTTTTTATTTGTATTGTGATACCTATAGTATATACCTGAGTACCGGCTTCATCACACTAGTCTATACATGTAGGTATTTAAGTGACAAAACTGGAAGTTTTCTTCAACCCTTTCTTCAAATATCTCTGTGAAAGTAATTACATGTACTAAAATAGTTCTAAAAGCTTCCGAATAATGCAGGTTACAATGGCATGGTTCTTAGCGCGTCCAATGAAAGAGGGCAAAGTAAAATCCAAGCCAATAATATCTCCTTACCAGGCCTCGAAATTAGATGGAAGTACCGGTACTTGCAAAATGTGAGTGGAATTTGGAAACTACAAGTAGAAAATTCAGGAACTCAAGTGGAATTTTCGTCTGCCCGTTTTTATCAGATTCAGGTTGTACTTTTTCCGATTTAGTCAGTGACCGCATTTGCGTCAATAAAAGCTATAATAACCGAGAAAGTTTTGAGAAAGGCAGTGGCTCCGGTTACGAACATTTGTATCTTTAAACCTATGTCTTGGAATATGAAAAAGTTTCTGATTGGTCTGTAACTATCACGTGACTCGAGTCATGTGTCCATCATAGAGGAATAAGTTGTTTTTGTAATTATATCAAGGTATACCCATTTATTCTGCATGCTCAGTAATTTAGCAACCGGGACAAAAGCCTATTTTCTATGTTCTCAATATTTTGATGTCTTAATAAAAGAATATTCAGGGTTGTTTTTCTCGTAAAATCGGACCCAGTTTCAGTGTTAACCAACGTTTTTCAAAGTGATCAGGGAAGGTGCCGATAACGTGGAACACACAGAAAATATAAATTCACGGGTTACTTTATTCGGAAGCCTTTATGACCTTCCAGGATCACGATGAACTGAAATAAAAGTTTGGTTGCAGACGTCTTAGGGACCACCAATCATGTGGCATAGTCATAAACTTGTAACATCAGCCATCGCACAATTGTGATTTTAAAAGATCATCTCTTTTGTTGTGGGTGCCAATAATACTGGACATATGCCGATAACACTGAACAAAAGTTGACTTGCAAAAACCATTTGATTAAGAGGTGGGCTACATTTGTGCTACTTGTATATAGAGATGGTGGTCAAGCTCCATAAAGAAATCCCCCTACACATGGTATAGTCGATAAATTAATAAACATGCCACTTGGCAAGGTAAAACGCAAAGGTGCCGTTAATTGTCTACAATGCTCTATTTGACTCTCAAGAGGCGTTTGACTCTCGTGGGGGTATTTGACCCACAGAGGATTGTTGAACAATGTATCAGACTCCTGTGCAAGTGTCTGGTCAATTTTTGCCTCTCATCTTTTCATGTTGTTCCCTTCTAAAATGTTTTCTAAGCAGGAATTTGAATCAGCTTGAATTTCCTCTGTCTCAAATGAATTGTTGCTCTGTGCTTCGATCTTCACAACAAACAAGTATAATTTTGATATTGTTTGTGACCCTCTAATTAAATCGATTTTAAAAGTTACTTTTAGAACAGGTTTTCTGTAAAAATAATCAACTTTCATTTTGAAAATGGGAGAGTCAAAAAGAGGACGAGCAGTATGAAACACTTTTTGTGGTGTGTCAGTTTACCTTTAAATCGCAATTCGATTTCTGGATCAAGATTCAAAACTTGTTCGTGTTTTGACATTGTGAAAAGCACAATTCTGCTTCTTAAAGTTGATAAATAAATGTATTTTTTCTATACTGTCATCTGCCAATACGTTTCGTGTAAATGCGCATGCGTACTGAGCATAATGAGGAGGCTACGTGTGATATCGGAGATTGAATTATTCGACTTCCAACGTTTCTGATTTGAAGTCTAAATTGAACTAGCTCCCTTTACAGTCGGCACATGCCCCCCCCCCCCCCCCCCCCCCCCCCCGGGCAGTGCTCAACGAAGGGGCATTTATGACATGCTTTGGGAAGCATTAAACAGTTAAAAAGCCCCCAAACACCCCAGAAACCACCGATTTGAATAATTTTTCCAAAATTTTCTCAGGGATAGATTACAAAGTTAGGAAGGATGCATTACTGCCATGTCCATCGTCTGTATACAAGTCGGTGATTTTTTTCAGTAATTTGGGAATGGGGTCGGGGCCCGTGCAATTGGGAAAATTAACGACGTTTGGGAATATTTTGGGAAGTACTTATATAAAAGTTACATGACAGTTTATACAATCAAAAGTTCAGAATTGAATGTTTAATCTAATAATTTTCTTTTAAATAAGATTTAATTTCTTAACAATATGACAAATAATTAGTAAATTTGCTACTTTTGAACCAGTAAATTTCACCAATTTCAGTTGTTGTTCCATCTCTATGTGATTGGGAAATTTAAGAGCCACAATTGGGAAAAAAAGATACTATTTCTCATTGGGAATGGGGCCGAATAACGGCCCCAAAAAGGGGCAAAAAAAATCCCTGACAAGCTACATTGAATCACGTTCATATAGGGCTTTCTTCATCTGAGGGTTTGAATCAGGAATAACAGTCCTATGCAGTGGCGGATCTAGGATTTCAGAAAAGGGGGGGGGGCCAAGATTTCAGCTCGAAGAAAATTGTTCACGGTAAAACTGACAAGCAAAAAAAAAAAAAAAAAAAAAAGGGTCGAGACGAAAAACGTGACCCTCAAGAATGCTGTTCTATTTAAGAAGTGGGGAGGGGAGGGGCCCGGGGAGTTGATTCATTTACTTTAGTTTATAGGTAGGTAGACTGGCGAGCGTAGCGAGCTAGAAAATTTTGTAAGATATGAAGTTTTCATTTGTTTTCAAATGAAGTCATCCATACATGTATATACAACTTTATTCTATATTGGCGAGCGGAGCGAGCCGTAAAATTTTTAGAATAGATTGTTACATTTTGTCATAAGAATACAATCTCATTCTCATTTTCCATGCTCCATTTTTGTTTGACCAATTTGGGAAGGTTGGGAGGATTAGGGCATAACAACCCCACTATCCACCTGTCTTACCTGGTTAGATCGGCCCATGAAAATGAATCATCAAGTGTTAATTTGATTTTGAATTTTGTATATATATGTTTATGACAAACACGATGACAAAGAAAGTTGAAGACAAAGTGAAGACGAAAAAAATAGACAACTAATGAAAGAATTATTGTGGCGAGCGAAGCGAGCCGAAAATTTCCCCAAAATTAAAGAGAATAAGCATAAAAAGAGTACTCTGAATCAATAACTTTGGGTGAAAAAGGGGGGGGCCCGGGCCCCCTGGCCCCCCCCCCTCTAAATCCGCCACTGCTATGCAAGGCATAAAATACACATATTTCTTTATCAAATCTTTGATATAACCTTCTATAAAATAAAATTTTTGACACTGACTGAATCCCTTCTAAATTCTGTTCAAATACGCTTCAGATGCCACCGAATTGCTTCTTTTTTCAAAATTTAAAACGAACCACCACCAATGGGAGGGGGAACCCCCTCCATACCCTCCCCCACTCGGCCCTTCGGGCCTCGCAAGTCATTCCCATTAAAAATTGTAAGTGCCCCCCCCCCCCGGGCAGTTGGGGTTCTGGATCCGCCCCTGCAATAAAGCAGCACATTCCGCCTTCGAATCGAAAAGGACTGATACTTTTAATACACATTTTTAAATATATATTGTACCTTATCACATGATACACCCGTTATGCAGTTTCATAAAGCCATTTCATAAATATATGATATTATAACACGTTACATATCGCTCTGCTTGAATGCGATTGGTCAAGTTTGGAACCTAATCACATAAACCTTGACAAATGTGACCTTTCAAATATCGGTCAACTGTTAAATTCAGACCCGGAGTCAATATCAATAATCAAAATAATTGAATTGTTGTTGTTGAATTAATTCTTGCATTAAAATACTATTCAAAATTGAAATATTTTTCTCTTACGCACAGAATATCTATACGACGGGGACACTACTTCTCACGGCGTAGCAGACGACTTCTAGATCACGGCGTGGTTCGCCTCCTTAGTTCTCGGAATCGTTGATTTCACGTTAGAAATACACATTTTTTTAGCAATATCATGTGATAAAAAGAATCTCAAATGAATTTTCATTTCATACGATGTATTATGAAACTCGTTGTCCGTTTTATATCCCCTCGCCAAGGCTCGGGGATATAAAAGACACAACTCGTTTCATAATACATCGTATGAAATGAAAATTCATCTGAGATCCTATATATATTATATAGCCATTCATCGGTGTACAAAGTATCAAGTAATATAAAACTTATTAATATAATTTCGAAGTCCAAAGAAAAATTTTTATGGGGAAATTAGAAATGGAGCATCATCAAGGAAAGTGGAAAGGAGGATTGATAATTGATATAGATGCGTGTCCTCCAGTTTTCTCCAAATTGACTGTGTGAAGTGTAACTTTATAAAGCATTATATTCACTTCCCCAGCCCGAGATGTAAAGTTGATATTTCCGGATGCCGTTCTGCTTACTATATATGTTCTTCGTGACAGTTTTATAATGAGGATTATTTTACATATAATAAATTTAATTTCACATTTATCTCTCTATTCTGGATCAATAATCGATTACTACGGTAAGTGTTATACATATGAAGCACTACGTATGATGTTGTTTCTTTTAAGTTAAACCGCTGTTTGACCTCATACACGGATCTAAAAAGGGGATGAGGTCGGGGGCGGGGCGGGGGGGGGGGGGACTGAGGACCTCTGGAACACATCATAATTACTTCAGAATCCAATATTCCGAAGAAAAAAAAATCAAATCTCAAAGAACCTCAAGTACATGGATGACTTGGAACCACCCATTCCCCCTTTGGATTCGTAAAAAAGCTGTTTTCCAATTTTATTACTAGTATTTATGAAGAAAGAAATAATAGAACCCACTCAACACGACCCAACCCATCCACCCTGAAAAAAATGTCCATATCCACACATGGAAGAATTGTTCAATCAAATATGCATATCCTTGTATTCTTAAGTTTATTTCTTCGGTAATTTTCAATTGAAAACAAATGCAATGGAAGCTTCTACCGGTATCACTATAATTTTAATATCAACAATTATGATTACGAACTGATCATATGTATTTTTCTTCATTCTGCATCCTTGAAGAGTAAAAACTTCTTTCTTTGCTACAATCAACGGAAAGTGTCGTTCACAAATAAGAGTGATTTTCTGTTTACAGCACCACCATGTAGTGACGTATTCTCAGACGTACAGACAGGTACCATACGCTTACCTACCACCACAGAGGGGACGTACTCCCCCTTTATGAGCTGCCGATGGGAGATAACCGCACCACCTCATCACTCCGTTGTGTTGGTTTCCTCGGATTTCGCTATAGAGGACTCAAATAATTGCCAGTATGGTATTGGTTTCATTACATTTCCTCTAGCTAAGCATTTTAGGATATGCTTTAGTTAGACCCAAAATATACCTTTTGAAACTAAATTGCAAAAGCTTGAAATGATCAGATAAATATAAACAAAGAATAAATATATTTACAGATAAAATCAGAAAAATAAAACAGAAAAATCCCCTTGTCTTTGATTTAATTATCTGTCTGGCTTTAAATTTACTAAGGGACAAATTTTACAAATCAATTGAATAATATTTAATTCAGTATCATATGAAAATTCATACTCGGGGATCACAGTGTATTATGGAAACCCTGAACAGCAATTGAGAGCAAAACACAGAAAGCAAAGAGCATGTCGGTTTAGGGTTTCCATAGTATTTTTATATTTATCACGCCTCAGACAAAAATGTTGGAATCTGATTGGTCAGATCATGGTCACATGACGCCGTGAAAAAAGCCGTATCAGGCTTGTAAATCCGTATCGGGTGAGTAGTTTATTATGACATCGTGAATTGTATGATACAGAGACCCCACACATACAGTTAGAGGTCTTCGACGTGATAAATTCGTTACACGGTTAGTTAGTGACCTGATACGGAAAAATACATGGTGTGAAAAGAAAACCCGTATCGGACTCGGCTTTCGCCTCGCCCGATACGGGTTAAACTTTCTTTTCACACCATGTATTTTTCCGTATCAGGTCACTAACTTTTCGCCTCGCCCGATACGGGTTTTCTTTTCACACCATGTATTTTCCGTATCAGGTCACTAACTAACCGTGTAACTAATAGTATCTGCTTCACCGCGGATACTTCAAGGGCACGTTCCTTTTACTTATGTTTGGAAGAAAAAGAAACAAACATTTTATACGTGATGAAAGTGTTCGAATATAATTTTAATAGATCACTTTTCCCCACATTGTGGTTTTCTGTTTTACCTAGATGGGATCACGTGGAGGTAAGAGATGGTAACGAAAGCACCACCACCGGATACATATTTTGTGGCTACCAACAGTTAGCATACTTATCACAGTCCAGCTCGGTGTTTGTCTATTTTACTTCTGACGCTCTGTACCAGGACCGAGGCTTCGTCTTGCATTTCTACATAGTCGATAATGGTCATACAGTTATATCTTTCTTATTCCCTTATATCCAGATAAAGTGTACTCTATATGTATGAAAGTATATTAATTTAAAAAGTTTAGACAGAGAAAAAAATCTTATTCAGGAGCTGGTTTTTTTTTTCTATCTGCTTATTTCTCCGTTTATTTATTTTTTATTTATTTATTCATTTATTTATTTATCTACTTATTTTTTTATTTATTTATTGTCCTTCGTGTTTTTTAATGCTGTGATGTCATTATTCTCGTTATCTCAGTCTGCTTTTTAGCTCACCTGAGCGAAGCTCAAGTGAGCTATTGTCATAGCGCCGTCCGTCGTCCGTCCGTCCGTCGTCGTCGTCGTCGTCGTCCGTCCGTCCGTCTGGCGTAAACTTTTGACATTTTCAACATCTCTTCTGCAACCGCTTCACAGAATTTCACGAAACTTCACAGGAAGCAAGTACTCAATGCCCTCTACCAAGTTTGTGTTTTTCGAGCCGATCTGAAATCAAAGATGGCCGCCAAAGGCTCTGATTGGTTGACACATTTTCGACATCTCCTCTGCAACCGATGCACAGAATTTCATGAAACTTTACAGGAAGGAAGTACTAAAGGTTCTCTACCAAGTTTGTGTTTTTTGTGCCGATCGGTCAACAAATATGGCCGCCGAGGGCTGTGATTGGCTGACATATTTTCAACGTCTCCTCTGCAACCGCTGCACAGAATTTCACGAAACTTCACAGGAAGCAAGTACTCAATGCCTTCTACCAAGTTTGTGTTTTTCGAGCCGATCTGAAATCAAAGATGGCCGCCACAGGCTCTGATTGGCTGACACATTTTCGACATCTCCTCTGCAACCGCTGCACAGAATTTCATGAAACTTTACAGGAAGGAAGTACTAAAGGTTCTCTACCAAGTTTGTGTTTTTTGTGCTGATCGGTCAACAAATATGGCCGCCGAGGGCTCTGATTGGCTGACACATTTTCAACATCTCCTCTGGAACTGATGCACAGAATTTCATGAAACTTTACAGGAAGGAGATACTCAAGGTCCTCTACCAAGTTTGTGTTTTTCGTGCCGATCGGTCAACAAATATGGCCGCCGAGGGCTGTGATTGGCTGACACATTTTTTCGACATCTCCTCTGCAACCGCTGCACAGAATTTCATGAAACTTTACAGGAAGGAAGTACTCAAGGTCCCCTACCAAGTTTGTGTTTTTTGTGCCGATCGGTCAACAAATATGATCGCCGAGGGCTCTGATTGGCTGACACATTTTCAACATCTCCTCTGATACCGCTGCACAGAATTTCATGAAACTTTACGGTAAGAAAGTACACAATGTCCTCTGATAAGTTTGGCTTTTTCGTGCCAATCGGTCAACAAATATGGCCGCTGAGGGCTCTGATTGGCTGACACATTTTTTACATCTCCTCTGCAACCGCTGCACAGAATTTCATGAAACTTTACAGGAAGGAAGTACTCAAGGTCCTCAACCAAGTTTGTGTTTTTCGAGCCGATCGGTCAACAAATATGGCCGCCGAGGGCTGTGATTGGCTGACACATTTTTTCGACATCTCCTCTGCAACCGCTGCACAGAATTTCATGAAACTTTACAGGAAGGAAGTACTCAAGGTCCCCTACCAAGTTTGTGTTTTTTGTGCCGATCGTTCAACAAATATGGCCGCCAAGGGCTCTGATTGGCTGACACATTTTTAGCTCGCCGGGACGAATGTCCGGAGAGCTATTGTCATACCCCCGGTGTCGGCGTCTGCGTTGGCGTTGGCGTCTGCGTCGGCGTGCGCGTGCACAAAAACTTTAACCTTGCTTACAACTTTTAAACCAATACAGATTGGGCTTTCATATTTCACATGTGCATTCCTTGTGACAAGACGTTTCCATGGATACCAAAATTTTTGACCTTGTGACCTTGACTTTGGAGATTGACCTACTTTTGAAAAACTTTAACCTTGGCCATATTTTTTGAATGGTAAGTGATAGGGCTTTGATATTTCACATGTGTATTCCTTGTGACAAGACGTTTCCATGGATACCAAAATTTTTGACCTTGTGACCTTGACCTTGGAGATGATTGACCTACTTTTGAAAAACTTTAACCTTGGCCATATTTTTTGATTGGTAAGTGATAGGGCTTTGATATTTCACATGTGCATTCCTTGTGATAAGACCTTTCATGCCGTACCATAAATTTTGACCTAGTGACCTTGACCTTGAAATTTTACCTACTTTTCAAAAACTTTAACTTGGGCCATATTTTTTGAATGGTAAGTGATAGGGCTTTGATATTTCACATGTGCATTCCTTGTGATAAGACCTTTCATGCCGTACCATAAATTTTGACCTAGTGACCTTGACCTTGAAATTTTACCTACTTTTCAATTGTTGTTGCAATTTACATATGGTTGCCACCGGCGAGCTATGTTGTCATTCTGACAAGTCTGGTTGACATCTCCTCTGCAACTACTGCACAGAATTTCATGAAACTTTACAGGAAGGAAGTACTCTAGGTCCTCTGCCAAGTTTGTGTTTTTCGTGCCGATCGGTCAACAAATATGGCTGCCGAGGGCTCTGATTGGCTAACACATTTTCGACATCTCCTCTGCAACCGCCCCACAGAATTTCATGAAACTTTACAGGAAGGAAGTATTCAAGGTCCTCCAACAAGTTTGTGTTTTTCCTGCCGATTGGTCAACAAATATGGCCGCAGAGGGCTCTGATTGGCTAACACATTTTCAACATCTTCTCTGCAAAAAACCACTGCACAGAATTTCATGAAACTTTACAGGAAGAAAGTGCTTAAGATCCTCTACCAAGATTGTGTATTTTGTGCTGATCGGTCAACAAATATGGCCGCCGAGGACTCTGATTGGCTGACACATTTTCGAAATCTCCTCTGCAACCATTGCACAGAATTTCACGAAACCTTGAAGCAAGCAAGTACTCAAGGTCCTCTGCCAAGTTTGTGTTTTTCTTGTCGATAGGTCAACAAATATGGATGTCAAGGGCTTTGATCTGTGGATTCGAAGTATTTTTGTGACTTTTAACCCTTTGTCTGCAACTCAGGTGAGCGATGTGGCCCCCTTGGGCCTCTTGTTTTCTCATCTGTGTTGCGCTGTAATTGCAACGTTGTCATCTTGGGATTGTCCTCCTTATCTATCTATATTTATAAAATCTAATTAGAATTCAGCTCTCTTTATTTCGTAAACTGCAGTCTAAGAGCTAAAAAGAGCGTAATTTTATTCCCCAATATTGCTATCTATCTATCTAATCATTTTCCTTATTTCAGACGCCCACGATACCTCCATGTGTAATAGAACAATTGACAGCGAAATGTACATCACCAGTCCAAATTATCCCTCACGCTACCCTACCAAATGCTTTATGCCTATATAGAATCCAGGTAGATACAAGTATCCTCTTATTCAAGAAAATACTTTCTTAGAGATAGAACTTTCATTCTTAATATACGTTGAGGAAAATAATATTCATTAGGATGTTTGTAGTATGACAGTTATATAATCACATATTTTGTTAAACAATACTCTTTTTTCAGGCACCCCCAGGACACCACGCGGTGTTGTCCATAGAGGAAATTCAACTGGACGATGAGAACTGTCTGCATGATAATGTAGAAATATTTGATGGCGAAACTAGTCGTACGTAATTGAATATAGAAAAATAAACTCACTAAGTTTTTGAAAGACACCTAATAAATTACTTGTATGAATTCATTAATGTTAAACGTCTTTAAATTCAATAGCATCATTTCAGAACAGATAAATTTACAGCATGGACCAGCCATGCACGTTTTGGTACTCATCCCTCGTCAGTGATCCTCGGTCTAAACAATGTAATATGGCCAAAGAGTGTGAAAGTTATTATGTTCTAAAATGTACCGAAAGACGTAGCAGGATGGATGGGATATGATACTACAGGACCAACGTTTTGAAAATTTCAAGAAATTTTGATAACAGACATTTTCAAATGCGTTGGAGAAACGATAAACTGAAGTTGATCGAACTTGGCTTCATTATCCATGGGACTTCTGGTCCACCAGGAGTGGCACTCACCAAGTGGTACAAATGATAAAGGTCTTCATATTCAATAGAATCAATAAGAACAGATGGATTTGTAGCATTGAGGTACCAGACATGCAAGTCTCGGGTACTTAATCCTCGTCAGTGATCCTCAATCTAAACGATGTTGCCAAAGAGTGTGAAAGTATTTTGATGTCCAAAAGTGTACCGAATGACGTAGCAGGATGGGAGGGAAACACAGGCGATTGTTTCATGCGAGCTCACACCCCTTGGGTAAGAGGTCGCATGAAACAATCGCCTGTGGTGGGAAATGATGCTACAGGACCCACGTTTTAAATTAAGCATTTATACAATAAATTCGTAATAATTATACTGTTTGCTGCAGTTATTTTGGACTTAGAATTACAGTAATATTCCAAATAAAGTAGCTAGTATAGGGAGATTAGTATATAGTCCTCGCTGGACTATCAAACTTCGCAAATGCTTGAATAATATTATTCAGAGAGTAGAGAAATAAAGTAAAGACGTCTTTACCTTACAGAATTGACAGCAACAAGACACAAATAATTTGATTACATAAGGCTACTATAGTACAAAAGAAACTGAGGTTCCAATAGACAATTTGAGTATACGTAGGGTGGCCATACACCACAAGAACGGTAAATTACATGGTTATCCGAAGTAGATACGAAGAGTCCCTTCTTCGAGACCTCTAGGTAATCGGAAAAGTGAGATGGTTGTGCGCACGTAATCCAGGAAAACCACACCATTTGCTACTAGTGTGGCAAATGGCCGTCCAAAGTCGGCACCGGTTACCCATTGGTCTCGTTGGTTTATATGTAATCTTTTGTGTTTGATGTTTATATGTCGTGTGTCTTGATGTGCTTTGTGTTTTCACATCTGGTGTTTTTGTGTTTTGCCGTTGGTGCTGCAACATGGTCTTGGATACTACGGGACACTACGTGCCTAAACTAAAATGATCAAAAATGAGTTTGTACATCAACACATTCGTTTCAGATGACAACAGCTTAGGGCGACCATGCATTAATGACAACCCTGCGTCCTTTACATCTTCAAACGAATCTTTGCTGGTTTTGTTTACCTCGGATTATTTTCAAGAAAGAAAAGGATTTAGAGCATTCGTGAGTTTCATACAGACTAGAAAAGGAAACATACAAGATTTAACAGGTGAGCGAATTAAAGCACAATATTGGTTCTTATGAAAAAAAGATTATATTCACTTAGAATTTCATTGTGGGAATATCAAAAGTGAAATACATGTATACGTCACATGGTGATAATTTCGACGCACGATATGCACATGTCAACGATATCCGAGGTCGAAATGAAGGAAAACCAAATAGTCAATATGTTTGAAGAATATGACTTAAACTTTATATGCCAAACAGTTAACCAAGGACAGTACTATGCATTGAGAGAGATATCACTTAGTTTTAGAATAATTTGTAAAATTTAGTGACAGAGAATTTTCAAATATATTTCAAGTTACTACAGAAACGTTGTAAATGTTAAACGTCTTCAAATTTAATAAATGTTTAACGTCTTCAAATTCATTAGCATCACTTTAGAGGCAGATAAATTACAGCATGGACCAGACATGCTCGTCAGTGATCCTCAATCTAAACAATGTAATATGGCCAAAGTCTGTGAAAATTATGTCCGAAAACTACCGATCGCGAAAGACGTAGCAAGATGTCTGGGATATGATGCTACAGGACCCAGGTTTTAGAAATCTGAGAAAGATTTTAAACAGAAATTTTCAAATGCGTTTGAAGAAACTAGGTTTTGTATGCATCAGATCAATAATTCGTGGCATCTATACATTAAATACTCAGACTTTCCTGTTCTCAGAGCGTCATAATAGGAGATTAAACTACCATTGGATGGTTTCACAAATCGATCACCTTGTTCATCAATCAGTGAATGGAAGTCCAACACAATAACCGAAATCAAGATTTCAAAAGTCACTATCAAAAGGCGTTCGAATTCTTGAAAAAAAAACCAGAACTTAATAACGAGACAAGAAAATAGGACAAGCAGACGGAGACAAGACATGCATATAACTTTAACAGTAATAACTTTAAGTAGCATGTGATTTCGTTCTTGTTTAGGATGTGATTTGAATATAACAACACAGATGGAAGGTACTATTAGTAGTCCTAACTACCCATTCAATTATCCCAATAAAAAAGACTGCGCTATAACCATTTGGGCGCCGTTACTGGATCACCAGGTCCGACTTAACATAACTGTTCTAGATATGGAGGAATCAGAGAACTGCTCATTTGATTACCTGGCTATTGTTGGTACACGTGAGTACATTTCTTTCAGAGATTGAAACACCAATTGAACTCAATGCAAGTGTCGAATTATGAGTAAGTTTGAAAGTAGACTTGATTTCAAATAGTTATCTTCATTTGAACTTCATTTCGTTTTCTTTCTATAACAACAAAAACCTACAAATGTTTTTCATGCGACTCTTCCTCTTAATTTGAATACTTTTTTTCTAAAAGAAAGGCGGTCAACACAATCCAAAACTATGTGGATATCGGAACTCCTCTTTGGTTTACCAGTCTTCTACAGAGATATTTCAGATACGATTTCATTCGGATGACTTCATTACTGAACGTGGGTTTCATGCCAGTTTTACTATAGTACCTAAAGATGGTAAGTTTTAATTTTCATGATTTTTCTAAGGGGGTATCAAATTTCATCATAAATGTTAGAGGTTTTCTTTCGGAATTTTATCATTGTTCAAGTCTATTTCAGGTTTGATGTCTCCGTTTGTTTCGGAGGACTAAATTTTGATTTCGTTTTGGATGGTTTCTATTGCCTTTGAATTCTTATTGGTATATTTTTGTTGAGCGAAAATTTCGTTTGTATTTATAATTTTAAATTGCCAGTTGGGTTTCTTTTTTTAGTTTATTGTTACTTGATGAGATCCATCCTTCTCAGAATGATAAGTGACATTCTGGATTGCGACTGAATGGCTGTCAACATAACCATACATCCAGACATCTTTATCAGATATGTACATCAATATGTACATCCAGACAATCTCCGAATTTGACAGATTTTCATGTAGCATGCGAACTGGAGACGCTGACTCTCCGCGGACTCCTGTTCCTAGTTTCACAAAAATTCTTACGAAAAAAATTAGGAATTTTTGTAATTTTTGTCATGAAATAAAAGGTTCAAAAGCATTTATTATGTTTTTTCGAATATCATTTCTGCATACCTAAGATACATTTAGAAACAAAACATCACAATTTTTACTCTATAAGAAGATATTGTAACCCTCTCGGGTCTACAAGTTGTGAAGTCCAAGGATGAATTTAACTTAAGTCATTTTCTGGAGCTCTGAATAAAAATCCTGATAAAGTTTTACCGTTTATTAACATACGAAAGTTACATGTTGGTTATAGCAGTATGAGAATCGTTCTGTAGAATCTAATATACAAAATCATGCGCGCAGTATATATTAGGAGCCTGGGATATTTCACAATCATATGGAAATCGCCATCGAAATTTATGACTAAATTGGAATTCAGACGTATAAACAAAGTTGCCTAAACTTAGAACAAATCCTCGCCATTTCGTCTATTGCACCCAGACCGGTGACAGGCGAACCATTATAGTTTCTGTTGCTGTCAAGTGACCTAAGAACACCTCGTATTGACAGACGTAAGGTTACACACTGGCGGGAATGACAATCATTTCTATTACATCAATTTAGCACGTGATCGTAAAGTTAACGTTTGAAATTAGAGTTATCTTCTCCTAGACGATTGGAAATATCCCAGAAACAAAATAAATGAAAATTAATTAAAAACCAAAATACTCAATTTGCATAATTATTGTGGGGGAGAGGCCATATGTACCAAGTGATCAATATAGTCAATTCCCGAATTTTTCGTAAGATTTTTTGTGAATCGGGTTGCAGGGTTCACTTCGAAATACTGATTATTCCGGGGTTCGCAACTGTTACAATAAAGATTCTAATGATTTTGCCTTGCCTTCTTGATTTTGGCACTGAATAACTGATGGGTACTCATTTGATGTTTATCTATTTGAGTTTCAATAAAAGCTGTTCTGTTAATTATTGTTACTAGTATATCATGTCCGTTACATTACGCTGAATGTGTTTTTTTCTTTCTCGACAACTGTTTCCAAGTAATAAATATTCCAAACGATGACTGTTATTTTCTATTCGTCGTCTGGTCCATGCTGCAAATTTATCCATTTATAAATGATGCTATTGAATTTAAAGACGTTTAACATCATTGCTTTCATTTGAATCAACTGACAGTTCTTTTCTTTTCGTTCATTACTGTTTTAATTTTCTTTATACCACTTTTCAAGTCGCTATTTTGATCTGTTTATTGTTGAATAGAATATGTTTTATCTCAAGACCAAAAGCTTCACTGACACATTTTACCACAGCAGAGAAAATTAAAGAACATTTGATGTAATTAAAAGTATAAAACTCAAACTGCACAGAGCGACCATGAAAGAAACATGAGAATTAACATTTTCAACTAATTTGTAAATCACACAAAGTAATCAAAGTAAGTCTTTACATTTATCTTTGCTTTCAGTATGCTTTCCAGATTGTGCGAAAGGAAGTATTTGTGTCTACAAGGAACCAGCTTACAGGTAATGGAAATTTTTATACCATCTCGAACACTTCCTGTTCATGCGTAAACAACGCAATGACCCTCAAAGTGTATGCAATCAAAACAATGACAAATATGGATAATGACCATATCCCTGTATACAGCACAAAATCGATAATTCAAAAATCAGAAACCGAAGGCATACAAAATCAGGACAAAACAGGAACCAAAGCAAACAAACAAAAACCTCCACCATATGAAAAGAAGCGAACTCCCGATAGGGGAGTGAGACCAGGTGCCCAGGAAGAGTAAGCATCTCCTGCTTGCATGCAACACCCGTAGCTTCAATTCGGTAGAACTGTCTAACAATGTTAGATGCCTTTATGTGCTTATAAATACATACTTTACAGGATATTCACAATTCAGCGATTAAGTACCCGAAACGTGCATGTCTGGTCCATGCTGAAAAATTATCTGCTTCAATGATGCTATTGCATTTGAAGACGTTTAACATTTCAATACATGTAATAATTACATACTCCTATGTCTTTATCTTTAGTTGTACGAGGGGTACTGCCTGTCCTCTGAATATATGCGGAAATGGAGCATGTGTGGTACCCACCCCAGAGGAGAATTCTATAACAATACAGTGCTACTGTAACCATGGATACGGTGGTACCTTCTGCGATAAAATTCTTGAGGACTCAGTAAGTCAACATATTACTTTAAAGATTATGAAAACGGTACTTTAGCCTACATTCAAAACAGGTCATTTTTACGTTTGGGTATGAAAATAGATCTGCTAATTGATTTTGAAGATATAACCTTTTTGCTTAAAATCGTAAGCAACATTGATCAAAGTGTTCGCAGATATAATTCAACTATCATTACTCAATAGATGATTCAGCCTGATTTATAAAAGCAGACTACTTGTAATCCCCGGGTCTTTACTAAAACTTCTCTACTAAAAGAAGATCTTACCTACGATTTGATAATGGAATATATATCAAATAAGTTAAAGAACATCCTGACGATAATGGAATATTAGATCAAGACACACGAAAGTGAAAGAAAGCTTTTATCATTACAGGATAGAATAGGCCTTTCAATGACAGTATTTCCTGAGAGTCGATCAGTAAGGAAGGGGAGTGACCTTATGTTGGAATGCAAAGCCAATAAACTGAATGTAGATTACACTTGGTAAATACGATTGTCATTTCTAATGCATATATAGTTTGAAATGTCATATTAATATTAAATAATTCGTCTTGCAGCTCTTCACCTTTGAGACAAGTGTACCTAATACCTTAAATTACTCCCTCTTGTCGGATGTCACACACAACACTGTGTCTCTGGTGAGTTCGTATATACTCTACGAGCGAAACGCACTGGAGATGCAGTTTTGAGTATGACATCCGACATGGGGGAGTAAGGTATTACACACACTTGTCTTGAGAAGATGGCAGATCTAAGAGATATGATGCATTTGTAAAATTGAGTTGATTCATATGTGCATGGCTTCGAATACTAGTATCTTAAAATAGATTAAAGGTAAAGTTAAAGACCCATTGATGAGCGATTTTCTCCACACCTTAACTTAATCTTTTTTCTTTTAAAATACTTAGTAGGCTTTTTGTTACTAATCTAAAGTTTCTAGTTCACAAATTGCAAATACTGAGCATATCAATGGGTATAAATCGTGATTTGGACCCAATCCCCTGGATGGGAAAAGAGAAGTACCATATAAAAATTTTGTTCAGACGATTTCTCCTCAAAACTATAGTTTCCAACGTTGACCTACCTGACGATCTTGTTTGGGTACGAAAAATCTTCTCCCAACACACTCTATATTCTTACATTCATATAAGTTGATCTGATCTTTCGCAAGGCTGTTCGGTGATTTGATGCTACAAAGTAACGGACATGACGTACAGATCCATAATGATGGAATCCTACATCTCAGAGATTTTATGCAGGATATGGAGGGAATGTACACTTGTTTGGCATCCACTTCCACAGAGTTTGTCAAACATCAGTTCAGACTTACATTGATGGAGCCATGCAACATCGGTATAAAATACAAAATAAATACCATCTTCTGATAATCTGTCAGTCAAACCCTCTTAGTTGTGACAAGACAAATCAGTATTTTGTTGAGCGTAACTTCACACTTTATTTACACATATTTTCCTTTTGCAATGGGAGGTAATAACACAATTCTGCGCAATTGAGTGTTTAAAGTTCATGTTTCGTTCTGAATTCCTAATTTGTCTATGAAATACGGTGAGAACCTTCCTGAATGGTCTTGGCCCAAAACAACAGACGCTTATAAATACTGCATATGGCATTTTCATTTTTCTTTCCTTAATTTCCTCATTTTTATGAACACCCATCTATGCATCATCCTCTGATACTGACTATTATTTTTGTAGTTGTTGAAGTACCCCCAAGAAATAAAAGCGTAGAGGTTGGAAACTCCGCGCTATTTTCATGTGTTGTACCCAGTGTAGATAAAGTGGTATGGTCCATGAATGGCATGAAAATCTTACCTGGGGATGAAAGAGTAGAGGTAGGTGTCATTATGGCATCTTTGTACAAATTAGGATCTTTTTCCTCCTTTGATTTCTATACCATGATGTGATGATCTTATCTGATTCAGCTAGATTAATGTGTATTTTCTTCAAGAAGGTATAGAGTTGGAACTAGTGCTGTATATTGATATTAAAATATTAAAGAAAAGGGAAGGATCTCCAGAGTATCGAAATTTTGAGATTTCCAATACGTATCGATACACTAATGCTGAGTATCGATACTTTCAATACATTTGATAAAAATAAAATCCTTAACTTTTATTTCGTTTTTGGTTCTTATTTTTATATTTCCTCTGATTTTTTTCTAATTACTTGAATGTTTAGCCATATGAGATAATTCTATCTTATTTATATTCCAATAAATCTGGTTGTTATTGTGACGTTACGTCCAAGTTTTGAACGTAGGGAGAATTTACAAATGCTAGAATACTTTTGATGCTGCAACTCGTTGTGATTGCAATGTTTGTGCAAAAATAGGCAGTCTTATATTCAGCAAAAATTTAACTGTAAGAAATGATTGTCTTTGTTTCGGTGTTCATGGGTGTATATTCGCGATTCACAGAATTTTCACGTGACCAAACAGAATTCATTTGAAGACAAAGAAACACTTTCCATAACTGCAATTGTTATCTTTTTATTCCTTTTTCTGTTTTTGAAATAATGGAAAACATCCACTTGTTGTTTATTTTTGTTCTGTTTTATAAAGTTTTCATTAATTAATGCAAAAACTCCATTTATTGATGCATCATTATGATTTATTTAAGAAAAATTAAAATACGCGTTTTGCATTAAAAATATTGAGTATTGAAGCTAAATGTATTGTATTGACTTGAAAAAAATTAATTTATTTCAATATACAGCACTAGTTGGAACACTTCCGTATTATTTGATTGACAATCATATGCTAGATAAATTTATTTCGTATTTTTGCAAGATATTGGCGAATGGTTATTATCTGAAAATTGAAACCACAAGAGAAGATGACGAGGGCACATACACCTGTATGGCTGAGAGTCAAGATGGCTGTTATGTTGAGAGAAGTGCTTACTTGTATGTCAACCCAGTGGTTACAGAAAACCATGGTAAGGATGCACCAATGAAAGTGTGGATATGATGCCAAGTGCCTATATCAGTTGTAAATCTGAGTCTGATCTAATTATATACTTTACTTTTCGAGTAACGTTACAGATGAGAGGATTTCGTATGAGAATGCACAATGCTGAAATACGAGAATTACGGAACACTTAGTGTCCCGAGCAAAGTGAAAGAATGTATACCAATAGTACCAAAGCATACCATTTATTTTCTCCCATTTGCCCCTATGTAAGATAGAGTTTGCCCATAGCGACGCGTCATGTAGGGTCACTGTATCCCACATGTACCTCGCATGACTTTTGACGCCGGTCGTATAGGCCGTATTCATATTGTGACGTCGTTGTTATCCATTGTGACGTCATGATTTTTGCACCTAAAGCGGCGACCTCTCAACAAAAACATCATTTTAAAACTTTTTTTAACATTCTTATTCTTACTAAACCGATTAAGGCTAAGGACTACGGTTTATTCTTTTAGAATAAACCATTTTTGAGGGCGCTGAAAACGAATGTTCCTTTATTTTTCGAATTCGATAAAGTTTACGATTTCATGATTTCATGGAATTTGAAGAAAGGCCCCTAGAAATGGGAGAAAAACGATCAACGATCAAGAAATGGGAGAAAAACGACCAACGATCAACCATACCCTCGGGGTCTGGTTTCTGGTCAGGGAACTCGGCAAGCCTCGTTCCCTGACCAGAAACCAGACCCCTCGGATGGGCTTTTCTCATCCAACATGACAGCATATGGTTGATAGTTATAATCTCATGATAAATATATGTGATGCTTACGTAATCCGGATAACCACACCATCTGCTACTGACATGGCAGGTCGGCGCCGATTTCCCATTGGTCTCGTTGGTTTATGTGTAGTCATTTGTGTTTGATGTTTCTATGTGATTTGGTGTTTCCTGTACCTTTTGCGTCTCTTTCTTAGCGTGTCTGCTTTGTGTTTTCCATTGGGTCTTTTGGGGTGTTATTGTGGGTGCTGCAATCGGGTGTTGTTGGAGATCCCCTCCTTTCTTACTGATGGGATTATATAAGTTATATTTGCGGCCTGGTATTCTGCGGACATGAAAGACATTGTGATTAGCGTTTTAATGTTCATGAAATGAATCTTTCCTTGTCCTTATATTACCCCTACCAATTATAGTCTCGAAGGACATTTCCAACTTTTCATATGCCATTTACATGGCCAAGTACCTCAACCTCAGTGTGTGGACATTGTAGTCTTTCCGGAGTACAATTCCATATCCTTTTATTTACAGTATGTGGTAGAATCATATCGGAGCCTAGAGTACCATCAATACTGTCCAGTCGTATTAGCGGTGGTGATGTCGTTAGCAAGGCGTCATCCCCATGAAATGAATCTTTCCTTGTCCTTATATTACCCCTACCAATTATAGTCTCGAAGGACATTTCCAACTTTTCATATGCCATTTACATGGCCAAGTACCTCAACCTCAGTGTGTGGACATTGTAGTCTTTCCGGAGTACAATTCCATATCCTTTTATTTACAGTATGTGGTAGAATCATATCGGAGCCTAGAGTACCATCAATACTGTCCAGTCGTATTAGCGGTGGTGATGTCGTTAGCAAGGCGTCATCCCCATGGCATGTCATCATCAACGAAAACAAATTGGTATATATCAAAGCATTAACACGCTATTAGTCTTTATGTATATCAAATCTGTTAGAGTGACTGCTCGATTTAAGAAAACGTCAATGAAAAATGCTTCATACTAAAATTCTCAATGCTCAAAGATTTGGTAATATTTTATAGAAGTGGCTAAGCTTTTTCGAAAGCAACAGCTCCGTTGAACTATTTTTTTGACGTCATTGTACTAAATCTTTGTTTCCTTATTGTGAATGACAAAATATTGAGAAGCTATCATGTTGAATATTTGATAATGAATGATTAATTCGAAACTGTTTTTGCAAAGAAAAGAGTTATTCGCCTATTAAATCATTGCTTTGTGCATGACTAACAACATTTTGGTTCTGGTGAATATCCGAAATTTGGGTTAGATTTCATAGCACACGTTCATATGTTTTTACTTTACTTTTGTTCTTTTTCAGGGCAAAACATTTTGTGGAGGAACTATCATTTCTAATAAATGGATCGTGACAGCCGCCCACTGTATCGTGCGTTTTCCCGAGAAATTCCACGAATTGTTCCACCCCTCTAAGGTCACCCTTATTATTGGTACAGAGCAGTGTAGCGGAGATGACGGCCAAATCGTGGACATCGAGTCATATGTTGTGCATCCTAGATTTGCAGAAAGGGCTCCATACGACCATGATATAGCTTTGATAGAACTTCGTCAAGATTTAAACTTTACAGAACGTGTACAACCAATATGTCTCAAGCAGCCGGATTACGTGAATACTGCTTTCCTTCATCGCAAAGTCGGGCGTAAGGCAGGGAGGGTTGTAGGGTGTGGTCAATTGTATGAAAATGTAGATGCTATACCCACGGAGCTACATGACGTTTTCGTACCAACAGTGACTAGGGAGAAATGTATGGAGGCGGACATAGGGCGAGGAAATTTCACTGACACTATGTTCTGCGCAGGGTATGACAGGGCTTTATTCGGAGATGCTTGTTATGGTGATAGTGGTGGCTCTTTGGCGATGAATGACTCCCCATTTGACCCCTGGGTCCTTGTGGGCGTGGTGTCATGGGGAGTTGGGTGTGACCGACAAGGACATTATGGATACTATACAAATGTAGCTCACTTTTATAACTGGATACAAAATGTCACTAATGTTTGAAATAATTAGGATTGAAACAATAAAGAGATATTGATCTTAATTTATACTATTGAGACACAATTAAAAAAAGTTTAACCTTAGAGTAATATTCGTTTATTATTTACAAAATTTACACAAACGTACATAAGAACAAAATGCGATTAGTCACATGCATGGCAAAAGTTTGCAAGGAACCTTATTTTAGCGTTGATGGTGAGACATACTCGTCTTCTTTGTCCTTCGTTGTCATAGCCATATATGGATTTTCATCAGTTGTAGTGTTCAACTGATCAGATGCCGATCTACTTAGACCTTTTGGTTCTTGACTTTGATCAGCGAC
Source organism: Pinctada imbricata (assembly GCA_033119305.1). Lineage (NCBI taxonomy): Eukaryota > Metazoa > Mollusca > Bivalvia > Pterioida > Pteriidae > Pinctada > Pinctada imbricata. The sequence goes on along the minus strand of VSWD01000012.1, from coordinate 33,288,486 downwards.
TATTTGATTAGTGTATGTATTTTCAATTGTAGAATCTGAAGCACTTTTGCTCATACTCATATTACTGGAGATTACTCCTATATGGAAAATATCAAAAGGATCAGAGTTCATATTAACATAGGACGAATCCCTGGTGGGTTCAAATTCTAAACTTTTAGGTTCGACTATATTGTCCTCACGTAAGAGGTCTTCTATCGGACCACTATAACGTGCAAGGTTAGGAAAGGGATTTATCACTTCTCCTTTTCTTCGCATTCGAATTTGTCCACCTCTTCCGTCTTCATTAAAAGTCTCGTCATTTTCATTGGAAGCAAATAGATCATCATTCACATTTAAAGAAAATTGAGTTTCATCTGCAACTGGAACCAACTGATCAAGAACTGTTGGAAAGTTTGCGTTGCCTTCGGACACTAACGTTGATGTTGTTGCTGTTTCTAGTCCCAAAAGATCCCCTGTTAATAAATCAACGTTTGATATGGGAACCACCGGTACAGGCTGAATGACAGGCAGAATGGACGATGACAGGTATGTCTCTTCCCCTGTCAATAAATCCTCAAATGGTTTAGGGCCATCGTCAACTATAGGCTTACTTTCTACTGATGCATATATATGATCGTCATCTTTAAACTTATCGGCGGTGTCATGTCCGATTCTGGATTCTGGTTCTGAATCGGTCGTATTCTTCTTCAAAGCATTAGTCATTTCATTTGAAGATGAGTAGAATCTATTACAACTAGCTTTAGCTGTCATTGCAAGAGGCCATCGACTCATGGAGGAAATGGTCGTACTACTATCAGTCGATGCCGGTTGAGCGCTCGAACTAGATACTATTTCATGGGCTTGCCTTTGATTTTCGTCATGCTCTGTTGATTCATATAATGAATTTTGAACGCGCTGTTTCTCCAAGGGCCATGCTGATACTGAGGCAACATGTCCAACAGTTGGGCTATCCTCTTCATCTGATGATGTAGAGGATAAAGAATCATTCCTGTTGTTTTTATCCTTTCTGCTAATAAGAGGAAATGATACTTTCTTTTTTCGTTTATTCGTCTGTTTTCTCTTCGCGGGCATGGTCGAGGGTCTTTCTGGAAGCGAAGGAGGTACTTGGTCAGGTTTAATATTTTTGTCCATACCTAGAAACTGCTTTATATCTTTTCTGTATTTGTCTAGCTCTTCGTATTCACTTTCCTTTTCTACAAGATCATATCCCGCGGGATCTGACTTAGATCGGTTATGCTTGCTATGCATGTGGAGACTGCCTTCATCTATCGCTTCCACTTCAGCCAATTGAGATTTAGAGTCAAGGCTGGATGAGGATGGATGTGAACAAGATCTGGATAATCTTGAGGTTATTTCAGATTCCGATGACGAAACGACAATGGCTTCTGAAACTGTGACAGAAATGTCCGTAGATATGGCACTGTCAAATGAACTTCCTTCACGACACGTTGATACCTCTTCCTGTTCTATTATCCTTCCTGTGTTAAGGCTTGAAACACCTGAATCATGAGATCCTACTGAACAAGAACGTTTTGATTCAACTGAGTTGCCAGACACTGTTCTCATGCGAAGTTTGACATCTTTTGTTGATACATCACTGTTGTTTGATTCCAACTGAAATTCCGCAGTTTCATTGTTTTCATTAGCTTTTAGTGGAGTCACGTGACTGTATCCGTGACGGTCGAATGCGACTTCGATTTCTTTATTCTCTGGTGATGTTAGTCTCATTTTGGAGACAATGTCAATCTCATGTGGCTTTCGGTTACGTTCAACATGAAGTGTATCGTATTCAGATGAGATTCTCCTACGATCTTGAATATCACAAGAATTCGGTCTTCTACTTTCAACATCCCTGCTGTCATTAAGTGCCTCAGACGACTGAAATGGTGAGCTGTCTAAAGAACTAGCACGATAGTGACCACTTAATCTCGGTCTGGTATTAGCCGGTAATTTTGAAATAGTTGCATATGGTGTTACATTAGAATCATTCACTTTGCGTTCGTTGAGGGATGCACTTCTCGGCTTCTGTGTACCGGTGTCTCCAATTATTTTGAACGAGATTTCCGAATTTCCTTTGCTTGCTGAAGTTTCATTACTTTCAGTGCTAGCGTTACTGGCATTGCCTATAGAAGACGTCCTTGTTTTCTCACTGTTGATTAGAATACTCTGAAATCCTTGTTCGAAGCTTGAGGTGGATAACGTTCGGGACCTCGATTCAACACTTGTACTCTGGGAGTGTGCTTGGCGTCTCTCATTAATGGCGATTTGAATGTTATTTTTTATTGCTGTCAAAATGTCAGCCACCTTTCTTGAACGAAATTCGAATTTTGCTTCGCCGCATTCTGCTTTTCTGGAAAACAAACAAGTTTTGATTACAGGCACACATCTTATACCACTAGCCAGTCTCCATTCAAATTATTTTGTTTTATTTTGTTTTATTTTTTTCTTTGGTTTGCTCAACGAAGAAATAACTGGAATTTGATAGAAGATAGTTGGGAAACAAAACAAGTACTGAGTAGTATGACTGAAATGCTCGATTTTTTTTTTTTGTGATTATTTGTCTAAGCATAAATGGAATTAGATATGTACTCTTATGAAACTTACGCTCCACTCTCTATCACAAGTGTATCATTCTTATTTTTGTCCATGTAAAATCGTTTCAAGGTTTCAAGTCGCCAACCCATCTTCTCGTTATTTTTAGAATTGTAGATGGTGACTGCCTCAGGGGACACTCCCATACGGTACTGGCCAGTCAGGGAAAACTTCTTCGAGTCTGCATTTTGTAGGATTTCAACGCTGAATGAGTCTGGAAAGTAGAAGGAAAACTATATATCAACCAACCATTCATTCCCTGAAATACACATATATGTACACTGTGAATGAATTTTAAGACAAAACAATCTCGTCTTTGTTTGCTCCTGATTTGGGGGGGGGGGGTTTCGCTCTGATGAGCAACAGAACAAACTCGGGAACCAACAAAGACAATTTCAGTCAGAGCGACAAAACAAAGAGACTTGGCTGTTTTGTCTAATTATAATTTGAAGACCGTCGACTACTACTAGACTTATGAGAAGTATATCGTTTATCGGGTAATTTTCGCGTCGGGTAAATTTCGCGAAAATGACCCTGAAAAGATATGTCTTTTAGCTAATGTATAAACAAGATCAAGGGTGAAGATCTCTGTCTTTTATTCGCTATGTCCATTTTTCGTGATTTGAGGATGCTTGCGAACATAGCGAAAATAAGACACACGCGAAAAATTCCCGATATACGGTATATCATAAGCACCTACATAAATACTTTAATTCAAAGTACCGGTATACGATTACTATACCTTGGTTTGGAGAAAATATTTTCTTGAGTCTCGTGATCCATACATTGGTAGTGTATTCACAGTCTGCACACAGTACTAGGGTAGGGCTGTCCGTCACTATCTGAAAGGCCAATTTGTGTGTTTTGGACTGGCAAGGTTCGATGGCTGTGACGTTTTCTAACAGATACGTCATCTTGTCCGAGGACTTGTTAATAGCAGAAGCCTCTGTAGGGTACAATTCCAACTTGGCAGCTAATGTGCCGGATGCCAGGTTACTCATTTCCTGAAGAACCACCCATTTGTGCTTCCATGTCTGAAAAATATATTACATGTACCATTCTTATACCATGCATAAGAAATGAAATGACATTGATCTATACAGAAAATGCAAGATAGACAAAAAGACTCGTCTAATAATGATAATACTCAATGCACAAAACGTTTTGTTGGCATATTCAGTCATGAGCAGATAGAGAAAGGGAAGAGAGTTCAGGGGAAAGGGAAGAAAGTTCAGGGGAAAGGGAAGAAAGTTCAGGGGAAAGGGAAGAAAGTTCAGGATAGCTATGTGGCTATTCGATTGATGAATACGAATGGAAATATTGAAATAAATTCATATTAGTGTGAGCAATTGATCTCTGAGAAAATGTTTGCTAAGCCGCTTTTCATTTTTAAACACATTGATACTATGTGTATTGTATAAAAAAAGATTGAGAAAAATAATAAAGTATCGAATGCTCTCCAAGTCTCTGGAGAAAATGTATTTTTTTAAGATATAGAACTACACTAGTGTCTTTTAGATATAAACATTTATCATGTTTTCAGTGTACTCATTAATAGAAATATATTCGTATATATGTATAGGTATTTGGCGACTGACCATGCAATCTCCTTGACACTCTATCCAAACAGGAGCACATCTGCAGAAAAAAAGACATATTTCTAGGAATAAAAAGAAAACGTACCTTCAGTTTTCTGCCTTTGATATTAGAAGGCTCTTTCACTTCCAGATATCCACTTTTTTGTAGATCAGCCATACAAAATTTATTCAATTTCAACACTTTAGTTCGTTCAAAATGAAAATAACATAGATTACTTCAGTACTTTCTATCAATAAGCAGTATAAGTTAATTTGGGGGTCGTAAATGATGCATAAACTTTCATTATGCGCTGTTGAAGTGCTTTCTGCATATAAAATGCACAATTATGATATGGGACTTATTCAATTACAATAACTAAGGTCTTTATCTAATCGACGGTCCTTTGTAGATGACCTGTGATTGATACCAGGGTATGTAGAGATATCCCCATGTATCACGCAGTACGCCGTCTAACTCGGAGTGAATTACAGATTAAGATGCATACTCATTCATTCATCTGTCATGTGATTTTGTTTATATTTCTTCCTTTTCTATTTATTTTGATTTTAAATTGAAGTTCTCGGTCAAGAATTTTCTTGCTACTAGTATCATAGGGTAGAAATATGTATGTCGTCATCTGTTTGTTTTTGTTTTGTTTTGTTTTGTGTTTGTTTTTGGTTGTTTTTTTTTCTCTCTTTTGTGAGGTTGTAAATTATTTTAAATAGTGTATATCTCATTATTTTAAAATATCTTTTATTTTTTTTTACTTTATTACATTTACGAGTATATATATATTTTTTTTCTATTAATAATTTATTCAATTCTTTTTTATTCTAAATTGTTTTGTTTGAATTATATTCATGATATTTGTTTGTGTCTTATTAGGGGTCTGAGAATTTGGTCATTTTTTTCGCAGCTTTTGGGAGGAGAGAGAGAGAGAGAGAGAGAGAGAGAGAGAGAGAGAGAGAGAGAGAGACGTATTCTTGGTTTAACTTTTTTTTTTATTTTCTGAAGCTACATTCTACGTAAAAATCAACACAAAATATATGGTTGTTTTTTCTATTATTTTATTTTCCAAAGTATGCATCATTATTTTTTTTTTCAATTTCATTTCATATCCTCATTTCACTTTTTGTTTTTTTTTTTGCCAAGATATCAGAACTGCAAATAGATGATGATTGAATGCATATAATTATATATTTATCTACTTATTATTATATTTTTAAATTCGTTTGTGTTAATATCTATTTATCCTTGTTCAGTCTACTTGTCCGAACTGTGACAATAACTTTTCAGTATGACCCCTTTGTTGGAGATAACGTACGTATAATAGGAATGATTTCACTTGTTTAATAGTACTCTTAAATACACATCCAGGCGCGGATCGAGATGGTTATGGCGGTTAGGAACAATCTCCACCCCCCCCCCCCCTTTCAACTCCCCCCCCCCCCCCCTTCCGCAATCAAGAAGGTTTTTTGGGGTTTTTTTTTTATTATTTTTTGATAGTTCTCTCCAAATCATATGATGGAACCTCTATTTTCGATACCGCGTTGGACCCCCCTTCTATCTTCCAGACCGTTTTGGACACTCCCCCCCCCCCATTCCCCTATTTTTTTTTTAGTTCCGCGCACGTTATAGTACCTATTTACCTAGGTATATGTACCTGTGTTTTAATGTTACGGGGTAATCAGGACATTTCACTTATTATATAGATCAAGGAAACATGCAGTCACAGCATGTACTGATTCAGATCATATACCTTGTAACCTTCATAGTACTTTGATAACATGCCAATCAGTAACGTTTTGATATGTCTGCATCTTCAGTTGTTCTATTTATTTATTTATTTATTTATTTATTTATTTATTTATTTATCTATTCATTCATTCAATTTGCACTGATCACAGCGGAACACATTCGCAGGATTACAACAAACAATCGACATTTGACAAAAGAAATAATTAACATGCTAGCATTATCGCCAGTCCTAAAGTGTTTGACGTTCTCTTATTGGAAATGAAAAACTAGAACTGTCCTACAGTGGACGAATTACATGCCCCGCGGGACGTTTGTTTTTTTATAAATGGGACCATTTATGATGCAACGTGAAAAGCCTACCATTTATAGTATGCAACAAATCTGCTTTCAAGTCTTTTTAACTTAAACTGCAATATAAGTCCAAAGTCAAGGTCGAGGTCACAAGGTCAAAAAAGTCTTGATACCAAACTGTAGTACTCTTTGTGATGAATGTTTGTATGAAATATGAAAGACCTACCATTTATAGTTTGAAAGAAATCTGCTTTCAAAATTTCTAAACCTGTCCTAACTTCAACATAAACCAAAAGTTAAGGTCAAGGTCACAGGTCAAAAGTCATGGTACCAAACTGTAGTACTCTTTGTGGGGAATGTGTGTATGAAATACGAAAGGCCTATCATTAATAGTGTAACGTGTCTTGTTTTCGTGGGGATGGTATGTTCTTAAAGCATAGCGAAGTGTTAGTGTGTATTGTAAAATCCGAGCGGTATGATTCAAAGTATATTCCAGGGTAAAACTGTGATTTCCATATAATCCATGTGAAATGAGACATAAATCATGAATCTAGTTCACTACTTTAATATTTACATATGTACATGCGCGCAAACATAAGTAATATCCAGGAAATATAAAATCAAGGCATTTTATTACAACAAGTCACAACAATATCAATCTACTCTATATAGTCTGGCTAAAGAGAATCTCTGTACTAAGAAATTGTGTCTCATATATATAGTAAGTTCTCAGTACTCATCATGGGTATTATCAGTCATATGACATGTGAGTACTCGCTTTGAGTAATAGTACCCACAGTGGGTAATCATAAATTATGAAATAAAACATCAATAATGAAGCAAAGATAATTCAAACAAACAAATAAGTCGTAATATAAAATCTGAACGTCACAACTCCCCCGACTTAAGCATTGACTCCCGTCAATTATCATCAAAGCACATTAATTAAATAATTAAAAACAAAGGGAGAGACAAAAAAAAGCAATTAAAATGACGTTCAGTAGTAGATCAATTGTTAAGAAATCAAAGTATGTACAGTTCAAAGTCACGTACATGTAAACATTTCAATCTTTGGCAGTTAATATACAAAACCGTTAATAGTCAAAACCTCCTCTCACAACTTTCACGTTTCTATTCTGCATGTGAATGTTAATTTCATCGAGGAATTTCTAGTGTTGTAGGCTACGAAATCTACACTGCCAATATCCACATCCTTTGAATATAATATTTTAGTGTCTCTCTTCGTTATTTCCCGGCCACTCGGATATTTGTCCTCCTGTTTTCGTTAATTGGAGGCAAATAGTGTTTTTAGCGATTTGCACTGGTTCCTCGTCTTGATCTCCATTTTCACTTACAGCGTCTTTTTCGCTATTATTGTTAAGGTCACAGTCGTCATCACCCGATCGCGAGTACCCGGGCTGGGTATCGTCATGAGCTTCAGTATGGTACTCACTCTGGGTATCGTCCTGTGGTTCATTATTGTACTCACTGCGGGTATCGTCTTCAGCTCCACTAGATCCAACGTGATCGTTTTCGTACGCATCAACATATATTACAGTGTCACTATCACTATCGTGCGAATTAACAACGATCCTCCTATCTTCTTCCTGGTCCAATGCATCGATTATACGATCTTGTATATCGTCCGGGATGTCATTGGTATTCACATCGGATGCATTGACCAACATCTCGCCAATGCTAATATCATCGTCCGAAACATCTTCATATTGCACAATCCTTGTGTCTTCCTCCTCTTCCGAAGAAATGTCCTCGTGCAGGTCACTTAGTAATGATACATACACAGGCTTCCTAGAGTCCGCATAATCATTATAGTCCATTTTGCGTCTCTTAGCTTCCATCTTCTCTTCTGAATCATGAACTGTCCTCAAATGTCGTTTTAAGTTATACCTCCTCTTGAATGGTTTCTGGCAAAAACTGCAAATTAACACAGAAAGTGATGCAGAGTGTCTCTCATGAATATGCTTATTCAAATTGCTCTTTGAAGAAACTTGTTTTCCGCAGTGCTCACATACTAGTTGTCCATCCATCGAAATCCGTTTAGTAAGCGTTAGTCTAAGAATCTACGGGGCCGCTTAATCACTCGACCAAAACGTGTTCTCTTCACTGATTGGTCAGTTCGTTTAAGTTGTGTATTCGGTGCTACCGTTAACTGCCTAGTAGGTGAAGGGGGCGGAGCATCGGGCTGTTCCGGTGAATCTTGCCGCGCGCTTTGATATTCCTGTGTTTTTGAGGCTAAGAACGGCGAATAAACGGGTGATTTTGACAACTTTTCACTCGGAATCTTTAGAATTGGGGGTTCTTCGGGTAATTCCTCTTTGAATTCCGGCTTTGTCTGTTTTAATGCCCAATTTAATTTACGTTTTCCACGATAGGGTTTTAGTTTATCTGCGTGTATAACGACCGGTTTAGAGTTCTTAGAATACAACACATCACTTAGTCGTTTTATTACGATCCATGGTCCACTCCAATTCCTTGAAAGTTTTTCCTTGGCCCCGGGTAATAACTTTTTCTGATTTCTCCGCACTAAATCACCTATATCGTATGTGATTTCTTTCACTTTTCTGTCATATTCCTTCTTCTGTCTCTCGGTCGATTTTAAAGCAGTTCTCCTCGCTATTTCATTTATTTCAGCGAACTGTTTGTCTAAGTTACGCACAAATTCCGATGCATTCAAATATTCGGACCGTTCGTCCTCTTCTAACTTTGGAGTTATAATGTCAATCGGAACTGTACATTCAGTGCCAAACACAAGTCTATAGGGTGTTATTCCTGTTGATTCGTGCGATGATGTATTGTAGGCAAGCACAAGTCCATCTATATAGCGGTCCCAGTCCGTTTGATTTGCACTTACGTATTTTGCTATCATATCTTTGATAGTTCGATTAAGGCGTTCGACCATTCCGTCAGACCTAGGGTGGTAGGGTGTAGTCCGTGTTTTATTGATTTTAAGAAAACGGCACATCTCCTGGAAAACTTGACTTTCGAATTGCGCACCTTGATCCGAATGAATTTCCTGGGGACATCCGTATCTCTTTATCCACCCTTTGAACACAGTCTCGGTCACAGTTTCGGCTTCAATATTTCGTATCGGAAATATTTCTGTGAACTTTGTAAAGTAATCCGCTATCACAAGAATGTATAAATTTCCATCTCTCGTTTTCGGAAACGGTCCAGCAATATCCATAGCGATTCTTTCGAAACGTGCACCGCTTACATGTGGCTTCATAAAATTTCTCTTTTTGAAATTCGGATTTTTCCTCTCCTCACAAATATCACACGATTTTACATAATCACTGATATACTGTCTCATTTTCGGCCAATAGTATGAAGTCGTCCACACTCTTGATAAAGTCCTCTTTATTCCAAGATGACCGGATAACGGTGAATCGTGTACAAACCACAATACAGTGTCTCTCAACTCAGGCGGTGTACAAATCTTGAGCTTCGTTTCTCCAGTTTCAATCCACTTGATGCATAACATGCCATCAAAGATGCATAATAATTCCCAGCGAGAATACCAAAATTTGGTATCGAAACTCATGTGCGAAACGCTCCTAAAAGGCGGTTTCTCGTCACTTTGCACTTTCATTTTCATTATTGCTGAAATAGCAGGATCTTTCAACTGAACGTTTCGTATATTTTCAGAGGTCAATTTGACATCAGGTAGCCTCCTTTGTCTCGCTCTTTGTGGTACATTAGGGATCCTTCCTCGTGTTCGTATCTCAATCAAGTCATCGTCTTGATCGTCGGTTTTTCTATTACTTCCGGAAATTTGAAACGCGTCTTCATCATCACTGTCTAATTTCCGTAATAATTTCAAATCTTCACTGTGAGTGAAAATCACTGTTTCTTCTTCATCCTCCTTGTCTAAGTCAAAGTTACATTGCTTGCAAATCTTCGAATTCTCACTCAAGCGTGATAACGCATCAGCGTTGCCGTGGCGCTTCCCTGCGCGATGCACTATTTTAAACACATACTGTCCAAGCTGTTGAAGCCAACGACTTATCTGTCCGTCTGGCTCCTTAAAACGATGTAACCATACAAGGGATGCATGGTCTGTCCGTAATATGAATTCACGTCCCGACAGATAATGTCTAAAATGTTTTATAAAGAAAACAACTGCCAACATTTCTTTACGTGTTACACAATAGTTCTTCTCCGCAGTTGTTAGTGTTCTGCTTCCATACGCAATAACTCTTTCGTCATTATCTTGTATCTGAGACAAAACAGCACCTATTGCATTGTTACTAGCATCCACGTCCAAAATGAAGCTACCGCCATTTACGTCTGGATAACCAAGAATTGGAGCCGACGTTAACTTTTCTTTCAAAGTTCGAAATGCAATTTCACATTCATCGGTCCACACCCACTTATTATTCTTGCTAGTCAATGCGTGTAAACACGAAGCTGTTTTCGCGAAGTCTTTGATGAATCGTCTGTAGTACGTAGCTAAGCCCAGAAAGCTTCTTAATTCACTAACATTTTCGGGTCTTTTCCAGTTCCTGACTGCATCTACTTTATTGGGATCTGTCATAATTCCCTTCTCAGATACGATATGGCCCAGAAATGTAACTTCTTTCTTAAAGAAACTACACTTTTTAGCTTTTAATTTGAGGTTAACGGCCTTTAATTGATCCAGCACTAGGTTCAAATTATCCAAGTGTCCATCAAATGTTTTACCTCCGTACACTATGATGTCATCGAGGTACAGTACAGCTACATTCCACTGTAGTCCATAAAGTGCTTTTTCTATAACGCGCTGAAATGTTGCGGGCGCATTACAGAGTCCAAATGGCATTACCGTATACTGATATAATCCACCTCTCGGTGTCGCAAATGCCGTTTTCTCTTTATCACTTTCACGCATGGGTATTTGGTGGTATGCCATATTAAGATCCAAAGAACTAAACCACTTTGATCCTGATAATGCTTCCAAGTCATCAGTTACTCTTGGTATTGGATAAGCGTCTTTAATAGTGCGTGCATTCAACCGCCGATAGTCTACACATAATCTCCAGGTTTTGTCCTTCTTTTGGACTAACACGAGGGGAGAAGACCAAGGGCTGTTAGACTTCTCTATAAGTCCGTGCTCCTTTAATTTCTCTATCTCATTATCGAGAGTGTCCCTCTTGAATATCGGAATTCTCCTTGGTGGCTCCTTAAACGGGGTTTCATCGCTCAGTTTGATGACATGCTCCCCTATAGTCGCACGTTCCATTTTCTCTCCAGGAACAGCAAAGGAATCTTTCCTCTCTATCAGGAATTCCTTAAACTTCATCGCTTCTTCATGTGATAACTCCTTACAACCGTCATCATATAACTCGTATAAGTGATCGGGTAATTCTCCGGAATTTCTGTTTCGCTTCACTTCAGTTGCACTATATGATTCCATAGGCTCACTGATGAAATCCACAGTTATCACTTGAGCTATTTCAGTATGTTTATTTATCCAAAAATCTGAAACATCAGCATTATACACTCGCACAAACACAATATCATTTTGTGTATTTACGATCTGTTGAGCCACAATTAAGCCATGAGAATGTACAAACCGTTTAAATGGAAGTAACATTCCCTCACAACACGTCGGTTTTCCTTTGAAACCAGCCTTTATCACTGTTTCACAACCGGAAGGCACACATGTGTTTTCTTTACACATAACAACACACACATCGTCGGGGGTTTCACTTATCCTTGGATCTATGTTCATCACGAGATGATTCGTCTCGTAATCCCAGTTGCACTTATACATTGATAAGAAATCCTGTCCAAGTAGGTTACACTTTACTCCACCTACATATACTCTAAAATTCACACAAGTATGTCCAAAAGTCAAAGTCATAAACGCAGTTCCGAGTAGATTCAATTTACTCCCGTCCGCTGTTTCAAATTTGCTCCGCACTTCTTGCAGACTCGGCCTTGTAATTGGAAGAATACTGTAATACGTATCTTCAGTTATGAATGTTCTACTGGCTCCTGTATCCATCTTCCATTCTATTGGACTACCTTCTATAAGCCCATCCACGATCATTCCAGATCTCCCTTTCACATTAAGGCTATAGATTTTAAAACTACCAGAATCAGAAGAAACACTTTTCTTTGAACCACATTCACTATCAGGTGTAGAAATGAAACTCTTCATAGACATATGAGCAGAAGAAATTTCAGACTCGGAAACTCTTCTATGTTCCAAACTATCACACTGACTCTTTGTATGAGAAACATCTTTCTCGATTACAGGCCTATCACGAACGGCGACCGACGCACGGCCTACTGCCTCGGTCCCTCCTCTTTTAACTGCTTCCATTCACTTTTCTCACAGTGACTCCTTGGAAAATGACTTTGATAACTTCTTCTCTTTGGACAGTTCTTCAATAAATGTGTTGATGAATTACATGCAAAACATTTTCTGTTATCAATGTTCTTATTTTCTGCACTTGGGCTTTCATTCGATGATTTGTCTTGGAACTTGAGGTTCTGTCTATTTTCGAAAGGTCCATAGTTTTCCCGCGCATCATGTTTTAATGCGAAAACTGGCCTTCGTATGTCCTTTTGTATATCAGACTTACGGCTTTCACTTACTCTGATGCATTCTTCTTGCATCGCAGCCGTAACAGCATCTTGTAATGTCTTTGGTCGAGTTCTCTTTACAGCTAATCTAAAGTCGTCTCGTTCGCTGCAATTGTCCATAAAAGTCTTCATACTCGTCTCGGCAATATATTCATGATTGTTTGGATATGCTCTACGATATAAATCTTCAAGCGCTTGTCCAAAATCTCTGAATGATTCTGATGATCTCTTAGTGCGTAGCCTTGCCTCGGCAATATAACTATCCTTCATTGTATGGTGTCCAAATCTATCGTTCATCCTTCCTTTCAAAGCAATCCATCTGTTTCTCTCTTCATCTGGAAGTCCGTATGCAAACGATTCAGCTTGGCCCCTTAGGACAGTAAAGAAGATTTTTCGTTTTCTATCTTCATCCCAATTATTTAGGGAACTGACATTCTCAAAGTACCTTATGAATTCAGACCAAGTGTCTCTGCTGTCACCATTGAAAGTACGCTTTATTGGCACATTACTGGTACTCATGTTCCCAGATGTTGGTGAACTCGTTGATAAGTTAGGGCTTCCATAGTTCTCCGGTATTGGTAATCTAGTGCTCCTTGCGGGTATTGCTGATCTGGTGCTCCTTGCGGGTACTGAAGTCCTTCGATTCGCAGGAGTGTTTACGGCTTGATTATAACAGCGCTTGCTCCTCACCAGTTTCAGAATAATACTACACAATATAATGCACAGTAATCCGAGTGATCCAGACACAAGTAATTCCTTAGTTAAGCACAAGAGCAAATAACTCGGAAAATACTGGTACAAAGCACCAACACAAACACATCCTAATAGAAACACCATTATCCACGCGAACCAAAACCAGCTCCATTCACTTGATTTCTGTTCGTCCATATCCATGCACATATTCTGCTCTGACAATGAAGGCAGATTTGTTACAGGAGGACTTTTTAGGAACGTATCCTCATTTATATCACTAACAGGAGATTCCTGTCGTGCAGCTTCGTTAAATGCCGACATCAAATTCCGCCTTACGGTCGGAGGACTATTTTGTTCTCTCTCTTCAATTCCATCCAGCGGTACACCGGAAGTTAATTCCTGCGGTGAATAGCGTGTCCTATCCATATCCTTATATTCTTTGGTTCACTGTAGTTTTGTATCCGCACAACGTACACAACACAGTGTTAAACACATGTACAATTTTTCCACGTACTATTCTGAAAGTAGAATATTTCTTCATGAACAAACTACCGCACTTCGGACACAAAACACTGTCACAATATCCTTTTGTAGGGCACAATTTACCGGCAGAATCTACAACATAAGATTCCATGCACAATGCACAATAAGTTAACGATCTCTACAAATTTATAGTAATCAATATATCCAATATAAATAAATCAATAATTGCACATAAAATCCAAGCACAAAAATATTCCGAGAATATCACATTGTTGATATTTTCCTCGAGCTAGAAGAAGATTCGATCAAATCAATTTCATGACACATTGGGCACATAAACACAAACACTCGCGCACAAACGCACTTCACAATCTTCTTATTTTTCGCATGTCGTCTAGGAAAAATGGAAAGGCACTTTTCACACTTCATTTCCACATTTCCGAAATCACAAATTGTTTTCACTGTAGCTTTTCCATTCGGGATAATCTTATAAATCCTTATATAAGAAAATTCCATGTTCACAAAATGAAGAGAATTTCACAGTCTTCCTTGAAAAATAACACTAACACAATATTTCACAATAAATAAACTGCTATGTCATCCCACCGCTGCCACCAGTTGTAACGTGTCTTGTTTTCATGGGGATGGTATGTTCTTAAAGCATAGCGAAGTGTTAGTGTGTATTGTAAAATCCGAGCGGTATGATTCAAAGTATATTCCAGGGTAAAACTGTGATTTCCATATAATCCATGTGAAATGAGACATAAATCATGAATCTAGTTCACTACTTTAATATTTACATATGTACATGCGCGCAAACATAAGTAATATCCAGGAAATATAAAATCAAGGCATTTTATTACAACAAGTCACAACAATATCAATCTACTCTATATAGTCTGGCTAAAGAGAATCTCTGTACAAGAAATTGTGTCTCATATATATAGTAAGTTCTCAGTACTCATCATGGGTATTATCAGTCATATGACATGTGAGTACTCGCTTTGAGTAATAGTACCCACAGTGGGTAATCATAAATTATGAAATAAAACATCAACAATGAAGCAAAGATAATTCAAACAAACAAATAAGTCGTAATATAAAATCTGAACGTCACAATAGTATAAAAGAAATCAGCTTTCAAAACATCTTAACATAAAATGTTGTATAGGGTGAAGGTCAACGTCGCAAGGTCACAGGGTCAAAAGTCATCGTACCAAAATGTAGTACGCTTGACAATTTTTTTATGGTGAATGTGTGTATGAAATATGAAAGGCCTACCATTAAAAGTGTAAAAGAAAACTGCTTTCAAAACTTCTTAACATAAAATGTTTACCGGTATACGGTGAAGGTCAAGGCCACAGGGTCAAAAGTCATGGTACCAAAATGTAGTACTCTTTATGGTGAATGTGTGTATGAAATATGAAAGGCCTACCATTAATAGTGTAAAAGAAATCTGCTTTCAAAACGTCTTAACCGGACAGACAGACAGACTATAAACTTAGTTCGAAGTGACGATATATATATACATTACTTCATATATAAACTAAATTTAGTGTTTGCATATTGTACAAGTCAGCATATAGATATCATGCATGCACATTATGTAAATA
Organism: Pinctada imbricata; assembly: GCA_033119305.1. Lineage (NCBI taxonomy): Eukaryota > Metazoa > Mollusca > Bivalvia > Pterioida > Pteriidae > Pinctada > Pinctada imbricata. Next base: position 33,272,887 of record VSWD01000012.1, on the reverse strand, counting down.
ATCAGTATTGTCCGATATTTGTTATGAAATTTTCAGAAGAAAAGGATATTGAAAATCTGGAGAAATTGGCCTGCTTTTTTTTCTTTGGTTGAATCGATCACGTACCATTCCTTGTCCAATGATACGGTTCATGATTTTGAGGTTTTCATTCTACTGGTGTCTGTACAGTTGTCATGTTTACGTGGGAGAAAAACCATAAACTCTCCATTATGCCAGCGAATGAATTGATCTCGACCCTGGCTGGCCTCGAATAGTGCTCTCTCCGACATAATAGATACTTTTCGGATTTTCGCCTTGACTAATAGACAGATATTTTCTTTTAATCAGTCTGTTGGAATCAGTATATAAAACCTTGGAAAATACAACATCCAACAAAGCAAATATAACATCCCGCAGAGAATTAATTCAAAAGGAGAATCCTCAATGGAGATGAGATCTGCTGTCCGGGGAGAGTAAGCATCGTTTGTTTGCTAGCAATACCTGTCACTCGAGCCTTGCAGAATTACAGGGATTTATCACGCTAATTCCGATTGCTCTATTTACTATATGTGTTATAGTTGCTCTATTTACTATAACACAACCGGTATTAGCGTGATAAATCCCTGTGTGCAGAGTGGATCAAACTGGTCAATGTATCAAATTCGGTGTGGTTGAACACGTTGGATGGTTCTCACCTAATATATATTTCTGCAATGTGGACAGCGGTATGTCATATAATTAGGTCTTCCGACTTCCGTCGGAAGACCTATTGTTTTCGTAACCGTGGAAAATTGGATCAGCGATTTCTCAAGAACCCTGTAAGCTAGGACAATGAAAGTTCTCCAACGTTACGTTTGAAGTAAAAGCTAGATTGGTCTTTTTTATTTTTGGTCTCTATTATTTTTTTTATCATGTTTTTTAGTAGATTCAAATATTTGACGGGAGCGTCGAATTACTCAAAAGGACCGAAAATTTCATGTTTTGCTATTTGTAAGCTTAAATATCTCGTATTTTGCTATCTACAATTTCCATTCTTTTTGAAAGTCGACAGCCATGCAAGATATGAAATGCTAGATGCACACTGTAACGATTTATTACGATGACGTCCTTCACCGTCCTTCATATTTCCAAATTCAGAAGTTCATAGGAGGAAGACACTTTTTTGCTTATAATAGTAAACAAAAATTAAGCTTATGAAGTTTCCTAAAAATTTCAATATTATTATTTTTTATCCATATATCTGTCTTATTTAGTCTTTCTGATTTTTCCTATCTCTTACTGTTGAAAAGATATGAGCATCGAAATTTTGAGTTGGGTATTTCGATACACCTTCACGCCAACAGATCGGGCGCACACTAAAATTGGTAGTCCGAGTCCGACTCGAGAAAAGCAGTGTTGAGATTTTCAAATTCCGATTTCACGGCAATGATGAATATGCATTTCATAAATACATTTCGATATACACAATTTGATTTTAAAACAGTTGATTAATTTAGAAGAGATCAGCTACAAACCAGAATTTACACACAAAAAAGTGGTAGTTTGATTCCGATTTCTAACCTACAAACCTGTTTCTAAACTTCAATAACTATATTTTGAACATCAAGTTTAATTTCTAATTCTAGAAAACGTTCGAACATAATTTTCGGTTGGTTTATGTATATAATAAGTGTCTTATTTTGTGTGTTTATGCAGAAATAAATTACAATGGCTGATGCATTTATTTTGATATAATGCGCTTTAGCGCATTTTATCAAATAAATGCATCAGCCATTGAAATTTATTTCTGCATAAACACACAAAATAAGACACTTATTCTATATATATGCGCTTTCAAAGCCAAAAATAGAACAAAGGAAGCACCCGATTCTATTTATAAAGCGAATACGTTCACCAATACAGAGGGGAGTTAATTTTAGAAAGGAACAGCTGGAGTTTCCCATGACAACGTCACGCTTATTCACTATGACTGAACTGTCATAAATTAATGCATTATGATATATCAAGTACATTGTATTACAAATTAAACAATTTAACAATGGAATCATGACAAAATATGACCAAATAAGATGTTTATTAACTGTTTGGAACTAGTTTTGTTGGCGAAATGAATTCCCATTTAGTATCCGTTTGAGTCAGTTGCAGCGCGGTGAAATCATGAAATGTTGACAGCGTTAGTTCATGGATTTTTCTTCTACTGTGTACTGCTTACATGGGTGGTTTATTTCGGAATTATCACAAACAACGCCGAATGTGACAAGAAATTTTCATTCGAAATACTCCGTTGAGTGAAGGATGTGACATCAATCGACAGAGAGCTATTGTAGCTGCGCCTGCCTCTGTTGCTTGTTGATGTCGTATTCTGTAATCGTCAAGACAAAGTCGCTGAAAGAGGTAAGGGATTAATGGGGAAGATTTTAGATATGAATTCGACTTTCTATATGATGATGTTCCTATGGGAAAAGATTTTATACTTGTTGATATTCAATTCAAATTCATACGCGATGCTCGGCGGCGTTTTGACGTCACACTGTTATTGATACAGAAATCAATAACAATAGTCCTGAAAGCTTTATCTCGGGCAATTACAGTGGTTGTGCATATATTTACAAATTGATGAACAATTTCTCCAACATTCTTCCCTCCCCTCGTTTTTCGAAAACAGTTCTGTTTATATTGAACGATGTCGCCATGAAATAAACTTTGAAAAAAGGGAAGAGGGGGGTCCAAATTTGAACCTGCACAGCGAGAACCTCATGGTATTTATATATATATATATATTGAACGTAACTTGTTATTACCATTTCTCTTCTCAAGAAAATTGGTTCTACAGCTACGAGCTCGCCTTTTTTATGGGGGAAGGGGGCAGGAAGAATTTGCAAAAAAAAAAATCCCGGCTCTGAAAAATGCTGAAAAAAATATTCCGGCCCAAAGGGCCGGCAATTTTTTTTTCCCGGACCATGCAAAAGTAAGGATACATTGCATGATATGGAAATTTTTGCTGGCCCTTTGTGCCAGACAATTTAAAGTCAAAAAATTAATTAATATAAATACAAACTGTTGACATAGCTGTATCTACCAGAGACCTAATACGCATAGGCACAAAAATCTAGAAAAGGTTCTATTTAAACATCATACAATCTGTCTGAAATTCGCTAATTGCAAAGAGACATCTGAAGGAACGGTTATTAACTCATACTCTGTAACAGCGGGGAGTTTAACTTGCACAGACATTCACAACATTTGACAATTTGTTTAAATCCGGCCCGAAGAACCGGCGAAAATTTTTCTCCGACTCTGGTAATGGCTGAAAAAAATGGTCTGCTCAGAAAATTGCTGAAAAAATTTTACCGGCTGGCAATAGAATTCCTGCCCTCCCCCCCCCCCCCCCCCCCAAATCAAATGGTTGCTCACCAACAATTATCGGTTTGAAAATTTAATGTTACTGCTATTTGAAAACTTAAATATATAATATGAATACATGTAATGTGACGTCCTTCATATTTCCAAACCAAAAATTGTATAGGAGGAAGACACTCTTGTTGCAACCGCAACAAGAAACCTTTCTAGTGTCTTATATTTCCATATTGTCCTGTGGTTTCTTTTTATCTTATATTAAAGGATGCAAAATAAATTGCAGTAAATATTTTTAAGCTCTTTCCTTGACATCTTTAAAGTGTCCTGGTTACATGTAGCAGAACGTACACAAGAGGTTGGAAAGAATCGTTTTACCATCTCGCCATCAAGGATAGGAATTTGTTTCAAAAGAAATAGGCGAATATCAGTCTGCTTAAAATTACTGCAGTTAATTCGGTATTCTTTTAAATACAAACATCCCAACGTAGCTGATTGGTCAACAAGACGGAGGCAACTGACTCAGGTAGAAGCAGTCGAAGTAGCAATTGAAATGCTTCAGAAAGTAGAAGCGCTTTTTTTTATGAATATGGGAGAGAAATTGAAGGTGGATCCTAACTTTCACTTTTTATTTTAATTTGAGTCCCAATTAACCCTTCCGAACGCGGGGAAAAAATTGAGAAATTCCATGACGTCACAATGCAATTTCGATGTTTGACCGAGGTTCGAAGCTTGTTTGTCCGAGGTAAAAGCATTGTGACATTTCAGTACATGTCCTGCATGCATATGAACAAAGGAATTTTTCCTCTTTGTGCGAAAAAATCGTGGACGATTTGGCAAAAAAGATTTACCCCATATCATAAGACGCCATTTACAGGACATAAGACAGAACCACAACGAGACAATCGAAGACTTTGAGCAAAGAGTGAGACACATGGCTGTAGAGGGTTACCCCGATAACCTGACAGATTTATTCAAGCGGTAACTATCGTTTTTTTTTTCAAACATACAAGCAGCGCTTACCGCCATGGATAAAGACAATACATGAAAAGCGCTATCACCAATCAGCGCCTCATACTAGGCTCTAATAAACTTGAAGTAAAACAAGTCACATTTGATACACAAGATACAGACATTGATATTGCTACATTAGAACACGAATATCCACAAAGTAGATCGATCCAAAATATAAAAAAGAAGCAAGTTTTGACTCCGTAAAGTTCAAAAGTTTGAAGCCCAAAGTACGACTTAAAATGATTAGTTTCTCCAAACTCCATCATAGATGAAAATCACATGTGTTTATATTTGAGAAATGCAACAGACAAATTCATTACTGTAAAGAAAAATCAGCTTCTGGGACATGCCTTCGAAATCGATGACATATGGTTCCAATATGCATTTTTCGCGCACTGAACATCCGAAGGCGCAAAAAGTATGCGGGTCATGCTAAAGTTGACGTCATTAGACTTTTAAAGTAGTTTACATACCTTTATGAACAATACCTTAGTACATTCAATATACATCTAGACTTACAAAACATGTGAAAATCAGTGCAGCCAGATTTACTGTTTAATCGTTAATCAGTATCGAACGATGTGAAAATGGCAGTTGAGCGTATGCGTTCAATGGATGCAGTAGCCCAAGTAGTGAGGTCAATACAGCATTGTTCTCAAAACATTATCTACATCATTTAATACTGAATTGAAAGAGAACATCGGTAGCTTTTATCATGAAAAGTTATTTGAATTTTCAACATCTGGGTTTTTAGATATATCCGGAAGAGTGCGAAGTACCCCTCCGGCACTACCGGCATCAGGAGCCCAGGACGCACGATACTCGCTTCGCCTTCATCTCCTATAGCTGTTTACTATATGGACCAATGGCTAAAATTTATGTCCAGTTCTCTTCTTCACATCCTTCCAAACTCATATAAACCCCAAATTTCCAATTTTTTTCATTAACTGTGCCTACTACAAAAAAATTTAAGTCTCAACACTTAGAAATAAAAAAGTCGTTCCTGGCCATTTCTTTTTATACGAAACTAAAACTGTATACTGGAACCTATCAGATATCGTTCGAGATCAAGAAACTGAAGTTTCAATTCGAAAGTTAAATTCATCAATACTTATGATAAAGCCCCCTTTCCCGAACATCTTCAAGAATTACTTAAAGAGTCTACTAAACCCCTAGCAATCGATGAAGCCCGCGAAATTAAATCTATGTCGCGAAAATTCGAACCTGACTATTCGCCAAAAACGAATTTTATTTGGGTTTGTTTAACGGAAACATAACGCATAAAATTCACACTGGAGATGCAAGACCCATTCGACAAAAACGTCGACGTACTCCTTTTGGTCTTGAGGCTGAAGAAAAAGATCATATAGATCAAATGTTACTAAAGGGTGTAATTCAACCATCAACATCTGAATGGGAGTCTCCGCCCGTCCTTATCAGGAAGACGACAAGCTTTTCAATATTTAAAAACATCATCCATATAATAAATAAAAAAGTTTTTCTATTTTAGGTGATTTTGGACTAGAAAACATGTTTTTCCACTAAAAAAAAAAACAAGAGGCCCAAGGGGGCCACATCGCTCACCTGAGGAGACTGTATGTATGTTTTCAATAAAAGTCAGTATAAGAACTGAAGAAAATCACTTTTAGTGAAGCTTTGAGAAGGACAATGTGTACTTACTTCCTGTAAAGTTTGGTGACATTCTGTGCAGTAGTTTAAGAGGATAAGTCAAAAATGTGTCATCCAATTAGAGCCTATGGAGGACATCTTGGGTTTCCGATCGGCTCGAAAAACACAAACTTGGTCGACTAAGAGGGCAATGAGTTCTTGCTTCAAGAAATTCTGTGAAGCGGTTTCAGAGGAGAAGTCGAAAATGTGTCAGCCAATCAGAGCCTGTAGCTGCCATCTTGGATTTCCGATCGGCTCCAAAAAACTTAAACTTGTTAGAGGGCAATGAGTACTTGCTTCCTGTGAAGTTTCGTGAAATTCTATGCAGCGGTTTCAGAAGAGAAGTCGAAAATGTGTCGGCCAATCAGGGCCTGTTGCGGCCATCTTGGATTTCCGATCGGCTCGAAAAACACAAGTTTGGTAGAGGGCATTGATCTCGAGTTCTTGCATCCTGTGAAGTTTCGAGAGATTCTGTGTAGCGGTTTCAGAGGAGCAGTCGAAAATGTGTAAGCAAATCAGAGCTTGTGGCAGCCATCTTGGATTTCCTATCAGCTCGAAAAACACAAACTTGGTAGAGGGCATTGAGTATTTGCTTCCTGAAGTTTCCAGAAATTCTGTGTAACGATTTCAGAGGAGAAGTCGAAAATGTGTCAGCCAATCAGAGCCTGTGGCGGCCATCTTGGATTTCCGATCGGCTCGAAAAACACAAACTTGGTAGAGGGCATTGAGTACTTGCTTCCTGTTTAGTTTTATGAAATTCTGTGCAGCGGTTCCGGAGAAGAAGTCAAAAATGTGTCAGCCAATCAGAGCCTGTGGCGGCCATCTTGGATTTCAGATCGGCTCAAAAAACACAAACTTGGTAGAGGGCATTGAGTACTTGCTTAATTCCTGTGAAGTTTCGTGAAATTCTGTGCAGCGGTTGCAGATCTAGAGGAGATGTCGAAAATGTTAAAGGTTTACGCCGGACGGACGACGGACGGCGCGCTATGACAATAGCTCACTTGAGCTTCGCTCAGGTGAGCTAAAAACACTTTTGCAATGGAAATTTCCATGAGACAATTTTTTATTTGAAAGGGCGCAGAAAATGCTGCAGAGTTAATTAGGCCGGTTTTGGAGGATCAATTAAGAGGGGGGGGGGGCGCACCCAACCCAGTGATAAATCCCAGACTAATTCGCCGCTGCGGGGTCGCTGACCAGAAAGTGCATTATAGATACTGAAATAGAATGCACATCACGATCATTTTTTGCACTTCACTACAGTACTACCTGTTTGTACTAGACATAGGCAAAAACTAAGTAAATTTCTTGGCAAATCGGTCCCTCTCCCAATGCGCTGTAGAAACTCAATTCGATACATGTACATTAATATGTACATGTATATAGACTTATTGAAGTGTCAAGAAAGTCTTGCACATTGTAAATACAATAATTTTTTTAGCTTGTCAGGATAAAATAACCTAAAGGTGGAATACACTAACCACAACAATAAATATCCTGACCTTAAGTTACTAGATAGATAATCCGGCCGGCCCTGCGTTGAAAATAAATAATCTGACCCGAAAAAAATGCCCCCCCCCCCCTGGGGGCCCTTTGAACAGGATCAAATTGCCGTCCCCTTATGTAAATCGTTGTTGAAAAAAATTTGTAGGGAACGTCTCAGTTCATGCCTAGATTATCAAATGGACGGTGCCTGTATCAACTCACTGTACCAAGAAGTTTTAACTTTGACTAAACTAACCTTTTCCGGAATTACGAGAGCGAATTCGTTTCCGAGATTTACAAACAAAGCAGGTAGTGGAGAAATATTATTTGAATTTCTAGTTTAAAGTACATTTATTCTTCCTCCTGTATGTCAGATATATTTATTCACATACTTCCTTTCTGATATTTTAAATGATACCACAAAATGTAGAGTTTGTATGGTAAAATTTCATGATAGAGGAATTTCGAGCTAAAACAAAAGATTGTCGGTACGTCAGTACAGTAATCTCTCCAACTTTCAATTTTAGAATAAGACGGAAATGTTCATAATTTTTGACAAGTTGGAGAGAGTTTATTTTCCTACATGTCTGTCATGCTTCAAAATTTCATGTATACCTGTCCAGTGATTTTGGGTAGCAACAACCATGCTCGCTAGAGGGCGCAACGTGACATTGATTCAGTATGTCCGCCAAAAGCGTCTCGACTCGCCTCGGTATCTTTTACGGGCCGTTATGGATAAATCTAGCAGTTTTTGTTCCGAAAAACCTATGACATCAAAGCTTGATACTTTGACCCTTTGGTATATGAATAAATAAGGGGATTTCCAAGTCATTTACATATCGTGGGAAGGAATTGAAATATTCAGAGCTGTCAAAATTCGTGATAACGATCGTATACCGGGTACTGAGCGGGATTAAATGATTGCATATTTATCCATAATAATAATTCATAAAGATTTTCCATGGTATATACCCGTATTCACATCAAATTTCGCCGATTTCCATCACAAGTCAGTATCAAGAACGATAACTCTATTTTGTTTACAACAATATGCGTTTCAATTTACGCATGTACAATCAAGCGAAAACAGCTTCTACTTCGAGTAATTTATTTCTGAATAAAGTTAAGAAAATGTATAACATATAAAAGCGTGGATCTAGTGGGGTCTGATGAAGGGGAAGTCAAGAAATGTGCAAAAAAATTATGATTTTCCCATCATTTTTTTTTCTCAAAACCATATACTGGACCCCTCCCCCCCCCCCCCCCCCCCCCCCCCAGTCCCAATGTATCTGACTGGATCCACATTCTACATCAAATATGAATTGATAATTAAAGCTCCAAATATTAACTTTTGTAACATTCTTGGAGTTTATTTATTTTTTATTAGTTATGATATAAATACATGTACCATGTATACTTCATTTCTTACATTAAAACTACCCTATTTTCAGGATGTAGCTAAGTAAAAATGTTTCTGTCACTCTGTGCAAATTGAACACAGGTCTTACAACAATATTAGTGTACTATATACCTGTAGTACTAATTTTAATACAGATAAATCTGACCTAGATAGGGAATGGGATACCCTGGTCCTGTAATAATATTACCACATAAACATGTAATTGTAAATGCTGACTTTTCCACTTCTCACTTTATCAAAGACTTTGTACATCTTCTGGATTTTTATCTTAGATTTATCTGCTCATGGCATTAGTTATCCTCCTTGGATTAACTACATGCATTAATGGTCTGTGGGGTTAGCCTTGGAAATGGGGGTATGGTAGAAGGGGGGGGGGGTTGGACAGTGATTACTAGGTGTTTATTTACAGATAAATTTAGCAAGTTTTGTACCATGAATCCATGATATAACAATTCTTAAAATATTTGGAGTGATTGATCTGAATTTTTAATGGAAAGGGCTGAAGGCTAATGATAGATCTAAATACATTCATCACACCAAATTATAACATCTCCTTTCGTCAGTTTAGGATAATTAGGTAAATGCATCTATCTCTCACTGTTATTTTTTTACACTAAACACAATAACATCTTTGTGACTGTGAGAAGAGGAGCCCAGAGCTCAGTTCAAGCAATGTCTTAGATCTAATATTGAAACAATAGGGAATATTTCCTTGTAGGATATGTACCAATATTCAGCATGTGAAAGTTGTTCAAATTAAAACCATACATTATATATGTGTAGAATTTTCTTTCTTTTTTTCTCAAAATCCTCACAATGTATATAAGGTTCATGTTCAAGATTGACAATTTACTTATTATCTTATGGACATTAAGAACAATTCTTGGTTTTATTTTCTAATGTTCACTGGGTGGGCTGAGAAATTAAGTATGATTATATGCATTGGGTAGCTAGATCTACATGTTTGACAGCTTATTTCAAACATGGTACTATTAATGACGCCAATGGTTCTCCTGTATATCTGTCCGACTGTTGATTTGCATGACCATGTGGATAGCTTTTGATTTGTAAATATAACTTGTCTATTATCTTCAAATGTTTTCCTTTTTTGTTATATTGGTAAATACATGTGATAAATGTATTTTAACGAAGTATTATGACAAATCAAGTCATAATTTGCAAATTTTCGCAATGCAAATATAGGGGGTAACCATCTTTAAGTCTTAATTACAGCTATTTGGTCAATGATAGAAAAGAACTCTTGTCATTTTTGAAATCAGCATACCTGAAATAGGTTAAAATGAACAAAATATAGTCCATAATCAGCACCCCTGTAAAGAAAATGAGTTGTGACGTTTTTTCAATAAAAGTTGTGCATTTTCGTTTTAAATTAGGTTGCGGGGTGGGTATGTTAAATGTCAAATAACTTTTTACATATAGAAGATACAATAAAACAGATTACAGATTTGAACTCAGCATACTTTTTTCATATAAGAAAAATAATATTGATGAAAAAAATTATTCATTTATAAAACCCGTGGTTGTTGCTATTTTGGGGCTGAATTTCGGCCCTTTCCCACTGGCACTTGTATCAGAGAAATTCGTCTATATATCTTTTTTTCAACCACGCACTCCTTTGGTTATGTTGTAAAGTCTGAGAGAGAGAAAAGGGGGAGGGAGAAGGTGTGCAAACTCTCCCGAGTATTATTTTTTAGCTCTGCAGGTCAAAGACCAGTCGAGCTTATGCGATAGGCAGTGGCTCCGGATACGAACGTTCATATCTCTAGATCTGGGTCTCCGGATACGAACACGCTAAAAATGGTCTGTAACGGTCATACGATTCCGGATTTCACTTTTGTGAACGAGTGTGGTTTTTTTTTTTTTTTTTTTTGTAAATATATACATTCATATCAATGGTAATGGGGGGGGGGGGGGGGGGGTGGTAAGAAAACATGTAAATGCAAGAAGTGGAAAATTCTTCTATTTATTAATGATCTATTACATGCATTTGATTTACATGTTAAACGTTTGATTTACATGTCTTACAAAACCAATATAACACCTTTGGTGGCATTTTTTATCCTGCACACTTCATATGCTGCCACTCCAGACATCTGTCACATCCCAAACTCTCACATGCATCTAGATCCTCGGTACACACAGAACACACCCAACACTCACTCTCTTTCTTCTCCCGTAACAAATCTTTCAGGTACTTCCACACATCTTTCGTAAAGTACTTTTTTATTCTTTCAATATTGACATTTTCGACGAAGATTTTATATGGGATGTCCTTTGTTAGCTTGATAGAATCAATATTCAGCTGGCATTCTGTAGCAACAGCAACATCAACCATGGAATTAGGGACGATCCAACTCTTTATGTTTTATTTTAAAATTTATAGGCGGGAAAAATTCCCTTAAAAAAAATAGTTCAACGTTTTTTGTTTCTTTCTTTATCCGCCCGAGTATCTATACATAAAAAAGTGTCTATACATTTGGTATTAAAATGAGTTCGTTTCAAATCTATTTTTTCATGTAGCAATGAAATGAAAAATATTGTATTACACTATAGACAAAATAGAATCACCTGGAACTTTCTTCATTTCATGTAATAAATCCATAAGCAGACTGGAGTCAGTTGATGGAGTCGACCTTTTGACATTGTGAATATCTTTCATTGTAACAACTTTTCCAGACGTTTTTTGCATGTGTTCTTGGACAAGTTTCCTGTTTGATTTCATTGACAGGAGTTCGTCAATTTGAGCCTTTTCTTCATTATCAAGTTTACGTTGTCTTGGTAAATGTTTATTCGAAGTTTCATTTATTGCATGATTATGTTTTTTTTTATCCAAACTGGTGATCACCAAAGAATTGCTGTCACTTGAAAGACCCAATTTCAAAAAGAAGGGACACTCCATTTGAAATGTACTGAAGTAGAAATAAAAAAAAAAAAAAAAAATTAACACATTTTCTTCTTCTTCTTCAATATAACAGCAAAGATTAAATTCATTGAAGATTATACATGTATACTGAGCGCATGCGTAACCTATTTAAACTAAGGCCCTTAAACAAATAAGTACTGTAAAATTTTGCCTTCAGAAAATTAACAATATTTGAACTTAATTTCTTTTTTTCTCTCCCTTTATACATTTTTAGCTCGCCGGGACGAATGTCCGGAGAGCTATTGTCATACCCCCGGCATCGGCGTCTGCGTCTGCGTGCGCGTGCACAAAAACTTTAACCTTGCTTATAACTTTTAAACCAATACAGATTGGGCTTTCATATTTCACATGTGCATTCCTTGTGACAAGACCTTTCCATGGATACCAAAATTTTTGACCTTGTGACCTTGACCTTGGAGATTGACCTTCTTTTGAAAAACTTTAACCTTGGCCATATTTTTGGAATGGTAAGTGATAGGGCTTTGATATTTCACATGTGTATTCCTTGTGACAAGACCTTTCCATGGATACCAAAATTTTTGACCTTGTGACCTTGACCTACTTTTGAAAAACTTTAACCTTGGCCATATTTTTGGAATGGTAAGTGATAGGGCTTTGATATTTCACATGTGTATTCCTTGTGACAAGACCTTTCCATGGATACCAAAATTTTTGACCTTGTGACCTCGACCTTGGAGATTGACCTACTTTTGAAAAACTTTAACCTTGGTCATATTTTTGGAATGGTAAGTGATAGGGCTTTGATATTTCACATGTGTATTCCTTGTGACAAGACCTTTCCATGGATACCAAAATTTTTGACCTTGTGACCTCGACCTTGGAGATTGACCTACTTTTGAAAAACTTTAACCTTGGTCATATTTTTGGAATGGTAAGTGATAGGGCTTTGATATTTCACATGTGTATTCCTTGTGACAAGACGTTTCCATGGATACCAAAATTTTTGACCTTGTGACCTTGACCTTGGAGATGATTGACCTACTTTTGAAAAACTTTAACCTTGGCCATATTTTTGGAATGGTAAGTGATAGGGCTTTGATATTTCACATGTGTATTCCTTGTGACAAGACGTTTCCATGGATACCAAAATTTTTGACCTTGTGACCTTGACCTTGGAGATGATTGACCTACTTTTGAAAAACTTTAACCTTGGCCATATTTTTTGAATGGTAAGTGATAGGGCTTTGATATTTCACATGTGCATTCCTTGTGATAAGACCTTTTTTATTGTTGTTGTTGCAATTTACATATGGTTGCCACCGGCGAGCTATGTTGTCATTCTGACAAGTCTGGTTTGTAGTTACAGGTACCTTGTATTTGGTCTTTCCCCCTTTGACCTGGATTTGAAGTTTTTTCCTCCATGTATACAAGCAAACTCCAAACGCACATATTTTAAATTTGAATTAACATGCGTTTCTCGTTTCGTCCTTTTGAGATAATATTCAATTGTATTAGATGATCTTCTATAAATCTGAACAAAATTTGCCTTCTCATATTCCTTTATGTACTTATCCAGTTCGTCATATGAATCAAAGGATAAACCCTCTCTCAAAACCTCCATCTTTAAACCTAAACCTAAACACTGGCTCAATTCAATATCAAATGTATAAACACAACTCGATAAGAGCAATTATAACACAAACTATGATTTCAGATCAAATATATTTAATATTATACAATCATATTAATCGTTCATCTCGCCGTCATAGTAAAAGTGAAATCCGGAATTGTATGACCATTACAGACCATTTTTAGCGTGTTCGTATCCGGAGACCCAGATCTACAGATACGAACGTTCGTATCTTGAGCCACTGCCTATGCGATACCATGTTGTCCGGCGTCCGCTGTCCGTCTGTCTGTTAACAATTTTTTGTGATAGCAACTCCTCTGAAACCATAAATGATAGAAAACTGATTCTTTATGCATTTAGTTTGGTCCATGGTCTAGTTGTGCACCTGATATTTTGTTTGAGTCTCTGACCCCAAGGGTCTTCTAAAATGGGTGAGGTCATTTTCTCTTATATAAGTCTATGTAATCTATGAACACCAATTGTAAGAAAGTATAATTGATAGAGAAATAATTCTTTTTGCAATATAATCAGTCTCTGGTCCAGTTGTGCACCTTTTTTTTTTTTAGCCTCTGACCCCCATGGTCTTCGAAAATGGGTGTGGTCATTTTCTCCTATATACATTGTACATGTACCGTAAGAATATGTAATCTTATGAGCACCAATTCTCAGAAAGTATAATTGATAGGGAAACAATTCTTTCAATATGATCAGTCTCTGGTCCAGTTGTGCACCTGATATTTTGTTTGAGCCTCTGACCCACAGGGTCTTGAAAATAGGTGTGGTCATTTTCTTCTATACATGTATATGTCTATGTAATCTAGTGAACACCAATTCTCAGAAAGTTTAATTGATCATAGAGAAATAATACTTTTTGCAATATAATCAGTCTCTGGTCTAGTTGTGCACCTGATATTTTGTTTGAGCCCCTGACTCCCAGGGTCTTGGAAATGGGTGTGGTCATTTTCTCCTATGAAAGTCTATGTAACCGTGTGAACATCAATTCTCAGAAAGTATGATTGATAGAGAAATAATTCTTTTTGCAATATAATCAGTCTCTGGTCCAGTTGTGCACCTATATTTTTTTTAGCCTCTGACCCCCATGGTCTTCGAAAATGGGTGTGGTCATTTTCTCCTATATACATTGTACATGTACCGTAAGAATATGTAATCTTATGAACACCAATTCTCAGAAAGTATAATTGATAGGGAAACAATTCTTTCAATATGATCAGTCTCTGGTCCAGTTGTGCACCTGATATTTTGTTTGAGCCTCTGACCCACAGGGTCTTGAAAATAGGTGTGGTCATTTTCTTCTATACATGTATATGTCTATGTAATCTAGTGAACACCAATTCTCAGAAAGTTTAATTGATCATAGAGAAATAATACTTTTTGCAATATAATCAGTCTCTGGTCTAGTTGTGCACCTGATATTTTGTTTGAGCCCCTGACCCCCAGGGTCTTGGAAATGGTGTGGTCATTTTCTCCTATATAACTAAGTCTATGATACCTTGTGAACATCAATTCTCAGAAAGTAATTGATGGAGAGATAGTTCTATCATCAGTCTCTTGTCTATGTGTGTGCCTGCTATTTTGTTTCAGCATCTGACCTCCAGAGTCTTTGAAATGGGTGTGGCATGTTTTCTTATTTAACTCTATGTTATCTAGTGAACACCAGTTCTCAGAAAGTATAATTGATACTGTAGAGAGATATTTCTTTTTCCATTTCCTTTAGTCTGTGGTCTGATTGTGTGCCTGAGACTGACCCGTCTTTTAAAATGGATGCGGTCATTTTCTCCTATATAAGTCTTTGTAATCTTCTGAACACCAGATCTCAGAAAGTATACCGGTAATTCATGGAGAGTAAATTCTTTTTGTATTACATGTATTATGTGTCTGTGGTGTAGGTGTGCATCTGACATTTTGTGTGAGCCCCTGTCCCCCAGGGTTAAAAAATGGATGTCAATTCAGTGAATTTAACAAAACAGCCAGTAGAGCTTCAGTCTCATTAGAGACTTCTGGTACAACAAAAGTAGGTCATGTCTGGCTTCAGTTCGATTCTCGCTCATTTGAAATAATTTTCGGTATCATAATTGAACGACCTTGTAGCTCCAAGCCTCCTCTCTCCACCCACTTCAAACCATCACTAGAGAGACCCTTGTTATGGCTAGAGAGACCTTCATACATGTACGCTTCTGTTGTGTCCTTTCATTTTCAAATGATTCACGACAGCGGAAATACTTCAGATACTATATAAGTTAGCCTGGCGCATGCCTGACCTGCTACAAACGTGGGTCAGGCATGCGCGAGACTAAACCAAACAGAAGTCCGACGTCATAGCACATGTTAAGTCGTGACTTGGCGCATGCCTGACCTGCTACAAATGTGGGTCAGGCATGTGCAGAACAGAATCAACTGATCAATGCACATACAGTAGTGTGACGTCAAGGCACATGTCACTTCCACCATCATGAATCGTAACCCTAGTCTAGAGATGCTGAAATCTGCTGGTTCAAACAGCATGATCTGCATAACACAGCTCTGACCAGCAAAGTTCACATCGGGTGATACCTGCATCAACAGAAAAAAATATATTAAGATTTATTTCTTATCATTTCATTATCATCTATTTATGGAAAACATACTGTTTTCTTGGATCTAAAAACAATCAATCACCGCACTATATTTCGTAAGTCGGAGGGTTTTGCAGTGATGCGTCTGCCAAAACAAGTTATGGCAGCTGCCATGATTCAAACAGCGAACAATGTCCTTTTCCATTTTTTCATTCATCAAAGTAAATGTTTTAATCCAAATTTGAAAGCCATATTGTTGAAAAGTGCTTTTAAAGCTACATATGTGATATATACTTCAGGTATTTCATTTTTATGTGTAAATTGAGTTTAATTAAGATCATCTAATTTTTAAGGAATACTCTTAGACATTGTTTGGTCTGTTTGGATTATTTTACATATGAAAGTGCTTTTTAGACTGTGATATTCATTATTTTAAATGATATATGCATTGTTAACTTTGACATTGTTTTACTGAATAAATACTTACTTACTTACTATCGTCTCTCTATATCTTTGGAATAAGGACCAGTTTGAGCAAATTCTACATGCACTGTTAATTTTTGACTAAGTAGAAAAGAAATGGTACCCTTGAAATGATGAGCAAACATCAACAAATTGTATTTTCAGCAAAGAGTTCATTCATGTTTGAGCGAACACCCGGTTCTTAAAATACTGCTATAAATAGACTTCGGTGAAAAATTGTGTTGATCGATGTATCAACAAAATTTCTCAGCCAATCAGAATCTATGTTTCTTGAAAATGACAATGGAAATTAAATGATGTTATATTCATGATATTTGCAGTGTAGTGATATTTCACATCTATATTCTCCCATTGTTTTTCAAAATTGGCTTCAAAGCGCAATATATGTACCGACTCTGATCAAGTGACATTTTGTAGTAGACAAATGATGACAATTGAATTCTGATGATGTAAGAGTATTTCTGTAGAAATAATGGCATTAAAACTAATTGTCCCCTCATGCAACATCGTTGTCTTGCTGAGGGGATATAGTAATGTAGTCATGTGTTTGTGAAAGGAGGGGGGTTGAGAGTGTGTGAATATGGGTAATTGGATCCATGAAAGGTTGTGGACACTCTAGATGTCAAAGTTAACCCTAGTATAGATCTCTATTGTTCATGAAACTGCATGTACAGTAAGTTGCCAATTAGACCTATTGATTTTCATGATTGGAGGTCGAAAGTCAAGTTCACAATTGCCATATTAGAAAAACCTTGTAGACACTCGAGTTTACATGTTGAGGGGACAACACCTATTGATTTTCAAAGTCAAGGGTCAAAGGTCAAGTTCACAATGGCAATAATGGTAAATCTTGTAGACACTCTTGTTGTGTACTACGATTCACTTCTAATGTTCATCAAACTTTGCTTGTGAGTTGCCCATGATGAGACAGAGAGGACAACTTCTATTGATTTTCAAGGTCGCGGTCAAAGGTCAATGTCACAGTTGACTCTGTTAGAAAAGCCTTGTGGACACTCTAAAGATCACAATTAACTAAGGATGTTCTTCAACCTTTGCATGTGTTAGTTGCCCATGGTTAAACTTAAAGGATTGTTGGAATCAGGATGTCAAAGGTCAATGTCACAATTGGAAGAAATAGATAAATTTTGCGACAGTCTATGAACTCCTTTTGATACCAAGCAGAGGTGAAAATATATATATATATATATATAAATTGTGTAGCATGCAACTGTTTGCCACGCTTCAAATTGACTTGTGTTATATATGTCTTATAACATCCATCAAACTTGCAAGAAATTATGAGATTCAATGCCGACCGAGGTCATGTTCACAAGTCAAAATAACGCATGCATCAAGCGACACATTTGACGTCCTGTTGTTTCCAACACAATCGTTTGTGTTATTTTCTTGAATTTTGCATAGTTGCCGATCTTAAAGAAGATGGATACGGTATCTACAATATAATTATTATATAACCATTCTATGTTCCTCTCGGTTAACAGAATACTTTGTATTCCACACGGACTGTTGATGTCCGCATCCCGTTTTAGAGCACCTGTACATCTGGGAGGAGGTTGCGTGTATTGGTAATTTCGTACCCATATTTTTGAAAGGCTTTACAAATTACATTGTTTGCAAGCCCACGTGTGCGTATATTCTAAATCATTAAGCCTTTAAAAGGGTATTTTGATGTGTTTCTTTTCTCTCTTTAATCTTTAAGGACATTCCAGTCGGTATTTAATTTAGTGACCGTTGGTTTCCTGCGCCACTGTGTGATCTACTTATTTTTCGCTCTTCACAATGTTTTTATTATATCTTAGATGATTAGAGCGTAGAGATTCAAAATCCGTGAGAAGAATGACAAGATTGTCGTTTTTGGTTTTATTGAATGGTTTAAGGCATACCGGCCTTTTAAGCATTGTGGATGGTTAACAAACTGTGAAAATAGATAATGTGTATAAGTAATGAGATCACCTGAACGGCGGAATTACCTTAATTATTACACGATGACATAAATAGATAGGCCAGTGCTTTACTCTGTCGGTACAGATTTATAGACGGTATTTTACGATTGGAAAGGTCCGTCAGATTTGTATGTTGAAAATGTGAAAAACGCAGGATTTTTAAAGTTATTCTTCACGATCTTTGAGATTTGGAATACATATTATTAAATAACAATACTTAGGGATTAGTCAAAATGGAAAGATTGCGCAGGATGCATTCAAATTAACGTTTACATGGTAAGATATTCTTGTATATGATCATTGAGGGCACCTGTCAGATTGAAGAATCTAGATTTTTTCCCGGGGTCTATGATTTTGAAAATATATATAAATTATATAAGTATATAAACGGGGGAAATGGATTTGTGCCAAATTCAGGGAAGGGGGTATCCTTCACCATGTCCCTTCCCTCTGGATCCGCGTTCGAGAGAGCTCGATCTTTTTTCTGTATGTATTAGTTTTGTTACACTCAGGACTTGGTGTATTTGGGGACGTCATGTTCGTTGGTGGTCATCCATTTTGATTTACGACACTCCTCTCCTTTTATTTATAGTGTTATGTGGTACCACTCTATTGTGGTCGTTTACGTTATCGGTAGATGGGACCACAACATTTTCATTTCACATCCAAAATGAAAGCTGAAAATTATCATCATCATCATTTTGCAACAGTATTCATTTCTTAATGTGTTAAAAAAACAACTTCATATAAAACTTAAAGCAGTGGTGATCAGGTGATGGGGAAACATGTCTAAGAATGTTATAAGCTTCTTTTTATGTATTATATGTTTTAGGTGGGACATTAGATTTGTCACCTACATAATAAATCAAAATAGTGAGATTCCTCATTCATAAAAAGCAATGCATATTTTTCATTCTAACATAAACCCTCTTTAAAAGGTCACATATTCTATTTTTGTCATTTTAAGATACACATTTTCACACGAGACATCTTTACTAAAATAAAAAAAAAGCCCTTGAGTCATATGTACCAACATACGTCCGCTTTGTTACGTCCACGGACCGTATGTACAAAGCTAGATCTATGTACCTAAACGTGAGTTTTGGCGGCGGCCCGGGGCCATGCACGTGGTATTTTTATGTGTTTTGTCGGACCTCTGTTTTGGAAACAGTTTAGAAATAAGATTTTGTATGGACAATTGGACATATAGATGAAGTGGATGAATAAATAATGGTGAACGTATCGAAAGAAGAATAATTTACATAAAGAGTGCATTTTGAACGTTTTTATTTTGAAGTAGTTCGCCATTATCATACTTCCGACTTTGTCATTATTATAACACTACCTGCAGTGCATTGTTTTGGTTTGCTTCCCATCCCTGACACCGTCTTTGTTTCCTGATAATCTTGCGTTTTGCTGTTATTGCTCTGGGGCTGGTGTTTGTTCCCTTAGGTACTGGATGTTTGATGTCGTGATTTCAGTTTTCCTGATACACTACCGTATACTGTTATGCTGATATTTTTCCCCTGTTATCTATACCTTAATATTGTGATACACTGTTGTTTACTGTTATGTCGATATTGTTTGTTCCTGTTACCTATCCCCTAACCTGGATGTTTTGATGTTGTGATTTCAGTGCCTTGATGTCGTCAGTGAATTTTGCTGTAATGTAGGAGGTTGTCATGCCTATACAGAATAACAGGAATCTGTGTTATGTCAGAGGGAGAAGAACAGGTAAGGAATGCATTGTTTAATTTATCATTTTGTCTGGCATGTCTGTCTGTCCATCTGTATGTGTACACCAAATAGCCAGTCAATATTACTCAAATCAAAACAGGCTTTCCTGATTTATAAACTAGAATATAATGGATATATGAACAACTTTAAAAATGGGGCCGAAATTGCAGGTTACTTAACTTTATCCTTTAAAATAGAACTAAATGCGCATCGTCACCATCAAAATAGACCAATTCATGTATGATGTACCATTTTGAAAGGCCGCAACCTTTCCCTCGTACATGCAGTCGGATGAGTGTTAGCTACGAATATTTAAGGTGAACACTTCTGCTAGATATTATATTTGCAGTATTGGATGAACTCGTGAAATCCGTAATGGGTGCATATTCACGACGAGTGCATACATATGATTCAAAAAGCATATCATTGATTGCATATTTCAGTTAGAGATGCATGGAAATGTACAGTCGATATACACAGCCAATTGTGCCTATGAAATTCATGTGAAATTTACATGAACTTTACATGAAAGTTCACATGAAATTTATGTGAAATATTTTTCACATAAATCTTATGTGAAATTTATATGAATATTACATGAACTTTCATGTGAAATTCACATGATGCACATTTCATATGAATTTCATGTGAGGAACAATTGGCTGTGTACATTGTACATGTACTTGCCATTATGACGATTATTTAGAGATGCGTATCATGTGTGCATGTATGTGCATGGTGACTGAAGATGTGTGTACATGAAATTTGAAGATGTATGTGTCTGTGTGTATTGCATTATAAGAAGACTGGTAGAAGTGGTTGATGGCCTAAACAAGTTGTCATCAACGTGACTTGCAATTGTCTCGGTAAATTTACGTTGTCTGAGTTTTGACCTTCCTTATTGATTTTCAACATTATAATTGCGTTATCAGTTGTTTCCCCTGTGTGAAATTACATATATTTTATGAATAATTTATCAGTAAAGTTTGAGATGCCTTCAGTATAACTTTAGGACATGCAAATTCATACATTATGTCGTGTACTTTATGCGAAGTACCGAATAACGCTTAGCATTGGCAAGTGGCTTAATTAACGTGATTAAGGTATTGATTTATAAAAGTCATTTAAAAATCCTAATGTCATACCCCACGGGGTTACAAGTATTATGGCAAATACTATTGACATATAAGATTGCATTTAGCCATGATACTTTGAATGAAAATTAAACCGTTTAAAGTGTAAGATTGACGCGAGGTATTCAGGACACGTGCTTCAAAGCATTCTCTTATAATATCGGCGATACAATCGTAATTTATGCGGTGATTTTGGTTAATTTTACGACCAAATGTCATGGGAAGATATATGGACGTTATGAAATTTCTTTAGGACAGCTAACTATGCATACGTTCAGGATAGATAATGATTTTCGGTTGAAAAATCCTTGTATTATTTTATTATCAAGTTCACACCTGAACATCCCCTTTTCAACACCATTTTGGAAATGTCGCGACAAGAGTTCTGGCTTCAGGCACATGAACATCTCAATCAGCTGCACCCCCCCCCCCCCCTTTCCCCAATTCCCGCTTTCTTACCAACACCCGTAATCGTCTTCTGAAATGCTTCCTCACCTACATGTAGTAGTATTGTAGAATGTCTTATTCTGTCTGGATTACTGTCAGTTTCTATGGTTCTTGGAGGCATTTTTTTTTTAATTTTGATAGTAACCGCAGCTTTTTTATGACTATACCTGTTTCTGATCTGAGAGGATTTCATATGGAAAGTTTGGAAACCCAAAGCTAAAGTCGAGTATGGCCACTTGTTAGATGCTCTTTTGCCTTTGTCTATCATATCATGAACTTAAGTCTGGCATCGGTGTAGATGGACTATGTCAGGAAATTTAATAGTCACCGTGATTCAAATATATCATTACTCCAGATGAAAATAATTCTTCACGATGGCATGATGTTGGAAACTGCAAAACAAAGAGACAAATTCAAGTTTCACTTTCTATATACCGATAGTCACGAAACAACTATACAGACATGCAGATAAGGGATATGTTCCGAATAGCATTATACTCGAGTTCCACGTCGACATTGAAAATAACAAAGCTGCAAGTTTGCCAATACTGTTGTCATGATGTCTTTGAAGTTTTGATTCCAAAGTCTGAAAGGAAAGGTCTTGATATAGTTGCATACAAAGCATTTGTCAGCATAACTATCTTTCTTTTTTTTTTTTTTTTTTTTTTCTTTTCGTTTTTTTTTTTTTTTTTTTTTTTTTTTTCATGTTTTTTTTTTTTTTTTGAAAATATTTCATTTCCGGGATAACTTTCTGTCTATTCTATCAAGTCATATAAAAGCTTACATTGTGAATATCTAGAGATGTGAACAGCGATGTGAATGTCGGTGAACCACGACTTCAAGAAAACTTCAGAATTTGGCTTTTCCTTCCAACTTGCTCTCCGTCTGGCGTCAGTCTGTACGTTAGTCACACAGCAGGAGATGCTTACTCTTCCTTGGTACCTGGTCTCACTCGCATTTTGGGAGTTCGCTTCATTTCATATGGTGGAGGTTTTTGTTCGTTTGCTTTGGTTCTTGTTTTATCCTAATTTTGTATGCCTTCGGTTTATGATTTTCTGAATTATCAATTTTGTACTGTGTATTGGGATATGGTCATTATCCATATTTGTCGTCACTTGTTACTTGATTTATTATGCATTATTCTTTAATCAAACTTGCAGGGACGGTCAAAGATCATGCGACTCAATACTTGTGGATTAAGGTCACCTTCAAGGTCAGGGTCAAACATGCGACAGACGACACACCGTTCTGTTTTTGTAACTCCTGGCTTTCATACTTCCTTCCACGACATTTTCCTCCGTCCTCTTTAGTATTTGATGTAACGTATAAGTTGCCTTTCGGCGTATTACATATTCTTGGTCATATTGGTTGAGAAGATGGTAATGCGAAGGAATAAAAATGTAAATTACTTTTAATGTTTCCGTCTTGAATTTTTAATCAAGGAAAATTCATTTAGAATGGTAATTGCTATTTCCCATATGCAAAAGCTGTGTGAAGCAATTACTGAATTAGAAAAGATTGTGTTCAAATAACAAATCATTAGGAATAATGTATCAGTATTTGTAAATAATATGGGGGACACCGTCCCGGGGGACTCGTACGCTTTGGCCATTCATTGTAATAATGGAGTGATAGAAGGGCACTCCCCTGTATTGACACACTGTATCTGTAAACGGTGATGCTAGGGGACCTATGTGGATTGTAAATTTACACACTTAAAACGAGGGTCCTGAAGAAATATATAATATATACAAGGATATGGTATTATAATCTATACGCTGATGATGCAACCACAGGTTAGTTTTCGTTCAGTTTCGCTTAAAATTTCAATGAAATTTCATTTTAAAACGAATAAAACGGTTTTGTATGTATCGGTCAATACTGATATACGTGTCAAAGTGTTTATTCATTTAAGAACATTTTCTTGCTTTTGTATTTTCTGGCTTTTTCTTTACATTTTCATTTGGATACATAACTTTCCAGGAAATTTTCATTCAAGCATCCTAGTATGTTCGATTCTCTGCTGGTTAGGTCGAAGCCGACGACAGTTTTGTACCTTCTTGACGACAAACTCTCCATTAGACTTGTGTTTCATGGACATTGTCGATTTTTTTTTGTTGCCATCTCTTTGGTCATGCCATTTAGACATCAAAAACTTTATTCAAAATATTAAATGCAATTTATATAGCCTCGCGTATATTTCCCTGCCCTACAATTCATTGACCCGAGCACATTCTGTCTACCTTTACCTTAAAAAGTCGTTATACTGTGTATTGATGATTCAGATACGTTTTGATGACGGGGCTTACTAACAGTGAATGATTGGGTGTGGGGAATTCCTATACCTGTCATAATGACTATCTAGACACACATCAACTACCCTGGCTCGCTAGTATACTTGGGGTGAAGGTATCGCCGTGAAGGCCCCCATTTTCTTCCCTCCCTTCCATGTAGTAAGGAAGATAGGGAGTTTGTATTGGGAAGGGCAAAGGTGAGGGGGGGGGGGGACTTCGCAGCGATACCAACCTCTTTCCTGTCCAATTTTCTCTAAGCAGGATTTTCCTCTTGCCTAGGTATATCGTATATCGGTCATTTTAAAAAAAATGTGCGATTTAAAAGTTCATATTCTCGGGAAAATGAAAAGGCTTATTAGGATGTTTTCTGAGTATTTTTCTATAAGTGGGGTTGTGAGATACTGAAATCAAACATAATGCAAAAAAGAAATTTAAGGGAACAGCAAAATTTTTGGCCTCAAAATATGTAAAGGTGTTTAGAGCTGTCTTTGCTGTTACTGAGAACAAACTGTATGTTTTATTAATATAATCAGATTTGTCATATTTTCAGAAAAAGAAATGAATAATTCACTCAAAAAATATGCTTTTAATTGAAAAGCATGAAAGTTTTTATATCATTATCTTATATATGATACCGTAACATTGAGTAGAACTTTGAATTTTCAAAAAATGAATAGTTTATCATAAATTATTGAAGAAATGATATGTGGTGAAGTATTCTTTGTGGTTTTAATTTGATATACATCGTTCTTACTATTCTATTTTGCCCAATCTTGATCAGTTTTTTTTTAGATCATAAGATCTTAAAAGATGGATTCAGACAAAGTAACAGCAAATACTTTTAAGCAACAGCAAAGACTAAGCAGTAACAGTACTGACTTTTTCTACAAATGGTACATTTAAATGCAAATATAAAAATCATTGAAGACAAAAGATTATTTGATTCGAACCATAAGATATGAATACAACATACCTTAGTCTTAGTCTTAAATTGTATGGTTCAAACTTGAGTTATTTTCAAACCAACAGCATGGTAACATCAAAGACAAGTTTAGTAACAGGAAATACAACTTTTATCCAGATGTCAAAGATTTATTTGATAAATATAGCTTGCAAATGTTTTTTATGCCGATATGAAAATATGTTTGAAAGATAAGATCGTTCTGTTCTAAGACATGAATCCAGGTTGAATTGTACGCAAGATTACATGAGTAACAGTAAAGACAACTTTTAGTAACAGGAGAGACAAATAAAAAGCAGAAGACATACTTCTTTGATTTAGATACATTTTAAATGCATTGTTAACAATGATGTCTATATCCATTTGGAATGATAAATTTCACTATTCCTAAAACAAAAAAGGAAACGTACAAACACATTTACCAAAAAATATCAGAGTATTTAAGTATATGGGAATACACGGGTAACAGCAAAGACAGTCCTAAGATGTTAAAAACTCGTTCAGACTTGAAGCAATGAATTACAGGTGTTATATAAACTTTTCAATGCATAATAAAAAGCAAATCCGCCAAAAAGAACCCATCCATTTTCCAAGAGACCAACAGATGAATGTCATTGAATGTCATTTACTGCTTGTAGTAAAAGTATTTGCTGTTACTATCATATGTACAATAATAATGAAAGATTTTGGACACTATTACATGTATAAACTTAAAAAAAAATGTTTATGTAATATGTCAATGTGAAAACTATTGATTTATATTTTTACTGTGCTATGAATAAAGCCAGTGATTAAGTTCATTTCAATTTAATGAAATATCTTCGATATGAAGTTTTTGTCAATGCTGTTACCAGAATTTACAATGCGTATGCAATAGAATATTAGAAACTGTAAAAATGTGTTTTAACAAGTTTGTTTGACTGTGATAAAAGTATTGTTGAACAGTGAAAATACTTTGATTCGAAGGGCGTCTGTTGGAGTTGTTAACGGCTTTTATGTATAACTGTCTGTCATGTTACTGTACACTGGTCTTTGCTGTTACAACCAATATAAGATACTGAGAAATGTGCCAGAGAAAGTCAAGATTTAAGAAAAGCACTTGTTCTTATTAATATTTCGATCCAATTATTTTATACATTTATAATTTTTCAATTAAGAATTACTTTATTTTACTTAAACAAAGATATATGAGGTAAGTGTCAATGATGTTATGACCTCAGTCTTTCCTGTTACTTTTTCGAAAAGTAACAGGAAATACAGTAACAGCAAAGACATATTTCGGTTAAATTGGCATCAACTGACGTAATGGCAGATAACATGGTTGGAAAACCAATATGTATTGCTTTGTTGTTTTGTTTATGTACATTTTTCACATGAAGGTATAGTGTGATTATACTTATGAAGTCCTATAATCAGGTAACAGTAAAGACATGAGATAAAAATACGCAGTCAACAAGGGCTATAGTTTGAACATTTTTTTATTTTACCTTCCTCTTCAAATAACATCGCACCAAAAACTTTTTGTAGAAGGTAATGACGCATAAGAATACACGAAGGATAAATCTTATAACATACGAACGATAACTCTTACACCGCATAATATTTTGTGGTAACAGGACAGACAAATTATTTTGGACATATGCTTAAGTCTTAATTTTTAGCTCGACTGCACTTTAGTGCAAAAGAGCTATTGCAATACCCCCGGCGTCGGCGTCCGCGTCGTCCGAACTAGATGATAAGGTAAATGTTAAGATTACACATTTACCTTTCCTATATTCATATTCTGTTGGTTTTTTTTTGTTGCAAATGTTTAATTATACATCATTTAATATATCCAGATGAGGATAAAGCCCCTGGGGTTGGGATTTTTAAAATTATTTCAAATGATAAGGCAAATGTTGAGATGATAAGGTAAATGTTAAGATAGCAATTAAGTCTTTAAAAGCCAATATTGAGCAAAGTATAAGTGCTACATGTACCAAACTTACATATTGGATGTATCTTTGATCAAACTTTCATAAAATGACCTTGACCTACTTTTTCCGCTTGAGTGATTTTGCCTTTAAAAGCCAATATTGAGCAAAGTATAAGTGCTACATGTACCAAACTTGCATATTGGATGTATCTTTGATCAAACTTTCATAAAATGACCTTGACCTACTTTTTTCCGCTTGAGTAATTTTACCTTTAAAAGCCAATATTGAGCAAAGTATAAGTGCTACATGCACCAGACTTGCATATTGGATGCATCTTGGGTTAGACTATTGAAATATGACCTTGACCTACTTTTTCCGCTTCAGTGATTTTGCTTTAAATTGGCAATATTGAGCTAACTATAAGTGCTACATGTACCAGACTTGCATATTGGATGCATCTTGGGTTTGACTATTGAAATCTGACCTTGACCTACTTTTTCTGCTTCAGTGATTTTGCTTTAAATTGCCAATATTGAGCAAACTATAATTGGTACATGCACCAGACTTGCATATTGGATGCATCTTGGGTTAGACTATTGAAATTTGACCTTGACCTACTTATACTCATATGAGCAAAGCTTAAGTGACCTTTTATCATAGTGTATCCTCTGTCATTGGTTCACCATAAACTAATTTTAATTTATAACTTTAAATTTTTTATGTGACTTGATATATGTTGTTGCCTGAGAAAGGGAGTTTAAATAAATTGGCTGTCATAAGAGATATTATGCTATGCAGTCGAGCATAAGGTGACTCTGGCAACTATTTTTTCTTAAGGTTACATGGAAATGAGTTATTTCTAAGTACAGAAAGTCGTTATTTCGCATATTTACTAATTAAGTCATTTGATTTATCAATGTTTGCAAATTTTAGCCACTCTTCTTTGTTCTCAATACGAATGTGCTGATTTGTGACATGCCAAAACTGCTATTTTTAGTGCATTTCTGATGCTATATCTCAAATTTCTCAAGTTGAAGAGGGATATTCTTAGTATCAAGAAACTGGAATGACATAAATTGATATCAAGTGATAGAAAGAACAATATATTCCAATGATTTTTATCATTTTTTCGCAATGGACATAAAAAAGCACTTTTTTTTGAAAATGACCGATATATACATGTTTACCCTTATTCACCTGGAACTTTGACGCAATTCACTAAGTCTTGTAATTTTAAAGAAATGAATGCTTTAATAGTCTTTGTTTGATGCCAACGACTAACAAAAGTAAAAACAAAAGTATAAAGTTAAGACACAGTGTCAGATTGTCTGACACTCAAACTGTCATTATTCCATAGTCAATGAAAGTTTTAGTTCTTTTGTTTGATGCCAACGACTTATGAAAGTTTAGTACAAATTGAAAACGTAGGGATGAGATAACATAATTTCATTGTCAACAAGTAAAAAGCCATTCGCGACTCCAGGTCTTTTTTCTCTCTTTTTATTTGTTAATAGAGATTGTCTATGTGTAAAAAGATCCACAAGCCATTCGCTGCTCCAGAATTTTTCTCTCTCTTTCTGACTGTGTTTGGTAAACAAGAGTCTTCTAGGTCACTATGCTAATTTTTTTTTAAATACGTTTGTATAAAGGGGGGGGGGGGGGGCTTCCGACAGCCACTTGATTCGCGCATGAAAATGAAATCGGTGCCATGTAGCTTCTCTTTTATATTTAGTGTCACGTATCTACTATTGATTATGGAATTAATTAACTGTTCAGCATGGTTCTATTTTACAGCTATGTTTAGTGTATATTGATCGTCAAGTTTCTCTTTGATCTTTAGATATTATTTCATGATTTTATTCAGAATTAGTTATTCCTCTTCCGATATCAAACCTAATGTTAAGATGGGAGGATACAGTACTGTGATCTACATCAAAAGGCACTCTAGGAACTCTCTTACATCGCTTTATAATAACAATGAACATAGAATTTAATAGCCATTGTTGTAAATGAAGCGTTTGATTTCCAATGATAGTAATGGCATAGAGGTCGTTAAAACGTAGCTCCGGGACGACTGAATTAATAAACAATAGATGGGCGGATCTAGAATTTTTCCAGTGGGTCAGGTCCTTCGAGGGAGGGGGGCAGACTATTGTTTTGTAGAAATTCATACGTTAAAAAAGGAAGACTAAAGATTTTTTTGTTTTGCAAATTCCAGGGATGGGAGGGAGGTCCTGACCCTCTAACACCCCCTTCCACTTCTACATTGTAGATCCGCACCTGCGGTGTGACACTTAACCCCCTTCCCCTATAGCAGTGATTACAGGGTTTTCTCTATTAATTTCGCTATATCTGAAAGGCTTTGTGCTCTCCACAGGGGGATGTAAATCCCTCTCTTTGAAAGTCCATGCATAGAGTCGGGAATAAAAGTCATTATCATCACTCGAAAATCCTCAACTGAAATGTCTAAAACAACCATAGAATTAGATTTTGGTTTCATTGAGTCTATGAATTGAGTGAGCATTTTTTCCTCCCGCGAATTTCGAGTTCTCCAATCAGAGTTCTGAAACACTATTGTATACTCTGTAGTGACTTTGAATACAGCTTGAAAGAGACCTAGATAATATTGTACAGGATGCAATGAAAATAAACAAAAAAATGAAGAAAAAATGACGGGCAAGTAAATTTTCTGGGGGGCAACTTAATTTCATATTCAGGTTGCCTCCCGGAAAACTGGTTTCAAAATCCTTATGTTCAACCCTGCTACCATAATTTTCAAGTTCTCCTCCCGCGGTTTTCAAACTTTCGAAATAGCGTTTGTCATGATCAGTTGAAAAGTTTTCATTACATTGATATTCGACTGGAATGAATACTTTATGTTCATTAAGAAAAATACCTTACAAAAGCCACGTGCACAGACCCATACTGATACACCCATAGACGTTTCTTCCCTTGTTGGTGAAACTGGCAATTTGAAGTAATTGTTCACAAAATACTATGGACTTAAAAGATACATGTAGTATGAACTTATTGATATGTAAAAAAGTTTCAAATTTTATGGAATAAACCAACCATCACATCTCTATTTCCAGACATCGTCATCATCTGAGTTTGCCAGCGAGAGTAACGCCCCTCGTAGGACACCATCCATTAGGGAGGGACGTAAGCAGCTTCCTGCCATACCCGACCAACAGAGTCAGGCCGCCATGTCAGCCAATCAAAAGCGACTGCCGGTCATCAAAAGTGGCACTAACGGCAATGGATATGGGCAATATTTTACAGAATACTCACTCATGGCTGAATAGTATGTAGACTTTGGCTGCTCTGCAAAAGCAAAATATAGGGACACTTTGTACATCCAATTGTCTGTCATACCTGTCAACTCTCCCTCTTTTGGAGGGAGACTCCCCCTTTTTGACCTCATCTCCCTCCTTGGCATTTCTCCCTCGAGGGAGACCAAAATCTCCCTCTTTTTTAACCAATCTCCCTCTTTCTCCCTCTTTTGGCATATTTACCAAAGTAGAATAACTCTAAGTAGTGACATTCAGAGCATTTCAGAGAAATTGCTTAATAAAATGCAAGAAAATATGTGTAGAATGCAATAAATTATTGATACATGTTTCTTTGTTTATAAAGGATTTTGGTTTGAAATGTCAGCATAATTAAATTATTTGAAAATTGGTTTCGCACACAAAATGTCGCGATTCATTAAAAATGTAACAAAATGGGTTCACGCACAATCTCCCTCTTTTTCAAGTACCAAGGAGGGAGATCTCCTTCTTTTAAAGATTTCAAGGTTGACAGGTATGGTCTGTCCATCTGTCTGTCAGTTTGTCTGGTTGTCACAATTTCACATAACTTGCTATAACTTGATTGCTATTTGATATGCATTATACAGTATACTTCAATGATGGTCAAGCATGATTAGACTCAACATTCAATGAGGATCAAGTTCATCTGCAAGGTCAAGGTCATATATTTAGGGTCAAACATGTAACAGGTGACATGCCTGTTCTTGAACAGTTCTATTTTCTATATCATAGAATGTGTTTGCTTAACGGTATCCAAACAAAGTATCTTTGAATTCTTAAAGCAATATTCTTTCAATTAATTTCCAGGGTTTTGATCCATTATATGT
Organism: Pinctada imbricata; assembly: GCA_033119305.1. NCBI lineage: Eukaryota > Metazoa > Mollusca > Bivalvia > Pterioida > Pteriidae > Pinctada > Pinctada imbricata. Next base: position 33,241,789 of record VSWD01000012.1, on the reverse strand, counting down.
CTCTTGAGTTTTATCTTGTGATGATTTGTTGCAGTGAGCTGTTGATGAAGCAGAAATGCCCAGGGTGCTATGTCATGCCATCAGCCTTAACTCCAAACAGTGAGTGTTATGTTCTGCTTTTACATTACTTTATAATGAAAAAACAACAAGTGTGAACAGAAACTGTTGATGAGCTGCTTTCTCTTCTTATGTGGATAATTTCATTTTCTTTAAGTTTTATCTTTGCTATTGTTTAATTAATAAAGTTTTCCTCTTTTGTGAATTTGACAAGAATACTAGTAATGCTTTGGATAATGATAAATGAGGCCTGAGGAATGTCAACGTGTATGTACTCAGGAAGTTTTTGCTTTTCCAGAATGGTATGGAATCCTGTTCATCAGACAGGGACTGTATCAAGAGGGTGTTTTCAAGTTTACATTAACCATTCCTGACAACTTCCCTGATGGAGATTGTCCAGTAAGTACCTGAAAGAAGTATTCATACTCTGTTTTCATTTGATAAGATAAGAAAAAAAAAACAAATTGATTGGAGATCTGTTCTAAGCTTCTTTTGCAATACACAATGTCATTTTGATTGGAATCCTTGTTTCTTGATAAACACTTTTCCCACTTGAGACCGAGAACTCTCAAATTTTCTTGGGTTGAGATAAATCGATCTCACCTTCTGATGTCGTCCATCTCGACCCTGTGATGTCATCGCTTCCAAAGTTACTTTATGGAAGTTAGGCAACAAACAGGTGATTATAACAGACACTCTAGTCGATGGCATGGGAAAAAAAAAATCAAACACCACCATGAAGGAGGGATGGCTTATTCTCAACCCTCGTGTAAAAATTTTGCTTGTCCATGACTCGGACTTGCAAAATATGTACACTCAGGTTGAGAAATTGCCATCCCTCCCACATGGTGGTGTGAGATTATATTATTCTCATGAATATTTTATTTTTGTAACAGTAACATGTACATATACCTGATCATATCTTTTAATACATATTACAATGTACGTTCTTGTTATTTTTCAGACTCTAGTCTTTTCATTCCCGGTCTTTCATCCCTTGGTCGATCCTCAAACAGGAGAACTTGATGTTAAGAGAGCATTTACAAAATGGAGGTAATGTCTACTACTGAGTATTATAAATTGGGTTCTATTTGCACTGTCTCTCTTTTCAGCTTTGCTCAAATTTAATTGCAAATGAATAGATATTAAGTGAAAAATTCTATAGCATCGTTATAGCAATACTATAGTTTCCTTGACTTTCATGTAAGATGTCAGTACATCAGATGCCTCCTCTGATAGGAAATAGTCCATTTTCAAGTTCTTAGAAGAGACCGTTAAAAATCTTGATTTTACACATTAGACTACGGACATCAAGTACATTGGCCGACTTTTGAATTGTTACGTTATAATTAATCGAAGATTTTACGTTATGTTTCCAGTGCTTCGTTTGTGATGTCACAATGGAAAACGTCACAAAAGTATGTGATGTCCGTAGTCTAGCTATCAAATGAAACTTCTCAGAAATCGTCTATATCACTCTGTAAAAACACAAATACCTTATAGTACATGTAACATGTACCTACAATTTGATGACTTTGGCTTTATTACTGCAGGAAGAACAGTAATCATATATGGCAGGTGCTGAGATATGCCAGGCTAGCTTTCTATAAAATAGATTGTAAACAGCCTTGGAACGAAGAGGCAGCAAACATGTAAGTATATCAATTATTTACCGCTACACGTATTAATTACTTTGAGGGCGAATATTTACAATATGTGTATGTGTTTGAAAGAAGGTCATGCTACTTACTGCTAAGAAATATAAAGAAAATTTATGTTTTGAGGAAGTTGGACAGGACAAAAACAATTTCCTCTTTATCTTCCTTTATCTTCGATACAGAGGCATGAAAATGAGCAGTTTAGGTTCAAATATTTTCATATTTTGGCCTTCGTATTTGTTATAGATGATTAAGTACAGGTCCACGTAAGGATCAGGCAGTTGAAAAAAACTTAAAATTTTTGCAGAACTTTTTTCTCTTGAAATGTGTCCAGATCAGCATCCATATGAATGTTCTGAAGGAATTTTCCTCATACTTGGATGGTGAAGAAAGTTATAGGGGTAGCAAATTTGGTTGAATTATATAGAGAAATTTTTCCCGCCATTTTTTTCCCTTCATAATCCTTTATAAATTATGAGGTGAATATCTCGCTTCACCATCGCTACCTTGAGAAATTATCATATGTTTGATTTGTACCACATACATGAATATGTCTCAAAACAGAAATAAAAAGTTTTGCAAAAAATTTTGATGTATCACCCCTGCCTGATTCTTACGTAGACCTTTACTTAAGTGCTTATTAACTTCATGTATTAAGCATACCTTTTCATTACAGCTACGAAACAGATGCAGAACTGTATAAAAAGCGTGTTCAAGAAACGATAAGCGTCAGCAAAGAAAGAATCAACGATCCTGTCAAATCTGACGATCCTCATGAACTTAGGTACTTTATATTTATTCTGTTCATCAGTCTGCAATTTTAAAATTAGGATACTTCCACCTACTATTTAATCTCTTACCAAAGCAGATATTCACGTAAGAAACGTTTTAGGCACATGACAATATATACATGTATATTCGGGGCCTGTTCAATAATTAATTTGTATTTACATGTATGTTTAATCTTCATTTCCATCATTTAACCAGACTGCGTAGCTGTTTTGAAGAATATGTCAATTCAAATGTATGTTTTGTAACTCTCTTGTGTACCTAATGTATTTACATTTAACTATCTATATTCTTCCATATTCACAGAGTTTTACTCAAAATGAGTTCAAAATTACCAGTATGTTACCCACAAATGACACATGCAAACATATGCTGATCGATGACACATGCAAATATCAACTACATCTTATACATGTACATGTATCACTACCTGTGCTAAAACTTGACAGATAATAATTTTACTTTGGACATTTTTCAGGCAAAGGGAAAAAAAATTACCAGGTGGGATCCATCACAAAGAAATGTAACCCTTATGTCAGGGATTTGCTTTTGTGTTTAGAGGTATAAAGCCCAGAAAATCCTTGACAATCTGGGTAGATTTCTGAGTAGAAAATCCTTGACAACCTGGGTAGATTTCTGAGTCAATGGCCACACCCAGTGATAGATTCCTTTTGTCTTCCATGAATATTATGCAAAACTTGTTAATGCTGTATGATATATTTTCAGAGTATCACCAATGGACCCATCTGTCTTCAGTGAAACCAGAGAGAAAATGATGAATGCCAAGGTAAATTCTCCCAGTAGACCGCCAGGTGTGTGGTAAAATCAAACGGTATACACGTACCGCTGTGGTCATAGTTATGTTTACTTGTATACCATGGTCGTCATAGTTACATATTTTACTCTTTGTAACAAAATCTTGACTCGCATATCTGAAAATGTTATTCTTCAGCATTTGCTAATTCAGTTTTACATTTAATCTCATTTTAACTTACGCCTTATTCAAGTATTTAACAATTTCAATCTATATGTACCGTTTAACCAGAAATTTTCGTGAATATCAAATTTCCCAATTTTATAGTAAAATAGGGTGTCTTTCTTTACAATTTTTTGCGATTCCTAAATTACAAGCAAATATGTACATAATTATGATGTTACTGTTTGTATCTTCATTATTGAAGTTTTAGTTAGGTCTGTGAGAAGAGTACACTCAATTCACTTCTGTTTCTGTTTTTTGGGGTAAAAGTAAAGCACGACGCATTTACGATTAGAACGAAATGTAAATGATGTACAGCTGACACTCGTTATCTCAAACTCGGTTATCTCGAAATTCCGTTTATCTCGAAGTCGAGCGGCGGTCCCATCTTTTTTCCTTCATATTCTAACCAATTTGACTTCGGATAACTCGAAATCGGTTATCTCGAAATTTCGCTTATCTCAAAGTCCCAAGTCATTTTCTTCGTGTATTTTATACTCATTAAGTCGAAGTCTTAATGATTGTATAAACAAACCAATTAACGTACCAAATAATAGTGAAATCGCATGGTAAACAAACAATTAAATGTACCGGTAACGCAGGTTGACTGATTCGCCGTTGTTTGATCGAACGTGACATCAAAATTAATTAAGGGGGATAACAGTTAATAAGATAATATCATTGCGAAAACAATGATATGTTCATGTTTAATTCATTAAAATTGCATTGTTTTTGTTATGTTGAAATTCTTATGAGAAGCGACGGCTAAAAAAATGAAATAAAAAAAACAAATACAACCCCCCCCCCCAAATCGCAAGATTTATCATAGCTGAAATAAAGCCAATTGAGCAACAATGATTATACTGGTGATCTACAAAATAATCCATACATAAAATTTCATACACTAAGAGGAAGAAATTTAAGTGAAGAATGAAGACATGTATACGACATTGAAATCTAGCAGACGAAAAAAAATTAAATAGCGTACGAACAAATGTCTTCATTGTACTTTGATGACACAATGATCTAAAACTCTTGAAGGTACATGTACATTGTAAACGGCTCATGACAGATTGATAAGACAACCAAACTGGTATTATTTTAGGGCCGAGGCGATTGGCGCGGAAAGGGGGGGGGTCTCACAACGAATAAAAATACCTGACGTTCTCAATGCGCCTCTTCGTAAAATTTAAGTATTAAGAATACATTTATGGCACTTCTAGAATAATTTCTACGTTGTGAAGTTAACATTACATTGTCAGCATGAGTAGCCTTTTAAACTCCGATATCTATTGTATAAAATACAATAGCAAAACGATTCTTTTAGCCTTATAGGTGGTACAATACATTCCAACAAATACCGTAAATTCGACTGACGTTTATCTCGAACTCCGCTTATGTCGAAGTATTTTCAGTGGGCCCATCGACTTCGAGATAACGAGTGTCAGCTGTACCATTTTATGTTGTAACTTACCAAACACAACTTTTCGCAATTCCAAATCACTCGCGAATAAAGCGAAATTTAGTATCTGAAAATTTCTGGTTATACGGTATAATTGATATGCTAAATTGTTTGCTTCGGTTTTATATGCTACTTACATGTATATTCTTGCAATAAGTTTCTTCATGTTTTGGTGTTAAAACTCTTTGGAATCCTCCACTTAACACTTTCCTTTTGATAAACAAATAGTTTTATATGATACCAACTGGTATAAAGTCGACATAAATGTATGTAAGAAAAAGTTTACCGTATTAGACTTGTCCCTTGTCACAAATAGTATAGGCTCTTGTATAATGTTCCTACAGTATATCTATCATGCACCGGTGATGTTATTTGAAGTATATTCCGTGAGATAAATGAAACAATATTCCACGCTAAACACTTTATGACGATGAAATGGTGGCTTCGCTACCTATTGTTTGTCCCTTGGAATTGCTGAGCTTCAAATTTCGTAAAACAGATAATGTGAAAATGTCTACATTGGTATCTATATATACATGTATGTGTAATATTATTATAGTAAATTATTGTTCTCCTAAAATCATTTCCATGTAGGGGTTAAATAGTACACATACCCCTTTGAAGATCAGTAGGAGAGTGACTATCTGTTATAATGAAGTGAATAATTAACTTCTTCAGAGAAAAACAAGTGATGGTGAGCAGATGAACAGAAGTCGAGGTTTGTCTTGGATGAAGGATGGCAGTGTGAAGATTTTCTCTCGCGAGGATTCGGCTCTAGCCTAGGTGCCATAATGGACCCTGCAGCAATTAGTGCCACCAAATACTGCTCAGTGGATTGTGACTTTTTTCAGGCGGCATTTACTTTACTTAAGGAAGTGTTTAGTAAAAGCAGAGTTTTCACTTTCATGTATGTTTCTTGCCTTCAAAATGTCAGGAAAGTGCTGCAATGTTTACAAATGTTGTGAAACAGAAAGTACATTTGAAGATTGAGGAGCATTAGAAATGCAGATGTTTTCCGTTCCGAAGAAAAAAAATACTGTGTTCACTTATTAGAGTTGCAACTCCAACATAAATCGAAAGATTATACATAAAAGTTGTACATGTATCTGCATATACATGTTGTACATGTTCATGTTCTTCTAAATGCTTGTTCCCTTATTTACATGTACAGTGATTATTCGTTAGTCTGGAATTCGTTACTCCGGAAAATTTGTTACTCCGGACGATTCCTCGGGGAACAATCGTGGATAGTGCAAAAATGATCTGATAATCCGGAAATCCGGGTTCCGGATCCAGACGGTAGTTTTAGGGAACGGTCGTGCAGATCATGTTATTTTGTCCCGTTAGTCCGCACGATATAAGCAACCACAGACGTGTTTTCATAGCAATTCATTTTTACCTGGAGAAATCTACATGGACTTGTTTTCATAACAATTAATTTTTACCTGGAGAAATCTACACAGACATGTTTTCATAACAATTAATCTTTAATGTAAAAAAGCAAAGACAAAATCCCGGCGCCCGAACCACTTTCCCCTTTTCTAGTTTTTAATCGCTCATGCTTTAAAGACATATCTAGAGATTTAGTAATCCCTTATTTTCAAGAAATGAACATGTAATCAAATTATCTATGATGAGAAAATACAGTATATTTTGTGAAAACCGGATCTTCTGTATTCCGGAATCTTGTCTACATCGGTTCTTTCTTACGGTCCCGAGCGATTCTCCGTGACGTTTAATAGTAAAATCTTTTGTGTATTCCGTATCTTGTCTTTTGCGTACTCCGGCTGTCAATTAGGGTACCGATCACACTAATTAGGGTTAATTGATCACCTGTATACCGGCCTTGTATAAACATCTACTCAGGTGTGATTTGGGTCAACGGTAATTATACCTTCGGCAACGTATTTTTTATAACAAAGAATTTAAATCTATTCAGTGTACATGTTTATCGAGAAAAAGAAATAATGTTGATAAATTCATATCCACCTCATAAAAGGCCAAAAAAAAAAAAAATAAGCTTGGAAGAAAAAAATATCTTTGATTGGCGATTCGTAAAAAGTACAAAAAGTCACAGAAGTATGGCATCGGAGCAACTACTGTTAGTGACATAATAAAAACTCGCAGTGATTGGCAAGGCCAAGCGCCATTTGCCATAGTCCCATTCTGAAAAAAAAGGCCCATAAAATTGACAACTCAATACGTCCTGATGCGCATTATTCTTCGTGTCCCATATTGGTTTTTAAATCTATCTAAAAGTTCTGTACTGGTATTTACGTTGTAACGTAGATCTACATCAGTAGAAGTAATGTGTGATTACAGCTAACTGTACATAGCCAGTCAGAAGCACAACATTCTTCTGTTGACCGACAATTAATGCAATGATACATTACAGTATTGATTTTTCTCTGACATTCTTTTTTCCCTCGTTCTGCGCCTGAGATTTAAATCTCCAACGTCCACTTACGTATCTTATCTATATAACGGTACTTGCGTATGCGTTCGTCCGTAAAAATGACCGAATGTTACCTTATTTGCAGACTTTACGCATTTTAAAAGAGAATGAAATTGTTAAATGGAAATAATTAAAAACTCATTCTTGACAGATTTTTCCGCAAAATGTAGACAATCTGTTTAATCTCTGTTTATATATGATTGAATCTGTTTGTATTTTGTATTGATATGATTATTCTATTCATCAGTAAAGGTATAGCAGTGAGCATTCCTGTGTATATTATTTCAATTTATTCGGGTCAAATATATCGACTTTCTCTACACCGGATCTTGCCGAAACCGGCCTATTCAACCGGAACCAATGAAAGCCGGTTTACACAGATTATACTGTATTTGTTTACAAGACAATTTAACCGTACAAACACACGTACAAAAAACGACCGATCCTCCCCCCTTTCCTTTGGAATTTCAAGTTTTGTCATTTTTAACATGATTCAGTAATCTGGAAAATTCGTTAATCCGGACAAATTCCTAGGGAACCAATTTGTCTGGACTAACGAATCATCACTGTATACCTGAGATGAATGTCATGCAAAAAAAATGTGTTTTAAAAACACAAGTCTGCGTGAAGATTGATGTGAATTCTCAATTCAAATATTTTCAGCTAAAAGGCCTTTATCTCTTATTTTCACCTTTTTAACAAAAGAGATACATTTTAATTGATTAGCTTGTTTCACTTCACAAAACATATCAGTTGATATTCTCAGTTACATCTTATGTAAAATGTACTTTATTGTTTTTTGTTTTTCATGTTATCTTATTTATTATCATTTGCAAATATACATGTACATTTGTTTGCAACGTCATATAGCTTTAAAATAAAATTGTAAGAAAATATTGCAAGCTTGATGAAAGTGAAGAAACAAAATAGTGCCTAGTCTTAAAAAAATTCTTACGAAAAATTTCAGGAATTTTCATAACTGTCATCATCAGATAAAAGCTGAAATTCATTTTCAATTTAGATTATGTTGTTGCTTTCTGATACCACTATTACATACTAAATATGAATTCAAGTATAAAACATCACAATTTTTAGTATACAAGAGGAACTAAGCAATCAAATTTACGAAAATTCCTTAAATTTATCATACTTTTTTTTTCATTATGCTGCCTATTATTATAGAAATGTTAAATTACCTTGTCCAAAGTATTATCATGATCCAATTTTCAGTACAAGGTTAGCAGAAGAATGTGAAATACGTGTTATTTAATTTCTTTTTGCACATCCTTGACCTTAAGTATGATTCTATAAATACAATGTGCATGAAATGTACGTACAGTGTTTCCTCAGTTTTATTATTAAAACTTAAGTATGCTAGCATATGGTAAATTTTATATAGTGTTTACTAAGTTTTCCAGATTCAAAACTGAGCAATATTTAGTAAGTCCTTAACATGCTAATGACTGTATAAATATTTATCTGAATTTTCATATTGCATCCAATTATTCTGTGATAAAGAATATTAGAAAAAAAAAGTACATTATAAATACTAACTTACTGAGTCTTGTACATAAATATGTATTGAATGTCTTGTATTTGTATTTTACTTATGTACAGATCTGGGTAATAATAAGGTTGGTAAAATACCTTCAAATTTTTGCAAAACTTTTCTCTTTTGAAATGTTCTAGGATCAACCCCCAAACAAATAATGCAAATATCCCAAAGGAACTTTCTACATACTTTATGGTGATGGTGAAAAAAAATTATACAGGCACCGAATTTGTATGAATTATAAAGTGAAATATTCCCTCCATTTTTCCCTTCATAATCCTTTAAGAATTATGAGGTGAATATCTCGCTTAATTCACCATTGCTACCTTGAGAAATGTTGGATTGTACCAATATGTTGATTTGTATGTCTCAAAACAGAAATAAAAAGTTGTGCAAAAATTTAAATGTATCGCCCCTGCCTTATTCGTACATAGACCTACATTTCATCTTTCTCATTTGAATTATGTGCTATTCAAAGGATTGCTCTTTGTATCTGGATCAAATATGTATTCTTAGGTCCGATTCGAGATCTATTATATGTGCAATATAAAAATTTATGTAGTTATGATTGAACTTTGTTATTTACCTTGTTTACTTAAGGATTTCCTTCGTAAGGCATTTGAACCCCCTCATAAGGGTTTTTAACTATTTTAGCCAGTGAGATCGCACAAAAATTGGTTAGCTAAATGACTTCACTTCTAATAACACCGAAGTCATCACATGATGCTAGACTCAACCCCTAAGAAAATTGAAAAAAACCAAGAACCCTTCAGTACAGTTATATTTTCTTTCAGTTTTTAAGCTTTGAATCATGTGTCATGCTGTGATGTCACTGTCCAAAATTGGGTCAAGGCAAAATGTTATAAGTAATGCAAGATGCATAGATATAGATGCGTACTTAAAGATTATACATCAGGTACTATTATAGGATTCAAATACCTCAAGTATGATCAACAATGATAGATCCAGAAAAAGAGCAATTAAGAAAATGTTATTATGTTATGAAAATCATATCATTTTATGAAATTGATGCATGTTTGATATTACCTGTAATTGTATTTATGTTACTTAATGGTATTGATTAAATAATATTGTTTCTAAAACTGATACGGAGAAGATTTTATTTATATCTCCATCTTATTTAAAGGTGAGCAGAAGAGTTTCTCAAAACAACTTAAGTTTTTTTATATAATCACAGCCAATTGTGCCTCTCATGAAATTCATGTGAAATTTACTTGAACTTTACATTAAAGTTCATAAGAAATTTATGTGATAAAAGCATGGACAAATTTACAGGATATTTTTTACATGAAATTCATGTGAAGTGTCTGACATAAATTCATAAATTCAATTTGGCATGAAGGTCGCATAGAAAAATTCATGTGAAGTAATTTGTGTGAAATATTTTTCACATAAATCTATGTGAAATTTATATGAATTTAACATCAACATCTCAATTACCTTTGTTGAAATTAACATGATGCTCTTTTCATATGAATTTCATGTGAGGGACAATTGGCTGGTTATCACAATACAAAGTCTACTATATGAATGAATCATTGATGTGCATCCACGGGACTGGACAGTTAAATATTTTCCCACAATTTGAAATGCTGGCCTAACCAAGATTTTATCTTCATTGTTTCCACAAGGTCAAATTTTCAGATTTACAAGGCCAAACAAGCAGATCGATATCAAGTTACCTATGATTATAGGATAAACACTGGGTGATTAACCAACCATTCAAAAATTGTGTACATGGATAAGTTTAATAGCTACAGACATATCTTGCAAATGTCAATATATAAGGTGTAAAGGCTATAGCTTCTAAACTCTCATGATGGCTGATCAAGTCAAGTGCTTGTCGAAACTTTAGTTGTCGAGGGATATGATAGAATTATGGGTGTAGGTCACTGTCGAAAGTATCAACTACATTTCTTGGCACTTTGATTATCATTCACCTTCAGTGCTCTATCTGTTGCTTTGCAGCACTACAGTATGAACTTAAATGAAACTAAATTGTGAAGATCCTGCTTATGTCTAACAGCGACACCAACAAAATTAAAGGTAGGGGTAAAAGTCTCGTTTGTCTGAGCCTCACGCAACTTCTACAACTGCCTCCTTAGTGAGACCTGTACAGTCCAGTGCATTCTCAACTACGTTTGGGACTATACAAGCAGAGCTACCGTTTAGTCGCTATAAATGATGAGAATTTGATATTCGAAACACGTGGCTGGTGCAGGAAAAGTTGGTTTGAAATTTTCTTCATGAAGGTATAGAGTTGGAACACTTCCGTATTATTTCGTTCACATTACAGGCTTAATTACTTAATTTAGCATGCCGTTCGTTCATTTTGACAAGAGTTAATTGAAGGTTTCAATGTGTGCGATAAAAATAATTGAGCTCCACTTCTGAGCACATGCATTATGCCTCGATTTGAACTTAACTGAAAACTTATCTGCATGTTCCTAAATGATGCTATTGAATTTGAAGACGTTTAACGTTCGAATTGTTGATCCATCACATCTTCGACTGATGTTTTTCAATCGGGAACTCAAGGTGGTGCTAGATCCTATTATTAGTCCCCTACCGGCAACGCCGAAGGGGACTCTTAGTTTCCTCTCGGTCTGTCTGTCTGTCCGTCCGTCCGTCTGTCCGTCTGTCCCATTTTCAGTTTTCCGGACTTTTTTTCGCTGTTGTTGCATATATTGAACTCATTTTTGGTATGTGGATATATCTCAATGTGATACAGATCAAGTTTGAGTTTGCTTTCGATTGACCTAATTTTACAAGAGTTATGGCCCTTGGACTTAGCAAATTTTATGAAAGTTTCAGTTTTCCGGACTTTTTTCCGCTGTTGTTGCATATATTGAACTCATTTTTGGTATGTGGATATATCTCAATGTGATACAGATCAAGTTTGAGTTTGCTTTCGATTGACCTAATTTTACAAGAGTTATGGCCCTTGGACTTAGCAAATTTTATGAAAATCTCAGTTTTCCGGACTTTTTTCCGCTGTTGTTGCATATATTGAACTCATTTTTGGTATGTGGATATATCTCAATGTGATACAGATCAAGTGTGAGGTTTCTTTCGATTGACCTAATTTTGCAAGAGTTATTGCCCTTGGACTTAGCAAATTTTATGAAAATTTCAGTTTTCCGGACTTTTTTCCGCTGTTGTTGCATATATTGAACTCATTTTTGGTATGTGGATATATCTCAATGGGATACAGGTCAAGTTTGAGTTTGCTTTAGATTCATCTATTTTTACAAGAGTTATGGCCCTTGGACTTAGCAAATTTTATGAAAATTTCAGTTTCCGGACTTTTCTTTGGTTCTTTTGCAAATAATGCACTGATTTTTGGTAAATGAAGACATCTCAGTGTGATACAGACTAAGTTTGAGTTTGGTTTCCATTGGCCTATTTTTACAAGAGTTATGGCCCTTGGACTAAGCAAATTTCATGAAATTTTTAGTTTCCCGGACTTTTTCATGCCTGTTATTGCAGATAATGAGCTGATTTTTTGTATGTGAATACATTATAGTGTGATGCAGATTTGAGTTTAATTTAGACTGACTAATTTTCACAAGAGTTATGGCCATTGGACTTAGCAAATTTCGTGAATTCAGTTTCCCAGACTTTTCTTGGCTGTTGTTGCAGAAGATGAACTGATGAACAGAGATGCAAGTCATAAATTTATGCCGCCGGTAGGGGACTTATATCGCACAGCGATCATTGCATTTTTCTCATTTGAGTTTGAGATTGATTTGAAATTTCTCAAAAATATTTTTTTTTCTTTCGGGCAAGCAATTTTCTAGTCAGACAACCAATTTCTCTTGCATGGTTGCCCGGTTGGCATCCGCGTATTTTCACGCATTTTAAACCTTTAGAAATAGTCATTTCTAACACAACCTAGCTATTATGAAAAATGAATAAAAGTGACAGATTGAATTGTTTCATCTTGAATAGACTATAATTTGTCAAAATGCAATGCAAACATAAACATGATATTTTGTTGATTAAATGGTACTCAAAAGACCAAAATAAAGTTTCCATTTTGGTACTCAAAAGACCAAAATAAAGTTTCCATTTTGATGTAAAGTAAGTTTGCTTGACACAAAGCATTATAGAGTAACCAAGTAAACTCGCGGTAAATTGGTTAAGAACTCAGTTCCGAATGTTTTGGGTTTTTTTGTTTTTGTTTTTTTTTTTTTTTTTTGTTTCCATCATTTCTGTGCATGGCCTGTATAACTTTTTTGTTCCAATCAGCAAGAACGCAATAGAAGTGCTTGATGCTTTATTTACAACAGTTACACTTCCCGAAGTAAAATTGTCTTCAAACAATGGACACCAACAGTGATTTCAGAAATGAATCTTAGATATTTTTATCTGTTGATGCAGGTATCACCCGAAAAATTGGACGGAAAACTGCATCAATGCGCGTAGCGCCTTGATGCAAAAATTTTGGGATAACACTTATTCCTTATCTCCTCCCTTGTTTATTCGTAACGAAACGTGCATATTGAAGTTGACGTGTGGCAATCATTGTAATTTTTCCCTTTAATGAACTCAAAAAACCAAAAAGACATCAAGTATGGATTTCTTTGTCTGTTCATTACAACCCTTGATTAGATGTGCCTACAAACACTTTTCAGCAGAAAACAGCACAACAAGTGTATTTCAGGACCATTACAACTACAGATAAGATGTGTCACACTACCTATCGAAATGTACATATTGTACCAATGAGGTTGCAATTTGGCGGCCATGTAGAATTTTTGTCTTGAATGAACTCTAATTGTAAAAATAACAATGGAAATATATTTGTTGACCATCAAACCCCTATACCATATATCATTTATTAATGCTACTACTAATGATGAACATAAGTTTTTCAGATTCTTAACAGAAATAATGCACTGTGGTTAATAATGCGGAAGGGTTCCAACTCTATACCTTCTTGAAGAAAATTTCAAACCAATTTATTATGCACCATGGTCACTTTTTAGGGGTCCGTCGATGCTCAACATAGTGCTCTATTGTGAGTGCTGTTGAGATTATCGTCAGGATCTTCTTTAACTCATTTTAAGATCACGAATGTACTGTGAGGGAATTCAATAACATCGACATAGAAGCCTGATAGTGTAATAATATACATATATGAAACCTAATACTCTATTTTCTATAATCAGAATAATAGAATTAAGAGTAGTGTGTTCTATCCAAAGATTATACTCTATATCTTCCGAAATGGAAGTAACCGGATGTGACAATTCTACTGAATTGAAGCGGCGAGTGTTGCCATTTCACCGATAAATATCATCGAAAAAAAAGGAATTTAAAATCTTAGCACCATCCCTCCAATGCTATTTCGAACATAGATTTTATTTGGATATGCTACTGAATCGAAGATACAGGAAATTTGGAGCCGCGCACTCTCTGTAATGTTAATGTATAAATCTAAATTCAAAAAATTAAAGACGGCGCTACTGAAATGATTTTTGTGGCTCCGCTAGAGGCATCACTGATGAGAATTTTATATTCGAAACACGTGTCTGGTGCATGTAAATTGGTTTGGAATTTTCTTCAAGAAGTTATAGAGTTGGAACCCTTCGAAATTATTGCATGCAAGCAGGAGATGCTGACTCTTCCTGGCACCTGGTCTCACTCCCATTTCGGAGTTCCCTTCTTTTCATGCGGTGGAGGTTTTTGTTTGTTTGCTTTGGTTCCTGTTTTATCCTGATTTTGTATGCCTTCGATTTAGTATTTTCTGAATTATCGATTTTGTGCTGTATATAGGGATATATGGTCATTTTCCATATTTGTCATAAGTACCATTATGTATAAATGAACTAAAGAAGATCCTGACGATAATCTCAACAACACAGATTACAAGCTTAATTTTTTTCTTTTCATTTCCCAGTGATGTAATTAAAATAAATAATAAACTACCTTTGAATACAGTAACCAAATTCTTATTATTATCAGTAAGACGAAATAAATGTTCCAGTCATTTGAATATTTAACATTCATATGTTTTTTCGTCATTTTCATAATATCATCCAAATGGTTTGGCTCATTTACATTTTATTGATATGTGACAATGGAAAAGAAATGAAAAGTTAATTTAGTTTGAATATTAAATGATATTTGAATTATTTTGATTTTTTCTGTGCAAATTAGCATCAGACATTTCTTTCCGTGTGGAGCTCGTAAAAAAGTTCCCCGCGAGGGGTTTGACAGTAAGTGTTTTGAATATACTTCCCTGACATTGTCGCCATAGCACTTTCTATATAGACATAGCGTCAGACAGTGCATGAATTTTATATATTTTCATTTCCATGCTTCATTAACATCGACGGCGGGTGCGGCTAGCCAACAGGGGATGCTTACTCCTCCCGGGCACCTGGTCCCACCTCTAGCTTGCTAGGGGTCCGTCGATGTTTAATTTTGTGCTCTATTGTGAGTGCTGTTGAGATTATCGTCAGGGTCTTCTTTAACTCATTTGTGTCACACTTATGCCCTTTGCCGTGTGGAGCTCGTAAAAAAGTTCCCCGCGAGGGGTTTGACAGTAAGTGTTTTGAATATACTTCCCTGACATTGTCGCCATAGCACTTTCTATACAGACATAGCGTCAGACAGTGCATGAATTTTATATATTTTCATTTCCATGCTTCATTAACATCGACGGCGGGTGCGGCTAGCCAACAGGGGATGCTTACTCCTCCCGGGCACCTGGTCCCACCTCTAGCTTGCTAGGGGTCCGTCGATGTTTAATTTTGTGCTCTATTGTGAGTGCTGTTGAGATTATCGTCAGGATCTTCTTTAACTCATTTCTAGAAAAATTCTGTTTAATAAGTGAAAAACAAATTGATTATGAATGACCAAAGATTAACTTTAAATAAAAAGTTCATGCATTGGATTTCATTTTCATAATTTGGCGAAAAACAACCCAAACTCGTTTACAATACAAGTTCTCTGATTGGTTGTTTAAAACAGCTGATATGGGTTCTCTTAATTTATTGGTGGTTTTAGCGGGAAAACAAAATATTTCGTTCATAGGCTGTCTATCACGGTACGTGCAAAACTGGTGTACGAAATATTGAAATAATTTCTTAATTACATTTGAATATTTCAGTAAGATCAAATTCTATTTTTCGAGGTCACAAAGATTTAAAAGATGAATTGTGCAGCATCACCAAACATTCAAAATTTACTTACCTGAATAAAGTTTGATGAATATGTTAGACAAACAGACAAGACCAGGAAATGTTCATATTTTCAATTCAGAGGCTTTAACCTCTCCACTTTCAGATTAATTTGTCTGTTGTTTGTTTATACCATAATTGTTGAAAAATAAATAATGATAAATGTCATTGTCAAAATGTATAAATGGTGACACGTTACCTTATCATTTGTCTGCAGATCTTCTTTAATGAGATCAAGGAAGTGGTATTTATAGCAATGTAGCAAACATTAGTTCAACAGGAGATCAAATTACAAGGATCAAATAATAATGTTTTACAATGATACATGAAACTGTTTGGCCCTTTATCCACTATATATATCTTTGTTCTTGTTCTTATCCTTGTTTTGTATGCCTTCGGTTTATGATTTTCTGAATAATCGATTTTGTACTATGTATTGTGATATGGTCATTATCCATATTTGTCATTTGCTATACTATGAACATGTCAATATCATCAAAGTAAAGTCAGTTCTCATCCTAGCACTATCGTTCCAATGCTCATTTGGTAATAGATTTTGCCTTTATTTTGCTGATGAATCTATACCTTGCAGGAGATTTGGACCGCACACTCTTTACAAATGATATGGAAGTGTTCAAACTCTATACCTTCTTGAAGAAACTACTTCAAACCCTTTTCCATGCACCAGACACTTGTTCTAGATAATATATACTCATCAGTTATGCTTCCAGCCAAAGCGACCTAACTCATAGAATAAGAATTACGTATCTAGTGACTTTTTTTAAACTGCTTCCTTGAAAATTCCCACAAATAAATAACAGATATGGTGTTATGACCACATTTGTAAAATAAGATGTTCACAAATAGGTTTCCGTTTATACTATGATATTGTCTTAATTTCTATCACACTCTTATCAAAAATTTCACTATATTTCAAAGGCAACTTAAGAGGTATTTGTGAAAGCATCCTTTCTAATAGACTCAGTTTATAATATATTTCCGTCCTGGAGTATCGTGTCGTAAATTTATCGCGTCTGTTATCATCCTGCTTTCATCTTTTTTTGCAAATATCATATTATGCAAATATCATATTATGCAAATATCATATCATGTAAATATCATATTATGAAAATATCATATTATGCAAATATCATATTTATGTAAACATCATATTGTACAAATATCATATTTTGCAAATATCATATTTTGCAAATATCATATTATGCAAATATCATATTATGCAAATACTTTAGTAACACACCGGTATAATTTTATTCTATGAAAGTTTTTTATATCAATGATTCAATTTTCATGGATTCAATTTGTTTACAAATTTCTAGAATTGTAAGGTTTTCAAAAGTTTGGATATCATAAAGATTTCAAAATTGCCATAAACTATCCCAATATTGTCCCTAATATTTGTATAGACTTTGAATACGTCCCTCAACGAGATACCAGCACTGCATAGTTATTCATAAATAGCAAACAAGGAAATTATTCTAGTTTCCATATTAGTTTGTTCTTATTTTCCATTCTGAACTTGAAATGACAAATATGGATAATGATCTTATTCCAATACACAGTAAAAAATCGAGTTAGAAAATCATAAACCGAAGGCATACAAAATGAGGATAAAAAAAGAACAAAAGCAAACAGAGAAAAACATCCACCATATATGAAAAAAGCGAACTCCAAATATGGGATTGAGACCAGGTGCCGAGGAAAAGTCAGTATTCCCTGCTTGCATGCAACACCCGTCGCTTCAATTCGATAGAATTTTCACATCCGGTTACTTCCATTTCGGAAGATACAAGTATATTCGGTGGTTAGTGTAAACGTGGTTATTTTCGCAGGGGGGGGGGGGGGGTCGCGATTATAACATCATCAATTCTGGAGATTCATTTTAATTGGCTTCACATAATTCAAAATTCTTAATAGTGATAACGAAAAATTTAAAAGTTAAAAGAAAAACAGCACAATTTTTTTTTAATTTTCATTTTCATAAAAAAAAAAATAAAAATATATTCAAAACATGTAAATCTTTGAATTTAGTTTGTTACAAATGATTTCTATAAAGCTCATCCTCAGAATTATACGACAATAATCTAGAAACTATTTATTTTCAAACACCAACATAAACAAAAATGGTTTCTACTAATTCATAGATGGCAGTATATGTTGGCAGAATTCTGTTATTGTGTCTGACTGCTGGAGTTCTGCTATTCTATCGGTATAACAAACCAATTGACTGTGGCTTATTGCAGCTATTTTAGATTTAATCGAACAACATATGAAGGAATGACCCGGCCCAGCATAGACTGATTCCACTCTAAACTCCTCCCATTAGTTTATCAATCGTGTTAAGCTTCGGATGTGGGGAGATTTTAATGAAATGACTGTACTTTTATGTATCGGAAAATATATTTTCTTTATTTCAAGTAAGGTTTTTTTATATGTTATTCTTTTGTAAGTTTTGGTTAATCTAGCTACAATGTATTTTGTCACAACGAACAGAATATTATGTTATTTTCTAAGGCTGTAAATTATACTTAAGCAAAATAAATTTCAAGTGATGTTTTTCATTTTATTTCCTTAAGTCTTTGAATTAGCTTTTTTTTTTATTAAGAAAGACCTCTACTATCTCTATAAGCAAACATGGATATATAAATTAATTGTGTTATGTTTTGAAATCAGTTAACATTAATTCGAAGTGAAAGGGATAAATTATCAATTTTGAAATAAATGTTCCTTTGTAAAAGAAAAACTCAGTTCACCATATGCGCATTTCAACCAGATTAGAAAATAGATTTCAACTGACGTTTTTCATTTTATTTCCTCTAAAAATCTTTGAATAAGCTTCTTTGAATGAGAAAGACCTCTACTAGATGAATGCATTGTGTTAGTTTTGATACAAAATCAGTTAACATCAATTCGAAGTGAAAGGGATAAATTAACAATTTCCATTTTAGGTGGTCCCTACTCATAGAGTTAACAGAAGAAATTTGTATTTTAGGGTTTATCCTTAAACACAATGGTCCAAATGAGAAAGAAAACACAGACATAGATATGTATTTTTTTTTCATCGAAGATAAAGTACATTATAGAATTTAAGGTACCCCTGCACATCAAGATTGTGGAATAACAAACGTCCAGCATATGCTTTTGAACTGTCCAAATTTAGTAATTATAATAATATGTAAATTTGTTTTGTTTTATTTTATGATGACAAGTCATATAGAAGAAATGCAACACATAAAATAATATTCTAACATAAATCTGAGTATGGTAAGTCTCCAAACATAAAGGTACCCCCTTAAATTTCATCACATTTTTGACCAATAATATATACTAAATCCAACTTTTTCAAGAAAAAAAAAACAGAACATTTTTTCTTTTTTCGTTTTGCAATGTTTCATTAAATTATGTATGTAGATGAAGATAAAAACACATACAGGTACACAGTTTTATAGATGATCAAGATATGACTCCAAACATAAGGGTACCCCCTTATAATTTCATCGCATTTCAACTAAGAATATATAGTAAATCCCACTTTTTGCATAAATTACCAGATGGAAGTTCTTGATTTTGCATTATTTCATATAATAATGTATATAGATTGTGAAAAAATCACATACAGGTATACAGCTTTATAAATTATCAAGATATCGCTCAATAAGGGTACCCCATTATAATTTCATCACTTTGTCAACTAAGAATATACCGGTATACTATATCCATCTTTTTGCGTAAAATACCTGATGGAAGTTCTTTATATTGCATAATTTCATCAGATAATGTCTATAGATGAAAAAAAATCACATACAGGTAAACGGATTTATAAATGGTCAAGATATCGCTACAAACATAATGCGTAGAAGGAAAAACCTATAACGGTTCGACTAGGGACCCACCTTAAAAAGAATCCGTGTATCATATGCGCATATCAACGACATAAAGATAAAATGAGCCTTATTTAAAGTCGACAAGTCATAAGCAGCATTATTAAGATATAAGATGAATTCTAAGAAGATGGATTATATTATTACAAAAAGAAATTCCGTTATAATGGCGGTTATAGATTATTACATTTAAGGTATGGTCCATTTGATATTCGGAGAATGGGGCTTTTTCTTTCTTTCTTTCTTTTTTTTTTCTTTTTTTTTTCGATAAGAATAATTTTCCTCTGAATTTTGATGAAAAATGTTTACGGTGTGACAAAAAATAATAATCTCGCTTTTACAAGTTTTTAAATTTAGAATTCAAAATTTCGCTTTATTTTTCTAAAAAAATTCCAGACTCGCATCGCTTGCCGCAGTTTTAAATTCTTATAGAAAAAATTGACTGGCTTCGCTCGCCATGGTTTCCTATCAAAACATGATAGCAAAGTTCATATTTTGAAAAAATATAAAAAATATATTATCAACCAGCAACATCGTTTTTATAAGAAAATATTCTCCTTAAAACTAATTATTTTATCAGAATTTCTCAAAATAGCCTGTAATTCATCCACAAGCTATAAGAATCTTGAAAAAGAAGGATATATATGAATTTTTAAAATTTCATGCATTTCAGAGGTATGTAAAGTTATGTGGTGGTATTCTCTAAAATGACAAAAATGTTAAAATAGGCCAAAAACGGACGTTTATAGCCAAAAAACGAGACGGGCAAATTTTGATTATTTGGTCTGAATAGTTCGAGAAGATGTTCTTCTACATATGAACCTATCCATCTTTCTTCTACCTCATTTGTATTAGAAGTCGCCACCCTGACCTTAAGAGATGCATTGTATCATCACAAAGTATTATTTTATATACACATGTACAAGCTTTGAAGGAGTCTTCAACTTCAGTTTTTCACCAATTCATAAATCTAAATTAAAATGTTTGTCTGAAAGACCGTCCCCTCAGACTTTCTTACATGTACCCTATATAATTTTTGTTTACTGAGATTTACATTGTTAAATTGTAAAAATCTTTTATTACTCTGTTTATACATGTAAGCAGTGAATAAAATTTTTGCATAAAAATTAAGTGATAATATTTACATTACTAGTAGATTCCCCATGTTAAACGCCCATTAGGCAACTAGAATTATATTCCAATAACTTGGGTTGCTCACGTGCAAGTTTTGCATGTAGGGAGAATTTACCAATGTTCAAATACATTTGACACTAAAACAGGCAAAATATGCGAAGTGCATGCAAATAAAAATGACAGATATTTAGAATAAATGTAAATATAAGTAATGACTGTCTTACTTTTGGTGTTCATGGGTGTATAATTCTGGTTGGATACGTGCAAATTTTCCGACGGAATTTGCACGTGTCCAACCAGAATTATACACCCATGAACACCAAAAGTAAGACAGTCATTTCTTAATTGAGAGTTTTGAGAGAAAGGAAAGGATTTCTATTAATAAAACATGTTTATTCAAAAAATGTATATCACATGTTAGACAAAAATCTTGCTCCAACCTTGCAAGAAAGAAAATTGCCCTAATCTGAACCGAAAAAATAATATTCCTGCGACAAAAAAAGCCCCCCCCCCCCATTTCAAATAGACTATACCTAAATGTAAAATTTGAAAGCTGATTTGAATTTTATTCGTTAAAATTTTGTCGACGACAATATGCATCGCAGTTGAATTTAATTACTGCCAGGGGGAACTGCTAATCTGTCAAGTTTTGTGAAACATATCCTAACTGATTTTAAAGATGTCACGAATGTTTTTCTTGCAAACTTAATTACTAAAATGTGGTTGTATATCGACTAATAACCCCTTCGAAAAAAACACTGCAAGGCATTATCAGAAATGATTGTTTGATAAAGTATCAGCTTTTGTAAAACATCAGTATGGTAACCCTATCTATTTCTATGATCAGTTAATTACGTAGAAAAGGTATGTTTCAAACGACGTCGCTTTAGGTACATGTGATGTAAAAATTGAATCCCCTTATAGTTTTCACAGTTTGACATTATTTCAATGACGAATATGGATAATGACCATATCCCTGTATACAGCAAAAATCAATAATTCAGAAAATCAGAAACCGAAGGCATACAGAATCAGGATAAAACAAGACCAAAGCAAACAAACAAAAACCTCCACCATATGAAAAGAAGCGAACGCCCGATGTGGGAGTGAGACCAGGTGCCCAGGAAGAGTAAGCATCTCCTGCTTGCATGCAACACCCGCCACTTCAATTCGGCAGAACTGTCACATCGGGTTACTTCCATTTCGGAAGACATAGAGTACAACCTTTGGTTGGATGGTTCAAATGGTCTATGACAGAATATCATCCACCATTCTGGAGAGTGGGACATCATAGTGTATGACGAGTTCCCCATAGCGACCGTAGAATTTCCTCAGTGACGATGTTAGCACTAAACGTTATAAGCACCCCTAGCTTTTTGTAGCCCAACCAGTCGATTTGTGCATTGCAAACAAGATGCATTTGAATGAGACAAAGCATGTAAATGCCCTGTTATTGAAGGAACATTTTTGTTTTCAGGTATTCTGCCTACAACAACATGCAATACCCAACCTTTCGCCCTTTGGCCTTTAGGTAATGCCACCTTGGCGAATGAAGTCATCGTTGGTGGCACACCACCTTCACAAAGTCAACAAGCAGGCTTAAATTTTTACAGCAATGTAGAGCTGCTCCATCCAAACCTCTCATACCTTCCTGTCTATCTGGTAGAAGCGAATCCCATAGATCTTGAAATTCCAACAGCGATTTCGCTTCCGTCAAACTCGGAATTTTATCTTTATTTGTTCATGTGGACAAAAAAAGTTTCTGCAAACCTCTTCCATTTCAAGACAACAGATCCTACGTCGAGTGGTATAACAGAATTTCAAATTTGGCTAAGCTATCTACACGTGAAAGGTAAAATCAAATTTAGTGATGGTTCCGAGGAGAATTCATTTACTGTGATAGGAAAAGATTGGATTGTGCAAAAAGTATGGTTCCGTTTAGGTATTGGTGTAGACAAAAGCAACCCACAAATGGTTTATAAAATATTCTTGAACGATGACGTAGCACTCCAGCTCACCAGTGCTCATATAAATCTTGACCTTGACCTCCCTGGAACCTTGCGAATTGGATCCAGTTTTGACGACAGTACATCGAACTTTTCTGGATTGGTCACGTGCGTTCACCTGTACGGAAGTTCAAATTCTGGAACGGTTGTTGACATGCAGAAAAGATGCAATTCTTGGAATGGTACGTAGATCTTTTGACCAGATTCTCTCCATATAATTGGCGAAATTGCAAAACATAGTTATTATCATGATAATGGGATATCGAATACTGAAACCGTTTTTATGATGTGTATACTGTAAAAATAAACTAGTACATCAAATGTCTTATTTCAGAATAAAATTTGAGAGAGAGATTTTGAGCTGTATTTTAAGTCTTTCTTCAATTAGTAAAACGCTAAAGATTCGTATTGAATCTGATGACAACAGTGAAAATTAATGAAACCAATAGTTATGTTAATTGTATTGTATTACCTTGTAAATATCAATTACCAAAATTCTATTTCAGAATCATACTCGTACACAACTTCAACAGAACCATCGTCATATTCGGATACCATATCCACTGAAGTAGTAGCGGAGACTACATCCGTGGACACAACAACTCCAAGTTCCCAACATACATCACAAGATCTTACTGAGCAATCCTCAACCGACGATGCGTCAACCACTTATAATCCGGTTAACACACTATCTGGGAATTATAGTCCCATCGGGAAAATTGCAACCGGATACTTTATCGTACTTGAAAGAGATACGTCACCACAGCTGAGTCCACTTTTTAATGCGATTGTGACATTTAGTCCCAGCGCATGCGCATCTCATTGCTTCCGGGATTCAGCAATATGTTCTGCTTTTACGATATCAAAAAGCTTCGAGAGTTACGTATGTACATTGTATGGCGACGTGACAAGTGTTCCGAAACAAAACATTGTTGGCACGAACCTTTATAAAATGTTGTCTTACAACATGTCGTAGATAAAATCTTTATTTTGTTTTAATATATAATCCTTTTTGCATACAAGACTGTCATAAGAAACATAAAACCGATGATATTTATTAAGGCATTAGGGGTGTAATACTCTACTTCTAGTTATTTTAATAACAGAAAAATTAAATACCACGAAGTTGGCCGAAGCCGCACAACTTCGGTAATGTTCGGGACCATACATTTTCATGGTGAGTTGAATGAAACTCTCCAGAATGGTGGATGATATTCTGTCATAGACCATTTGAACCATCCAACCAAAGATTGTACTCTATGTCTTCCGAAATGGAAGTAAACGAATGTGACAGTTCTACCGAATTGAAGCGATGAGTGTTGCATGCAAGCAGGAGATGCTTACTCTTCCTGGGCACCTGGTCTCACTCCCATATCGGGAATCTGCTTCTTTTCATGTGGTGGAGGTTTTTGTTTATTTGCTTTGGTTCCTGTTTTATCCTTATTTTGTATGCCTTCGGTTTCTGATTTTCTGAATTATCGATTTTTGCTGTATACAGGGATATGGTCATTATCCATATTTGTCATTAAAAATATCAAATATCGAAAAATATGTAAGATATGGAAGTGCATAATTCCTAATTTTTCGACGATATTGTTATTATACCCCTAATACCTTAAGATTCAATAAAAACGGGAATATGTATAGCTTTATACAAGGATGCATGTAAGGCGTGTCATTGGACCATTCTTGCGCATCTCCTGTTTTAGCCCTCATTGAGATTGAATCCATTGTATAGATATTTCAATTTATTATGGCTAACATAACATTTCTCATTCTATTAAAGACTTTAATTCATTTCACACATAAAGCAGAAGATTTGAACTAAACTGTACGAGTAAGATCATGCTTAGCGCTTTTTTCTATAAAAAATTAAGCTGCAGGTACTGTTCGGATTTATCTTATTTAAGTAATATCCCATGAATTTCGTTTTACGTGTGGAATATTATTGACTTAAACCGTTTTACAAGGTAAAGTTGATGAGTTCCGAAAAATTATACATTGTTGAAATTCCACCAAAACAGGCAAGTTTTACCACAAAATTGCCACATTCGGGAGCATTCGTTCTCTTTCATATACCTTTTCTTCAATAATTTGAAAAGGCTTCCGTAGGAGTACATGGTACTGTGATATGAAAATGGTGATATTAAGTATCTCTGATCTTTTGATTTTTGAACAGAAATAAAAAAAAATCTACCATCTAAAGAGAAGTGAACTCCCTGCGAAGTTCAGGTGTCCCGGGAGAGTGAGCATCTCCTGCTAATAATTATGATAAATTTTCTTGTACAAAATTTCTTGAAATTTCGAAAGCATGGGTCCTATGGCATCATGTCCCATCCGTTCTGCTACGTCTTTTGGTACATTTTTGGACATAATAATTTTCATACTTTTTGGCCATATTACATTGTTAAGACTGAGGATCACTGACGAGGGTTCGGTACCCGAGACGTGCATGTCTGGTCCGTGCTGTAAATTTATCAGGTTTTTAATGATGCCGTTGAATTTAAATACCTTTAACATTAACTAATACACAAAATAATGTCTGGACTCTCCAGTATCCTATGAAACTCAAGTGCTCTACTAGAATACATTTGGCTGTGTAAAACTCACGGGTCGAGTTCCCTCCTGCAAGGGATCTCTCCCATATGACGCATTACGGATATCAAGATCTGGATATTATGAGTCCGCGATTTCTACTTGAGCTGATTAAATGCATCCGATGTGAGAAGTAGTGCGCCTAGAAAGCTTACATTTATCATATTAAGTTGAAATACTTTGCTAAGGTCAGACCCTGCAAATCCGATTCTTATATGTCTTTCTCTCAAATTAGGAGTGGCGTTTTAAATCGATAAAATATTGAGATTCCATAGAACTTGATATAGTACTTCCAATATACATTTTGACTTTCATGAACTTTCTACTCTTGTGGCGTCCGTGATTTCTGCCCTTATCTTATAATGGCAAAAGGTACAAAATCTATTTTTAAATCATCTTTATAGTATATTTTTTATTCAAAATTGAAACAGAACATCCTTAGTATTTTATCTTAGAACATGAAAAAAGAAAATGACCGGTGCCTTACCCAAGTACATTTCAAGAAAATGACACTCAATTGTTGAAGTTTTGACGATATCTGCAGAGCAATGATTTAGAGTTATCTTTCTTTTTCACATTGTAAATGCAAATGTACATGAGTACATGCAGTCTTGTTAATTTTCTGCAACAATACCCACATGCATTTTTTTGCGATTAAATAGTATCAGTCAGGTAATTTTAGAAAAATGTTACATCCAAAATAAAAGGAAAAGGAAGTTGTGGGGGGGGGGGGTTCCAACGCTAGTGAACTCGCCGCTTATACGAAGTGTAGAAAACACTTCCAGGAAGTTCGGTACACAGGATGCCGAGTAAAGCCCATAGCTTCGAAAAAAAATAATGCATTATAATTAGAAAAATCAGACTCTTAGTAAATCAAAAGATATTGGCCATGCCCACCTGAATTCTCCCTCTATCTGCTCTCGAAATTTGTTTTTAAAAAAATCAAGTCAATGTAAGAAAATATATGAGTATTTGTGCCAGAGCAAGTACCAAATATACGGATTTTGTTCTGAGAGCTAGGCGTCTTTCAGATAAGCTTCTCAGTCAGGGATATGTTTGTGACCGACTAACATCGTCACTGAGGAAGTTCTACGATCGATATTGGGAACTGGTCATACACTATGAAGTCCCACTCTCCAGAATGGTGGATGATATTCTGTCATAGACCATTTGTACCATCCAACCAAAGATTGTACTCTATGTCTTCCGAAATGGAGGTAACCGGATGTGACAGTTCTACCGAATTGAAGCGGCGGGTGTTGCATGCAAGCAGGAGATGCTTACTCTTCCTGGGCACCTGGTCTCACTCACATATCGGGAGTTCGCTTCTTTTGATGTGGTGGAGGTTTTTGTTTCTTAGCTTTGGTTTCAGTTCTATCCTGATTTTGTATGCCTTCGGTTTCTGATTTTCTGATTTGTCGATTTTCTGCTGTATACAAGGATATGGTCATTATCCATATTTTTCATAAACAAATCACGTATCTACAGTAATGCTCAAGGATGTAACTAGTCTGCTTAATTCCAAAAACAGCAAAACTAATACCAACTAAGAATAAGCAAAATGAAAGAATTTCAATGCTAAGTATACAACAATGTTTCAAACATTTTTGGTTGTCATTTTTGCCACCATGAATGGTACTACACCCAATTTGAGCATTGTTCCTTAGCTTCATGTGAAAGTGGATGGCAAGATGATCACTGTCTTAAATTTTATGAAAGAAAACACATTATTCTCTGCGTGTTGGTAAGATATTTGTCTTGACTTCTATGCGCTTGTTTAAGCAAATAAAGCTTTAACTGTTTTATATCAATAAACAATTAAGCTCCGATTCCTCATTGGTCTCTTCTGCCCATGTAAGTGATTCATATTTAAGTGTAAGTTTGGCTTTGTGTATTTATCCTCTTGAATTTCGGACAAAAATTGATGAGTTATACAGAAATAATCTCTGAAAACCAGAACTCCGCATTCTGTTGAAGGATTCCGGACCTTAAGGCCCCTTTTTGGATCGTCTATATATTGATTGATTATAAAGAATTAGTGTGGCTTTTTACACCAAGAAAATTAAACATTTTATAAGTAAGAATAATTATTAAGATTTCGTTTGTAATCTCATAAGATTTCATGTAACATCTATAAATTTAAGAGAGGTAACCGAAATATCTGGATAAACCGCCACCGCTATGGTAAAAATCAATGCAGATATATAGATCGAAATATGTAGAAGCGTGGTTACACATACTAATCTATACTCTGTCCTGTATTTTTTTCTCCGGTTTTCTCTAATTTCAATATGGGTGCAAAAAAGTATGGCTATTTCCGTTTCAAGGTGAATTTGTTATATATCGATCTTTCACCAGATTGTCTGAGTTAGCCATAATATTTTGCGTTCATACCCAATTTAAGTGAAATTTATCATAATAGTCTTTGGGTTTTAATGCAATGTTCAACCAAAGCTCGCGAAGGGTGGGTGAGTTTTGCATGTGATTAGGACTATATCTTTAAAGAAAGGGGTATGAAAGTTGTTGTTAAGACATAGATCAATCAATTTATAAGGTTATTTCAGTAAATTGTTAAAATTAAAGAAAACCCCCAATTTTTATAGCCTTTCTTAAGGTCCGGGATCCTTTACCAAGAAAAGGTAACATTCAATATCATCTATCAAATTCGAGTTTCTTGGTTTTTTACGAAAGTGTTTGACAAAACTGTGATTGGCTGGCAAATAATACTGAAGCGTTCCAAGAATTTACCTTCTCGAAGAAAACCAGACACCTGTTTCGGATATGGAATCCTTCTCAATTATGCTTCCAGCCAAAGTGCTTTTCAAACGAAGCCAAAATTCATTTCCATAGCGTCCTCTAGTTTTGTTGTTTTGAATTTAAATTTGTGATTTGCAGAGTGCGCAACTCCAAATTTCCTGTAGGGTCGATTTAGTAGCCAAGATAAATAAAACCTATGACAGAGTCATCTTCCGCTAAGCCTTCAATTTACAGAGAGCGAAATTCAATATCACCTGCCAACTTAGACTCTGATATGTTGACACATTCAAGAACCACACTGTCTGCTACTAACATAGCAGATTGCCATCCTAAGTCGACACCGATTGCCTCGTTGGTTTAAATGTAGTCTTCTGTGTTTGGTGTTTTGATGTTATATTTGGTATACCTTGTCCCTATTCTGTCTCTTACTGCGTATGTCGGTCTCTCTGTTTTCACTAGGAGTGTTTCGATGTTTTGCCCTTGGCGCTGCAACCAGGCGTTGTTGGAGATCGCCACCTTTCTTTTCTATATAGGTCCAATACCATGTATAATTTACTTTTGATTACTTTAGAATCATATCCTATGTAAAGAGGACATTTGATTTCCTTTTTACAATTTTAATTTAAGTTCAATCTTCGTTTGATCGATATATCATACTTTATCTATACAATCAGAAAAGGTAATGGTAAAATTCAAAATGATACATACTCTAATGCATGAATAGAGAATCTTGACAAGTATTCATAGGATAATGAAGTTGTTGACCAGAAATTATAATTAATTATTCGATCAACTTTACTATGAAGGTCAAAAACAAGCTCTAGCGTATCTGTTGACTTGAAAAATGTAAATACCGTATAAGTGCAGTCCGGAGACATGGTCTTGAAGCCAAGGAACATTTTCAACGGTTACTAAAATACTCGCTTTCATCATATCTACGGTTACTATAGTGCTGCGCAGTTAATTTTCCCCATTTCCATTTCTTGGTCAACCAATGGTTGTATAAGGACATCAAATCGACTGCTTATAGGTAGATAGTCTCTAACGACGCCCTTTTTAATGATCTTTTAAGCAATCATAACTGGACAGCGTTTTTCTTCTTCTTTTCATTCAAAGATATAAAGATATAATATCTTTGTTTTGTTTGTTAGGTTTTAAATTTGGGGGGGGGGATCGCCTAATTACTAAAATATTATATAGGCTGATTACCTGGAAAAACATGGGAATCCAGGACAACGGGGCAAGATCAGACTTCGAATTCTGTTGATAGTACTTATCTTTTCTACAAAGAACTTAGAGGTATTTTCTTCCGGACTTAGTTTATCAGCATCTCTTTGGTATAACACTGTTTCAACTTGATTACATAATTTTTGTGTGTCTTTTATACTATATCGAGGCTTGTCTCAGGAACGTAGCAATGTTCATGAAACTCCTCCCATTTTGTAATCGATTCAGTGCAGTTTCAGCTATGGGAAAATAATGATACAGTGATCATGCACAATGTCCGTAAGATCGCATACTGGAGTTTCCATTTTCCTCATTTCAAGTAAGTTTTATTGTCGTATTAGTCTTTCAGTATGAATTCAATTAGCTTAAAATGTAAAATATAAATTGTCTTTGATCATTTTGATTATCTATATCGACCTGGTTATGAAGTAACTTTGACATGTACATATTATATAATACAATTTCTTTTTCACATTGAAGAGGGATACGTTCTTTTAAGACCAATTGTGAAAGAAGTGGTATTGTGATTTTATGACATTCATTAAATGAACGATAAATTGTTGACTTCAAGCATTTAAGAAATGAGAATATATATCCAAACTGGAAATATAATTTATTACAAAAAAGTACGAGTTGACCTTTTTTTTTTTTCTAGCAAAACTAAAGATAATTCAAAGATCTTCGACAAGTTCATCTTGAAGTATTTACAGTTGAATATTGTAGAAATTTTGTCCGCATGGTGAATGGGATCAGTCGGAGCAATTCGTATTGAGTATTCCCATTGTTTAATTTCTTTGTTCTGACAATTGCGCCAAATATAAATGCGTAAAGAAGGATATAACTTTAGAAATAACTTAGTTTGAAATAGTATCTTACATGTTTCGGATCTCCTCTTTTTATCTTTGAATAGTGTTCAGCGTTTTTATAAATGATTTTAGATTATGTTATTAAGAACTTGTAACAAATTTCACTATCTTTATACATTAATATCACTCTTTATATCACTTATTATAAGACAAATCAAACAATCATATTTTCAGGTATATTACCTATACTATCATCCTATACAGAACCGCTTCTCCTCTGGCCTCTGGGTAACCACACCTTGGCAAATGAGGTCAAGGTTGGAGGCACACCAGCGTCGCAAAACGAACAAGCCGGCTTATCGTTTTATAATTATCATTTTTACTTTGATCCTAACATTTTGTATGTTCCCGCCTATTTCAATGGGCCACTCGATCTACAGATTCCGTCTAATAATGCTCTATTGAATTCAGAATTCAGTCTGTTTTTCTTTATGTGGACAAAACGAATGGACGGAAGCCTTATCCACTACAAGACAACTACCCCAACACCAAATGGAATAACGGAATTAAAAATATGGATGAGCAGTCTAAGCATTCAAGGTTTTGTAAAGTTCAGTGACAATTCCATAGAAAGTTCGTTTGAAGCTGTGGATAGGAATCAACTCGTTTCAGCAGGCTGTGTGGTACCGAGTAGGTATTGGAGTAGACAAAAGCAATGCCAATATGATTTTTAAAATATACATGAACGACGAAGAAGCACTCCGATTGTACAGCTCACATGGAAATCTAGATCTGGACCTTCCCGGAATTTTACGAATTGGGTCGAGCTTTGACGATTTGACAGGGCTATCAAACATTCAAGGAATGGTGGCTTGTGTTCTTTTGTATGGAATTCAAATCCTGGATCGGTTCTTGACATGCAAAATGAATGCAATACATGGAATGGTAAGTACGCCTACTTACTATAACACAGAGACAGCGGGCATTAGAATCAGTTACCATTAATTAAGTATCTGTTGACAGACAAACAAATGTTTAGAAAGCAACATAGATACACTACGACCTCTATTCGGTAATTTCGAAGGCCACAGTTACTTCCAATTATCTGACGTAGACTAGTTGTGACGTCATCAAATTCTATGGAAACAGTCACTAAAGTCTGCGAATTGACGGTACAAAATCGTCGTTACTATACCATTTTCATGACGGCATAATGGTTTTACAGTCAGATGCCGTCTCAAATGGGAAATAACTCTGTATTCCGCAAAGACTCAATAATGAAACGTTTTCATTGTATGCAGTACCTTGAAAGTAATGTCTGCACCCCATATAATAAGGTGACAATGATGATAATTGGCTCTCTTTTAATTTCATTTCTGAAGTTGATGGTTTCGGGGATTTGTTATTCTTTTTTAAGTGCATTTCTATTTCATGATTTTCATATTTTATATCTGATGAATAAAGTCATTTACATCTAAATCATATATTTTTTCTCTTAATTACGGCGGTTCAGAACAGTACCCGAAAGAACCTTATCGGAAAGCTCTAGATCAATTATGACGTCATAATAGAAACGGCGACATTTCGCAAGAACGTCAGCATTAGGTGACGTTAATAAGGGGGAGGGGGTAACAAAATCACTATAACTTCAAAACTGACGGTCAAATTTCAATAGGAACTTATCGATGTTTAGCTTGACATATTAAGTAAATAATATCAAGTTTTTACGGAATATAAATGATAAGGTTTCAGAAAAGCGGACTTTATCATTTAAAATCAACAACTCAAAAATGTTTTGAAAATATACATCAGTTAATATCCTTTCGACAATTTCTTTTCAAAGTTTTAGTGATCATTCATAATTCTATGCATATCCGATTGCCCACATCATATCTAAAAGAAAAATACAGTACTTGTTAATTTTCTGTCTCTAAAGAAGATTTGTTTTTAACTGTTTTTGTTCCCTAAATTGTGTACATTTTAACATCACATTTACGATCCATTTTAGGGCTTTTAAGAGGTATATAAGTACGTCCGTAGATTCAAAACTGAGGGCAAAAAATGATGAAACTTTGTATGTTACAATTATCAACATTTATAATTTTTAGGAAAATTAATTGATAGGATTATGATAATAAAAAGTCCGGCTATCCTGGACCTCCTTCATCTGTTAATTATTATCTTAAATATAGCAATATGATATTAAACATATCAATCTATTTCAGAGTCCAAATCAAGCTCATACGCAACTAGAACTGCATTGTCAACACATTCGGAGATCTCCACAACTGCTGTCCCTGATACAACATCCTTGGATATAACGACTCCAGGAACCATACATACAACTGAGCAATCCTTAAAAGTAGAATCGTCGACAACTTGTAATCCGGTTACCACATCATTTGGGAATTATGATCAGATGTGGAAAATCGCCTCTGGTTACTTTGTAGTTCTAGAAAAAGATGCATCTCCACAGCTGAGTCCACTTTTTAATACAATAATTACATTTAGTTTAAGCGCATGCGCATCTCATTGCTTACAAGATCGAGGAGTATGTTTTGCTTTCACTTTCAACAAAAGCTTGGGAAGTCGTAATTGCACGTTGTATGGAGATGTGAGAAATGCACCGAAACGAACTGTTGCTGGCACGAACTTGTACATACTGTTTCCTTATACCAATACAACAAGTTTGAATAACTGTTGAATATTAATGTTATTTTGTTCAAATTCATTTTTCTTCTGAAATGTACCGTATAGCCAGATTTTTTCTCGAGTTACAAATATTCCCTACACACGCGAGTGATTTGGAATCGCAAAAAAAATATTCTCGCGAAAAATAGTGGTATAACATTAATTGGCAAACATGCTTCAGTTACAATTTTTTCTTATTGTACGTGTTTCATTCTTCACATATCCTCATTAAACATAAAGGAAAATATATCGAGTGTATTCTTATGATAGGAATAATTATAACTTCAACAATGAAAGGTACAAAACAGGGAAATCATATGTTTGAAATGTAGCAGTCGCGATAAATTGTACTCGCGAAACTAAAGACACCCTATTTTACCGTTAAATTGTGAAATTTGATAATCACGAAAATGTCTGGTGATACGGTATTAAGGCTTAAAGGTTTTTTCTATTGATTGATAACATCTTTGTTGAAATCTTCAAAATCAATTCATGCATTTTATTGATACAAAATCAATATGTACTTTAAAATTTTCCTTTAATTTGCATGGAATAAATTTGTGTTATTGCTTTGTCCATATATGACTCATTCGAATTTAATAAAGCAAATAAGATGATGTTTCCTGTAAAAACCGAATAGGAGGGCACAAATATATTAGTTGATACGCATAAAGTTGAATCTGAATCAGATCCTTTGTTATTTCTTAGACAAGCTATGATTGACAAGAAACCCCTCCCCTCTATTTGAAATGTAATGCGCGAAGAATCTGTAATCACTGAAAGCATACGTTTATTCGATCATCAACCGTCATGTCGTATCTTATAAGCAATTATCACTTTTAATATTACAAAATACCTCATAGCATCACAGAACATTATTGACAGAAACAATATACATTAGCTGTACTCGTCTTAAGACTCCTCCCAACCTGGCATCGATTCCGTAAAATTCCGACTAATCATTATGGCAAAATTTTAATGAACAGGAAAATGACTTTACGTTTGTGTATTGGAATTTCTATGATCCTTATTGCATGTAAGTTTATATTTTATTGCGATTTACAATTTCCAATGTGATTTCATTATTTATTTCACCTCAGTACAGTTTTATTTTACACCTCGTCAAAATGAAAAAAATATACTTGATACTTCGTAGTTTTTTAGAATTGTAACATGCAGTTTAAAAATTACTGAGATAATATTTCTTTGTGTAAAAGTTTAAAGATGTATACAAAGTAAAGAACTGAACATAGTTTTGGCAAAAATAGAAACACCTATAACATTACATCATAATTGAAAACTTATGTTCGTGAAAATTGATAGTCCATTTTAATGCCATTTGATATATGAAATTTCTTACAATTAGATTTTTGAAAACTAACCGCCTCGGCGCTTGTAGGTAAAGACGGGGTAGGGAAAGAATCCCCCAGAAATGTACGTTCAATACACAGCCTACTTCGAGAATCCGTCACTTAACGATTTGACATCATAAATATTATTTTGCAATTTCGAAAGCTTGTCATTCCATTCCAAACTATCATCGAAATTGAAAGAGGTTAACATCTTAGCACCATCCCTCCAATGCTATTTTGAACATATATTTTATTTGGATATGCTACTGAATCGACCTTACAGGAAATTTGAAGCCACGCACTCTCTGTAAAGTAAAAATACAAACCTAGATTCAAAAAATAAAAGAGGGCGCTACTGAAATGAATTAAATTGCTCCACTGGAAGCATCACTGATGGGAATTATTCGAAACACGTGTCTGGTGCAGGAAAAAATGGTTTGAAATTTTCTTCGTGAAGGTATAGAGTTGGAACACTTCCGTATTATAATGATAGCTGGCGTTACATTAAACATGTCTTTAAAATTCTAGTGTTGAGCATTTCTTTTTCAATGCATAGAGGAAGATATCCTGTATATACAAAGTGTAATTATTTTTATTTGAAACTTATTGCTTTTAATGTTGGATGGCTATAACTGAAATGAGGAATTACCTTATTTCTGTAATGATCCGTTGAAAATAGGATGCTGCCCAGGTGACGTCATTTTTCTTGAAAATAAATCAAGGGACCAAGTGCAGATTTTATCTTTTTGGAAAGATCAAGATTCTTTTCTAAAACCTAAATTCATGACACGGAATCTCATGAAGCAGAAAATGGAAAGAATATCATCATTTTAAACGAAAACTCGGGGTTATAATGGAACATGTTGTATACAATCCAAACACTATAGGGACCAATTGGGTAATCGATATGCGTATGTATACATGTATTTGAATACTGTCACATAATCGATAGGCGTATGTAAACATGTCACATATAAATTTTCAAGTACTCGATAGGCATATGTATACATGTCACATATAAATTGTCAAGTAATCGATAGGCGTATGTAAACATGTCGCATATATATTGTCAAGTAATCGATAGGCGTATGTATACATGTATTTGAATACTGTCATATATATACTCATAAGTTATCGATAGGCGTATGTATACATGTATTTGAATACTGTCACATATAAACTCATAAGTTATCGATAGGCGTATGCATACATGTCACATATGAATTTTCAAGTAATCTATAGGCGTATGTATACATGTATTTGAATACTGTCTCATACATGTATAAACTTTCAAGTTATCGATAGGCGTATGTATACATGTATTTGAATACTGTCACATATACACTTTCATGTAATCGATAGGCATATGTATACATGTATTTGAATACTGTCGCATGTAAACTTTCAAGTAATCGATAGGCGTATGTATACATGTATCTGAATACTGTCACATATAAACTTTCAAGTAATCGATAGGCGGTTTATGTTTAGTCTTTTGTGTTTGATGTTTACATGTCGTGTGTCTCTTTTCCGTCTCGTGCTGTATTCTTCTTTTGAGTTTTTGCATCGGGTGTTTTTCTGTTGATGCTGCAACGGGTCTTGCTGGAGATCTCCTCCCTTCTTATGTTTCTGAATACTGTCACATATAAACTTTCAAGTAAGCGATAGCCGTATGTATACATGTCACATATAAACTTTCAAGTTATCGATAGGCGTATGTATACATGTATCTGAATACAGTTACATATAAACTTTCAAGTAATCGATAGGCGTATTTATACATGTATTTAAATACTGTCACATATAAACTTTCAATCTAACAAAAATATTGTATACCTCGTCCTGTTTCTTTGTGTCAGCGTGCACTGTCTTTTTGATTGTGTTTCAATTTACCGTTCATTGACAAACACATGTCATATTTTAGGTATTATATCTACAACATCATGTTATACGGAACCTCTCGCTCTTTGGCCTCTGGGAAATAAGACATTAGCAAACGAGGTCAAAGTCGTTGGCACCCCAGCGTGGCAAAACCAACAACCAGGATTTTCTGTTTATATTGGTAATTCTCACTTTACTCCAGATTTCTCGTACATGCCTGTGGTTCTAGATGGAACAAATCCATTAGATTTAGAGATTCCTACAACTATTAACACGCTTTCGAACTTCCGAATTTCATCTCTATTTCTTTGTGTGGACAAAAAACAACGACGGGCGCCTTATCCATTACAAAACAACAAACCCAGATCCAAGTGGTATTACAGAATTTCAATATGGCTGGATAGTGAACACGTAAAGGGTAATGTGAAAATCGATGATGATTCCGACGATAATACATTTGTGATAGGAATAAACGCGTTTCCGAAAGATGTGTGGTGCCGAATAGGTATCGGGGTAGATAAAAGTAATGCAAACATGGTTTTCAAAATATTTGTAAACGACGCAGAAGCACTTCGAATATACAGTTCAGAATCTAGTGAAGATCTTGATCTTCCCGGAATTTTACGAATTGGGTCGAGTTTTTACGAGAGCGACTTCAATATCATGGGACTGGCTACGTGCGTTCTCTTGTACGGAAATGCAAATCCTGGTTCGGTCCTTGATATGCAGAACGAATGCAATTCTTGGGATGGTACGTAATACTTTATACATATATTTTTCAAAATGATTGCCGTGCTACTTTTCGAAGATCTAAAACCTGCTTGAAAATTCTCTTCAAAACGTACTTTCAGATATTCATTCATTTTTTGTCTGCAAACGCTATATATATTAAATTTTTAATAAAATTTGTGTTTATTAAAACTATTTGGTAACATAGCCACTCAAATAAGATAACATGTCAAGAAATATGACTTCAACACCAATTAACATGATCACTGACGAGGGTTAAGTACCTGAAACGTGCATGTCTGGTCCATGCTGCAAATTTATCTATTCGTAAATTATTCTATTAAATTTGAAGACGTTTACAATGTTGTATACTTAGAGTGTTGTTTGAACTTGTAATAAATAATAAACTTTATGAAATTTTAAAAATCTCACAATATATTTTGAAAATAATTTCCAGAGTCAAAGTCCAATTCACAACCAACAACAACAACTGCATTGTCGACGCATTCAGAGATAATAACAACTGATGTCCCTGAAACATCCTTTTTATTACCACAGCGCAATTCCCTACCGGGCAATCCTCCAACGCCGAAGTATTATCTTCTACCTGTCATCCGAATACCACACCATTTATCAATTCTGATCAGTTTTGGAGAATCTCAACTGGATGTTATATTGTACTGGAACAAAATGCTTCTCCATGGTTGATTCCACTCTTTAATGCAATAAAAACATTTAGTCTCAGCGCATGCGCATCTCATTGCTTGCAAGACCAAGGGACATGTTTTGCTTTCACTTTGAGAAAAAACTTGGACAGTCACATATGTACGCTGTATGGAGATGTGAGAAATGTACCGACACAGACTGTTGCCGGTACGACCTTATACAGACTGTTTCCTTCTGCTAATTCAACGAGTTTGAACAACTGTTGAATATCAATCTTATTTTGCTAAGAGGATCTCGGACCTTTTCGATCACTCATAAATGCAATGTGTATTACTTTTTCATATAAGGACAACTTGAAGTTTCATGTATTGAATAACTATTAAAGTTCCGCTTGTATTCAAAGATGTTACTATATGTGATGTCTGTTTTTCGAAAGGGGTATTCGACAAATCCGGATAAATTGCCATCGATTCCGGCCTTGGATATTGTTTTCTAAATACATATGCATGAGAGTGATAAAAAATTGAACGATGATCACATATCTCGTGAAAACAGCCAATAAGGTAAAAATCAATATACCTTATGCTTATAAATCGATACTGTTCGTTACGTCATATTGGACTTTTTTCAAGTTAACGTACTCCGGACTTCGCACTTTAGAGGCCATATAAAAGAAATCAGGCGCAATTAGAAACGTTAAATCAGAACACACAGGGACGAAATGGCAATGGACAACTTTAAATATGTGTTTATACCAATGAAAACAAATAAATTCTTCACGCAGTGTACTCTAAGTTCATTGGAATAGAATTTATATTCTGCGTTTGTGACAAAGTCCCTTAGAAATGCGATGTCCGAAGTCCGAAGTTTGCGAGCATAAAAAAAAATG
Source organism: Pinctada imbricata (assembly GCA_033119305.1). Classification (NCBI taxonomy): domain Eukaryota; kingdom Metazoa; phylum Mollusca; class Bivalvia; order Pterioida; family Pteriidae; genus Pinctada; species Pinctada imbricata. The sequence goes on along the minus strand of VSWD01000012.1, from coordinate 33,202,994 downwards.
TCCTCTAAGGTGATATAACACGTTTCATGTTTTACGATAATTATATAATTATTCTCAGAAAAAAAACATAATTCTTTCTCATAATTCTTCTGAATTCCTATCATAATTCAAGATTAGAACGTCACCATCCAAAATTTTAAGATTTTCAAACTGATCAGATTTTTAGCCATCCGTTCATGATTGTAATGGAAGTGCTAATTTCTTGGCTATATTTTGTTTTCAGCCCACGAGTTTCAAAGAAATTTCACATATGATTCCCTCATCATATTGTCCAAATTCTTGTAGAAAGAAATCATTGAATGGCGACGTCATTTGTCATTTGTTGCAAAATCTGACTGAATGTGTATCTCATCATTTAAAAAAATAATTAAAAATGCAATTAGAGTTATCTTTTTTAGCTCACCTGAGCGAAGCTCAAGCAAGCAATTGTGAAAGCGCCGTCCGGCGTCCGTCCGTCGTCATTGTCGTCATTGTCGTCGTCCGTCCGGCGTAAACTTTTTAAATTTTCAACATCTCCTCTGTAACCGCTGCACAGAATTTCACTTAACCTTATAGGAAGTATGAACTCAAGGCCCTCTACCAAGTTTGTGTTTTTCATGCTGATCGATCAACAAATATGGCCGCCGAGGGCTTTGATTGGCTGACATATTTTCGATATCTCCTCTGCAACTGCTTCACATAATTTTATAAAACCTTACAGGAAGCAAATACTCAAGGTCTTCTACCAAGTTTGTGTTTTTCATGCTGATCGGTCAACAAATATGGTCGCCGAGGGCTCTGATTGGCTGACACATTTTTGACATCTCCTTTGCAACCGCTACACGGAATGATCACGAAACCTTACAGGAAGCAAGAACTCAAGGTCCACTACAAAGTTTATGTTTTTCGTGCCGATCGGTCAACAAATATGGCCGCCGAGGGCTCTGATTGGCTGACACATTTTGACATCTCCTCTGCAACTGCTGCACGGAATTTCATAAAACCTTTCAGGAAGCAAGTACTTAAGGTCTTCTGCCAAGTTTGTGTTTTTCGTGCCGATCGGTCAACAAATAAGACCGCCAGGGGCTCTGATTGGCTGACACATTTTCGACATCTCCTCTGCAACTGCGTCACAGAATTTCATAAAACCTTACAGGAAACCCTTTTCAGTACTCAAGGTCCTCTACCAAGTTTGTATTTTTCGTGCCGATCGGTCAACAAATATGGTCGCCAAGGGCTCTGATTGGCTGACATATTTTCGACATCTTCTCTGCAACTGCTACACATAATTTTATAAAACCTTACAGGAAGCAAATACTTAAGGTCGTCTACCAAGTTTGTGTTTTTCGTGCCGATCGGTCAACAAATATGGCCGCCGGGGGCTCTGATTGGCTGACACATTTTCGGCATCTCCTCTGCAAGTGCTGATCAGAATTTCATGAAACCTTACAGGAAGCAAGTACTCAAGGTCCTCTACCAAGTTTGTGTTTTTTATGCCGAACGGTAAAAAAAATATGGCCGCCCAGGGTTCTGATTGGCTGATATGTTTTCGACATCTCCTCTGAAACAGAATTCAACGAAACCTTATTAGAAGCAAGTACTCATGTTCCTCTACCAAATTGTCCACTATCATTCTTTTGTGTGCAACTCGGGTGAGCGATGTGGTCCCCTTGGGCCTCTTGTTTTATTTTTTTTTTTTTTTTTGTTTGTTTGGTTTTTTTTTTTCTTGTTTTTTTTTTTTTTTTTTTTTTTTTTTTGCTATACATGACCATTGACAAACATATAAGAATTATTTAGCCAACTTTTGTAGAATATCACAGCAGTGTTCCATTATTTACGATAATATCAATGCTGTAAGTAAATAAATAGAGCCGAATACAGATTTTATGTAATGATATGACCATATGCACACATGTGTGATAATTTAACAAAAAACATTGGATGGGTAAGATATATTATAAGTTTTTCTACATTCTAATACTTTACAGACACCTGACTGACATCTTACTCTTTTACATGATATACAAGACCCATGATTTACAAGACCAGTCCGCTCATTTCCGGGCTTTTGCGTTTCGGGGTTGTTTTTTTCTTCTTTTTTAATGATTGTCTAAACGAGAGAAGATGCTACTTTTTGATAAGCTAGTTTACGAACGAAGAAAAAAAAATATTCGAAATTTCTGTTATTTTTCGAGATTATTTTAAAGATCTGTTTACTCGTGGTTGGATCCAGACAAAAATCAGGGATGGGGAGGTTCAGCATAAGGTTTTTAGATATATCGTAAAAACTGGATAAAATCAGAATTTTTTATTGGTCCTAAACTGCATAACGTCCCTTCTTGTACATTCTCTTAGAATATCAACACATGCATCACGAATTATTGCTGTCCTTTCGAAATTTTGGAAGATAATCACATCATGAGTCCTTCAACATTTTTTTAAAACTCCTTTTTCCAAGCTTTAAGTCCTTTTTTCACTTTTGATTGGCAAATAATTCCGATTTAATGATAAATGGTCAATGATTAATTTAAATATCCACTCATCTTGTTTGATTTTCCAAAGAGAAATATTGCCCGAGGCGTACAATTTGGACAGATTTAGGGGTTATATCAGAAAATCCTTATATCTGCCCGATCGAACCATGCACTAAGTCGGTTGGTACACTCTTTTCTCGTCCCCTCGACATGCTCCCTCGCTTCGCTCTGGACCATATCTCGGGGTACTTGGAAATCGTGTACCAACCTTTACGTGGTCACAACCCACCGTACGTGCACGTACGTGCTGTCTGCGTGCAAAAACGTAGGCAAACCTTTGGTAGCCATACGGTATCCGTGCGTTATCATTACGTGTCCTGTACGTCCTCCTTGCGGATTATGAAACACGCAGACAGGACGTAGCACTTTTAGTGCATACAGAACTGTCGCTACTTCATGTCTGCGTGCTGTTTAAGAATTCAACAAGAAGTACGACGCGCACGTTGCAAGTACGTGCAACGCACCTTCGACGCAAGGATATAAGGACTCCGTGCGTTAACAGTACGTGTCAATAACATCCTTACAATAACGTAAAAGACGTACGGAGAAAGTACGTTGTAATCAGGTTGCACGCAAGTCGTAAGTACTTACTTTTTTGCGCTACATATAATGCATGTAGTCATACATATAACCGTGCGTGCGACGTGTGTGACGCACGCCTTCCGTACTCTTGCCACTTCCTTCCTTGCGACTTCAGAAAAACGTAGCCTCCACAAATACCCACGTCCTAAAAGCACACACGGTGGGTTGTGACTTCGATTGATCGTTTCTTCAACGCATTCGAAAATTTCTGTTGTCTAAATTTCTTGAAATATCTTAAACGTGGGTCCTGTAGCATCATACCCCACCAATCCTGCAACGTCTTTCTGTTCTTTTTTAAGACTTTATAACTTTAACACTCTTTTGCTATATTACATTGTTTAGATTGAGGATCACTGACAAGGGTTAAGTACCCGAAACGTGCATGTCTGGTCCATGCCGCAAATTTATCTGTTCTTAAATGATGCTATTGAATTTGAAGACGTTTAACACATGCTACTATTTTCTTTGGTTTTCTCTTATTTGACCATGAACGCAAAATTTTATGGCTGATTCCTTTTGGGGAAAATTTGTCAAATATCTATCTGTATTTTGCGTCCATACATTTTGAAGTAATCAGTACTTGGAGATCCCCTCCATTCTTTTAAAAGCTATTATCTTTTCTTTATATGACTGAAATGATAGTGTTAACATTGGTGGCGTAAGTAAAAACTTTTGAATGATGCAGTTCGTCTTGATATTTAGTGCTCTATTGTTGTCCGTTCATGTAGAACTTATTGATTATTTTTCATGCGGATAAAATGTGACGGTTCCTATAGAAACCGAACCGGACAAATATAATCGCAAAAAAGCCTACATAGGAGTTTCAAAGCACTTTCTATATATACATAAGATCAGACAGTGCATGTTTTGTAGATATTGTTTTCAGTTTCGTGTGTGAACATTGACAGCTGGTGCGGCTAGCCAAACAGGGGATGCTTACTCCTCCCGGGTACCTGGTCCCACCTCTAGCTTGCTAGGGGTCCGTCGATGCTCTGTTTGGTGCTCTTTTGTGAGTGCTATTGAGATTGTCTTCAGGATCTTCTTTATCTCATTAGTCTGAAATGCGCCATTGATATTTATTGGACGGACTGTGATTGACAAGAAGTTCCTCTGTCCCCATCTATTCGTAATGCGTGAAGAATATGTAATCCCATGGAACAATACGATCCCTTGATCATCAATCATCAAGGAGAAGTTCAAAATACGTCGATTTTTTCCCGGTGCTTACTTCTCTTAAAACTATGTTCAATAACATATATAACAACTCATTAGAACAAGATTAGAGGAATCCGATGGTATAATTTTAGTTGAATTTGAAATATAGCGAACATTAGATAATCTTGAATGATCACACACGGCGATAATTGCTTCTCCAACCCCTTTAAATCGTGCTTTAATACTAACCCATCTTAATTCCCTTTAAAACAAGTTCAAGTGATCAGATGTTATTGAAAACTTCTTGAAGTATAAGTAGAGGGATCTAGTTTGTGCTGTCCAAATTCCATGTGCAAGTTTTGAAAATAAAAGGAAATAAAGCAAAATATGCTTTAAAAATCGGTGATAACTTCTTCTCCACCAGTTTTGTAATAATTTTTAAAAGTTCAATACATGCACATATTTGTTTTTGTTCGATTCTTTACTGGTGAGATGAAAACCTTAAAAATGAAGGTAAATTACCTGTCTCAGTTTTAATGATAGTTTATAGTAATTATATTTTATCCAGCATTGTGTGATTTCCAAAGGTCATGGCGATGTTCTTTAACTTCCATCATACTGTATTTACTTCTCTCGACTCGTCAGATACACAAAAGCGCGTAATATTCACAAGTGACAGACAAAATGTTTGGACAAACTTCAGCATTTTCTCGAAAAGTGGGTCCTGTAGCATTATACATAAATCCCACCAATCCTGCTACGTCCATAAATTTCACACTCTTTGGCCATATTACATTGCTTTGATTGAGGATCACTAACGAGGGTTAAGTACCCGAAACGTGCATGTCTACCCCATGCTACAAATTCATCTGTTCTTAAATGATGCTATGAATTTGAAGATGTAAAATTTCTATCACTTGGTAAGTGTCACTGATTGTGGACCAAGAGTCCCTGAGAGCGCATGTCCATCTTCATCTGATCGTATTTTAGCGCCTTCGACAATTTCTTTTCACAAAATTTTCTCGAAATTACTGAAATGTTGGTCTTTTAGTTTCATATAGTATCCATCCTACCACGTCATTCGGTATTTTCTACATAAATTTCACACTCTTTGGTTATATTTCATCGTATCGATTGAGGATAACTGACGAAAAGTGTATGTCTACTCCATGCTGCAAATTTATCTGTTCTTAAAAGATGCTATGAATTTGAAGATGTAACATTTGTACCACTTGGTGAGTGTCACTGCTTGTGGACCAAGATGAGTCAAAGAAGATCCTGACGATAATCTCAACAGCACTCACAATAGAGCGTCAAATTGAGCATCGACGGACCCCCAGCAAGCCAGAGGTGGGACCAGGTGCCCAGGAGGAGTAAGCATACCCTGTTGGCTAGCCGCACCCGCCGTCGATGTTCACGCGCGAAAATGTTCACGCCTTCGATGTTCACGCACGCTACAATCATGTGCCCCGAGGGCACATGATTGTAGCCAAGTCCTCATTTGATCGTATTCCAACGCCTTCGAAAATTTCTTTTCACAAAACTTTGTAAAAATTACTTAAAAGTGGGTCCTGTAGTATCATATTCTACCCATCCTTCTACGGCATTCGGTATTTGTTGGACATAAATTCCATTGTTTGGATGTTGCCTAATTGAGGATCACTAACGAGGATTAAGTGCCCGAGGTCTGCATGTTTTCACCATGTTACAAATTTAACTGTTCTTAAATAATGCTATGAATTTGAAGACGTAACATTCGTAACATTGTTCAGACTATATATAAGAGCTGTTCGAATAAGCGACGTAAACCTACCAACGAACTTTGTACTACGTATAGGTACGTAAAGGAACAAAATGAGGGATTGTCTCAAAAGCACATTATTAAACATATGCAACATAATTTCTTACTTTAATTTATCAAAAGGATAAATCTGGCAGCATTATAAGCGAAATTATATATTGCTTCATTTTTGTGCATGAACATCGACGGCGGGTGCTTACTCCTCCCGGGCACCTAATCCCACCTCTAGCTTGCTAGGGTCCGTTGATGCTCAATTAGGTGCTCTATTTTGAGTGCTATGAGATTGTCGTCAGGATCTTCTTTAACTCATTTCCTTACTTTTTCTTACACTATTAACTAGAAAAGATATTTAAAATACTTTTGGGGCTACAAAATGCACACATTTTAACCATTTTGTGTTCAAGTATTTCAGGTTTCAATCAACCCTTCTTTTGGAAAAAAAAAACAACAAAATCTTGACCGGCCTATGCGTCCTGTACTTTGTCTTCAGATTTATGAATGAATACGTCCGCAAAAGAGAATCAAAACACATCACATTACCATAAAATTAAGGAGAAATGATGCTGTTACGCCAATTCCCCTTCACGTCGAAACCACTCTAGCTACCACCTGTCTTATAATAAAGAACAAATGCAATTTTCTTGAAATAAAGAAGCAGAGAGATACCTTCTGTTGCACGGTTCTCCAAATTATTTCGCACAACACTACCACTTATCATAGATTTATACCCCGCCATCAAAGGTTTAGGGTATTTTGAAATGTTTATTTTTGTCTGTCAGCCGTCTTTAGTTAATCAGAACTCTATAAATACGGCTTGATTTATTTTATCGATACTTTCAAGTTAGTTATATATATATTTTCGATAACATGTTTAATAATATGCTTTTGAGACTACCCCTTATTTTGTAACCTTACGTACCAATACGTAGTACGAAGTTCGTTGGTAGGTTTACGTCGCTTATTCGAACAGCTCTATTGACACATAAAGCTCCCTACATAGAAATTTACATTTCTCATCAATGATTTGTCCTTTTGATACAGAGCATATTATCGATAAAGAAATATTCATTATTTTGATTTTATTGATCTTAATTGGATAATACACAAGCACTCCAGCTCTTCAACTTCATGAAGAAAATTAAAGACCAAATCTAATGCACCAGACACATGCTTCCGATAGAAAATCCTCATCAGTGGTACTTATCAAATGCCAAATGTATTTCAGTAGCGCCCTCTGGTTTATGTTAAATTTGAATATAGATATATGACATCACCATAACGAGGTCTCCGACATTTTACGATCCAGAAGCATAATTATTAATAAAAGGAGCTGGGTTGATCTAGCATTGAAACATTCGATTAATTCTCGAGTGATGTCCTTGCTTTGTTAGTAGGTAAGGACCAACATATAATGTTTTAAGCATTTTATTTAGATATGTCTGTTTTAATGTAAAACGTCATCAATTTCAATAGCATCATTTAAGAACTGATAAATTTACAGCATGGACCAGACATGCACGTTTCGGGTAATAAACCCTCGTCAGTGATCCTCAGTCTAAACAATGTAATATGACCAAAAGGTATGAAAATTATATCCAAAAATGTACCAAAAGACGTAGCAGAATGGGTAGGATATATTTATACCCCCGCCATATAATGGTGGGGGTATATAGTGATGCACCTGTCCGTCCGTGTGTGCGTGCGTCCGTGCGTACGTGTGTCCGTCCCACCTGTGGTTTCCGGACATTTAAAGGAAAACTATAACAGATAATCAATTCAATTCTTGCATATAGCTTTTACATCAAGAAATACAGGTTAAGTTCGAATATTGGTCATGTCCCTCAATTTTGTGCAGAGTTATGCCCCTTGAAACTTGGAAAATTCAAAAATTTGTGGTTTCCGGACATTTAAAGGTAAACCGTTATAGAAAATCAATTCATTTCTTGGATATAGCTCTTACACCAAGAAATACAGGTCAAGTTCGAATAAGGGCAATGTCCCTTAATTACGTGCAGAGTTATGCCCCTTGAAACTTAGAAAAAAATCAAAAATTTGTGGTTTCCAGACATTGAAAGAAAAACTGATACAAATAATCAATTCATTTCTTGCATATACCTTTTACATGAAGAAATACAGGTCAACTTCAAATATAGGTAATGTCCCTCAATTACGTGCAGAATTATGCCCCTTGAAACCTAGACAAATTCAAAAGTCTGTGGTTTCTGGACATTAGAAAGAAACTGTTACAGATAATAAATTCATTTCTTGAATGTAGCTATTATACCATAAATTACAGGTTAGGTTTGAATATGGTTCAATTTTATGCAGAATTCTGCCCCTTCAAACTTGGAAAAAAATCAATATATTTGTGCTTGCCTGACCTTTAAATGAAAACTGTAACAGAGAATATATTTATTTCTTAGATATAGCTTTACATTGAGAAATACAAGTCAAGTTCAAATAAAGTTACATGGTCCTCAATTTTGTGTTGATTTGTGCACCTTCAAACTTTTTATACATTGCTTATATGTAAAATATGCCGGGCGGGGGTATCATTGATCCTTAGATCAACAATAAATTTCATTAATTACGGTTTAAAGATGAAGAGGATACCAAAGTTGGAAAGAAATAAAAGTGAACAATAATACTCCAGAAAATGCATTATTTTACATAAAGGAGCTGTAAGAATAAGACGTAAAATCTGCCCGGAAAAGTCAAGATTTCAAAATGGGAGAGGTGTAGGTGCGGTAACCTGCCATTTCGGCCCTATTTTCAAAGTTGTTCATATATCCATAATATTCTAGTTTATTAAATGTCAAATGTATGGTGAATCCCAATCAGGAGAGCCTGTTTTTATTTCACAGACCTATACTGAATAATACGTCGCTCAAAACGTCTAAAAACGTTGACATCATGGAAAATATCAATAAATGGGCGAAATTTCGATACAAAATCAAGAAATCATGTAGCACTCCGGGCCTTGTCCATTCATATTTTTGTACATGTACCAATCGATGGATTTATGATCGGCCATTCAATTTGCATAAAAACATCGTGGACGAGGACTGGTGTGTGGATGAATTTTGAAGGTTTGTGTAAAATACGATGATTTTCCTTTGTTTTGCGTCATTCAGGGCAAATGACGTCAGAACATGACGTCATACATCACATGACGTGGTATTTTCTCAAACATTCAACATTGCAAAAAGTGTAATTAATAATTCGTTTATCAAAATTAAAGGGCGATATGAACATGTGAAATACAGGTACGCTAAGCCGATCGCTGATTAGTAGTGAAAAATAAGTCAATAGACAATAATATTGTAGTGGGTCTTTGTTTGCAATGAGGGAGCTAATTACTTCATAACATAAGTAAACTTTCTCTGATTGAGGCTGTCATTACTGAAATCATCTGCGATCCGTATGCTTTTCGGATTTGTGGCATTTCAAAAGGTTAGCAGCTCCGAATCGGAAAACATACTGCCAATAAAGACAATAAGATAAGGAATCATTTCTTTTCTGTGCGGCCAGTTTTTTTTTTTTTTCTTTCGATTAAAATATGCAGCAATGTTGTACAGCAAATAAGCAAAATACCATATGCCATAATTCTATTTTTTGGTCTCGATGGATTCGCAAAAATTTGAATCACAAAAATAAATCTATAGGTTTTTTTACTCAGAACCGCAAAAATAAATCGACGCAAAAATTTCAATATTTACGGTACAACATACACGAATGAAATAAAAGATATAAAGCTGTCTATATCTACACAGTGTGTATTTTGCGCTTGAAAGCTTACAATGTGGCTGTTTAGTACAATCTATTACGGTTTTCAGTTTACGAAATGCGTATTGTACCGATTACATTGACATTCTGGTTTTGATGTTATTTTTTCTTTTTCATTTTTGAAATAAGAAGGAATCAAAACATAAAAGAATTAAACTTTATGTTTTTGTTCGATACTTGACGTTTTCAGACATTGTTACCCCCTACCTATTCAAGCCGTAATTATCAAATCTTACATTAATTTTTTTTTGATATAAAAATAAATGAGAAATCTATATTTTTATCTTGAGCAACCTTTTCCTTCAACGGAAGGACAGCACACGAGAAATAATCAAATGATTCTGAAGGGAATTCTCAGGATTTGGCCTTGCCTTCTCGACTTTGAGACTTAATAACTGTTATGTACTTCTTTGATGTTAATTATTCAGGGCTAAACCAAGCCTTTATTCTTACAGCTCCTTTGATTTGTTTAATGTCTCATTCCTCTCTGTTTCATGTTTCAACTGTAAAAAAGAAATTAATTTTGAAGGTAGTATATCAGTATAACCGGTGAACTTAGCAATCTGAACAATGAAAACCGTCTTATTTGTAAGATTTCGAACCCAAAATAATGGAAAACTTGTGGCCGAAATATTGTTTACTTCATGTATCCAACCTGACATTAGATTCAAATGTTGCCCAATGGAATGTTGCACTTCGACTTTTTCAGTGCAGATTTTATTCCTTTTTCTTACAGCTCCTTTGAACAATTATTATAATACAATCATGCAAATCTTAGAGCTTTTTCTAGTACAAGATTGCGATCTCAGTGAAAAAAATTTAGTTCTCTTACTAACAATAATTGTGTTAAAGATTCTCTAGAGTTTGTATTCTATCAAAATCTACCAATATTACAAACGTATTGTACGTTGAACACTATTGGAAGCAAAGCTGTATCCATCTTATAACTCCTCCCATAAGTTCATCGATTGAACTAAGCTTCGGCTTTGAGGTAATTTTAATGAATTTGAAGAAAATGACTTTACGTTCGGGTATTGGATTTTCTATTCTTCTTCTTTCATGTAAGTTTTTAATTGTGATTTACAATTTTAAGTATCGTTAAAACACTCTACCTTTATTTTTATTCTCTTCAATATACAAAAAATATGCTGTCTCTTTAAAAAAAAATTGTTTTGATAGCGTTTTTTATTTGTTAAAATTCATGTACTAGAAAGCAATGATACTGACACCGTTTTCACATATGAGGAAGACCTTTTATCAATAAATCATGAATTTGTTTTACTTGAAAATGTAAGCCCATGAATTTAATAATCATTTTAATACCATTTATATTAAGCTTATTGCGATTAGTTTTACGAAGACTGGTTTCATAAATTCCTTAAAAGGAGAACTTCCTAAAAGGGGTACATTGCACACTAAGGTGTGCGGTACATGTATGCATGTATGATTGACCTCTCTCTCTCTCTCTCTCTCTCTCTCTCTCTCTCTCTCTCTCTCTCTCTCTCATTAACATATATTATGTTAAATGACGTCTTCAAATTCAATAGCATCATTTAAGAACATATGGATTTTCAGAATGGACCAGACATGCACGTTTCGGGTACTTAACCCTCGTCAGTGATCCTCAATCTAAACAATGTAATATGGCCAAAGAGTGTGAAAATTATTACATCTGTCCAAACATTTACCGAAAGACGTAGCAGGATGGATGGGATATGATGCTGCAGGACCCACTTTTTAGAAATTTGAAGAAAATTTGAAATAACACATCTCTTTTCAGGTACTTTATCTACAATATCATCTTATACGGAACCTCTTGCCATCTGGCCTCTTGGAAATGAGACATTAGCAAATGAGGTCAAAGTCGGTGGCACCCCAGCGTCGCAAAACCAACAACCAGGATTTTCTATTTCTACAAATAATTATTACCTTCACCCATTCCTCTCGTACATCCCTGCGTATCTAGATGGTGTAAATCCATTAGATCTAGAGGTCCCTACAACTATTGGAACCATGTCGAATTCTGAGTTTCATCTCTATTTCTTTGTGTGGACAAAACACCAAGACGGGAGCCTAATCCATTACAAAACAACAAACCCAATTCCAAGTGGTATAACAGAATATCAAATATGGTTAGATAGTGGACACATAGAGGGTAATGTCAAATTCAGTGACGATTCTGACGACAATTCTTTTGTGATAGGAAATAATGTGTTTCCGCAAGCCGTGTGGTGCCGCATTGGCATTGGAGTAGACAAAAGCAATCCAAACATGATTTTCACAATATACCTGGATGCCACGGAAGCACTCCGAATATACACTCTACATGCAGGTTTCGATCTTGATCTCCCCGGAATTTTACGAATAGGATCAAATTTTGACGATAGTGACAGCAATATTATTGGACTTGTCACGTGCGTTCTCCTGTACGGAAATGCAAATGTGGGATCGGTTCTTGATATGCAGAATGAATGTAATTCTTGGAATGGTACGTACTACTTAAAAGCATATTTGTACATAAAAAAACATCGAAGAAGTACCCATCATTTATGCAGTCTCAAAGTTAAGAAGGCAATGAAAAATCGGTAGAATTTCCACTGGAATAGTTGCAAGCCCCGGATAAAAAATATTCCGAAGTGATACCAGGTGCCCGGGGAGAGTCTGCGTTTCTCGTTCGCATGCAACATCCGTCGCAACAGTTCCATGAAAACTTGTCAAGTTCGGTGAATGTCTTGATGTTCATACTAATGCACATATCATTTAATTTTCATTGTCATTTTCAAGAAACGAAGATTCTGATTGGCTGAGAAATTTTGTTGATACATCGATCAACACAGTTTTTCACGGAAGTCTATTTATAGCACTATTTCTAGAACTGGGGGTTCCCTCAAACACGAATGAACTCGTTGCTGAAAATACAATTTGTTGATGCTTGCTTATCATTTCAAGGGTACCATTTCTTTTCTACTTACTCAAAAGTTAACAGTGCATGTAGAATTTGCTCAAACTGGTCCTTATTCCAAAGATATAGAGGGACGATCGTTCGCTGTTTGAATCATGGCGGCTGCCATAACTTGTTTTGGCAGACGTATCACTGCGAAACCTACCGACTTACCCAATATAGTGCGGTGATTGATTGTTTTTAGATCAAAGAAAACAGTCTGTTTTCTATAATAAAATGATAAGAAATGAATTTTATATTTTTTCTGTTGATGCAGGTATCACCCGAAAAATTGAAGAGAAAACTTTTGCATCAACGCGCTACGCGCATTGATGCAGTTTTCTGTCCAATTTTTCGGGTGATACCTGCATCAACAGAAAAAATATAAGATTCATTTATTAAATCAGGTAAAGATGTCTTGTTTGGATATGTTGACAGCCATTCACTCGCAATCGAGAATGTCACTGATCACTCTTAAAAGAGGGATCAGATATGATATCATAAGATACACGTAGCGACCGAAGAACTTCATCGATGATGATTTGAGCCGTTATACCGTATAACCAGAAATTTCAGAAAAAAAACCACCAAGATTTAAATAATTGCTATTCTACATCTTTAGAATCAAATGAGTTTAAGAAGGTCCTGACGATACCCCCAACAGCACTCACAATAGAGCACAAAATTGAGCATCCAAGGACACCAAGCAAGCTAGAGGTGGGGTCAAGTGCCCGGGAGGAGCAAGCATCCCCCGCCTGGCCAGCCGCACCCGCCGCCGATGCCCACGCACAAAATGAAAACAAGATCTGAAATGCATGCACTGTCTGAAGTTACGTCTATATAGAATGTGTCATGGCGACCATGTCAAGGGAAAATATTCAAAACACTTACTGTCAAACCCATCAAAATCGTCCTTGAAACAATCTCTTCAAAGGAACTTTCCGCTATACATCTCTGTCTCTTTGCAAACGCCTCATATCAGTTTAATTTTACCATGTCGTATACTTAGATTGATCTTTAATATATTTGTATGCACAAGGGCCTCGTGCTTTCTACGCAAGATCATAATTAACCTTTCATCATTGCATTGGGTGTGTTGGGTTTTGCTGTGGATGCTACAACCTGGTGTTGTTGGAGATCCCCTCTTTTGTTTTCCAACCCAATCAATGTAAGAGAGAGAAAGTCAAACACATGGTCAAAACCAGAAATCATAAGATCACCATCGTTGGCCTACAAAACTTTGACAATACAATAATATTAGTCAGCGGATTTGTTCCTGTCATTCTTCTTACTCAAGTTTACACATCTACTTTGAGATGGAAGTATGGCAGGGACGAACTCTATAACGAATCTATCATGCGGGGAATCTTTCAGTTATTTTTGACGTTTGAAAATTTACTGATCCTCTCAAAGTAGGACATCATGTGACCGTCATACTGCGACGTCATTGGCTGAAATTAGTACGAGGCGTGATAAAAAGTAAAGATACGGAAAACATTTCCAGTGATGTGATAACAGAGGAACACACTCTCACGAAACGAGAAAAGGGAGGAACAAAGATACGAAGATAATAACATGAAGGCTTATCCCTGTCCTTAGCTGGTTCTTTAGCATAAATTTAGGTCATATTTACAACATAAATTCCCATGTGAAAATATGATTTCAATTTATTTCCCATTAGGATTTTTACCTTTGAAAGTATAGTTTTCTCTCGTGTAATGTGAAATATGGTAAACTTAATAGTTAATTTAAACTATGTCGTACCTTGGGCTATCTTATGGTATTGTTAGAAAGGAGGGAATCAACAACAAGATCCGGCTGCAGCACACCAACATCAAAACATCAAAACACCTCAAGTGACAACACATAGAAGACATACACAGCAAGAGACACAAAAGGGACATGGAACAGAAAACACGACATAAAAAACACAAAACACAAACGAACACGACCAATGGGCAATCGGTGCCAAGATAGTAAGAACATATGCCACCTTAGTAGCAAATGGTGCGCTTATCCGGAGTTTGTTCGTTTGAGGTAAGGTCAGAGTTTTTTGGGGTTTTTTTATCCAAAATAATTCCGTCAAAAATGCAACATTCAGTTGTTTTATGACTTCTTTTTTGTTTGGTTTCCATCAACCATTCAGTGCGCTACGCACACGATGCAGTTTCCCCTCAATTTTGGGTGTTGATACCTCGATCAACCAACAAAGTATTACAACGATTCCTAAAATGACACGTTTTGTCATGAAAGAACAGCAAATCTTATGACTTGAGCATAAAATCATATCCACCGCTTTTCATATGTTAGACATATTAAACACTTTGAATTCGATTTAAAAATATTATATTTAATTTATTCTCTCTGATGGCTGAATCTCAGCTATCAAGAAACAAGACACGTTTCATATAAGTATAATTACGTATATTCGTGTAATCTCTTTTGAAAATACATTTCAGAGTCAAAGTCCAATTCATACACATCTACAACTTCATCGTCTACACAATCGGATATGACAACAACTAGTGTCCCTGAGACAACATCCTTGGATATCAGTACTCCAGGGATACACCATACAACGCAAATTCCTACCGAGAACTTAAACGACGAAGTTTCAACTGCTTGTAATCCGGTTACCACACCTTTTGTAAATTATGATCAGATGTGGAAAATCACTTCTGGATACTATATAGTACTAGAACGAGATGCCTCTCCTCAACTAAACCCGCTCTTCGATGCGATTATGACATTTAGTCTCAGTGCATGCGCATCTCATTGCTTACAAGATCAAGGGACATGTTTTGCTTTCACTTTGACAAAAAGCTTGGAAAAACACGTGTGCAAGTTGTATGGAGATGTGAGAAATGTACCGACACAAACAGTTGCTGGCACAAACTTATACAAACTGTTCCATTATGCTAATGCAACAAGTTTGAATAACTGTTGAATATGAATGTTTTGTTTGAATTTATTATTTTTCAAAAATGTATTCAGGCTTAATTTTTTTTTTCTTTGGATAGATAAGACATCTTTTTTAATATTCGATAAAATCGAAGCAATGCTTATTATATTGCACAATCTGTACACAGAAGCTGAAACTTTTCGTTTGCTTAAAGAAAGAAAAATGTAAACATTGGTCGATTAATCGTTATCATGTGTATGATGCTGTTCGTTTTTGGTGTTTGTAATGTTGTTGTCCGTCCACACAGTACTATGGCCATAGTATTTCTAAAAATATTTTGTTAAACGTCCCGAACTTTTTTTTCTGAAAGGTACCATCCCGTCATATATGAAAAAAAACAACACAATCACATGATCAATATGAAGGAGTTTGGAAAGGAAGATTGAAAATATCTTCGAGTGAGATAGATAATTCTGACTTTATTTTTCAGAAAAATCACTATAAGCTCCTGATTTTAATCATGATGTAGTCCTTGTACATGTATAGTATTCAAGATCATTCACTCATATTTTTACTTACAAACCTTCAAATGTGATTCTTTTGTTATTCATCGGTCATTTTATTTCATAAAGACCGCAGACGATTCTAAATATACGAGGTTTTATGAACGTTCAGTGAAGTGTGAAGGTCAATAAAAAACAATGAGGGGCGGAGAAAGAAAATTATTTCAGTCGCGGGTGTGAATTGTTTTGATTATGAAGAGTATTCGGCCATAGTATAGATAATATTGTGTTTCAAGTCCGCGAAAGAATCCTTTAATGAGAAATGTGAGCAGGTTCTTCTATCCATAAAAGCTCAAAATGTCATCTCAAATCAATCTAGATCCCCATAGCGATTCTTGAAGACCAATTATTCTAAATGCTCTCCAAATAAATGTATATTGAGGAACTTGATTGACAAAATAAAGAAATATTGTCCTTACTCGATTAGAAAACCTTTCCTTGAATTTAATTACCTATTCAAAAACCTTAATGGAAAAAGAACTCATTGTTTACGTGTTATATTTTCTCTGACCGAATACAGGGTAGTGAGGGTACCTTTCAGAAAATTTAAGAAAATTATCGGGATGTACAACAAACTATTTTTCTACTATGGCCTGATAATCGTTACCGTCCACCCAATAATTTGCATGGTCAGTTTCATTTTGAAAACCAGGGGTGTATTAAATATTTGGATTTTAATTTTTCTGAAAATTTAAGAAAATCTGCGGTTTGTAAGTCGGATAAAGACCTCGTTGAGGTCTGTATGAAGGTTAGATGCCCTCGGAGAGAACAGGGTGATGTTTAAAGACCTCGCCTTCGGCCTCGGTCTTTAAACACCACCCTGTTCTCTCCTTGGGCATCTAACCTTCATACAGACCTCAACTCGGTCTTTATCCTATACATAAAAAATGCATGCTTGTCTGGTTTTTTTTTTTTTTATTCTATGCAATTTCTCCGAAAAAGTACCCCCATGGGACATAAAACAAAATATCTACTTTCTATGACCTAATTGGAAGATTATCAGGCGTATAAATGAATCGGTTATTCTAGATACCGAAAAAGAAATAAAGATTTCGTAGATTTGTACATGTTGTATACAATCGATTAGAATCTGAGCTGCTCCATTGTTATTTCGTGGACAGACTGTGATTGACATGAAGTCATGAAGCCCCTCCCATCTATATCTTATGCGTGAAGTATTTGCCATTGGAATTATACCATTCCTTAATCAGCATTCATCAGCAGGAAGTTTATAATACATCTTGCATCTTGGAGTTTACTTTTTTATCATGTAAGTCTAGACAGTTTTACTAATATTTATGAAAAATGGAAACTGTTCTTTTCAATCATTTTAGTATCTTATTGATAATTTAATAATAATGATAATAATATTATTATAATGTCGAAGGGTTCCAACTCTATACCTTCTTGAAGAAAATTCCAAACCAATTTCTATGCACCAGACACGTGTTTCGAATATTAAATTCTCATCAGTGATGCTTCTAGCGGAACCACCAAAAATCATTTCAGTAGCACCCTAAGAAAGTTTTTTTGAATTTAGATTTGTATATTTACATTACAGAGAGTGCGCGGCTCCAAATTTCCTCTAGAGTTGATTCAGTAGCATATCCAAATAAAATCTATGTTCAAAATAGCATTGGAGGGATGGTGCCAAGATGTTAAACTCCTTTAATTTCGATGATATTTATCAGTTAAATGGCTAGTTTCCGAAATAGCAAATAATCAGTCAAATATGAACATTCAATGTTTTCATTCTTTTGCAAATATAAAACTTAAGTACAAATTAATTCATTTACTCAGGTTTGATCTGAAACATTGTTCCATTTAATCCTAATTCATTACATGTACACAAGGCCATAGTAATTTGATATTTGTTTCACGTCCGGAACTTTTTCCGAAAACTACCTTCCACCTGGTATAAAAACACAAGAACACATAGTTCATATGACTGAACCTGAAAAAGCAGGATAAAATATTTCTCAATTTAGGTGGATAATTCTGACATATTATATCCTGATATTGATGTTGTTAAAAGCATTCTATGGTATAAAAGATGTAGTTTTATTTTCTATTAAGTATAGTTTCGTGTAAGAATCAGGCAGTTTGAGAAAAGACCGATTCATGCAAAATAAAAACTCATGGAAATGAGGACATAAAATTCACTGGCTAGGTCCACAATAACTGGAAAACAATTTCATCTTTCACTATCTAGTTGCGAATTGGAGATATGAGCCTTTCAGTTTCAATGAATTATGAGGAGTTTATTGTCTCTTGCAATTGGCAATTGCCAAAATTGTTATATTTCCTATATATTCTATAGAAAAAATATCTCGAGTTTACAACAGTAAATTTAGGTTGTAAAGGTGTTTTAAATTTGTGAGTTTCGTACAGTTACTATAAAAATTAGATTGTAAAACTCGTGGGATATCATGTATATTATTTTTCTATTTCGGAAACTTATCATTTCATCCAAAAATTTCATCGACATTTAAGGTGTTTAACATCTAAGCACTATCCCTCTAATGCTATAATGGTCGTAGATTTGATTTAACTATGCTACTGAATATACTACACAACATTTGGGGCTGCGCGCCCTCTGCAAAGGTAATGCACAAATTTGAGTTCAAAAATTAAAACCAGAAGGCGCTGAGCTGAAATACATTTGGCTGTCTCAGAAAATCACTTCGGCATTTAATAAGTATCACTGATGAGGATTTACTATCCGAAACACGTGTCTGGTGCATTACAAATGGGTTTGAAATTTTCTTCCAGAAGGTAAGGAGTTAAAACACTTCCATATTATTTTTAGAGTGTTTAGATACATTTGTTTCTTGACCAACTCCTATCCATTAGTAATCAGCATTTTTCTGTCTGTCTCTCTAGGTTTGTCATATTGATATTGTTACTTTGAAACAAATAAAGTGTTAACAAAAGGAAAAAAAGTTTATCAGGGTCCTTTCCTTTGAGATTGTATTTTTCTAACTATCTATTTTATATCATTGAAAGTTAGCACAACTTTAATCATTCCGAACTGAAAGCTAGAAAAACATATGTTTTGAGAAGAACTGGTACAAACTAGATCTATACCATTTTATTTGGAAAATTTTCTTGATACAAAATAACAATGTCCTACTAGTAGTCTATCAAAAATATAACAAAATTTAATTCAGAGAAATAGTTTTCTGCAGAATCCACACATGTCTCTTTACAATAAACTATGATTATTTTATTATCAAGATAAAGAATTACATGTCTGCTACTTGGTCATTTCATCTTTTAACGATATTAGAAAAGAGAATTCAAACAGATTTGAAATTGAATTCCAATTGTCTCATCCAATATTTCATTTTGTGTGTGTGTGTGTGTGTGTGTGTGTGTGTGTGTGTGTGTGTGTGTGTGTGTGTGTGTGTGTGTGTGTGTGTGTGTGTGTGTGTGTGTGTGTGTGTGTGTGTGTGTGTGTGTGTGTGTGTGTGTGTGTGTGTGTGTGTGTGTGTGTGTGTGTGTGTGTGTGTGTGTGTGTGTGTGTGTGTGTGTGTGTGTGTGTGTGTGTGTGTGTGTGTGTGTGTGTGTGTGTGTGTGGTGTGTGTGTGTGTGTGTGTGTGTGTGTGTGTGTGTGTGTGTGTGTGTGTGTGTGTGTGTGTGTGTGTGTGTGTGTGTGTGTGTGTGTGTGTGTGTGTGTGTGTGTGTGTGTGTGTGTGTGTGTGTGTGTGTGTGTGTGTGTGTGTGTGTGTGTGTGTGTGTGTGTGTGTGTGTGTGTGTGTGTGTGTGTGTGTGTGTGTGTGTGTGTGTGTGTGTGTGTGTGTGTGTGTGTGTGAGGGTGTGTGTGTGTGTGTGTTTTGTTTTTTGTTTTTTGTTTTTTTTTTTTTCTTTCTTTTTTTTTTGCCATACTTCTCCTTTTAAATATCAAACAAAAGATTCATATACGTATCATATATACACACGTTTACGTTTTGTTAAATTGACAGGTGCATAATCAACAATGTCAGGCAATCCTGAACCTATTGCCCTTTGGCCTCTTGGAAGTACAACCTTGGCAAACGAGATCAAAGTCGGTGGTACACCAGAATATCAAAATCAGCAAGCAGGACTTATCTTCCAAAATTCGTCATCACATCCCCAACTTTCATACTTCCCTGTGACTTTGAATGGATCAAACTTCATAGATCTTGATGTTCCATTAACATTGCAGTCGCCGCTGTCCGGCTCAGACTTCTATTTCTTCTTCTTTTTACTCATAAAAATATCTCAGTCTTTACAAATATTTCACTATAAAACCAGTAGTTTCTCTCCAAGTGGCATTACTGACCTACGTTTGTACATGGCCTCTCATGGCATAATTTGCAAAATTTCATATAACGATGGCACGGATGAAACCTCTCAGGCCACTACTAATAACGTACTTCTTGTGGACACTTGGTACAGACTAGGTTTTGGAGTGGACAGAAGCACTGCAAATATGATATTTAGAGTGTACATCGACGATCGCGAGGCAATCATTTTATACAGTGCACGTGCTACTTTAGATCTTGACCTACCGGGAACGCTTCGCTTAGGCGCTAGCCTCACAGACACAAGTAGGAACGTAAGAGGATATGTCACTTGCGTGCTTGCTTTTGGAAGCACGAATCCAGGATCGACTCTAGATATGCTGAACATGTGCGAGTCATGGAATGGTATGTGTATGCTTATGGGCATGTGTTGTATTTTTGTTTCAATTGTCATTGTTTAATTGCAATACTTGAAATTATTACTGTAGATTCTTCATCACAAAATTCTAAAGATTATTTTAGAATTGCTAATTATCATTCTAAGACAGCTTGTTCTTTGGCATACCTCTTCATATTTAGACTTTTGCTCTTAATTTTTTCAATATTTTAATCTCTTTTTTTCTTTTTTTTTTTTTTTTGCCTCGGGTATCACTGATGAGACGTTACTTCTTGTAATGCCCATATGGTGCACTGGCATAGTTACAATAGAATATATGTTTTATTAATAATAAATTTTGTCGGTTTGTTTCTTTGTTTATTATTCCAAAGACAACATCGATCAAAACTGGGGGTTTTTTTTTTTCTTTCATGTTCTGCAAACATCGACAGACGGTACAACCACCTTTGATTCGTCTAGCGCCACAACAGTCACTGCAAATGGAGAAACAACATCCCAAGGTCTAACTAGTTCGAGTGGGTCATATGAACTTTCGTCGTACATGGAGACATCAGGAGCTGTTGTCACTGCCACTTCCTCCTACAATTCTACAATGACAGATCGCTATGGTTATTTCTATTTGCTTCAAGAGGATGTCTTACCAGGACTTATTCCTATTGGTGGGGTTATTCAAACAGTCAGTCACAGCGCATGCGCAGCACATTGCATGTTGGATCGTAACGTCTGCTTCTCCTTCACATTGACTAAGAACTCGACAAATCTACTATGTACATTATTTGGCGATGTCACTAATGTTCCAAGACTAATAAGTCTTGGTACGACTTTGTACAAGATGTTACATGCTGAAAACTCGACAACCATATAAAAACAAACAACTTGCCATAAATCAAGACGTTTAACATTATCATCTTCCCATGCTTTAGCGTAAATCTAGATGCATACATGTATGTTTAAAAATATAACAGAGAGAGTAATGTCTTCAAAATTACCTTAATTCCCTTTTATATGCTGTCTTTTCTTAAGAATTCTTGAGTAAGTGTAATGGTGTCAGTGTTAAGACATGCCTTGCTTTAATTTACATAATATGTGTTATAGACAATAGAGAAGACTTCCGTTGAAATAAATAAAAGAAATGGTATGACACTAAGGCGTCTTTCTGAGAAAAAAACTTCTCAATCAGGGGGCTTACATCGTATGCGAGGAAATTCTATGGTCGATACGGACAGCGCATAATTTTCTTTAGGATGTTGAAGCTTTTGAAAGAAAAACAAAATGTAGAACTCATCTCGACATTTCACCGATAAATTGAAAATGACCGAATTCTTCCCTTATCATAATTATCAAACTCTCTGAACTCCTATTTTATTTTATAATTTTCCTTTCTGCACTTTTGCTTTTAAACAAAAACTCGTACATTCCATAACTTCAAATTATAAAGTATAAAAGAAAAGTATACAGCCTCCCATAATTAGATAAACATTTTTAAAAGCATAAGAAATCGTTTCATTTGCTTTAATCGCTTATCGTGCGGCTAAGATAAATATTCTTTTAATCTTCAAATATAAATGAATGCTTCCTGTAAAACTTTTAATTTTTTATGAAAGCATAAATGCATGTACTCCGTAGTTTTAACTAGAAGGGTGCGTTAACAAAAGAATTTTGTGTTTGTCATAATGTTTTATAATAAGAATGATTTGCGTTTTATGAAAATATAAAAAAAGCGAAAAATTCAAACTCTGCTGCAATTGAATTTTTTATGACGAAAGCAGGGAACTTTTAAAGTGTCCCTGACATACATTCATTTATTTAACAATAAAGCATTATCCTATACATGAAGAAAATTATGGGATCTAAACCAAAACTCGGTTGCAGCTTCCACAGCAAAATACTGAAATGAGATCAAGAAGATCCTGACGACAATCTCAATAGCACTCACAATAGAGCACCAACATGAGCATCGACAGAAACCTAGCAAGGTAGAGTTAGGACCAGGTTCCCGGGAGCAGTAAGCATCTCCTGTTTGGCTAGCGGCACACGCCGTCGATGTTAACGCACGAAAATGAAAATGAAACACCAAAATGCTAAAACACAGCACGACACAACGCCAAAGACGACACAAAACACTGAAAATGACATAGACTACAGCGTTGCCAGCTTATGACGGCCATCTACCATCGTGACGTCAGTTTCAAAATGGTGTATTTATTTGGATTATGTACGCATAATTTTCCCACTTGTCCGATTACACAGTGGTCTCCAGAAACGTAAAATTGATGTGGTGTAGTATGCCTCTCAATGTAAGATAACGACACAAACAAGACAGCAAAACTTAGGGGAGCAAGTTACAAACATATTAATTCTAAAATTGATTTCCGAAGCATAAGTGCGTACGAAAAACAGTCCGAGACAGTCGATTTGAACTAGCTAATGCATGCATTCACCCGAGATTTGTAAACTGCCTTCATCACAGTCAGTCAGAGTGCAACTCTAAAGAATACACAGCTACAAAACTGTTGATTGGCAAAATATCATACAGAGCATCCTTCTGATAGCCAAGAATCTAAAGAAGGTGACGAAAATATTTTCTTTTTTAAAAAGATTTAAAACCTAATAATACAGAGACAGCTACTCGAAAGACCGTCATAAGCACTGTAACTGAAGGGCACGTACAGTTAAACTTCCTTAAAAAAAGAAACACGGACCTTTTATTGTTTCCTAAAATATTTGTATTTTAAGAAAATGTAAGCTTTATTGATAGAAAACCCAATGTATGATATCGAATCAATCAGAGGCTTGACACTGACTTAAATCATTCAAGTGATATACGCCATATTGGGGAATGTTCATACAGATCAGAGAATGAAATACGAATTTGAAAATTTAGTAATGAGAGGGGGGATCGGCACAAGAAGATCTAAACTTATAGATGATGTTGAATAAAGACAATACAATCAAACCTTCACAATAAAAGAAAGATGGGGATCTCCAACAGGGCTCGGGTACAGCATCCACAGCAAAACAACGATACACCAAAATGCGATAATACGAAGTTGACACGCAAGAGACCATTCGGATCCTCTCGCCCTTTATTTGTAACGACATAAAAAGACCCGGATGTCAATGGTAGAAGGTTTCACATCAAATCGATGTTACGTCAAGTAGATAGGCACTTTTTCAACTTTCAAAATTCTCCAACCTGAGTGAATATTGTTGTGAGTAACATACTTGTCAGTTACGATCTAGTGTTGGAACTTGTATTTCATGATAGATTATAACAAAACTAATAGATCAACGGGCAACTATTTTTAAAATGGCGCCGTCTGACGTCCGAGTCTTTTTTTTTCGAAGAAAAAGGTCGAGGCTAATCCGAATGGGAAGAGACGACACAGAGACAGGGAAGAACATACACCAAAGACGACATCAAGCCCCAAACAAAAAATAGACATAAACAGGTATTCAAAATTATTTTTGATATCACAAATCATTTTTTGATCAAAAAATAAATTTTGTGATATCAAAAACTAAATTTGTGATATCAAAAACTACATTTGTGATATCAAAAAATAGGGAATAAATAGTAAAACGGCGCCTCTTAAATATGGAAGTGTTCCAACTCTATACCTACTTGAAGAAAAAATTCAAACCAATATTCATGCACAAGACACGTGTTGCTGATATTAAATCCCGCCTCAGTGATGCTTCCAGTCAAAATGCTTTTTATAAGTCGCCAAAATTCATTTCACCAGCGCCCGCTGGTTATATATATATTTTTTTCATTTACTTAATACAGAGCAAATTTCCAGTAGGGTCGATTCAGTAGCATATCCAAATAAAATACATGTTCAAAATGCCATCGAAGGGATGGTGCTAAGATGTTAACCTCCTTAAATTTCGACATTTTCCGAAATAGCAAAAGATATATATGATGTCAAATGTATAAAGGGCCAAAACAAAGCTTCTTTCAGGCGACAGGCATCAAGTGACGGAGAACATTTTTAACTGCAATTTTCATGCACCTGACACGTGTTTCGGATTTTAAATCCTTTTCGGTGATGCTTCGAGACAGAGTGCTTTTTATAAGTCGTCAAAATTCATTTCACTAGCGCCGTCTGGTTTTATTTTTATAATTTGTATTTTTTGCATTTACTTTACAGAGAATGCGCGGCTCCAAATTTCCAGTTGCATATGTAAATAAAATCTATGTTCAAAATTGCATTGGAGGGATTAGTGCTAAGATGTTAACCACCATTTGGATTTTGATAAATTGAATGACATCCGGAAGTTCGTCATGATAAATTTATCAAAAACCAAATGATGATATAACTTCCCCCATAACAACTATCTAAATGACATTCATTTCTTATAAATTTCTGAAATCTGGGTCATGTAGCATCATATCCCAGTCATCTTGCTACGTCTTTTTGTATATTTTGGACATTGGAAATATAATTTTGCAAATGGTAATTTATGGACAAATATCAACCTTCTGCTCATCAATGCAGTCTATTGGGAGCATAATTTGGAATGTTTTAAAATATTATACAATTATGGACTTCTAACGCAGTATATATGATGTTATTTGACTTACAGTGAAAATATTTACTGAGGCGAAGTCGAGGTCAGTGTTTTCATAGTTAGTCAATATCACATCATGTATACTGAGTTAAAAGTCCATAACTGTTTCATTCTATAATTTTATTCACATTATAATATTTTATATTTGATTCACAATAGATAACGTCGCCATTTGCAGAAGTTAGTGGGGGGGGGGGGAATTCCGGTCTTTTTTTAGACCGTAGTATATGGTGAATTATCTAGGAGCGTCGGCGACGTTATCAGCCAATCAGAGCATCGCTATTTATAGTTTATAGAATAAACGTTAATATGTTTCAGATAACTGAAGTCCATTATATACTTGTAAATGTTAATCAGAGCTTGACATGATCTGTCAATTACTGCTTTGGTAGTCCTCATGGAAAATTGCAAATCAAACGGATTGTTTTTCAAAAGCTTGAGTCTGATATCAAACGGATTGATGTAATTACAATTAGTTATAAGGTTTGTTCCTGTCATACATCCTACTCAAGGTAGATGTGTAAATTTGTGGGAGATGAGGCCGAAAGTCGAAACCCTTACATATCAAAACAACTGCTTTGAGTTGGAAGTATGACAGGAATAAATCCTATTACGAATTTATTATGGCGAGAACCATTTCGATTTCTGTGTAATTTTTGACGTTTGAAAATTAAGTGACCTACCTCAGCGTCAAGGTAGGACACCACGTGACCGTAATACTGCGACGTCATTGACTGAAATTAGTACGAGGCTTGATTTAAAAAAAAACCAACATAACCTTTGTCTCTTTTTCAGGTGACACAGCATCTAGAATTGTTTTTCAGAGGCTTGAGTCTGATATCATCAATCTATGGATGTCACATTCCTATGTGCAATGTTTCGATGCAATGAAAAAAATAAAAGCCACTTTTTTGTAATTATTCACAAAACAAATTTATTGATGTGGATCACCTTTATTTCATTAAAATGTAATAGTATAAATAACTTGTAATTGTATTCCGTTAATGATGCAGCTATTTACTAATGGATCTTCCTGTTATATCTACTGTACCAAAATCGTTAAAACAAGTGATAAAATCTGAATGTTTATCCCAAATTGCAGTCTTTCATAGGCAAATTCATCAATCTTTTTTTCAATATAATCAAAATATCTGAATGGATGTGTTATAAGAACCATTGGTCTAGTTTTCATGACATAGATAAAATAACGGTTCATTTATCAAAACAATGTATTCGCATTTTTGGTAAAAATCAAGCATAACCTTGACCGTGACCATGGGCGGATCCAGGATTTTTTCAAGGGGAAGGGTTCTAAAGTCCGAATTTTTTGAAGAGCTAAAAAAAAGCACACACCAAAATAACGTCCTTGATCATCGAATGACAGTTCTGTTTTTATTATAAATAAAACAGATGACTGGTGAACAATAGCGAGCAAAAAGATAAAAATCCTGAATTTTCACATCATAGTTCTTGGTTCTGTTTTTTTTTTTTTCAGAATTTGAATGCAATCCTCTATTCGTGTGTTTTTCAATTACTTTATTATACCCTTATTATTGGACAATGTGTAATGTATATAGGTACAGGAAAGCGCAGCATCATTTGAAAATAAGGTACATGTATGTAACAAATGATGGCAAGCGGAAGCGAACCTGAGAAAGACGGCAAAATATTATCAAAATACAAATTCATGATATATTTTTCAAATATTAAGACAACAAAAGTTGAATCAGGACTTCATCTTATGAAATATGTATATCTATAATTTCTTTATAAACTATGCTTCGAAGATTTCAGGGGGGAGGCAGGAGCCCTCTGGATCCGCGCTTGTTGATGTCATAGTCTAGATTTGTTTGCATGCGTCATCTCGTATATTCGACTGACGCAGGAGCTAACATTTTTATTGGTATTAATGGTAAGAATGGTAGGGATCACTAATTCAGAAATACTTTTTTTCATGCAAAGAGAAATGCTGTGCCAAGGGGGGATTTTGTATTAACTTTTTTAAATTTTACTATAGAATAAGAAGAAAGCCATAATCTTCTGGCCTCGTTTTCCATTGAGAAGATCAACAAAATTATCCATTTTAGATCTTGAATCAATATCTCTAACAAACCAAACATTTTTTCCTTCAGTTAGAATTTTAATTTTTTCAGATTTTAGGTGGGCATTTTTATTCATGAAATCCGACATGTTCCTTTTTCTCTAACATGAATCAAAACCTTCGTGTTCTAAAGAGGAATTTGGATCCTCGGCGGATTGCATTAATTGAACGCGCACATGTAAATTTCTATTATCTAACTTCAAATTTCAAAAATTAAACTGTTCTTAAATGATGCTATTGAATTTGAAGACGTTTAACATTTAAACCACTTGGTGAGTGTCACTGCTGTTGGACCAGGAGTCCCCGAGGGCACATATAGCTAAGTTCGATCAACTTCGGTTGATCGTTTCTTGAACGCATTCGAAAATTTCTGTTATGAAAATGTCTCGAAATTTCTAAACGTTGGTCATGCAGCATCATATCCCACCTAAGCTGCTACGTCTTTTGGTACATTTTTGGACTTAATAATTTTCATCCTCTTTGGCCATATTACATTGTTTAGATTGAGGATCACTGACGAGGGTTAAGTAACCGAAACGTGCATGTCTGGTCCATGCTGAAAATCCAACTGTTCTTAAATTGTGCTATTGAATTTGAAAACGTTTAACATTCTAATTAGTCTGAAATTTTGTATTTGTTTTAAAATATTTAAACGAATAGAATAGTTTAGATGATATTATCATTCGCATGAGCATTTTTTCTATTAATATTTAGTAATAGCAACTGTTTGGAGGGATTTTTCTTAATTGAGATAGATAATAATAGTGTACATGCACATCTTATTTTTTCGCCGAATTTTATTATTAAGGTACATTCTATGTCGAATGTCTCTCTTACCTCTCTTGCTGTGCGTGTCTACTCTGTGTTTTCATATCAGGTGTTTTAGTGCTTTGCTGTGTGTACTGCAGCCGAGTCTGATTGGAGATCCCCTTCTTTCTTTTACAATCAGTTTTCTTGTTCGATGTTATCATACAGTGGCCACCGTTTAACACATGCTATTGAATTTGAAGATGTAAGTACATCGATATTTGAAGCATGAACCAGATATGGACGTTCGGGTTCTAACCCTCGTAAATGATCCTCAATCCAAATAAAGAAAATTGGACAAAGATTGTGAAAGTTATGTAGAAAGAAAACGAAAGACGTTGCAGGATGAGTGGGATATGATGCTACAGGACCCACTTTTAACAAATTTAGAAACAATTTTGTGAAAAGAAATTATCGAATGCGTATGAAGAAACGATCAACCCAATTTAAGTTGATCAGACTTGGCTACATTTGCCCTTGGGGACTCGTTGTCCATCAGCAGTGACACTCAACAAGTGGTACACATATTACACGTCTTTAAATTTGATAGCATGATCATTAAGAAACAGATTAATTTTAGTATGGACCAGACATGCACGTTTTGGGGTACTTAGCCCTCGTCAATGAAAAATATTTTGCCGTTTTCTAAGTATTTTTAACGACAAAGTCATTGTTCTGGATCACCTCATTTTCTTTTAACGGCACCAGTATAGATACGTTGTGATTGTATCCATTCACTTGTGCAGCTATATTGAGTCTTCGCGGAATACAGAGTTTTTCCCCTTACAGACGGTATCTGACGTAAAACCATTGTGACGTCATGAAAATGGTATGAAAACGTCGATTTTATACCGTCATTTCCCAGATTTTTAGGACTGTTTTCATAGACGTTGATGATGTCATAATCAGTCTACGTCAGAAACCGTCTCAAATGGGAAGTAACTGGTTTTCGAAAATTGTGAATACTAATGTATCTACCATGATATTACCAATTTACAAAATCGTAATAAAGGTGATGATACATGATACATGATACATGTTTAACCATAAATGCATTCTATACAGAAATTTGTACATTAATGCAATTCATAAATATGGTTTTGTTCTTGTATATAAGGACTGCAAAAAATCAATCACATACTTATTTATGTCGCATGATACCAAAGAGCGACATTTATATAAAGGAATCACTCCGTCAGGCTCATCATATCCCACCCATTCTGCTACGTCTTTTGGTACATTTTTGGACATAACAATTTTCATACTTTTTGGCCTTAATACATTGTTTAGACTGAGGATCACTGACGAGGGTTTAGTACCCGAAACGTGCATGTCTGGTCCATGCTGTAAATTTATCAGGTTTTAAATGATGCTATTGAATTTAAAGACGTTTAACATTACGTCTATCAGTCCGTCATTTCAGGCAGTGACCTCAACATAGGCATGATTTTATTTTCTCGCATGGTGACAGTTAAATACATGTATACAACACACAAGCCTAAATAATATATAACATCTCAGAAGAAAGATAATGCAATACTGATAATAACATATAACTGTCATGTAATCCGTTCACTATCATATCGTGTATCTGAGAACAAAGGGTTTTTTGTGAACTAAAGCGTCCATCCGGCAAACGTAGAGACAGAGGTGTGTGTGCCATAAAACTGACGGTTGCTTCGGTCAGCCCAGTATTGGACCCTAAGTGTCACCACATCGCCTTCTTTCAGGTTAAGTACGACCGTGTTAGACCCAGAGCTATTTTGAGGTCCTGGAGCACCGTCGGCCTGTGCTGTGCTTTTTTTTCTTTTCATTCACATACAGATCTACGTTCAGACTGTATTGGTCCTGGGTAACGGCAGTCCATGTAAAGACGTACGGGCCTCCTCTGGGAGCTTTAAACTCGCCTGTAGAACTATCATACCCCTCACCTTTGTTTGAGTTGACTTTATCGTAGAAAAGGACCGTATTCGCCGCGATATCCGTCAGTGTTACAGTGTTCCAAGCTTGGAAATAAACTGTTTGAAACAAAAAAGGAATCTAAATGCATAATGGCTGTCAAAAAAGTGCATTCGAGGCTGACGGTATATATTGTGCGATGACGTACATGTAAGGATGATTTTAAAGCGACGGCTTACAAAATCTTGTAACCAACTTACGAACCTTTCGAGAAAATAAATAATCAATCATTATCATCTCTTATCAATATAACACAAAATTTGTACATTTTCAAGACATCTTAGTAACTGAAAAATCGGAGGGCTTTGCGCATGTAATCAAGATAATCACACCATTGCTACTAACTTGGCAGATTGCGTCTTTGGTCGGTGACGATTACTCTTATTGGTGAATGTGTAGTCTTTTGCAGCCGTCTTTGGTGCTCGTTGACCCTCTTGCGTATTTTGCTGTGTATGTCTAGTCTGTGGTTTGCTTGGTTGTGCTTCTGTGTCTCGCTGTGGGTGCTGAAACCAAGTCTTGTTAGAGAACACCTCCATTTTCCTTTTTAAAGAAATATAGATGTTGATGATATCCCGTCTTTTCAATATGTAGAGTTACTTCCCTCTTGGTACGGTATCTGACGTAAACGCATAATGACGTAATGAAATCCCGATAGAAACGTCGTATATTTTCCTGAATTTTATGCTTGTTCCAAAAGAATTTGATGACGTCACAATCAATTTACGTCAGATACAGTCCCAAATGAGAAGGGACCGAAAAGACCTTATACACTTTCATTTTTTTCGATCTGAAAACCTTTACGGTGGCGATACTGCTTTATATCTATTAAAATGTTTTCTGATGGCAGCAGAAATGCATGTAAGCAGGAGATACTGACTCTTCCTGGGCACCCGGTCTCACTCCCATAATGGAAGTTTGCTTATTTTCATGTGGTGGAGGTTTTTGTTTGTTTGGTTTGGATTGTTTGTTTTATCCTGATTTTGTATGCCTTCGCTTTATGATTTTCTGACTTACCGATTTTGTACTTGGTATTGGGATATGGTCATTATCCATATTTATCATCCAGAACACAACACAAGACACTCTGAAACTTGGGGAAAATTTTATCTGAAAAATGTTACCATTAATACTGATAAACCGGTATTGTGATGCTCGATCATCCAAAAACTCTTTCAGGCGGAGTAGGACAGTATTTAAAGATGTTACCCCTGTTTTATAATGCCAGAAAATATAAATTCTAGATTACTCACTGTCAGTGGAAGATGTTCGACTCTGAAGATCTTTAATTTTTTGACTGAGGAGCTCATCGGCGTATGTTCGAATAACTCTGGCAAGGTGATCTGCATCATTCTCTTTGTGGCATTGGGGTATATCCAATAATGCCTGAGAATTGGCCATGCATACAAGCACGGACAGTAAGACAAGCTCCATCATTTTCGTGTTTAGTGAACTCAAGTTTCGTTTTGCGGTCTCACTATTCAATCTTTAGGACAAGTGCCTAAATAAGATAAATGGAATAACATAATAGAACTCAATAAGTATTGGTGCTCTAATCATGCACCAAGAAGACACAGTATTCTATTTTGTTTTCTTCTTTCCAGGATCTTAGTCAATTAATCTTTTGGATAATCAATTATACTTCCATTCATACTGCACCTTTAGATAGCGGTTATCTCTACTGCAGTTCTGATAGTAACAAGCAATGTTTGTTCTTCAGTTTGTTGTTCATCAGATATGTTGTTCAATGAATTAAAGAACTATATTAATGGCATGACTTGATTCAATATATTATTATTAACAAATGAAATTCATATGAAAAAAGCATCATTAAAATTTCAAATGAAAGGTCATGTGAAATTCATATAAATTCCAACTAAGATTTATGTGAATAATATTTCACATCAATTTCACACGAATTTCACATGATTTGTTTTTCTTTGTGACATTCATGCAAAATTGAATTCACGTAAAGTTCATTTCAGAAACTTCACCGAATTTCATGTAAAAAATTTCACGCAAATTTCATGTTCGTGCTCGTTTCACATGCATTTAACGTGAACTTTTATGTAAAGTTCATGTAAATTTCATATCAATTTCATATGAGGCTCAATTGGCTGTGTAAGACTTATATTTTTAATGAGTCCATTTACACATAAGGCCCATGAAGTGTTTCATTTTCTACCTTCTTATGCAAAATCTAATAAAATAAGCAATCTGTGTCTAAAAATTCCAAGTTTTTAGATAGTGTACATCCCGGTAAATATCATGTCGGGCATGCGAAATCCGTCTCTGGCCCAAATCGAGGAAAATTATGAATGGATACCCCATATTTCCTTTTCATATTATTGCACATTGGGTAAAGCTTATACGGGTTTCAAATATATTTTTGGTTGAAAAATGTTTCTACAATTTAAAGAAATGTACATTTTTGGAATTTTCTATAGGGTGTAATGTTAAAGTTTGGGTCATTCAAATTTATAGGCGATAGAGATATACGTACAATCTATAGTCTATTTGAAAAATTTTTATATAAAGTTCAAAGATGATTAGCACGAAAATTCCAAAAAATAGTTATCATAGGGAGAATATAAGCTCTCATGACCAGAGGTACAATAAACACTCGCTACCGACCAATATGTGTTATTTTACCCCACAATTTTGTCTGTTGTTTAATATTGTGAAAATTAGAATACTAGCATTTCTTCATGAAACTGAATATCAAACAGGGGGTGCCCTTATGTAATACCCCAAATATGCATTGTCTTTTTATATATGTAACACTTTGATCTAGTGAAAGATTGTCAAAAGCATGAATATTAAACTGTTCATTCTTGTGAGACATGTAAACAATTGTTTTTGTAATTACAGAAAACTTTGTTAAATAACTGAGAACTTTTGAGAGTATCATTATCTTTCAAGCCATAACTCGATCCCAAGGAAACTGTATACCGGTACGTATGTTTTCTCATATTCATATAAAGTATTTTTTTGAAATAATACAAAATGACGAAGTTCTATCAGTTACTTTTTGCATTACGTCGGATATTGTCGGAAATGCATTATAATTATAAGGGGGTACCCTTGTGTTTGGCAATATATCATTCTTATTTACATGTTAAACGTCTTCAAATTCAATACATCTTAGAATATCAGTTTATTGGCTATATTTCTTCTATGTTACTTATTTAGATAAATTCAAATAAAACAATTAAACATGAGATTATAATTACTGAACTTGGAAGGTTTAAAAGCATTAAATGGGTATTTAATATTCCGAAATCTTAATGTGCAAAGACGCCTTTCTATAATATACTGTGTCTTTAATGAAAACAAAATTACCTATCTATGTCTGTGCGTGTTCATTGTGTAATTTTGACCATTGTGTATAGAAAATAGCCTTAAAATACAATATTTCTCTGTTCAATCCACGAGTAGGAGCCCATCTTAAAGGTATTGTATCAAATAATGCATTTTCCTTAAAGGGTCTAATCCAAAAATCGCAGACATGTAGAATTTTTCTAGAATAGGGAGATGATATTCTTGAGATTATGGGTGAAAATCGAATTATGTTACAATATGGAAATAAATTGTTACTTTTTTTCCATGTAAATCACATTTCGGCGAAGGTCTGATTTTCAACGAATCCGTGGCATTGACCCTCTACCACAAGTATTACTACATTTGTTAATACGTCATATGAGGGTCTGCTTACCGTAACATGTATCTGGTTGCCTGAAAGAATGTTGAGCGTCTTCAAATTCAATAGCATCGTGTAAGAACAGATAAATTTGCAGCATGGATCAGACATGCATGTTTCAGGTACTCAACTTCAATTTAAACAATTCAATTATGACCAAAGAGTGTGAAAGTTATTATGTCTTGTATTGACTCGTATATAATTTAATATATCTGTTTTGGAAAATTGTAATTTCATCCTAAAATATCACCAAAATCAAAGGAGGTGAGCATCCTATTACTATCCCTTCGATGCTTTTGGTCAAATATACTATTTATGGCGTCATATTCTTATGAGCAGTATCCATATGCAATGAAAAATAGCTGTTGTTTTGTTTACGAAGACAGATTTATGGTTGTGGTTCAACACATTTTCTTTAGACGGCAGGAATACAATTAAGTGGTAATTGTATTCAATCAACCGTGCAGCTATATACTAATGGACCTTCTTGGGATTTCCAATTTACCAATTCATAACAAATCATAAAAAAGTGATTAAATCTGAATGTTTATCTCAAAATGTACTCTATAATATTGGAAAACTCATCAATCTTGAATATAACAGATTTTTTCACTATCTGAGCAAATCCCGTTATTGTGGTAAAGCATACTAACTATATTAGATAAGTAACCTTGGTTTAATTTTCACAATATAGATGAAAAATAAATTAGTAATAATCAACACCAGTGATCAGTGTATTTTTGTAAAAATAAAGTATTTGCCTTGATCGTTACGCACTGTTCTGGATTTCTTTTCAGGCGCATATCCTGTAATTTATACTAATGACAAATATGGGGGAAAAAAACGAAGTACATAATCGATAATCGAAAAATCATTTAGCCAAGGGCATACAAAACCAGGATAAAATAGAAGTAAGGCAAATGAACAGAAATAAAAATAAAGTCTACCACATGAACAGAAGTGAACTCCCAGCGAAGGGTTGGGATCAGGTGCCCAGGAAAAGTGAGCATCTCCTGCTTTCATGCAACATAAAATAGGAATGAGACGACCAATGGCTTTTGTGATGTTTAATGTGAAGCACAATCTTCCCACACAAATCTTTTTTTGCAATCGAATACTATATTGTATCATTGCATGCAGTTGGAATGAAACTTTAACAAGAAATCGATCTGGTAGTTAACATTCTTTTGAGGATTTTTTTTACGAATTTACTCCATTTTGTGTTGGCATTGTATGTGTCGCTGTTCATGCCGTGTATTGAAAATATGGAAGTGTTCCAACTCTATACCTTCTTGAAGAACCAATTTCAAACCAATTTATTATGCACCAGACACGTGTTTCGGATATTAAATCCTTTTATATTGAATCTTTTCGGTGATGCTTCCAGCCAAGATGATTTTTAGAAGCAGCCAAACTTTCAGTACCTCCCCTTGGTTTTATTTTTTGAATTTAGATTTGTGTTTTTACATTAAAGAGAGTGCGCGGCTCCAAATTTCCTGTGGGTCGATTCAGTAGGATATCTAAATATAATCTATGTTCAAAATAGCATTGGAGGGATGGAGTGCCTTTTTTATCATTTTCATTGTTTATTGCAATCCTGCGGGTGTGTTCCGATGTGGTCAGTACAATGTGGTTTAGCTAGGGGTAATTCCCATATAGTGTGTTCCCACATAACGACATTTCCTTCAAATTGGCTAGAGTTATTTCCCTCTCTGGATCACAATTCTCGGAATTCATCCATCTCTGCTATGTTAACATTTTTCATCCTTAACAAATTTTCTGACGTTTTACATCGTATACAGCAACGTCTTGATGAGAATTACAAACAATAAGATATTCTATAAGAACAGTCAAAATGTTCGTTGTGAAATCTTATCTGATTTTTTTTTAAATATCAACGTTTGCATGGTAGAAATGGATAAAGTCCGCGAGTTGTAATCCACAGTTTTGTACCAGCGCATTCTTAAAAATTGCACTCTGACTGACTGTGACAACGGGACACCATGCCGAACCCTGTTCAAACCTCTTTAGGGAAGACAGGGCACCGACCACCTGTCCTCTCTGAATGTCAGTCGGACTCCTCGGGTGATAACATACATGAGCTCGCGGCGACAGAGCACGGATTGTATTATGTACGCCCTCTTTTTATATCCATTTAAATATTCATCTGTGTTGCTTGGGCCCCAGCGTTTTGCGGTCTTGTTTGTGTGTGGTCATCTGACAGTGAGGAGGTTGTTTTACACCTCAATTGTACGTTCTTCGAGACCTCTGGGTAATCGGAAAAGTGGGAGGGTTGTGCGCACGTAATCCAGGATAACCACACCGTCTGCTATTTACGTGGCAGATGGCCGTCCTAAGTCGGCACCGGATGCCCATTGGTCTCATTACTTTATGTGTAGTCCTTTTGTGTTTGATGTTTCTGTGTTTTGCGTTGACGTTCCTTGTCCTTTATGCGTCTCTTTCTGTGCTTATCTGTTTTGTGTTTTTGCATTGGGTGTTTTGGGGTTTTGCTGTGGGTGCTACAACCTGGTGTTGTTGGAGATCCCCTCCTTTGTCCAATATGGATATTTACATTGATGTGTGACATCATCATGGGTAAACACAATACTTCAATGTAAATATCGAAGTATCAATTTCATTTTCGTGTTTAAACATCGACGGCGGGTGCGGCTAGCCAACAGGGGATGCTTACTCCTCCCGGGCACCTGGTCCCACCTCTGGTTTGCCAGGGGTCCGTCGATGCTTAATTTTTGCTCTATTGTGAGTGCTGTTGAGATTATCGTCAGGATCTTCTTTAACTCATTTGCTCTCATAAAGTGTCATCAATCATTTTATTTGTCTTCAGGGAAAAAAGCTAATCAAATGTGTTATGTATACATAACAAAACATCAAAGTTGTTCTCATAACCTTGAAGGGCATCTTGTTTTGAACTTCTTTCTGATATTATCAATGTACGGGCGTCACATCCTTATGTGCAATATTCAAATGCATTAGAAAAATATGTTTTGTTGTTTTGTAATTATTTACAAAGACAAACTTATGGTTGTGGATCATTTAATTTTCTTTGACAGACAAGAGCATAAAAAAGTTGTAATTGTTTTTAATCAACGGTGCAGCTATGTACTAATGGATCTACATGATATGACCAATTTACAATATCGTAAAATATGTGATTACATCTGCATGTTAAACCGCAATGCACTCCATATATGCAGGTTCATCAATCTCAGATCATAGTCTAAGAATTGATTATTTTTTTCAATATTTTCTGACCAAATCCAATTAATGATTGTGATAGAGCATACTATACACGTTGACATTTCAGAATATTGATGCAATCAATCTATTTTAATTAGTATAGTCGTTCATTATATTTTTGTAAATTTTAAATCATTTAATTAAGAGCTGACTTGCAAATGAAATTGCATCCTTTGAACGGCCTTTTTAATTGAGGTTTACACCGTGACGCTTTGTTTTTGAATTGCTTCAAGGCGCGGATCCCTTAGCTAGCATGGGCGGATCATGAATTTCTTGATGTTTAAGATGATTGTAATATTAATTTGTTGTAAATTCGGTCTTTTCGAAATTCAGAGTTACTTCCCATTTGTGAAGGTATGTGACGTCAACGCATTGTGATGTCATTAAATTCTATAGAAGCCAGCATGAAATTGAGGGAAATAGGCTAAAAATATGACTTTTTAAAGGAATTTAATGACGTCACAATGCTTTTACGTCATATACCTGACGTCATGTACAAATCTAACGTAGGACTGTAAAATGGAATAGACAGAGTATGTTTTCTGTGTACCTTACTCTCTGTCGGTGTGATGGTCTGCAGGGTTCGCTGTGTTTCTATTTTGTCGTGGCAGATGACCGTCCTAAGTCGGCACCGATTGTCATTGGTCTCCTTAGTTTTATGTGTAGTCAAATGTGTTTAATGTTTCTTTGTGATTTGACGTTCCTTGAACCATTACGTCTCTTTCTGTGTGTGTCTTCTTTGTGTTTTATAGTGGGTGTTTTGGGTTTTGCTGTTGGTGCTGCACCTAGGTGTTGTTGGAGATCCCCTCCTTTCTTCTCACTCTCTCTCTCTCTCTCTGTGGTGGTCTGCAGTGTTCCCTGTGTTACTATTTTGTAATAATAGATTTCAATAGTACTTACGGTATTATGTTTGTCAGGCTTTGGGATCAACGGAATTACCTTTTTTGAATGATAGTATACATTTAATCTCCTCTTTGAATTTATTCAAGATGGTGCCACTGTGGTGCCACCGTGGGGTCTGTAGCATCATATTCCATCCATTCTGATACGTCTTTTGGTACATTTTTGGACATAATAATTTTCATACTTTTTGGCCATATTACATTGTTTAGACTTAGGATCACTGACGAGGGTTTAGTGCCCGAAACGTGCATGTCTGGTGCATGCTGTAAATCTATCAGGTCTTAAATGATGCTATTGAATTTGAAGACGTTTAACATTACAATGATTTTTGGTAATAACATTTCTGATACCGTGGCCAATGAGCGAAACTCTCCATCCCTTGTTTATCATTTCAAAATAATACAGTGAGGGTAATTTAAAGCTTTAGAGCTTCTTTTTTGTCCTGCTTACCTGGTTACTATAAAACTTGTTTCATTTACGTAACATGATTCATATTTATACTGTATCAATAAGCAAGAAGCTCTTTTGACAATGTAACATTGCATTGTTGCATTCCTTTCATTTACGTAACATGATTCATTTTTAAACTCTACCAATAAGCATGAAGCCGCTTTTGACAATGCAACATTGCATTGCAGCATTCCGTTCTTGTTGTGGGCTTTGGTGGGCTTTG
Organism: Pinctada imbricata; assembly: GCA_033119305.1. Lineage (NCBI taxonomy): Eukaryota > Metazoa > Mollusca > Bivalvia > Pterioida > Pteriidae > Pinctada > Pinctada imbricata. Next base: position 33,164,113 of record VSWD01000012.1, on the reverse strand, counting down.
CAAATAGTTGTCCTTGGAGCTGTTGCGACGGGTGTTGCATGCAGTCAGGAGACGCTGACTCTCCCCGGGCACCTGGTCTCACTTCGGAATGTTGATCATTCCAGGGTTCGCAACCGTTCCGATGGGAATTCTCAAGATTTGGCCTTGCCTTCTCGACTTTGAGACTGGATAACTGTTAGGTACTTCTTTGATTTTTATCCTTTGTCTTTCTATGGGGCTATGCTGTTGTCTACGTCTTTTTGTCATATAATTATTTTCTCTCTCTGAAAAAAGTTTGTTTTTATGTTTTTCACGAATTTGTAAGCCTTTTGATCGTGATTTTTGGAATTGGTTTTGGGTTTTGTGTTTAACTTTCATTCACTGATTCAAGTGGGTTGGATTCAGCTAATCGAGTGTTCGAATTTGAGTCATTTATCTATTGATTATGAAAATATACTGAAATACGGAAAAAATACGAAATTTTTGCAAATCCAGAGGGCCCTGACTTCCCCCTCAAAATCCGCGCTTGACTCGAATCCACTTGTAGATACGTTCGCTAAAACATTAACTGTTTCGGTAAAGACTTTTACGGGAAAGCACTAGGTTTCTTTTAAGACGAAAATGTCGTGCCGGAAGGATGACTCTAACAAAGTTAATTAATTTATTAATTGAATGTTTTACACTCGATAAGAAAATGAAATTAAATCAACTTCGTTTCCCGTGGGATTTCTTCTTTAGACAACAGATTTAATCATAATTTGAAACGTATCTTCGAAATCTATAAAGCAAAGAAACTGTACTTTATGATCAGCAAACATTTTAGATCAAACTTAGACCGATTTCCATTTATTTCTTTTTATCTTTTTAAATCTGAAACCAAAAGAAAACTTTAATCGTCTTTGAGGATTCATTCCATCGACAATTTCCTGTGTCATTACGTGACATGCTATATGTCTTTGACAACGGAAATGAAATCACTCAGAAATGACATCAAATGGACTTAATAAATCTTGTGCGTCCGTTAATCGGATAAGGTATTCTAGTACATTGTATGGAAACTTGGGTGTAGCATCAGGTAAATGAGTAATTTTGAAATTAACTGTGAAAAAGAAATGTATGCAAAATTGAAAATGTTTCAAACAGGTAGTTTAAGGAAGAAATGTTTTCGGTTTGTTGATGTGTGGTTCTGTTCTGAAAAAACAATATGTCGAAGCGGAACTGCTCATGAAAGATGACATTAGGGGTATAATACCTTCCGGTTGTTTTGATAACAGAAAAAATTAATACCACGAAGTTGCTCGAAGATGCACGACTTCGGCAATGTTCGGGACCATACATTATCATATCGAATTTAATGAAACATTAAAAAATATCAAATATCTAAAAATATGTAAGATATGGAAATACATAATTTCTAGCTTTTCAATGATATTGTTATTATACCCCTAATTAATAATAATAATAATAATAATAATAATAATAATAATAATAATAAATACTTTATTTAGAGAAGGTAACCTGATAAGCAATTTTGCTTTTCTTCCCCAGGGCCTTCTAGACATCATTTTACAATAAATAAGGATAATCATAGCTCTCTCTCTCTCTCTCCAATGCAGCATTTTACAATATTCTACAATGTATAAAGCAAAGGTCTCTCTTTCTCTCTCTTTCTCTCTCTTTCTCTCCCTAATACATCAATCTACAATATATAAAGCATAGCTCTCTCTAGCTCTCTCCCCAATACATCGTTTTACAATATATAAAGTATAGCTCTCTCTCTCTCTTTCTCTCTCTCTCTACATCATTCTACAATACTCAAAGCATAGCGCGCACTCTCTCTGCTAAATATCACCAAAAACTTGTAAATAATAGCCTCTCTCTTTCTCCCTCTGACGTTCTGTCCATCTCACGTACGTATACATATTAAAACGATATAAAATAAGTTAAATAGCACACATCTGAAACAGAAAGATCTCTCTCTCTCTCTCTCTCTCTCTCTCTCTCTCTCTCTCATGTTCTTTCAATCTCTCGTACTGAAACATTTTAAAAACATATAAAAGTGAAGTGTCACAAACCTGAAAGAGAAATATTAGAAATGTTTAAGTTTATCAATCACTCTTTGACTCTCCCTTTTCCTTTCTTTCATTCTTTCTAGCATGCTTCCTGATATATTAGATCATATATAATATCAAGTGTCATTTAGCTGAAAGAAAAAGAATATATATTAAGAAAAATGTGAAACATAAAGATATCATATAAAAGTGAGATGTCACAAACCTGAAAGAGAAATATGAGAAATGTTTAAGTTTATCTATCACTCTTTGACTCTCCCTTTGCCTTTCTTTCAATCTTTCTATCATACTTCCTGATATATTAGATCATGTAAAATCAAGTGTCACAAAGCTGAAAGAAAAGAATATAATTATATTAAGAGAAATGTGAAACTTAAAACTAAATATCATGTGAAATAAGGTTCTCTCTCTCTCACTCTCACTCTTTGACTCTCCCTTTGCCTTTCTTTCATTCTTTCTATCATGCTTCCTGATATATTAGCTCATACAAATCAAGTGTCACAAAGCTGAAAGAAAAAGAATATAATTATATTAAGAGAAATGTGAAACTTAAAAATAAGTATCATGTGAAATATTAGGTTCTCTCTCTCTCTCTCTTACGCGTTGAAAGTCACTTATGGGGAATCGGGTGTTTTTATCACATTGTGGGGAAAGTGCTTTCTAGTAATAAAAACAGTGATTCTTCGATTTTTTCTGGTAGAAATTAGGGTGATTTTGAATGTCACTCACTTATTTCTTTGAGTTGAGGCTTAATATTTGAAAGAAAGGCATCTCAATATTGTGGGGAAAGAAAATTATCTCTTTTAGTTGCGGGGAATATTTCGGAACCCCTCTAATGTTGACGTATGCTACTTCCGCCGACTTATGAGGAAAATGTATCACTGGAGGGAAAAGGGGGTCTAAATATCATGATTTGTAGACATACGCTCATTTATCATTAGTTTTTATTCATTTATTATTTTGATTGAGACGATATCTGTTAAATAGAACTGATTTTCAAATTAGGAATGACATATCTCTATCATTGAAATTTGTGGGGAATGTCTTCGAATGCCGCCACTCTCCATTTGACGTAACTTCCGCCAACTTACGAGGAATCTTTATCACTGAATATTCGAAAGGGGAAGGGGGGGGGTAAGACAAAGTGATGTAACGATGCAGTTTAAAGGACTTCTGAAAATTGAAAAATGTGAAGTTTGAGTATTTGTTCAAGACGATCACATTTTCCCTGGTTAATAGAACTGATTTTGAAAATTAGGAAAGATGTATCTCTATCATTGAAATTTGTGGGGAATGTCATCCATCACCCGCAAACTTATGAGGAATTTTTATCACTGAATTGGAAGGGGGTAGAAATATACAATGATGCTGTTTAAAGGACTTCTGTAAATTGAAAAATGTGAAGTTTTAGTATTTGTTCAAGACGATCACAATTTCTCTGGTTTATAGAACTGATTTTGAAAATTAGGAAAGATATATCTCTAACATTGAAATTTGTGGGGAATGTCATCTATCATCCGCCAACTTATGAGGAATTTTTATCACTGAATTAGAAAGGGGGGGGGGTAGAAATATACAATATTCATTTAATACTGATACTGATACTTTTACAATAATGCACGAGATGGTTAGTAAACATCTCATTGTGACAAAAGCTGCAGACAACCACATCATGTATATTAATCAGATCTCGGCCATGAACATGACTGCTTTCGTACCAGCGAGCCATCTCCAGCGATGTCACTATGGCGATGTTCCGATGGCAATGTTACGACGCTACGATGTTACGATGGCGAAGTTTCTATGCAACGATGGCGAAGACACGATGTTACGATGGCGAAGATACGATGTTAACTTCGTGACATCGCCATCGTGACATCGTATCATCGCCATCGTAATATCGTGTCATCGCCATCATAACATAATGTCATCGCCATCGTACCATCGCCATCGTAACATCTTGTTATCGCTATCATTACATCGCCATCGTAGCATCGTGTCATCGAAATCGTAGCATCGTGCCATCGCCATCGTAATCGCTATCGTAACTTCGTTTCATTTTACGCATGCGCGGTGGATTATTTTTCAAAGATCAAGAGAGTCTAAAATTAAGGCCAAGATATTTATATTATGAGATATTATAGGAGAAGGGAGGAGATCTCCAACAAGACCCCGTTGCAGCATCAACAGCAAAACTCCAAAACATTATGTACCACTTCATTTTTTTAATATGATAATTTATCATTTATTATGTTTCCACTTTTATCAAAATAACAATACGTATACATGTAATTGTCTTAAAGTTTATAACTTTTCTAGGTGTTTTCTCATGAAATGAGTACAAAATGGACCATGAAAAGAGGGAGTAAAGGTAGTCGAAATGAATCCCAATTTTCGATCATTATATGTATCCGTTTCCAGGGGTTATCAGACAAAATAATAGAATAAATGCAGTCATTTCAAGTTTAAAATGGTTCAGGTTCTATCTGTTCGGCCATAACATGTTGGTAGCCCCACCCCCTAGTTTCTGAGATAATCATCCCCTCCACAACATATGAAAATCGGTCGAACCCCGCATAAAATGCCAAGTCATTTGATATGTACCCATATTCTGAACGTGCTTTTCAAGTTCTATCAGAAGCGGATCTTACGGAGGCAAGGTCGGTTGGGTCGATAGTTAGAATAGAGAATTTGTCAAAAATGCTGATTTTGATTCATAGTTTTCCCCGATTTTGGACCAGAGGTACAATCTACCTTGAACTTGGCGATATTTCTAAGCAGGTAGACCTGATTTCTTATATTACCCTTGACCTTGAGATTTGACCTTGACCTAATGTATTACACTTTATTGTGCCAAAACTTTATAAAATATCACATTGACATAAAAACTTTACAAAAAAACCTTGATTAATTTCAAGTATACTGACCCTAACCTAGAGGATTGGCCTTCACTTAGAGATTTAAACTGTACTGACCCACACATTTGACATTGAGCTAATTTTGAATAAGAATTATTTAAAGGCAGACAGTTGGACTGACAGAAAGGCAAACAGATATATAGAAATCAGACAGATAGATAGACATATGCAGACAGATACACAGACAGACACTAGTAAAGAAACAGTCACATATAGATACAAATATAGGCACGTAAATAAAGGTACACTTAGACAGATATATGAAGAAAGGGAAATAAAGACAGACAAACTCAAAGACAAACAGGTAAGCACATACAGATAAATAGTCTGACAGACATACAGCGACAGACAGACAGACAGAAAAACACAAAGATAGACAAAGACGGAAAAAGACAAAGACAAACAGAAAAATAGACAGTCACAAAGACAGACACAGAGATAGAAACATTCACACATACATAGAATCTCACAGACAGACAGACAGACAGACAAACAGACTCACCATGCTCACCATGCTCACTCGTAGACATATATGGACACATTGACATAAGAAAGATAAATACACATGACTATAATTTTTAAAATCACATCCATTTCCACAGCATTTCAGAACAATTTCCATTGACATAAGGAGTGTTAAACGACATATAAAAAGAAACAAATACAGACTGAATCAAACATACACCCTTTCAAATATACAGACACGCAAAAAGATAAATATATGCAGAAAGATCCAGGTAGAAAAACTTACAGATACACGCACAGACAGACATACACAGAACGATATCCAGACAGAAAGGCAAACATACACAAAGAAAGATATACAGAGACACTGATCCACAGGAAGAAAGGAAAGGACAGACATAAAGTCAGACACGAAGAGATGGTCAAACAGACAGGTACACAGACAGATAATATAAGACAAACGGAGTGAGCATTTAGAAAATGAAAATTTTTATTGAACGCAAAATAATAAAAAAGATAAAATCCAAACCAGTAACGGTGGGGAGGGGGGTTGCTATGGGGGAAAGACTACTGTGTTCGGTTCAGGAAAATGAAACGCGGTTCTCGTTTTTTTTTTTTTTTTTTTTTTTTTTTTTTTCATTTTTCTGCTTTGAAAGCATTTTTCTTCGAGATTTTATCAACAGTCAACAAAGAAACCAAACTAAGACTTCTTAGACTCCACCCGTCAAACAAACAGCTAGGTGCACATTTACAATCAAGATGTGAAACAACCCATTTCATTGGGTGAAAAACGATAAAGTACCCAATCACAGTCTGTGTATCATACAAAATTGATTAACTACTGATTACTAGATATAACCCCCCCCCAAAAAAAAAAACCCGAACCAAAATCCGTAAAGTAGGATCCGAATCGAACCGACAAGCTTGAACCGCGGTTAACCGAATTTTCGGTTAACCGTGACAGCCCTGGTTTCGGCTATGTGTCAACAGGGGTTTCGGTTCCGAAGCGGGGTTTAGATAGCAATTGTAAGTAGGAATGAAGTTTTCTTCATTTCTATACGTTTTACAAGGATTTATTATAGTGCACAGAAGGAGAGGATTATATAGTGACCTATTGATGACGTTGAAACCGTTCAAATAGTCTCAGATTCGTCGAACACTCCGGTACAGTATCTATACACAAAACTGAAAAAAAAAAATATTACAATGATGCATTTCTGTACACTTTTCTTGTACTACAAAGACCATATTATACAATAACTCACCTTAAATGCTTTTTATATTGAAATTGTAACAAGAAACTCTATGTGTAACATGGGGTTTCGGTTCGAAAGAAAAAATGCATCATAAATTGAGTTAAATCTCGATGACACATAAATGTAGTGTCGTATCTGGACCCCAACCTCGCCTCTAAGACGATAGAAATTTGTGCTGGGGTGAATAGAGAGAAAGAACCATTCTTTCTTTCTGTCCTCTTCAGCACAGAGAGGCCCATCAGTACGGCAATGTCAACACAAGGACGATTACAACAAAATACCCTCAGAAATGACTCTATTTGGAAGATGTTACGATGGCAATGACACGATGCCGATGACACGATATAATAGCGATGACACGATGCTGCGATGGCGATGTCACGATGACACGATGCTACGATGGCTGTGACAAGATGTTACGATGGCAATGACACGATGCTACAATGGCGATGACACAATATGACGATGGCGATGACAAGATGTTACGATGACGATGACGATGTTATGATAGCGATGACACGATGCTACGATGGCGATGACACAATGGCGATGACACGACGTGACGATGGTGATTACACGATGTTACGATGGCGATTACACGATGGCGATGATAAGATGTCACGATGGCGATGATAAGATGTCACGATGGCGATGATAAGATGTCACGATGGCGATGTCACGATTTGAACATCGTATCTTCGTCATCGTGGCATCATATCTTCGCCATCGTGGCATCGTAACCTCGCCATCGTAGCATCGCCATCATGACACCGCCGGCGATGGCATGATGACACGAAGCGGTCCAAACACGATTCCATAATGTCCTGTACCAAGTTTGAGTTTTTCGACCCGATCGGAAATCAAAGATCGCTAGTCTTAGCTCAATTTTTACGATGTGAGCGATAAGGCCCCATTGGGCCTCTTGTTGTAGTGTTGGAGCGCTTGAGAAGAGAAGGGAGAGGGGTTAAATAATTTTAAAACAACGTGACCCTTTGGTTTCGCTTGATTACTTCTCCCAAAATGCATACAAGAGCATAATGTGTCTCACAATCTTCTTGTGCCTTGTATATATAATATATGTATGTATATACCATATTTATCAATTATTTTAACACCAAACGAACCCTGTTTGTATCTGACCGTTGAATGTATGTTCTTAACATAACAGAAATGGTCAGGGTGGATTATTACAGTATTGCGTATATTCGCAATAACATTGCGTACATTCGCAAAAGTACTGCGAATATACGCGATTCTACTGCGAATATATATATATGCAAAACTACTGAAGATACGCAATACTATAGCGAATATTTGCCATTCTAGTGCGAATATACTATGTACGCAATGTTTCTGCGAATATATGCAATACTATTGCGAATATACGTAAAATTATCGCGAATATGCGAATGTACGCAATGTTATTGTGAATATAAGCAATGCTATTGCGAATGCACACACATCGACTAGTAAACGACATCTTTTCGACAAACGAAGACTTCAGTGCGGGAAGATAAGAGATCAGTACGAGTTTAAATTCTTCCGAATTTATAAACGAGATGTGACGAGATGTGACGGTATACATACGAGATTAGCACGAGCTGAGTACGAGAAATGTACGAACTGAAACATTTTAACAGGATTAATATTGCCATTATGATAGCATTCGACCGTCGACAAGATTTTCCTTCCTATAAAAATTTGCTTGTTTTGCGTGTATCTTCATTTTCTTCCTCAGAACTGCTGAACAATTTGAACGAATCAGACTGTACAAGGTACAAGATTATGCACATACCAGTAACAAGATACACAGATTTATACAAGATTTCTTCATTCTATACTTATCTTAAGCTTCTTTCGATGATAGATTCTAGATGATGCAAATTTTTTGAAAAGTATCTTTTTATGATATCTAACTATCCAAGAAGCGTGCATATTCAAGATTGTTCTATATCTAAGAGCCCTTTTGACTTTTGGATTATGTACATGCTAAAATTGATTTTTATTACTTTTTATCATTTTTCTGGCTGAAAATTACACGTAAAATAAGTAATGTTCTAACAAGAGGCCCAAGGGGGCCACATCGCTCACCTGAGTTGCAGAAAAAAGAATAACTAGTTTTGGTAGAGGCTCTTGAGTACTTGTTTTCTATAAGGTTACATGAAATTATAATGTGCATCAGTTTTGGAGATGTCAAAAATGCCTCAGCCTTGGAGGACATATTAAGTTAACCGATTAATTGCTTTCTGTAAGGTTTCATGAAATTCTGAGCAGTAGTTGCAGAGAAGTGAAAATGTGTCAGCCAATCAGAGCCGTGGAAGGCCATATTTGTTGACCGATCGGAACTAAAAACAATCTTAGTGGAGGATCTTGAGTACTTGGTTCCTGTGTGTCTTGTGAATTGGTGCAGCAGTCTCAGAAGAGAAGTCAAAAAAGCCTTTGCAAACGAAGCAAGACAGGTGCTCTAACAAATTATAAATAGCACAACAAAACAAGATATTCATTAGACTGCGGCAAGAACATCACTCACATAATTTATTATATCCGTGATATAGCATTTAAAAGAAGAATGCCACACCCACAAGTTTCCCCAAGAGTTATATTGGGGAAAATGACCACACCCATTTTCTAAGACCCTGGGGGTCAGGGGCTCAAACAAAATACCAGGTGCAGATTGTCCACCACACCACAGACACTTTATTTAGCAAAACCAAACAAGTCTCCATTATTTATAGTGTCGGATGAGTTCCGGCAAAATATAACAGTTATATTGGAGAAAATTACCACACCCATTTTCTAAGACCCTTGAGGTCAGGGGCTCAAACAAAATATCAGGTGCACAACTAGACTATAGACCGATCATGTTGCAAAAAGAATTAATTTTTCATCAGCAATCATATTTCAGAATAATGAAATCTCAATCATTTGTAGTGTAAGAGGAGTTACATTTTTATCACAGTATAATATAAACGAAATCCATTGGGCAGGTGCATATTCAAAACTATACTTCTATGAAAGAAATACCACTGAAATCTCTGCATTATTAACTTTCTCTTCTTATCCGGAGTGGAAGCAAAATCAGAACAGCATACGACAGCAGAAAGTTGAGAAGTAGTTCTGAAATTGCACCTGCGTTTTAGCTACCTTATGGTACACAGAACATGCAATATATTGACAGGCAGACGGACTGACACCATACATGCTTCCTGCAATGTTTCGTAAATTCTGTGCAGCGCTTGAAGAGGAGACATCGAAAATGCGTCAGCCAATCAAAGCCCTCAGCGACTATGTTTGTCGACCATTTGGCACGAAAAACACAAACTAGGTAGAGAACCTTGAGTAGCTGCTTCCTGTAATGTTTCGTAAAATTCTGTGCAGCGCTTACAGAGGAGATGTCGAAAAATGTGTCAGCCAATCAGAGCCCTCGGCAGCCATATTTGTTGACCATTCGGCACAAAAAACACTTTGTAGAGGACCTTGAGTACCTGCTTCCTGTAAGGTTTTGTGAAATTCTGTGCAGCACTGCCAGAGGAGATGTCGAAAATGTGTCAGCCAATCAGAGCCCTTGGTGGCCATATTTGTTGACCGTTTGGCACGAAAAACACAAACTTTGTAGAGGACCTTGAGTACTTGCTTCCTGTAATGTTTCGTAGAATTCTGTGCAGCACTTGCAGAGGAGATGTCGAAAATGCATCAGCCAATCCGAGCCCTCAGCGGCCATATTTGTTGACCGTTCGGCATGAAAAACACAAACTTTGTTGAAGACCTTGAGTACTTGCTTCCTGTAAGGTTTGGTGAAATTCCATGCAGCGGTTGCAGAGGAGATGTCAAAAATGTTAAAAGTTTACGGCGGACGGACGGATGACGACGGATTACGGACGACGGACGGCGCGCTATGACAACAGCTCACTTGAGCTTCGCTCAGGTGAGCTAAAAGTATTGAAGGTCCTACATGTACACCAATTGGAATTATTCTGCCAGGGGGGGGGGGGGGGGGGGGGGGCATTTTCTTCAATAAAACCAGAACATGAAGTGTGACTTAAGTATCTTTAACGATCTGTTTTAGATACTTTCCAGCTTAAAAACGCTTATAATCGATGTTTTTGAATTTCTTGCATGAAATGTCACCAGGACCCGGTTGCACAATCTGACGGGGGGTATGTACTCACTGTCTTCTACGAAAATAAATATTCCATTATACATATTATAGATGAAAGACGGAACTTTTTCTTTCTTTTTTAATTAATCATTATGACAAATACCGGTAGATCGAAGTTATATGGACAAACTAACCATGATTGATTGATTTTTTTCCTTCTATTTTTTTTTTTTTTTTTTTGGAGTTCGCATGGACCTTTGAATATGTCAGCCCATTAGGGCCCCTGTTTCTTTTTTCTTTTTATACGCCCGTCATTTGACGGGACGTATTATGGTATGGCGAAGTCCGTCCGTCCGTCTGTCCGTCTGTCCGTCTGTCCGTCCGCCTATGGAACGCAATAACTTGAATACGCATTAACGGATTTTTATGAAATTTATACATAGTGATCAGACTGTGGAGAGGAAGCCGCCTTTCGATTTTCAGGTTCATCCGATTTGTCGTTACAGAGTTATGGGACTTAGATTTTTAAAATACAGTGAAAATATACTAAAATATTTAAAAATTATTTAAAAATCTATTTCTGGTCGAAATGTTTTGAAATTTTGTATACTTAAGGTAGAAAGGATGCTCTTTGACATATGTAACGGGTTTTTAATTTTTTGGTCGCATAAGCGAGATATTGTGTGTAATAGGAAGGGGGGGGGGGTTATATGCACATACATTTTAAGCTAAGGGCAAAATATAGGCGCATGGAACGCAATAACTTGAATATGCGTCAACGGATTTTCATGATATTCATACATTTTGATTGGACTGTGGAGAGGAAGCCGCCTTTCGATTTTCAGGTTCATTCGATATGTCGTTACAGAGTTATGGGACTTAGATTTTTAAAATACAGTGAAAATATACTAAAATATTTAAAAATTATTTAAAAATCTATTTCTGGTCGAAATGTTTTGAAATTTTGTATACTTCATGTAGGAAGGATGTTCTTTGACATTATGTAACGGGTTTTTAATTTTTTTGTGGCATAACCGAGATATTGTGTGTAATAGGAAGGGGAGGGGTGGGTTATATGCACATACATGTTAAGCTAAGGGCAAAATATAGGCGCATGGAACGCAATAACTTGAATATGCGTCAACGGATTTTCATGATATTCATACATTTTGATTGGACTGTGGAGAGGAAGCCGCCTTTCAATTTTCAGGTTCATTCGATATGTCGTTACAGAGTTATGGGACTTAGACATTTTAAAATACAGTGAAAATATACTAAAATAGTTAAAAATTATTTAAAAATCTATTTCTGGTCGAAATGTTTTGAAATTTTGTATACTTAAGGTAGAAAGGATGCTCTTTGACATATGTAACGGGTTTTTAATTTTTTGGTCGCATAAGCGAGATATTGTGTGTAATAGGAAGGGGGGGGGTTATATGCACATACATGTTAAGCTATGGGCAAAATATAGGCGCATGGAACGCAATAACTTGAATATGCGTCAACGGATTTTCATGATATTCATACATTTTGATTGGACTGTGGAGAGGAAGCTGCCTTTCGATTTTCAGGTTCATTCGATATGTCGTTACAGAGTTATGGGACTTAGATATTTTAAAATACAGTGAAAATATACTAAAATAGTTAAAAATTATTTAAAAATCTATTTCTGGTTGAAATGTTTTGAAGTTTTTTATACTTCAAGTAGAAAGGATGTTCTTTCACATATATAACGGGTTCTTGAATTTTTTGTCACATAATCCAGAAATTATGTGTAATGGGGGGGGGGGGGGGTTATATGCACATACATGTTAAGCTAAGGGCAAAATATAGGTGCATGGAACGCAATAACTTGAATATGTGTCAACAGATTTTCATGATATTTGTACATTTTGATCAGACTTTGAAGAGGAAGCCGCCTTTCGATTTTAAGCTAGGTTCATCCAATTTGTCCTTATGGAGTTATGGGACTTAGATATTTTGGTGTTGTGAAAAAAATCCCAACGGGCGTATCTTACTGCGTGAGCGTAGGCTTTTTTTTTATTGTTCATATACTATGAAAATGAAAACATTAATGTAAGAGGGAGTGAGGGAATCATGGGAATGGCTTTAAGTTCCCTTCACACTTCCATGGATCGGGCCACGAATAGCTACGGATCGAGAAAAAAATTACATCCTTAGCTATCCGTACCAATCCGTATCTCGATCCGGCACAAGTCGTAGCTATCCTTGCCAATCCGTACCTATCCGGGATGAGACAGAACATTCAAAATGTTCTGCGGATAAATTTTACGTAGCGGAGTCGTAGGGGAGTCTTAGGCAACCCGAAGTGGAGTCGTAGCTATCCGTAGGGGAGTCGTAGCAACCCGTATCGCATCCGTAGCAATCCGGGATCAATGTTGTGATAAAAATAGCCAAACGACTCTCCTACAGATTGCTACGACTAGCCTACGGATTGCTACGACTCGTCTACGATTTGCTACGACTCTCCTACGGATTGCTACGTCTCACCTACGGATTACTATGCATAACCATGGATTCAAAAATGAGAGGCTATGGATAGCTAAGGATTGTGTCTTAAATTAACTTCAAATCTACCAGTATTCTGTGCGTTTTTCGGTCAATATACGAGTTAATACTCCAACTATTCAATTTCAGGTAATGATAGAAAGACATGTATAAAACCTCAATACTGTTGTAAAACAAGTGAGAGTGTCTCCACTTGAAAATATTGAGTGTTTTAGTAAATAATGACTGTTTAAAAACACATAGGAAATTCAAGCCAGTCCTACAAATCCGTACTGAAGTCGTAGCTATCCTTGCGCGAACCGTGGCTATCCGTACTCGAGTCGTGGTAATCCTTAGCAAGTCGCACCTATCCAGACCCATCCGTACGCGTATCGTAGCAATCCGTGCTCGTATCGTAGCAATCCGTAGTAATATCGGGACGATATCCGTAGCTATCCTTAGCTATCCGTACTCGATTCGTGTAAACCCGTGGCAGTCCGTACTGGAGTCGTAGGTTCATGGTTCATCGAACACTTTGCGTCCCGACTCGCCATGGATACATTTTTTTTAGTAGTAGCGGAGTCGTGGCTCGATCCGTGGAAGTGTGAAGGGGGCTTTATAGGTACTCTATTCGGTAAAGCTCGCGAAAACGTTGTTAAAGTGTCGAGCAGAAGTCGTATTAAGTCGTGCAGATGTCGAAGATGAGTCGTTACAACTCGCATAGAGTGTGCGCATGCGTCAGTAGACGTTGGTCAAGCTTTTTTGAGTTGAAAGAAAATTTGTAAAAAAAAATGCATTAAAACTCGTACGAATGATCCTCTCTTATTTCTTCTTTTTTTTTTCGTTTTCTCTCCTTTTCTTTCTATCTATTTACTTGCTTTGATAATGTTAAATGACCAACATGTCGTAAGGTTATAAGATGAAGGAGAAGAGTTATAAATAAGCTTTACAGCTTTATCTCCATCCTTATTTATTATGACTGTAATATCTTTGTTGCTTCAGTATATATAGAAATAAATATTGTTTAAACTAACTCGCACGATGTAGTGTATGTACAAACTCGTATATAAACTCAGCGCCTCTCGCAAGAGTTTGATTAATACTGTTGCTTCCCGTCCCGTTACAGACCAATTCCAAGTTTTCTTACGGTCTGTTACGTCCTGTCACGTTTTGTTGCGTTCACCAAGTTTTAAGTCGGTCTATGAAAGTAGGCCATCTGCGCCTCGACTGCCGTCCCAGTAAGCACAAGCATGCTTTAAAGACATGTCAAAAATATTTCAGTAAATGTTATAGAAACATGATTTTGTATGGTTCCAGAAATATCAATAAAACATTTTTAGAAACATTTCATTATGTTCAGCGCTCTTAAACATGTTAAAACGTTTTTAAAATATTCTATTCATAGTGACATGACATTGACTTTTGACCCTGAATCAATAAATGTTGTCTTCTCACATAATGTTTGATGAATACTGGAAGTAACTGGTGACCTTTACTAGACTATTCACAATGATTTCCAATTATCACCAATTGTGACCTTGACCTTTGATAGCTGACCCTGAAAATCAAAAGGTCTTGTCCTCTTACCATGGACACCTTGTATGCAACGTTTGATGAAGATCTGAGGTAAACTGTGACCTCTAGAGAGTCCACAAGGTTTTTTCATAATTATATATGAATAGTGACCTTGACCCTGAAAATCAATAGGTGTTGTCTTCCCATCATGGACATCTTGCATGCAAATTTTGATGAAGATAGGAAGTAAACTGCGATATTTTTTTCTATTATCACCAATCGTGACCTTGACCTTGAATATCTTCTCACTATGGACAACTTACATGCTAAGATTGATAAATATTGGAGGTAAACTGTGACAGGTCTGACCCTGAAATTCATTAGGTTTTGTCCTCTTGCAATGGACAACTTATATGCAAAGTTTGATGGATATTTTATGAAAACTGTGATATCCAAGAATGTGCACAAGGTTTTCCAATAATTACTCAATGTGACCTTGACTTTTGACCATGAAATTTAATAAGTGTTGTTTTCTTACCATGGACAAATAACACTTACATGCCTGAAGAAGACTGGAAGCAAAATGTGACCTCTAGAGTGTCCACAAACCTTTTCTATTATCACCAATTGTGACCTTGATTTTGACCTTTATAATCAGTAGGTATGGTCTCAACATGGACAACTTGCATGCAAAGTTTAATGAAATTGGAAGTAAATTGTGAGTGTTCACAAGCATTTGTAGACCTACATACTCACTAACACAAGGTGGCGTTACTATATCCCTTCAGCTTCAAAGTTTCACAAGGGGATAAATATGCCGACATAAAAGCACACATTTACACAACTGATTGCTATCAACCAACTTGAAGGGTTTCAGACAATTACCATGTTCCTATAGTAAAAACAGACCTGATTCCACTGTACAACGGGAAAAAAAATATGAATTGGGATAAAAAATGACAATTTTCACTGAAAAGAATTCTTGAGGCCAAATTCAACTTGGGATGGAGTTTTCCATTTGAAGTGGAAAAAAATAGTCTGCAAGTATAAAGCAGAACACAAAGATCTAATTCCACATTTTATTTTTTAAATATAGCCTACAAATATAGAATGTAAAACTAAATAATCAATATAAGGTTGAACAATAGGTTTGTGTACCCACCAAAGAAATGGAGGTATTGGGACAAACAGTGAATTTGTGATACAGTACCTACATATGAAGCTGATATCAGTCAACAAAATGGGTAAAAACCGAACTAAAAATAAATGCTTTCATACCAATTTCATGACGTCAGATACCCATTCAAATGGGAATGAGTCGTATTTCAAAAAAGACTTGAATTGTAAAAGTTCTTTTCTTAATCATCTTGGTTCTTCAATGACGTCAATTACAATGTATTCTTTAAAAAATCATACCTTCAAATTCTAGATGTCATGCAACTCAATTCTGATTTAAAAATCATGACACTTATAAGTCAAAGTCCATTTCTTTACACATTGTGCATATATACCGTGAAAAAATCACATCAATTTCTAAGGATAAGAAGAAACAAGAGGCCAAAGGGGGCCGCATTGCTCACTTGAGGAGACTGTATGTATGTTTTTAGTCAAAGTCAGTTTAAGACCTGAAGAAAATAGCTTTTAGTGAAGCTTTGAGAAGGACAATGTGTACTTACTTCCTGTAAAATTTTGTGACATTATGTGCAGTAGTTTAAGAGGATAAGTCAAAAATGTGTCATCCAAATAGAGCCTATGGAGGACATCTTGGATTTCTGATCGGCTCAAAAAAACATAAACTTGGTAGAGGGCAATGAGTACTTGCTTCCTGTGAAGTTTGAAGAAATTCTTTACAGTGCTTTCAGAGAAGTCGAAAATGTGTCAGCCAATCAAAGCCTGTGGCAGCCATCTTGGATTTCCGATCGGCTCAAAAAACACAAACTTGGTAGAGGGCATTGAGTTCTTGCTTCCTGTGAAGTTTTGAGAGATTCTATGCACCGTTTCAGAGGAGAAAATGAAAATGTGTCAGTCAATCAGAGCCTGTGGCAGCCATCTTGGATTTCCCATGGGCTCGAAAAACACAAACTTGGTAGAGGGCATTGAGTACTAGCTTCCTGTGAAGTTTTATGAAATTCTGTGCAGCAGTTTCAGAGAAGTCGAAAACGAGTCAGCCAATCAGAGCATGTGGTGGCCATCTTGGATTTCTGATCGGCTTGAAAAACAAAAACTTGGTAGAGGGCATTGAGTACTTGCTTCCAGTGAAGTTTCGAGAGATTCTGTGTAGCAGTTTCAGAGAAAAAGTCCAAAATGAGTAAGCCAATCAGAGCCTGTGGCGGCCATCTTGGGATTTCCAATTAGCTCTAAAAACACAAACTTGGTAGAGGCGATTGAGTTCTTGCTTCCAGTGAAGTTTCATGAAATTCTGTGCAGGGGTTTCAGAGGAGAAGTTGAAAATGTGTCAGACAATCAGAGCTTGTGGCGGCCATCTTGGGATTTCCAATCAGCTCTAAAAACACAAACTTGGTAGAGGCGATTGAGTTCTTGCTTCCAGTGAAGTTTCATGAAATTCTGTGCAGGGGTTTCAGAGGAGAAATTGAAAATGTGTCAGCCAATCAGAGCCTGTGGCGGCAATCTTGTATTTCCCATGGACTCGAAAAACACAAACTTGGTAGAGGGCATTGAGTACTAGCTTCGTGTGAAGTTTCATGAAATTCTGTGCAGCAGTTTCAGAGAAGTCAAAAATGAGTCAGCCAATCAGAGCATGTGGCGGCCATCTTGGATTTCTGATCGGTTTGAAAAACAAAAACTTGGTAGAGGGCATTGAGTACTTGCTTCCAGTGAAGTTTCGAGAGATTCTGTGTAGCAGTTTCAGAGAAAAAGTCCAAAATGTGTAAGCCAATCAGAGCCTGTGGCGGCCATCTTGGGATTTCCAATTAGCTCTAAAAACACAAACTTGGTAGAGGCGATTGAGTTCTTGCTTCCAGTGAAGTTTCATGAAATTCTGTGCAGGGGTTTCAGAGGAGAAGTTGAAAATGTGTCAGACAATCAGAGCCTGTGGCGGCCATCTTGGATTTCTGATCGGCTCAAAAAACACAAACTTGGTAGAGGGCATTGAGTACTTGCTTTCTGTGAAGTTTCGTGAAATTCTGTGCAGGGGTTTCAGCATGTTCAGGGGAGAAGTCGAAAATGTTAAAAAGTTAACGACGGACAGACAATAGACGACGGACGCCGCACTATGACAATAGCTCACTTGCGCTTCGCTCAGGTGAGCTAATGAAAGCATACAATTCTACTGAACATAATAATGTTTAAAAAAAAACTTGCATATAGATTTCTCAACCAATTATACGACACAGTGTATCATTATCACTAATAAAAAACAGCCATTTTAATCATTTAACTCCGACCATTTTGACAACGGACAATATGAAAAGTATGTGACCTGTCCTGTTTGTGTGCCCCTGGATATTTGACCTAGACCCTATTTGGGTGTTGAATCTAATCATAATTGACCGTCCCTGCAAATTTTTCCAGAATTTTTCTGCTCATTCCAATAAATACACTGTCAGCAATTCATAATTTTTTGTTAAATACACTCAAGAAATATTAAAACATCGCCGATCGTTTTCTTTTTCGTTCCGCTAGCACTGCTTGGAGAAGAATTGAACTTTTTGTCAGCCGTCAAATCATGATCAACATTTCTTTTACCGGGATGCTGCAACTTTATATTGTCTACGATGACACGAGCTTTCAATATCGTCACCTTTCAGTTGTTTGCATTTCTATACTGTCTTGTTTTCCTGATCCTCTCCCCTTGGATTTTTCGCCTTTGCTCTGAATGGTTTTAAAGGGATTGAATTTTGAGGATTTTGATGCAGATTAAGGACTAGCTGAATCGACTGGATACCCGTGTTTGTGCATCATAGGCAGTTTATTGGAGGCTTCAGGATAAGGAATTACCGTTATATCATCTGAAATTATACATCCATTGTTAATTAATGATTGTAATTTAATAGTTGGCTACAAAAACATACTTGAATAAATTATACTGTTATACACCATAAATGAAAAAAGATTTATAAGATATAAAACTTATTCTGCAGGTGACCTTGACCCTAATAGGGTATTGAGTCTTATCATGCTTGACCAACCCTTCAAGTCTGATTTAAGTATAACATATACTAATCAAGTTATAGCCATAATGTGAATGCGTGACTACAATACCCAACAAGCAGACAGATTGAAGGACAGTTTAACAAACAGATTGGCAGAGGGATATTCACAGGACAAAGTGATCCCTATAAACTGCTCATGCATTAGGGTTTTAATACATGAATTGTCAGATAGGCTGTATGAAACAGATAGACAGATGAACTAATAAATGGAAGTCCCATGTAAAATAGGGCTGGGTCAATATATCGATATACCGGTACATATCGATAATTTTGCTCCGATACATTTAGATACAGTTATTTCCAGCACAAAACATGCTTTTCTTGTGAAATCTCAAGTATTAATTTGCATGGAAATGTATGTTTGATCATGTTTTTTCTTTTGTTTACAAAAGGCAGATATGCTCTTGATTTTATTGATCATGCTTGCCTTTTCTGCTGGCTATTCAAATCCTTTTATACTTGAAGTCTAGGAATAATAGGCAATGATTAAGGAATTAATTAGAAGGTCGGCATTTAAGATATATTTTTGTCATTTTGTCAAAATAATATCGACTTAATATTTAGTTTTCAATCCAGAGACTTTCGAATACGAACTGTCTAAATGTGTTTGCTTTCTCTAAAACAAATTTCTGAAATTTCTAAAAAGGGTTGACGGGAAACTTGCAACCGAATTTAAAAAAAAGGCAAAATAAAGATAACATAAAAAAGACCCGTTAGGGAATGTAATCATATATAAAATATGCAAAACTATAAGTTAGACCGAACCTACAGGAACCTGTTTGACTTTGTGTTGGGGGAGGGGTAGTTATTAGTGAGTAAAATTGTTAGTTTGTGCGTTTTACAAAATATGAATTAAATACGATATACCGGATATCGGTACTTTTTTATTGTATTGTATCGTATCGAAAATTTGGTTATGATACCCAGTCCCAATATAAAACCAGAAGTCTCTGACGAGACTGTAGCTCTCCTGGTTGTTTTGTTTTCTTCACTCATTGACAAGTCAATAAGATACATACACATAATTATAGATTTCCATTTTTTTTAAACAAAGATCATAGGGAGCAGGCGCTCTAACAAAGTATTAGTAGCACAACAAAACAACATATCCATTAGACTGCAAGTAGGATATCACTCATATAATTCATAATATCAGAGATATAGTATTTCAGAAAAGAATGTCACACCCATTTTCCAAGATCCTAGGTGCCTCGGTCTACTAGCTCAAATGAACTATCAATGACGCAACAAGATTACATAGCCATCATAATGCATAAAGAATAAACTCTCCATCACTAATAGCTTTAGAAGAGTTGAGAGCACAATTATATAGGTCAAAATTACCACACCCGTTTTCTAACACTCTGGGGGTCAGGGGCCCAAACAAAATATCAGGTGCACAACTAGACCACAGGCCAATCACATTACATGAAGAATTAAGTCTCAATCATTTATAGTGTCAGAGGAGTTGCGAGCACAAGATTACATAGACTTATATAGGACAAAATGACCACACCCATTTTTAAGCACCCTGGGGGTCAGGGGCTCAAACAAAATACCAGGTGCACGACTAGACCACAGACCCATCATATTGCAAAAAAGAATTAAGTCTCCATCATTTATTACCGGCAGTCATGACTGCCGGTATACTGTAATCAATCGTGACATACGGATAAAATAACTCTTGGCAATATGATTGGTGGACAACTACAAAATATGCAAATATTCGTCAAGGTTATTCTGAATCTGTGCATAAGATGCTTCCATCAGGTCGGCTGAAGAGTCTAGATGACTTGACAAATGAAAGTCATATCGTATCAGTGCATTTTCTTCCGAGAGATGCATCGAAAAGTCTTTGTACCGATACTTCCTACAACAAGTCACAGATCCTTGGAAATTTCCGTAGCTTGAATCGGAAATAAAAACGGAAAAGCCCGGAAATGTGCGATTGGTCTACAAGAATAAAAATTGTTTATAAATTCCATTTTTTTCCTTACTAGAATTTTTAATGTCAGCTAACTGCCGGCAAGCTTTTTGTAAAAGCTAATACTTGTAGTGTCAGAGGAGTTGTGAGCATAAGATTACATAGACTTATATAGGAAAAATGACCACACCCATTTTCTAATACCCTGGGGGTCAGGGCTCAAACAAAATATCAGGTGCACAACTAGACCACAGACCCATCATATTGCAAAAAGAATTAAGTCTTCATCATTTATAGTGTCAGAGGAATTGCGAGCATAAGATTACATAGACTTATATAGGAAAAATGACCACACCCATTTTCTAATACCCTGGGGGTCAGGGGTTCAAACAAAATATCAGGTGCACAACTAGACCACAGACCAATCATATTGCAAAAAGAATTAAGTCTCCATCATTAATAGTGTTAGAGGAATTGCGAGCATAAGATTACAAGACTTACATAGGAGAAACTGCACACCATTTTCTAAGACCCTAGGGGTCAGGGGTTCAAACAAAATATCAGGCACACAACTAGACCACAGACCCATCATATTGCAAAAAGAATTAAGTCTTCATCATTTATAGTGTCAGAGGAGTTGCGATCACAAGATTACATAGACTTATATAGGAAAAATGACCACACCCATTTTCTAATACCCTGGGGGTCAGGGCTCAAACAAAATATTATGTGCACAACTAGACCACAGACCCATCATATTGCAAAAAGAATTAAGTCTCCATCATTTATAGTATCAGAGGAGTTGCGAGCAAAAGATTACATAGACTTATATAGGAAAAAATGACCACACCCATTTTCTAACACCCTGGGGGTCAGGGGCTCAAACAAAATACCAGATGCACAACTAGACCACAGACCCATCATATTGCAAAAAGAATTAAGTCTCTATCATTAATAGTGTCAGAGGAGTTGTTAGCAAAAGATTACATAGACTTTTATAGGAGAAAATGACCACACCCATTTTCTAAGACCCTGGGGGTCAGGGGCTCAAACAAAATATTAGGTGCACAACTAGACCATAGACCCATCATATTGCAAAAAGAATTAAGTCTCCATCATTTACTGTGTCAGAAGAGTTGCGTGCACAATATTACAAAGACTTATATAGGAGAAAATGACCACACCCATTTTTAAGACCCTGGGGGTCAAGGGCTGAAGCCAAATGTCAGGTGCACAACTAGACCACATACCAAGTAGAATGCAAAAAGAATTAACTTTCTATCTCCTATAGTTTCAGAGGAGTTTAGAGCACAAGAATTGTTTACGGACGGACTGATGGAATGACGCCGGACGAAGGGTGATGACATAAGCTCGACTGGTCAGAGACCAGTAGAGCTAACCAGTGATACATATGATATTAAAAAATAAACCATAAACCACTAAAGGCGGTAAGGACGGATTGTGAAGTGTTTGTATTAGATGACGTATACATTTTGGCGCAGACAGAAAGGTCAAAGGTCATTAAAATACTATTGCACAATGAAAAAAAGCTATGGTCATAAGGAATCTAAATGTGAAATATCAAAGCCCTACCCCTTATAGTTCAAAAGAAGGTCAAAGGTCAATGTCAAGGTCATTTGATCAAAAGTTTTGATATCAAATGAAACGTCCGGTAATGAGGATTCTACAACTGAAATATCAAAATCCTACCTCTTATAATTTTAAAGTAGGTCAAAGGTCAAGGTCACTAGGTCAAAAGTCATGATATCAAATGGAAGTTCTGGTCATGAGGAATCCATATGTAAAATATCAAAACCCTACCTCTTATAGTTTAAAAATAGGTCAAAGGTCAATGTCAAGGTCACTAGGTCAAAACTCATGATATCAAATAAAATATCTGGTCATAAAGATTTCAAAGCCATTGCATCTATAGTTCATGAGATATAGCCCAGATTTATTATTCTATCTCCAAAGTCAAGTCACAAGGTCAAAACTTTTGGTATCCATGGTAAGGTCTTGTGACAAGGAATACAAATGTGAAAAATAAAAGCCCTATCATTTACTATTCAAAAGTAATGGCCAAGGTTAAAGTTTTTCAAAAGTAGGTCAAACTCCAAGGTCAAGGTAAAAATTTTTGGTATCCATGGAAAGGTTTTGTCACAAGAAATGCACAAGTGAAATATGAAAGCCCTATCACTTACCATTCAAAAGCTACATGTATGGCCAAGGTTAAAGTTTTTCAAAAGTAGGTCAAACTCCAAGGTCAAGGTCACAACGTAAAAATTTTTGGTATCCATGGAAAGGTCTTGTCACAAGAAATGCACAAGTGAAATATGAAAGACCTATCACTTACTATTCAAAAGCTATGGCCAAGGTTAAAGTTTTTCAAAAGTAGGTCAAACTCCAAGGTCAAGGTCACTAGGTCAAAATTTGTTGCGATGTTTGATTTGTCTCATCATGGTCTATCAACATGTCAAGTTTCAAGTTGCTCCTCCAAACAGTTTTCTCTCAACAGACTTAAACGCAACACTTTAACCAAAATGTTGACGCACAGACGGACAGACAGACGGACGGACGGACAGACGGACTTCGCCATTTCATAGACTGGATTTTGCTTCGCAATCCAACCAATAAAAAGATTTTAATCAGAAATCAACTAACTTCTTAAATCTAAAAACTTTTATCAAGAGCAGACTATGCATCTAATATTAGTCTTATCCCTTAGAGAGCTAAAGATATTGCTAAAGTATGAATAATTAAAAAGTAGATTAAAGGTTAAGGTTAATGCCGGGCTTCCACTGTCGCGAATGCAGAGGCAATAGAGCTACGATTAGGTGATTTCGTTTAATCGTAGCGCATTCTCCTCTCAATCGCGGGCATTCTCGTCTCATCGTGTCACTATCGTGTCATGTTCTCCTGCATTCTCCTCTGTTTGCGAATGCTTCAAACTGTTTAAAACATTCGCGTCTGAATTCTTATTCGCCTCACACTCGCGGCACATGCGCAGCGCATTCGCCTTGCATTCTCCTCCATTAGCGGCGTGTTCTCCTCACATTCGCGTGCATTCTTGTTCCCAAGGTGGAGGAGAATGAGCCACGATAGAGCCCCGACAAGAAAGAATCTGACGCGAATGTGATGCGAATGCGCCGAGAATGTGACGCGAATGAAAAAAACAACGTGATTCAGCCACGATCTTGACACGATAGTGACACGATATTGCCACGATAGTACTACATACTCACACGACAGTGACAATAGTAATTATCTCAGAGTTGATGTAAAAGTATGCAGATCTATGTTTTGAAAACTTTGACAATGCCTTTCAAGAGAAAACAACCTGGAAAGACGTCAAAGTCAACAAAGGATATTGATGCTCCTGGATATGTCAAATGATTTTGATTTTGCTCTTGTCACATTCTTGTCATTATCGCAGCGCTATTGGGTTAAAGTCGTGTCTCAATCTTCTGCATCGCAGCGCTATTGGGTAAAAGTCGTGTCTCAATCTCCTGCATTCAATTCTCATTCGCCTCAGTGTCTTTTTATCGTGGCACATTCGTGTCGCATTCTTCTCTATTCTTATCACACTTGCCTCACTATCGTAGCGGACACGTAGCATATTCTTGTTGCATTCGCGGCGCTATCGTGTGTCCATCGCGCCAAGAAATACTTCATAGGAACAGACAAGAATGTGACACGATTGTTCTTTCGCCTTTGATCGTAGCTCATTCTCTTCTACATTCGTGACAGTGGAAGCCCGGCTTAAGGTAGAGGTATAGCCCAGATTACAGTTTTTTTAAAGGAAGGTCAAAGTCCAAGATCAAAAAGTCAAACAAAATAGTCTCAAATGAAAGGTCTCATCAGAAGGTATCTACATGTGAAATATCAAAGCCCTACCCTTTATAGTTCAAAAGATAGTATCTGAAAAGTAGGTCAATAGACATGGTCTGAAATGAAAGGTCTCATCACGAGGAATCTATATGTGAAATATCAAAGACCTATCCCTTATAATTTAAGAGATGTAGCCCAGGTTAAAGTTTTTGAAAAGTAGGTCAAAGTCCAAGGTCAAGAGGTCAAAGGTCATGGTCTCAAATGAAACGTCTTATCACAAGGAATCCACATGTGAAATATCAAAGCCCTATCCCCTATAGTTCAAGAAATATAGCCCAGGTTAAAGTTTTGTCTATGTATGACGACGAAAACAACGACAACGCCAATGGTATGGCATTAGCTCTCCGGACTTTTTCGTCCCAGCGAGCTAAAAAGGTACAATATCCAGATTGTCATGCAGTATTCACACAAAACAAAAACCTGAAATCTAACAACTTTCGTACCTGGTAATTTCTTGATTTGGAGATAGCATGGCCTGAGGAGGAGGGTGTTACTGTAGTCATGCTCCGGACTCGATCATCAGAATCTGATGAAACAGACTGCAGGGTGTCTGTAATAGCACACGTAACCTGAAGTATGATAGTGTTATTATATAAAATACAAAATCATAATGCAAGTCCTAGCAGAGAGATACTGAAATCAAATTTCTAGTAAAAAACAGATACTGTAAATTGGTTTTTATTCGTTAGGTACCAATTTTCGTCATTTTCGTCAGTGCCTCCCTTGACGAAATTACGTATCGACGAATATAAATACTCCTGACAAAATACAGTGTAGAAAGGAAAAATTGAATCTTAAGAGTAAATACGACAAGCAAAAGATAAATCATTGAAAACTGAGTTGCATATCAGTCAGGGGTATAACTCATTTCAGTTATATTTTTCGTCACTGAAATCAGTTATTTTTCTTGCAAGATATTTATAGAATCACCCAGAATATAACTGGTTCAGGTTACAAAACTTTCCAAGGTCAAATACGATTATATCATCCAATGCGTACAGAAAAGTTTGACTTCATCAGATACAACATTGGTGCCTCTTTAAAAATAAATTAAGGTCACAGCTGGATAAAATCATCTTTGTGCAAAATCTGGGTCAAAAATAAATATAACTGAAAGAAGTTACTTTTAAATAACCATTTTTGGTTATATTTTTTTGGTATTGCTTAAATATTCTAATCCAGATTTTTCCTGCTGATAATCAAGTGTTCAGTATCATCTTAATACATCAATACCTTAAATTTTGTAAAATAATCCTTTACCCAATGAATAAATATGAAGCAATTCCAATAGGAATTTTTATATGCAGAAATCAGTTATTTTTCATGACCTACTTTAACATTACTGATTTTCATAGAAAGAAAAGTAACTGATTTCGGTTATAAAATTTTATCACTGAAATGAGTTATACCCCTGACTGCATATAATGTACTTCTTATTACCAAAAGATATGTTTCCACAACAAGCTAGGTGGTATACATGTCTCTAATTGTTTGTTTATCAATAATTGTTAAACAAACAGTGAAAACAAATGCATACGGCCTATACCTGAATGTTAGGCTGGCATTTGAACAGATGAATTTATATTTTAGGGACCCTTGGATGACGAATTTACGTACTGACGAAATTGTCATTTTCAACGAATTGAAGAAAATTGGTACTGACAAAAATAAAGCAATTTACAGTAATATAAATTGCAAAAATATGTATCATTCTGTTTCTTTTTGTATCTGAGGACTTATCTATCTGCACTTTTACCCTGGGGGTCAGTGGCTCAATAAGTAAATTATAGATATAAAAAAAACTGTACTGTTCCCCCTTGAATAAATGTTTGCTTGTGAATGCAATATAGCAGGATAATTAACCCAAAAGATACCTTCGTTCAATGTTTTCCTGGAGTTGTTCTAGGAACTTGGTCTTAGCACTTTTGATTTCTTCTCTCGAACATCCTGAGATCTTGTAGAAATTGGACTGTATAGAGCACCTTTATGTCAACCAGTGCTTCAAGATTGTTTTGGCACTCCTCAACTTTTACCTAAATGTATATAAACCATTTACAAATAATTTCTTTAATTTGTTACTGTCATCATAAAGGGAAAAATGTAATGACAGCTAAGCCATAAAAGTCCCCTACCGGCGGCGTAAAGGAGCTCAAACAATTTGTAGGGAATTCCGCCCAGTTAGGACCGAAAAAAAAAATTCTTATCACAAGAAATTAAAACTCTGAATTCGGTATGAATTTTGCTGAATTTTATAAAAATAGTAGTATTTCAAACATGTGACCTCTTTGCTGTGTACGATTTGTGTTAAAACAGCCAATTTTAACACTAAAGCCTATGGAAACTGGAAAAGTTTTTTTGAGTATTGTTCCCCACCTTTCTACAGGATTTCCTTTTAATAAAACCTTTAGTATGGCAAGATCAATCAGCATGACACGTATGATCCTGTAGCAAGGTGAGGAACGATGTCAACCAGGCAATCGAAATATCAAAAAGGAAGGGGGGGGGGGTTGAAAATGCTCGAAATCTTGAGTTATTATACAGAAATCTATCATGTGATCTTTCGATGATGCCTTCTGGCGAGTCTATTCCCTGTGCAAGTTTTTATAATATTTTCATTCCCTGGTGAAAATTTTAACGTTTCATGATAGTAATTTTAATTTCTTCGTTTTAAAGCGTGACAAGTAGTCAGAGGTTGTTTGGCAATTGATACAGTATGTGCAGCCCTGGTCCGAATTCCTCAGCGCAGAATGCATTAGGTCAAGGCAATTGCCTCCTTAACATGTGTGGTCCCCTTACAAACATGTAGTTCACTCTGTTATGTGTCATGGTGTATGTATAATTATTACATGTACCATGTGTACGTATAAGTTATAGCGAGCGGAGCTCGCTGCAAAGGCCCGAAGGGCCTTTGCGAGCGAAGCTCGCCCTTATGGTAACGCGTATACACATATCTTATTGAGAAAATATGCTGAATCAAAGAATGAGAATGTACTACTATGCTTTCAAAAAATTTCGTCCCCTCGCAGACAGAGTTGCTGCGGAGATGCTAGTTATTGCCATTTAAATTTTTTTCTCGACTCCAAGTAGACGTATATGTTATACTCAATTTTTGTTTATAAGTTAAATTTATTGAAAATATTTTTCGTATATCAGGTAACGATAAAGCATCAACAAGGCGGCGTAACCACGGGAAATCCGACATTTCCGGTTTTAAACGAGACGTTTCGCTCTGATTGCTTTTCTCGTCTCGGGTGGTTTCGTACTGTCAGAAGTCGGAATATGTTTGTTTTTTCTTTTGTTCTCAAGTAATTTATTTTCAGCTAGCCTAAATATTATTCTTACAAAATAAAAATGAATTATAAAGAACCATATTTTTAAAGAACCATATTTTAAGCCCCCTCCCCTTAACTTGAAATGTTCATCTGCTGGTCTAGATCAATTTTACAAATGCTTCCGTGTTTCCACTCGCCTTATACTACCTTTTTTTGGCAATCATCAAACAGAAAGTTTTGTAAGATAAGAAATACCATCAAAGTCAAAATAAAAAAGAAAGATCTTTTTTATTATTTTTAAATAATCATATCTATTTTCTCTCCGCTCGTACAAAAAGGCTTTGCCTTGGTTCATATTAGTCACTATAAGTGTTCTAGTACCAAAAATTAAATCATCAGGGTTTTTCTGTTTCCAGAGTCATAAATGAGCCATACAGACAGTCATCGGTCCAGGGGGTTAAATTTAGGGCTGTCACCATACGCTAAGCTCACGATATGATACGTATCGTGATATTTACTCATGATCAGTCAGGGGTGCTACTTCAACAAGTAATTAAAAAATTACTTCTACAAGTAATTATCTGACTGATATCAAAAGTACCCATGATTTCACATAAAAAGTTAAACAATGTCTTATTTCCTATGGCAAGTAAGAAAATACAGCAGTAGAAGGCAAGAGCAATTCCATTATTTTCAAAAGGAAATAACTTTCTCAGAAGAAACTGTTTGCATTAAGAAAGATAGCCGATATTGTAGCCGAATTTCCCTTAAAAAGTTGCAAATTTGTGAAAGTTTGTAACCTTGTAGATTTTTAAACAGAATTTTCATCCCAATAGCAATAATTTTTCCTGTAAATTCAGACTTTCCTTTTCAAAATAAAATTTAAATATAAATTACGGTAATTGCTTAAAGCTTTACTCCTATCATTTAAAGATAAGCCCCTTTCAATAAATATTACTTAAATAAGTAATTTTAAGGGAATGGTTTTACCTTGATATTTCTGTTACTGAAGCAATTATTACTGATATGAGTAGCCCTTATAACAATTAAAAGCTTGAGAACTTTAAATGTGTATGCTACAATCATTACAAACCATCCATTGCCTTACTTTTAATGTACATTACTTGTATGAGTAATATGTTGCATGGACATCGCAAGTAAAACAGTTACTTTTAGAGGTAATCATTTAAGAAGGCAAAATTAGAAAGTTACTTGAAAAGGTAATTTTTTTAATTACTTGTTGAAGTAGCACCCCTGACTGATGATACGATTCATATCGCGATACATCATTTTTAATGGGGGGGGGGGGGACAGGGTATATATTTGCAAGTATCTGTACATAAAAACAGTAACACTAAACAGGATCAGTTCACAGATGAAGATTCTTTTACTCCATGGCCACGAGTATGAGAAAGAAAGGGGGAGGGGTGGAAACGATCATATCTGCAGGCACCTGTTGACCAGTTTACCTAAAAAATAAATTACTTACTGTAGCGTTGTTTTCCAGTTCAGGTTCTGTAGGATCCTCTATGCTGGACTCATCTGATTACTTAAACTTGTGCGGTATGAAGAAATAGTGTTTGACCATCGGACAGAATTTCCTCTGATACATCAGCGGTAGCCTCCACTTCTGCATTCTTTGCGCTAGGGGATCGATTACTTTACTCCAAATCGATTACCGACATCGGATGACTACAACACCCCGTTAATCGATAATTATCGATCCATCACGAATAAAATATCTTGATCACTTGATCACATCAAAAAAAAAAAAAAAAAAGGGCTCCGAACAGAAAAATTACCCGGCATGCCCAGACACCAATTTTACGGTGAAGAGATAATTTTGATCGTTCGGAGGAGAGATAAATTCCCCACAATGGAAAATTCCTCCTACAGTGATTTACACGCTTCTGCGACGCCTAAGCTCTTTACTGACAAAAATAATACAACAAAACTATCAAAAAATATCTTTTTTATTGCCTGTGGATACCTTGAACCATTTTGAAATACCGATTAGGTTTATGGGGAATGGCGATTTTCCCCACAAATTCCAACATTCCTCACAAGAAAGGTCATTTGACAGGTGTGAGTTCCCCATAAGTGGGGTTTTGCCAGTGCTCTCTCTCTCTCTCTCTCTCTCTCTCTCTCTCTCTTTTCTCTCTCTGACTCGACACACAAGCACACAATTACAAGCATACCCTCATGCAATAATATATGACAACAACAATAAAAAAAAAAAAAAAAAAAAGAAATTAATGTCTGTCTATATACGTATAATTCACTGTGTTTAGAGTCATCAGATTAATACTGTCTATATATGAATTTCTGAAAAAAAGAACATTTTCACGTCCATTCACTTTCTTACAGATTCTCTCTTTGAGAAATTATTAGGGCGACTGCATTTTTCTTGAATTGGTTTATATTATTTGAATTCCTTACATTTACTGGTAGTGCATTCCACAATCTGGGACCACTGTACTGAAGTGACTTTTCAAAAATTTTTGTTTTATGTCTTTTAATATACATATCATTATTTGACGATGATCTGGAGCTGTAATTTTCAGTAGTATTGAAAGCAAATAGTTCTTTCATGTATTCAGGGGTGAGATTTTGTGTGGTTTTGTACAAGAGAATATATTTGTTATATTCTAGTCTTTCATAAATGTTAAGCCAATCTAATTGTTCAAAGAGAGGTAATGATGGTGTTTCAGGTGGCATATCTAAGATGACTCTTGCTGCACGTTTTTGTAATTTATGTATTCTTTCAAGCTGGAATTTTGATGCAGATCCCCAGATAGTGAGACAATAATCTATTACTGGTAAAATGTAAGCATTGTAATAGAGTTTTCGCGTGTGCAAGGGTAAAAAGTTCTTTATTCTGTTTAAGAGTCCAATTTTCGAAGATAAGTTTTTACAAACAAAATCAATATGTTTATCAAAGTCTAAATTTTGATCAATAAAAACCCCCAATAATTTCTCACATTTGGAGTTTTCTATAATTTGGTTGTTTATTCTTAGTGGTAGATTTGATTCTATTTTTGAGATACGTTGTTTTGTTCCGATTACCATACTTTTTGTTTTAGTTTCATTCAATACCATATCATTTTGCTTGCACCATGCCTGGATATAGTCTATGTCTGTTTGGAGATTTTTATTTATTTCATCTATCTTTTGTGATGAGTTTTGCAAGGTCGCATCATCTGCAAACATATCTATGATGGATTTTTTCACAATTAATGGCATGTCATTTATGAAAAGAATAAATAAGAGTGGTCCAAGGACTGATCCCTGGGGAACTCCTGCAATTAATTCCGTTTTATTCGAGACATATTTTCCCAGCCTGACTTCCTGGCAACGGTTTTTTAGGTACGATTTGAGCAAATTTAGGGATGAATCATCAAATTGATACATTTGCAGTTTCTGTAATAAGATGTCATGATTTACTAAGTCAAACGCCTTACTAAAATCTAGATAAACCGTACCAGTTAGATTCCCATTGTCAATTTCTGATAGCCAGTTTTCAGTCATTTTGGTTAAGGCAGACATACACGAATGATGTTCACGAAAACCTGATTGCTCCTTTACTAGAAGATCAAAATCATTGAGATAATTCCGTATTTGTGATGCCAAATGTTTCTCAAATATTTTAGACAGAGTAGGTAAAATAGAAATTGGCCGATAATTACCGGGCGTAGATTTGTCACCTTTTTTGTAAATTGGTGTTATTTTGGCCTCTTTCATTTTGTCAGGAAACGTACAAGTTGCAATGCTCAAGTTTATGATATGACTGATTGGTTTAAATATGATTGGTGCCGCAATCTTCAGTATTTTGGGACCGATATTGTCTGTTCCGGCAGATTTTTTAATATTTAGCTTAGTAAGGAGATCGAGTACTTCTTCCTCTGAAATGCGATTAAATGAGAATTTTATATTCATGGAGTTTTTCGAGCGTACAAAGTTTACGATATGCGCAGTTTCCAATGTTTCTCTTTGATTTTCATCAATGAGTGTTTTTGAAATATTAGTTATGAAATCATTGTACATGTTAGCAATTTCATTTGGGTCTTCTGATGAAATACCGTTATGGGTCATAAAATTAATGCTTGTTTCATTTTTGCGTGAAGTGAATTCTTTTAAATGTTTCCAAATGTCAGAGGTACGAGTGTTTTCCTCTATTGATTCCTTGTAATAATCTCTTTTAGCATTTCGAATAAGTTCTGTTACTTTATTTCGCCATTTCCTGAAATTGTCCATTTCGCCTTTTTTATGAAAAAAGTCTCTTTTGTGTCTTGCATCGTTGATTTCAGTAGTAATCCATTTGGGAGTGTTTTTGCATTTAACACGTTTTGATTTTATTTTGGCATGTTTATCTAGGACTGAAACGAAAAGTTTGTAAAATTGATCAAGGGCTAAGTTAGGTTCAGTAAAATCTTTAAGTTCGTTAAAGTTAATATCGGTCAAGTCTTGTAAAAATTTAGCTTCATCAAAGTTTTTGTAGTCTCTATATTCTATAGTAACATGTGTTTTCTTTTTGAAAAGGTTTTTTGTACATCTCGTTATGCAAACAGGATAATGATCCGACATTGATATTTTCGGTACGTTTACTTCCGTTATATGGTCTGGATTGTTTGTATAGACATGGTCAATAAGGGTACTAGAATTTTCGGTGACACGTGTCGGTGAGGATATAACTTGCGTAAGATTTAACACCTCAAGTGCCTGTGACCAGTACCGTGGGGGTTCTTTCGTTAAGTCGATGTTAAAATCCCCGGAAATTATAGCTTCCGTATTTCCGCATGTGGCTTTATCTATTTCGTTTGCAAATAAATCTACCCAAGAGGTGTTGGCGGAAGGGGGGCGATAGGCTGAACAATAGAGAAATGATTTAGAATTCGGGATAAGAATTTCCAGCCATATGGTTTCAATGTCACAACTTTCGAGATCTTTGCGGCGTTTATAATTTATTGTTTCAGAAATGAACACTGCGATACCTCCCCCTGCTTTCCCAACACGATCTCTTCTTTCTAGATTAAATCCATTTAATTGTAGTAATTCATCAGGCGTTTCAGAATTTAAAAATGTCTCGCAAATCCCTAAGATTTCAACTGATTGTTTTGCGCTCAGAAGTAAATTTATTTCATCAATTTTGTTTAAGAGATGACATACATTTATGTTTGATATCCTTAATCCTCTTTTCAGTAATCCAAAAGTATTGTTTGAAGTTTCATTTTCACGATAATCATTCGATTTTGGACTTTCATGACTAGTTTTAGTTAAAGTGGTCTCTTTCGTTTCATTTAGGGTTGGATTTTGGGTATTACATGTAGATTTTTTATCAAGTTTTAAAACCCTTTTGTTTTGCTCTTTTAGGCTTATTTTTAAATTTGTATTAAAGAATGACTTGAGGGGACTAATTTGATTACATGCACATACATACATCTCGCATTCATCACAAAGATTATGTAGACAGTTAAATCTATTTGAAACATTCACCAGGTTAGTCGCGGCCCTCGTTCCCTCGCCGATTTCCTAGCGTCTGCGCACTTGTTGCAGACACAGCTTCGCTTTATGTCCGTATCCTCCGCACGCGTAACATTGTACTGGAGCTCCGTGATGGCAATTTTTGATGCTGTGTCCGTTTTCCCCGCAGTAAAAGCAACACTGTTCGCGATCCTCACGCTTAGAATTCAATATTTTAACATGGTCGTTGTAACATTTCAGAAGGTCCGCGGTTCCAGAGTCTGTAAGATGGGTTAAATCGCTCCAATATTGAGTGTAGTTTACGTATCGAAAAACGTCCGTCGTCTTGATAAGCTTTGCACCGGTCAACTCGCATATTGATTTTATTTTCCGGTTCATTTCACTCACGTCTGTTGTTTTCCTCGGTAGAATTTCCGCGATGTACACGTCCGTCTTCGGTGATTTTTTCTTTATGCCGTTTACAGTCTGTTTTAGGTCCTCCTCGATAACTCCTAGTGGTCTCCTCGCATCTACATCATTTCCTCCAACTTGTAAAATAATCGATTCATATTCCGTTACGTTCATTTTTTCTTCAATTTCACGTTTCACGTGTCTCGCATGTGCTCCTCTCATCGTTTTTACGCGCGTGTCTTTAGTTAAACCTCTGGTATTTATCCGTTGGAGAAGAGAGCTGCCAATGATTAGGGTTTTCTTTAGGGTTTTCGCCATTGGTGTTTTTGTTGAAGTATTAAATTTATCGTCCGATTTTCTTGCTCCGTCCTTAACGGCTCCCGCGTATGTTGTTGGTTTTGGTGTCGAAGTTGGTGTTTGGTTGTCCTGTATCTTTGTCCTATGTGTCGTGTCGAAGGTCATCGTTCCTGTGTCTGTGGTGGTTTTCTTCATCCCGCATGTCATCGTACCGTTTTCGCTCGTTTTTCCCGCCGTTGTCATCGTTCCCATTTCACGAAAAGTTTTGTTGAATTCCGTCTGTGTTTCCGCGTCGCGTTGTTGTTTTTCCATTTGATTTATCTTTTCCTTTAATTTCCATATTTCAGTCATTAATTCCTTTAATTTTTCCATCGGGTCAAACATATCCAAATCTATAGAGTCCGAGAAGTCGTTTATGCTACCTCTTGTTGATTGTTTATTCCGGGGTGTCGAAGTGTATTTTGGTTCCGTCAGGCTATCAACATTAATTTCATGTCCAGTTGAATGGGGTCCATCGTCATCTGTCAGTCTTTTGATAAATTCTTGAGTCCATGATTTGTGTCCCTGTCCTTGTACATGAATTGTATTCGTTGTCCGGTATAGTGTTACAGTAATAGATCCTTCGTCGTTTTTGTATATTTCTCCATTCTTCCGATCCGTCCGTCTTTGCGTAAGATTGTCAGCTTTGATCACTTCTTCGATTAAGTCCAAAATGTCCGAATCAAATGTTATTGTCGCACTCTGCTTATTGTACTTCACTTTAAGTCCTTTTAAATCATCCTTTGCCTTTGTTAGATTGAGAGTAAAACTTTGAAATAGAAATGTTAAGAACCGTGACACGCTTAAGTTGTTCATGTTTGTACAGCGGAGCGTCTTAACACACGTCTGCTCTCTTTGGCGGTCAGCGTCAGATTTGACCTGATAAATTTGTAAACCATTAATCTTTTCTGAGTTACTTTGACCTTTAAGACGTGATCAAAAATGGCCTATATATGTAGGTAAATTGTTTACATTATTTATCTTGACCTTCTGTCCGAAAATTACTTTTACCTGACTGTAAAATTACCCTGGATTTGTAAACCATTATCTGAAGACTGCAATGCTGTTGTCAAGTTTGAACAAATTCATGCTGAAAAGTGGCAAAACACAGTAAGTACCTTTTGCATCCTAAATTTTAGATAACAAATTTAACCTTAAAAAAAGACCTTTAAGGTCTTTTATGTTTCTGTGGTGTTAGTTGGTGTTCCGCAAAACAAGGGATGCTTACTCCTCCCGGGCACCTGGTCCCACCTGTAGCTTGCTAGGGGTCCGTCGATACTCAGTTTTATGCTTTATTGTGAGTGCTGTTGAGATTATCGTCGTCAGGATCTTCTTGAACTCATTTGTCCCTTTTGCGTCTCTTTATATGGGTGTCTGTTCTGTGATTTTGTATTGGAAGTATTAGTGTTTTGCTGCGGGTGCTGCAACGGAGTGTTGTTGGAGATCCCCTCCTTTCTTTGTATAAAAGCTGACTTCCTGCTTATGTTAAACGTCTTTATATTCAATAGCATCATTTATGACCAGATAAATTTAAAGCATTGACCAGACATGCACGTTTCATGTACTAAACCCTCGTCAGTGATCCTCAGTCTAAACAATGTAAAATGGCCGAAAAGTATGAAAATAATTATGTCCAAAAAATGTACCAAAAGACGTAGCAGAATGGGTGGGATATGATGCTACAGGACCCACGGTTTAGAAATTTCAAGGAATTTTGTAACAGAAATTTCAAATGCGTTAAAGAGACAGACGATCAACCGACGTTGATCGAACTTGGCTACATGTGCCCTCGGGGTCTCTTGGTCCACCAGCAGTGACACTCAAAGCAGGTCAAATTTATAGCGTAGACCGGACATGCACGTTTCGGGTCTAGAACCATCGTCAGTGATCCTAAAGCCAAATGAGTATGCAAAAAGTAAAACGTATTCAAAAA
Source organism: Pinctada imbricata (assembly GCA_033119305.1). Classification (NCBI taxonomy): domain Eukaryota; kingdom Metazoa; phylum Mollusca; class Bivalvia; order Pterioida; family Pteriidae; genus Pinctada; species Pinctada imbricata. The sequence goes on along the minus strand of VSWD01000012.1, from coordinate 33,127,905 downwards.
TAGATTACAAAGAGTGAAAAGAAGTATGGGATTTGATGCATAAGACCCACTTTTATTTTATTTCATGAAATTTAATTATCAGTGAATTTTGAATGCTTATGAAGAACACGATCGAATACATATTAATTGGTACATATGCCCTCGGGTACCTTGGGTCCACCAGCAGTGACACTCACCAAGTAGTACAAAGGTAATGTAATAACTCCAAATCAAGTGATGATATTCATATCGCATTTGATACAGTATTCAAGAGCAAGTACAAACTACAACGACATCGTTCTGAGGGCAAAGAGACTAACCGAAAAACTAATGAACCAAGGGTACATTTGCGAGTGACTTTGTCACTATGTCACTTTGGCATGAAAGTTCAAATGTTCATTTTCAAAAAGCAAAATTAAACATTCAAGAAGTACCGATCAGTTAGTCAGTCTCAAAGTCGAGAGGACAAACTTGTATAATATGTTTTGAATTCTTCTATTTTAGAGTTATTAATCAATGATCCTAAAGGTCTTAGATCCTGTAGTCTTAGGTCTTAAATGTTTCAAATATATCTACGGGTTTTTATTTTCGAAAATCTCTTGACAAGTACATTTTGCAGTGTTATAACAGAGATGTTTGCATCATAAAATGGTCGAACCATGATTAAAGAATTATCTGAGATAATCAAACGCAGTTGATATTTAAAGAGGATTCACATTAAGATGCAGTGTATGAGACCTATCTTCAAATTTAGAGAGGCATCCCAATATTAAACATTAGACAAATTCAATAGCATCAATTTAAGGACAGATAAAGTAGCATATGGACCAGACATACACGTTTCGGGTACTTAACCCTCGTCAGTGAGCCTCAATCTAAATAATGTAATATGATTATAGGGTTTGAAAGTTACAATGTCCGAAATGTAGCGAAAGACGTAGATGGGAGGGATATGATGCTACAGGACCCACGTCTTAGAAATTTCACGAAACTTCTACTGGAAACTTTTATAACATTTTCGAATGCGTTGATGAAACGACCAACCGAAGTTGATTGAACTCGGCTACATGTGCCCTCGGGGACTCCTGGTTCACCAGCGGTGGCACTCACCAAATAGTACAAATGCTTAACGTCTTCAAATTCAATAGCATCATTTAAGAACAGATAAATATGCAGCATTGACCGGACTGTCATTGCATGTTTCGGGTACTTATAACCAAGGATAAAGTACTTAAGCAGTTTCTACAAACAGATACGGTGACTTGTTTACATTTTCAAGACGGCGGGTGCGGCTAGCCAAACAGGGGATGCTTACCCCTCCCGGGCACCTGATCCCACCTCTATCTTGCTAGGGGTCCGTCGATGTTCATTTTGGTGATCTCTTGTGAGTGCTGTTGAGATTGTTGTCAGGATCTTCTTTAACTCATTTGTTTACATTTTCAGTACAAGCATCAGCATTGTCACTCAACTGAAAACATCATTCAACTAACTGTGTGCCTCAGGACGCTCACACCTCTCGGGCACCTCATCCTGTCACCATTCGGAGGTTCGCAATTGCCTTGTCATTGGAGACCTACATAATTATGCAACATTCCCCTGGGTCTTTGACTATTGAACTACGATTGGTACCTCTTCTCTTGCATACTCTGTATGAAAAGTAATTTATCCAAAATCTTCAAAAGGAAAAACAAATTTAATTGCTTAAATTTGGAGCCCCACTCCCTTTTTAAAATGCATAAACTGAAATTCAAAAAAATCAAATTAGAGAGCGCTGCTGAAATGAATTTTGGTTGTATCTGAAAATCACTATGGCTGGAAGCATCACTGATGAAGATTTACGAAACACGTGTCTGGTGCATTAAAATTGGTTTGCAATTTTCTTCAAGAAGGTAAAGAGTTAGTACACTTCCGTATCATTCTAGGTTCCTGGATGATATATTCTGACTATTAACGACCCTGTTTTTGAAAAAAATAGGAATGAATTTTATTCGCAAGAGTTGACGTTCAACAAAGCAAACACAGAAACACCATTTTGGACCTCGATCAATGTCAAATTTTAAAGGGATAATTTCATGAGTACGTATAAAATAAGAGATGATAGTAGGATTCAACACAGGAATTTTTCCTTGGCTTACCGTCATACGGTATTTATATATCTCAACTCATCGCGCTAAGGCATGTACTAATGTTTTGGATTTTAACAGAAGAAATCTACAAGAAACTTTAAGTCAATGTTCCTGCTTTGAAACCCGGCCATAAGCTAGTTAAGACTTTAATAGAGTATATTACTTTGAGAATTTCACGGCCTGCCTTTATGGTGACACAATGCAAAATATTGAGGATGAAAGGTGGACAGAATTTCCATCTAAAATGCGTCAGAATCATCAATCGCCTTTTATACCATGGTATCGCTAGAAGTGTTCTCTGTATAGTATAATGACAAATATGGATAATGACCATATCCCTGTAACAGCACAAAATCGATAATTCAGAAAATCAAAAACCGAAGGCATACAAAATCAGGATAAAACAGGAACCAAAGGAAACAAACAAAAACCTCCACCACATGAAAAGAAGCGAACCCCCGATATGGGAGTGAGACCAGGTGCCCAGGTAGAATAAGCATCTCCTGCTTGCATGCAACACCCGCCGCTTCAATTCGGTAGAACTGTCACATCCGGTTACTTCCATTCCGGAAGACATAGAGTACAATCTTTGGTGGGATGGTTCAAATTGTCTATGACAGAATATCATCCACCATTCTGGAAAGTGGGAAATCAATATTTGATCAAATTACCTTGGTCCATCACACTCCTGACTGTGCCGAGTGCCGAAGGATAAACACACCATTTACTTCTAACGTAGCAGATGGCCGTCCATAGTGGGCACCGAATGTACATTAGATCTCGATAGTTTATGATGTTGTATATGGTGCTCCTTTCCCTTTTGTATCCTTTTTGTACTTGTCTACTCTTCATTTTCACATAAGGGTGTTTTGCATTTGATACTGCAACCGGGTCTTGTTGGAGATCCCTTCCAATGTTTCAAAATGTCTAAGACACTCAAAGACAACGGAACAAAGTGTTTATCTCTACTGTCACAGAGACGCCTTCAGGACCGAAACTTCTAAACCTCAGACAGTGCATGTTTTGTAGATATTGTTCGTGCATGAACATCAATGGCGGGTGCGGCTAGCCAAACTGGGTATGCTTACTCCTCCTGGGCACCTGATTCCACCTCTAGCTTGCTAGGGGTCCGTCGATGCTCAATTTGGTGCGCTATTGTGAGTGCTGTTGAGATTGTCGTCAGGATCTTCTTTATATCTTCAAAATGCAGTGCACCAGTCATGCATGTTCTCATCCGTTCAAGTTCTCAAATTCAGATATGTGCGTCGTATTTTGTACGGAGTGAGCGAGCCTATTCAGAGGAATAGTCGAATGAAAATGTGGTAAAAATAGTGCTTACATAGCAATATTCAGGCTGAGCCAATCACAACTCTCAAACTGTTCGTCTTATTTGTGAAGATTCTTGGTAGAAACGTCTTCATGGATCCTGCATCCTACAAAAGCTGAACAGTAAATACTTGAAAGTATGCGGCAAGAGTGTGGCACGAACTCGAGACCTTGAGTATGCTATTTGGCATGCTAACTAGGTGTGTTATCCACTACGCCTCCGGGGTAGTTGCCATCTAAGCCGGTTAGAAGATATTTTGAAGTTTCTATGTATGAATAAGAAGGGGCTTCGCTGACGCTCTGTCCACTTCTTATTCATGTAGAAACTTCAAAATATATTCTAACCCATACATAGGTGTTTTCCTCCTTGTATCTTTTGAGATCATTTAGAATGAAATTATAGCAGATTTAAGTAGGCAGATGTTTATAACATAGAATTAAAGACACGCTCCTCTATTGCGCCAGCTTTGGAAAGTAAACACATGTACTCTGTACACTAACTCATTGATTTTTTTCTTACCAGCTTCAAAAACTAACTATTACTTTGGACAGACTTAATTCAGTGGACAATTATGCTACTTTTAGTAATATTCCCAGATTAGCCTATATCGCTCGCCTGAAGACAACGCCCACATTTAGCAGCAAGAAAATCAAGTAGTATTTCATTTGTACGTCACGGAACTTTTAGTCGTTCATGAATACAATTTAAGCCATGATTCTTGTGTTAATCCCTGTATCTTTTAGAAATGTTGTAAATTTTATTCACTGAGATCTATATACCTGTGTTCCATTTCCTTGATTACTTTTGTATCACTTCTGTATAAATCAACTTATGAAAAGACAATTGGGGTCAGAGACAATCATCCATATATGTCCAAAATGACTAAGATGCAATAATACATTATCTACTTTTTGTCACGTGGTAAATGAGCGATGACATGGACTTTTCGGCTCTCGTATTTTTTGAAATTTTCTCCGGAATTACAAACTGCAGAATCGTGAAAGTTGGAAGATGTTTTGTACATGCTAGCCGGATGACTTTCATGTATAGATACAGAAAATCGAAAATGTGAATTTTGCAGGAAAACTGATTTAAAGTTTCTTTGTCTTACAATTTTTAAGTACCCATAATGTCAAAGAGATTTGTAATGTTGGAAAATTTATCAATAATGCTTTAAAATTAATAACTTCATTGTAATCTGTATTATACTTGTCATGTTATTTTCAAGTACCATTGTGTTCATATATACTTTTTTATATGTCTTACACGTAATGTCTGTAAGTACTTATCCATGCGCTGTGATCATGATAGCCTTACAGATATAATCTTCTTTTCATATTTATTGAAATACCAAGGCCCTGGGTGTTATTTCGAACTATATACTTAAAATCCATTCATTGTTTCAAAAGTAATGTCCACATCAATATGACTTTATTCAAAATATAAGCATTGCAGACATCAACTTGTTAAATACAAATCAAGCCCTAAGACTATTTCAACAATTCTGTGAAATGAATACCTCATGTATTTTCTCATACACGATTATCTTGACTTGGACCTTGCAGATCTATATGTCATTTATTCAAAGATATTAAAGGGTCATTGCACAGTAAAGATGAATCCATGGACAGATGGGTGATTCTTATTCATAATGTAGTCAGTCAAACTTATAAATCATTAATAAAAATACTACTGTCAACACAAACATAGCATTCCTTCACAACTGCATGTTTTCTATGCTGTTCACAAGTTTTATTACAAAGCTTAAGTCAATAATGACCTTGACATTTGACCTTTAGCATTAGAAATCAGAAGTGTATGTCCTCTCCCTATGGAGAATATTTGTTGTACTGATGATACTACAATGACTGCTTCATCTTGTATGCTGTTTGTAATTTTTTTAAACTCCAGAGCCGGTTGCCTTGACCTTTGACCTTGAAAATCAATCTTGCAAATGATTCCTTGTGACAATTAACCTGCATTGGATCAAACCTAACACTTATCAAATCTTTGAATGGTAGTTTATAGGGCACTTATATATCAAAGTTATCTACCTTATGATGTAACCTACATTTTGACCTATTCTGTAAGAATGAAGCTGTATTTTCCAGTGCAACCCAAAGATAAGTACCGCATCTCACAAATATATCTTTTTAATATCAAAATGTCAACAGAAATATCAATGCATAATTTACAAGAAACCATCATTTTGTAAATTAATTTCACTAAAACTTATCATCTTAAATAGTACCCTTGTATAATTTGCCAAACTCTTAAATCTTTAAATTGTTCTTTTATCTAACATCCTCAGGATCTTCATAATTATCAACATTAACATCATATTGTGAATCATCGTAATAATCTTTCTCATCATAATCAAATCTGCCTGTATCATCATGATCATAATCGGAAAGATCTGAAAATCCGTCTCTTTCAAACTCCGAAAATCCAAAACCTTTAGACAACTTTTCAAGTCTTTTAGTTTTTTTCTTCTGAAAATTTTTCCGCAGTGTGCTTTTGATGAATTCCGGTTTCTTTACAACTTCTTTCTCTGGAGGAATTTCTCCGTCACTATTCTTAGTTCGGTTTTTTATTTTTCTGATTGACGTCTGCAGCCTTTTTGCAATAGCGTCGTGATCTAATCCGTAAATGTCGTTGTTTACGTAAGAAAAGTCTGGTGCAGGACCCTGCTCTTCCTCGTCTAACGTTCCCTCTTCATTATTTAAAGCCGAGGGATCAGAGAAATATGCCGTTTTCCATTTTCCTGGAGTATATCCGGGGCCATAATCTGCCCTCTCTAGAAGTCTATCAACTTGTTCTAAATAAGCCTGGGTCTTGTCCTTTACAAATGTTATGTAGGGAATATGACCAATTACTTGACGTGAGATTAGTATGTCCCTGTTAACAAGCAAAACGAAATTGTATGAGAAATGAAGATGATTATACATTTATATTATAATAAAATATCAGAAGATCTTACTTGTTTTTGAATATGTGCAGTATTAAATGTTTTGTAAGAATATATGCAATAGTAACATTACATGTATATGATCAGTTCCCATTAATTTACAGAAGTTAATATCCCTATCAACTTCTCAAGGCCATCACACTTTTTTAACGAATTTAAAACTCATTTCAGGAGCCTCCCTTTGGCAAGAATTTTCAAGAAATCTTGACGCTGAAGATATTCGATTTTGTAACTTAAAACATCTTGATGTTATGGCCTTGTAATAACCACTGAAAGTTGATCCAATGGATCAGAGGTAGAGCTATTGTCTAGCAAGTGGAAGAACCGCGGTTGGAGTTTGTCAGATGGTTGACTTTTCCCTATTTAATTTGAATGGAGGCACAGACACTATTTTGATTATACATGTACAATTATTGGATGACTTCAAACTTTGATCACTTCCAAATTCTAAAATCTTTGGACAATGACCTCCTAATATTGTCTCTGATATCTTAATTATTTTAGAAAATGAAAATAATACTTTTTTCCTAAAAAGATTTATCCTAAAACATGAAACATGTGATATCACCCTAAACTACACATACAAACTTTTCACTTTTCTTATTCATTTTAAACTGTACATTGTAACTGAATATTTGGGTGAATTTACCTGATGTACATGTACAATTATGAAATACCTTAATTCACTTGCACAGATGTCCAATGCTTCTTGAATTTCCTCATTGTCTGACTCGTTTGACTTTCCAGACCAGTACACAGTGACACTCCCTAAGTCATTGGATGTTTTCACCTAAATAAATAACAAATACAATGTAAAATTCATTTTTCAACAATTTGTGTTACTTAAAATTGCATCGTGCGAATAGCGCAAGATGCATGAGTTTTCCCTCAATTTTTGGTGTTGATACCTCAATCAACCCAAAAAATTTTACAATGATTATTATCATTTCATTTTGTGGCTTTCCAGCTTTTATTTGCCGCTTTCAAATTGGGATGCTAACAACGTTGCCTATGACGTTGCTAAGCGCGACTTCCAGTTGCCGTTGATGCAGGTATCAACCAAATTTTTCGGCCAATCAGAATCTTCGTTTCTTATGAATAACAATGGGAATTAAATGATAGATGTATCAATAAGACTTGTCAGAAGACAACATCACTCACCATGCAGGATTTTGACACAAATAATAGAATAAATTTAGTCTTATAAGAATTTTAAAATAATTTTCTGAACTTAAAGGTTAAAGGTCAAGGTCATAAAAAATGTCTGGTCATGAGGTATACAGATATGAAATATCTAAGCTCTCTCCCTCATAGTTCAAAAGAAATGGAAAAGGATAGAGTTTTTGAAAGTACACACTGACACATGAAAGTAGGTCAAACTCCAAGGTCAAGGTCAACAGGTCAAAACTATTAAATGGCCTGAAATGAAAGGTCTGGCCATGAGGTATCCAGATTTAATATATACCCAAGCTCTATCTATTAATAGTTTAAAACATGCGGACCAGGACAATTTTTTTTTAAAAAGAAAGTCAAACTCCAAGATCACATGTAAGTGAAATGTCAGCTAAGGTCTGTCCCTTATACCCTCAAAAGATGTATGCCAACTTTAGGACTATATGGCATTACCTCCAAATAACAATTTTGTTATGGCTTGATGATACATGTCTCAACAAAATCTGTTTAATTATGGTATCAACAATTAAGTTACTAGCATGCTACAAACCTCAACAATCTGTACATCTAGTTCCGTTATAATGGGATGGAGTTCCTGGTTGGTCATTACATCCTCAATATGTCTATGTAGAATTGCAGAGACTTTCAGAGCTCGCTGCGACCGGTTCCTGATTGGTCGATTTGATGGCATGGAAGGTAACTCATAATCTGGTGAAAGTTTCTGAAATCAAGACGTTTATAATCATAATCTTCTCGTGACAAGTGTACATAATACCTTACTCCCTCTTGTCGGATGTCAGACACAAAACTGTGTCTCCGGTGAGTTTCGCTCGGAGAATTATCAGGCCAAAACTTCAAATAAATTAATAGCAATTCAAGTGCTTTTAATGTGTTTTGGTGATTTTACTCTCAAAATTGCTTGTATGTGAAAGTATAATAAAATATAGACTCTGATCTTGTTGTATATACTCTCCGAGCGAAACTCAATGTAGACTCATTTTTGTGTATGACATCCAATATAAAGGGGGAGTAAGGTATTACATATGCTTGTCTTGAGATATTTGGATGTCTTCCATACATTCAGCAAATGTAAGTTATAAAGTATGAGTTATGCTCTTAGATTTGTTTTCCAAGAATAATTTTCAAATCAATCAATTAATTGCATCTTTTCTGTGGTACTGCACTGCAAAAAGGAATACTTGAATGAAGAGGGTTTGAGGCCAGTTATTTCAAAAATGTGTAAGTCAAAATCTGATTGGCTCACCAATTTGTAAGTTGTAAAATGATTGGTCAAGCTGGAAAAGTTTAGACACTAGACCTCATACCTAGTGAAGAGTATTTAGTAACAACATTTTAAATATCATTAGAGTGATCTACACCAGTATGACAACTTACAATGAGAGGAACTGGGTATGGCCTATTCTTTGATCTGTAAAATAAACATTGTAATAGTATGAGAATAAAATGATTGATGGATATAAATACATGTAAATGTACATTTTCTTCCAAATTTAAAGATAAGTAATTAAGTGTATAAGGATTTTATGTACACAGTATATATGTCAGAATGCAAAACAATACTGGTCAAGTACTAGTGGCCACCTAATTTTCAGGGTTTTTGACTTATAAAACTTGTAATTAACAAAACATTTCATTGAAACTTGGCATGGTAAACGATGGCAAGTATTCTGTACCAGTTTAAACTGCCTTATAAATGTTATATTTAGCTTCTATTTCTCTTACATGAAATATTTTGTCCAAGTTCTTTTATACATGTATCAATGAAAGTTTAATCATCTTTACTTGATAGTTTGGTGTTATTGTTACTTGATAGTTTGGTGTCATTTTTTACAAAATATAAACAATCCTGACACCGAATGACCACATTAAGACTTTTAAAATACCCTCACCTTTTCCCAAACCCCAGGATTTGTGTCAATATGCTCTTATTGTTATTCTAAAAAATCTAACGACCAAATAAGATTAATTTTTTCCATAATCAAGAAAAGCATAGTGTAAACGACTTCCAACAAATTTTTGTGTTATTATTTCAACCCTAAATCCTTTTAAAATGAAGTAGGAGGTAAATAGCACAGGGCGGTCACTGTTACTTGACCAGTATGACAAAAGACAAATATATGTGCTCAGGTATAAGTCTAGCTTGAATACAACATCTCAGAAATAGTTAACAAAGAAAAGATTCAGTTAAATAATGAACACAATAAGCTTAAAATGCATCAAAGATGCAAAGTACTGATTTGCAAAACTGGAATGCAAGTATGAATTTGCAGATTTACATATTAAATTTTGTATGGTCTGAAATGCGTCCTTCTGACACCAAAATAATCATCTTTGACACATGGGAAACATTTCTGGTAAGTTTCATGATGATACATGTAGGTGCAACACAAACTAATATAATCTAGAAACAATTTTCAATAATCAGAGTACTTTATGACCTTGACCTTTCACTTTTTGACTCCACAAAGTCATTAGGGGTCATTCTTGACTCATCATCATGCAGTGCTCCAAGTAGCATTCAAGATTTGGTTGCCAAAAAGCGACCTTGTTTAAATTTTGGTTGCTATTTGTGTACATGTATCAGTGGCGGATTTAGAGGGGGGCCCAGGGGGCCCGGGCCCCCCCTTTTTCACCCAAAGTTATTGATTCAGAGTACTCTTTTTATGCTTATTGTCTTTACTTTTGGGGAAATTTTCGGCTCGCTTCGCTCGCCGCACTAAATTTTCCATTAGTTGTTAATTTTTTCGTCTTCACTTTGTCTTCAACTTTCTTTGTCATCGTGTTTGAACGGATTCATTTGTCATAAACATATACACAATTCAAAATCGAATTGACACTTGAATATTTACCAAATGCTTCATTTTCATGGGTCGATCTAACCAGGTTGTTGAGTTGTAATGCCCTAATCTTCCCAACCTTCCCCAATTGGTCAAGCAAAAATGGAGCATGGAAAATGAGAGAGAGATTGTATTCTTATGACAAAATATAACCATCTATTCCAAAAATTTTACGGCTCGCTCCGCTCGCCAATATAGAATAAAGTTGTTTATACACATGTACGGATGACTTAATTTGAAAACAAATGAAAACTTCATATCTTAAAAAAAATTTCTGGCGAGCGTAGCGAGCCAGTTTACCTATTAACTAAAGTAAATGAATCAACTCCCCTCCCCATCCCCACCCCACTTCTTAATTAGATCAGTAGTCTTGAGGTTCACGTTTTTCGTCTCGACCTTTTTTTTTTTTTTTTTTTTTTTGCTTGTCAGTTTTTCCGTGAACAATTTTCTTTGAGCTGAAACCTTGGGCCCCCCCTTTTATGAAATCCTAGATCCGCCACTGTGTATGTTTGACTATCCAGAAACAAAATCCTGTATTTTCTCATAAACAACAAACTTTTGAAGTCTACAGTATACAGGGGAAGCCTCGCTAGAAAACAATTTGACATAATCAATTTTATCCGTGCATCGGCAGGACTCGCGCTAGCTATCTCTCACCAGTAGCAAAAGAAGTTTTAAAACGAAGAAAGAAAATTGTGCGTGACGCAAGTCTAACATGTACTTTCAAATCAGACATTCTAAAGTGTATACGTATATGGAGCCATTCATTGTACCGTTGTCTTGAAAACAACTGCATTCATCGCTAAATAGAAAACTGGATTAAATCGTTGCGCAAGGGTAGACGTTGCCGGGTAAACGTTGCCGGAGTAGACATTGTTTATTAGTGTACGGCTACGTACACGTGTCAGTAGTCTGCCTCCATTAGCTATACTTTATGGATTTTATAAACACTTATTTTTACTTCTCCGACGCAAATCTGTAATTCATGTGCATCTGAAAGATTTGTTTTAATTATCATATAAATTGTAATCGAAGAACGGTCGAACATGCATTTCTGAGGAATAAGTTTCTAATTTAAAACTTACAAACATTCCTATTCCAACATTATAAAAATAATGTCCAAGTAGATTAGATAGTCCTTTAGTCTAGAAGATCGAAAGTTTATAGGCAATTGAATATGACTGAGTAGTTTTTACCGACCAAAAAAAAAAAATAACGGTTACCCGCTCGTAGTCTCTCCTCAGCGATTGTTTATTAACAATTTATTTATTTATTCTTTTTTTTTTTGGCGTAATACGTATAGGTACCCGCACAGTGTACATAAGGGTTAACATTTAATTCGTATACTTCAGTACAAAATTTGTTTAACTCGGCGCCCGATTTTTTTCATGGTTGCGATTTTGCGAGTTCATTTAAATTAAGGTCCCAAAACCAAATTTTCAGTCACAAATGCGACCAACTTAGTCGCAACTAGGAGCACTGTCATGGGAAACATTTTTGGCAAGTTTGATGACATCATAGGTGCAGTACACGCTCTAGCAATTATCTGGAAATCATTTTCAATCATTTGAATCCTATGACCTTGACCTTTGCCCTTTAGACCCCAAAATCGATAGGGGTTATTCTTCATTCAAGGAAAATATTTCTGGCAAGTTTCATGATAAGAGGTGCAATACACACACTTATCGTAAGCCTTTGCGGAATAGAGAGGTTTTTCCCCTTACAGACGGTATCTGACGTTTAAGACCTGGGGAAAGTGACGTCACTGAATTCCGAATAGATCTTGACCAGTAGTTTCGTAGTAATTAACACATTTTCCAAAAATCTGTTCTTGTCAACAAATCAATATGGACATGCATTAAGAGGGGCCCAGGGCAGGATATTTACGACAAAGTAAAGAATTTACATATGACAGAATACAAAAACCAATGGAAATAATTCGCAAATATCACCATATCTCATCATGACGTACAGAAAGGCGCTATAAAACTAACTTTGGTTAATTTTTTTTAAGTTTTATGGTAATATAACAAAGTTTTGATAGATTTGATACACATTTGGTTCCAGGAGAGGCGAAAATTCAAATCGTCCAAAAATACCTTATATAGGTATAGCTTGTATGAAATGGCCTTTTGAGGGGGGTATTAAAATTAGTGTTGTATAATCGGAAAAATTTCATAATCGATTATCGGTTTATAATCGGAGAGAATTTTAATCGATTATTTCGATTTAATCGGAAATAATTCTTTCTTGTTTTTACAGCAAAGAATATGACAAGTATTGAATAAATTACACTAAATCTTATGCCAATAAAATTACATGTATACTACATAGCAAAATGTCTAGAAAGAACTCCAACCCCAAAATGATAAAATCCTGTCTAGTAAATGAAATATTTTGTCTAAATCACAGCAGTAATGGAGTCAAAACAAATATCGGCAACTTTATACGGCAGATCGATGCAGGGATGGTGGAAGGGGGGGGGGGGTTTACTCCATACGACCCAAGAGTTAACTTAAGATATTGCTCATTCAATGAGGAATCAAGCATTATCTTCGTGGAGTTTAGGCTAACAGTACTATGAAATTCACTGAACTTGTCCTTCTCACAAAGTTCAAGAGTTCGGTGTAAAAAGTTTTTTTTCTAGACGAGTAGATATTGACGCATCCCAGCCCCGTATCGCATCTGACGTTGAAGTTTTCTAATTTAGAGTACTTGTCATTACTATTAATTTAATGAGAATCCTGATTCCTTCCATTGTATGCCTTAGAAAGTGTATCCTTTTCAAACTATTTTACGCTTCGCCCGTAACTCTAACTCGTGGAAACGATCCGTGATCTACTTTCGTTTTATTCGTACTTGTCATACGCGTATTCGACCGAAAACTGTGTCATTCTTTTCCATGTTGTATTTCCGATTATAATCGATTCTTAAAAACATAATCGATTAATCGAAATCGAAGGGTATTAGTGATGATTGTCGCCGATGTCGGCGATAATCGTTACAACACTAATTAAAATACCATAAAATCAGCATTTATAGACCAATTTCCAAAATTATTTTTGCATAGGCATCTGCTCTAACAGTAATTCAAATATTCAGGTACTTTTTATTTCCCCTGTTCAGCATCTTTTGTAAAGTTTTAGTGATGACAATCTCATTTTTCTGGTGCAAAGACTGACAACACCTGAAACATCTTTTTTGTAAGGAATTTAAGGTGTGTGAAGCAGTTGAACTCTTAAAATTACCACGGAAAATAGAATAAAATCGTGAAAACATTTTCAATTAATTTTTCTCATGGGCGCAGACATGTTGTAATTCTGCACTGAGTGTTGTGAAGGAGGTGTCTGGTAAAATTAAAGGAATGGATGATAAATAATACATATTTCTATAAAATTATTCAAAACAGTTTTAATGTTCGATGACATTTTTTAATGATTATCATTTCAAATTGAGTGCGGGAATAAGATTACATCCGGTTTTGCAATTTAGCCAGTATTATTTCTGACCAGCCAATATGTCAAGCAGAGCTCTGAGAAAACTGCATGGAAAACAAGATATCGATAATGACATTTCCAGTTCTCTTCCTCAGGATCGAGAGGGATCAGAGGAAGAAGGAGAAGAACTTGTCATTCCAAAATTGACAAAAGGAAAGAAAAATAAGAGAGCATTTGCCCCAGTGAATCCTTTCGAACTGGTGACTGATTGTATTTTCTGAATTTTCATATTTTTAGCTCTACTGGTCGCTGACCAGTCGAGCTTATGTCATCACCCTTCGTCCGTCCGTCTGTCCGTCCGTAAACAATTCTTGTGCTCGCAACTCCTCTGAAACCATTGGAGATAGAAAGTTAATTCTTTTTGCATTCTACTTGGTATGTGGTCTAGTTGTGCACCTGACATTTTGTTTGAGCCCCTGACCCCCAGGGTCCTAGAAAATGGGCGTGGTATTTAAAATCTATGTAATATTGTGCTCGCAACTCCTCTGACACTATAAATGATGGAGATTTAATTCTTTTTGCAATATGATAGCTCTGTGGTCTAGATGTGCACCTGATATTTTGTTTGAGCCCCTGACCCCCAGGGTCTTAGAAAATGGGTGTGGTCATTTTCTCCTATATAACTCTATATAATCTTGTGCTCGCAACTTCTCTGGCACTATAAAGGATGGAGATTTAATTCTTTTGGCAATATGATAGGTCTGTGGTCTAAATGTGCACCTGATATTTTGTTTGAGCCCCTGACCCCCAGGGTCTTAGAAAATGGGTGTGGTCATTTTCTCCTATAATATGAATCAAGGCAAAGCCTTTTTGTGCGAACGGAGAGAAAATAAATATGATTTTAGACTATGACGGTTTATCCTATCTTACAAAACTTTCTGTTTGATGATTGCAAAAAAAAAAGGCAGTATAAGGCGAGTGGAAACACAGAGGCATTTGTAAAATTGGTCTAGACCAGCAGATGAGCATTTTAAGGGGGGGGGGGGGCTTAAAATATGGTTCTTTCAAAGTCTTTGTACGTTCCTGTCTTGGCCTTGACCGGCAAATATTAGATTAGGTTGAGGGGGGGGGGGGGATTCCAGTCAAATTTACAGAAAAATACGAGCAAACACAAAAGGTGTATGATTTTGAAACTTTATATCAACGATCTAGTTTAAAGAGCTCAGCTAGAACTGGTCAGACTAAGGATTTATAAACAGACCTGGTTATATTTCCTACATGTGATATTTTTTATTTCAAGCCATTTTAATTTTGTTATAAAACGGTTAAATGAAAATAAATAACTCATTGCATATCGCCCAAAAGAAAAAAATCCATCTCGCCGATGTCAGATACAATCGTCCAAAGCCTGTTTCATAACATTTCAATAAAGAAAACCACTTTAAATTATAATTTTGGAGAAATGTTCGGATGCCTCCAAATATTATCGTAAAATCCGAGAAGTGTTCTGGATTGAGAAACTTAATAACGTGAAACCATCCGGATTGAACACAAAATCGCCCATGGGAATACTTTGGCCGGTTTATTGACCTTTTTAGAAGCGTTTACGTCAAGCAAAATACGTCCATTAAAGGAAAATCTTACAACGTCAAAGTGACATTAAGAATTTGGCGCGATGACGTCAATGACGTCATAGAAGCACAGTAAACAAAATACTCAAATGAAGATGTCGGCTTTCCTAAAAAGATTCCGCGGTTACGCCAAGTTGTCGATGCTATTTCGTTATCTGCTTTACGAAAAATTATGTCAATAAAGTTAACTTGTAAACAAAAATTGAGTATAACATATATGTATACTCGGAGTCGAAAAAAAAAATTAAATGGCAATATTCAGCATCTCCGCAGTAACTCTGTCTGCGAGGGGACGAAAGTTTTTGAAAGCAAAGCATAGTAGTACATTCTCATTCTTTGATTCAGCATATTTTCTCACTAAGGTAAGTGTATACGCGTTACCATAAGGGCGAGCTTCGCTCGCAAAGGCCCTTCGGGCCTTTGCAGCGAGCTCCGCTCGCTATAACTCTATGTAATCTTGTGCTCGCAACTCCTCTGACACTATAAATGATGGAGATTTAATTCTTTTTGCAATATTATAGGTCTATGGTCTAGATGTGCACCTGATATTTTGTTTGAGCCCCTGACCCCCAGGGTCTTAAAAAATGGGTGTGGTCATTTTCTCCTATGTAACTCTATGTAATCTTGTGCTCGCAACTCCTCTGACACTAATAATGATGGAGATTTAATTCTTTTTGCAATATGATAGGTCTGTGGTCTAGATGTGCACCTGATATTTTGTTTGAGCCCCTGACCCCTAGGGTCTTAGAAAATGGGTGTGGTCATTTTCTCCTATATAACTCCATGTAAATTTGTGCTAGCAACTCCTCTGACACTATAAATGATGGAGATTTAATTCTTTTTGCAATATTATAGTTCTATGGTCTAGATGTGCACCTGATATTTTGTTTGAGCCCCTGACCCCCAGGGTCTTAGAAAATGGGTGTGGTCATTTTCTCCTATATAACTCCATGTAATCTTGCACTCGCAACTCCTCTGACACTAATAATGATGGAGATTTAATTCTTTTTGCAATATGATAGGTCTGTGGTCAAGTTGTGCACCTGATATTTTGTTTATGCCCCTGACCCCCAGGGTCTTAGAAAATGGATGTGGTCATTTTCATCTATATAACTTATATGTAATTATGTGCTTGCAACTCCTCTTACACTATAGATGATGGAGACTTAATTCTTTTTGCAATATGATGGGTCTATGGACTAGTTGTGCACCCTATATTTTGTTTGAGCTCCAATATACTTGTGTTTGCAACTAAAAATGATGGAGAGTTAAATCTTTTTGCAATATAAAGGGTCTGTGGTGTAGTTGTGAACCTGATATTTTGTTTGAGCCCCAGATCCCCAGGGTCTTAGAAAATGGGTGTGGTCATTTTTTTCCTATATAATTGTGCTCTTTACTCTTCATAAGCTATTAATAATTTTGAGTTAATTCTTCATGCAATATTATGGATCTGAAGTCTTGTTGTGTCATTGTTAGTTCATTTGAGCTAAAAGTCCCAGGCCCCTAGGATCTTGGAAAATGGATGTGGCATTCTTTTTTGAAATACATGTACTATATCTCAGATATAATATGAGTTATATGAGTGATATTCTAGTTGCAGTCTAATGGATATGTTGTTTTGTTGTGCTACCTATAATTTGTTAGAGCGCCTGCTCGCTATGGTCATTGGTTCTTGCTGTTTTTTAAAGGAAATTTATGTTTTAAAACAAAACAACCAGGAGAGCTACATTCTCGTCAGAGACTTCTGGTTTTGGATAGGGGAGGGAGGGGTTCATAAATGATTTTCAAAAAAGCATACACCAAAAACATTCAGGCCCTCAATGTCTGATAAATTGCAAGGGCACTGCCCCCCCCCCCTACACACACACAAGTCCTACCCATGTGGATCACAGTGTTCCTGCTAGGCCAAAACAGAAGGGCACCATGCCCTTGATGTCCTCACTTGCGCCCTTGTTGCCCTTTCGTTGCGCCCTTGATGCCCTATGGTTGCGCCCTTGATCTTTTGATGCCCAGCTCCCATTTTCCTCGACTTGTTGCACTTCTTGATCCGCCCTTCAAGGTACATAATTACAATTATGTTGTATGCTTGCGTGATTAATGCATTACCATCTTTAATATGTACTTTGCTTAACTGCATTGTTTGTACAATCACTTAACACCTATATGACTACATGTAGTACTAATGACTGCCAGGTTTTAAAAAATAAAATTAAATACCCAGGTATGCATGTGCAACTGGATGATAGGTTTATCGATCGCGCGAGGGATTTATTTGTAAAAAAAAACAGTTCTCACATCATATTTTGACGGTTTAAATTGACCGCACTGTGCACAAAAACAAACAGAATGTCTCAGTTAAACCATAAACTTTATGATATAACGTTAGCAAAGATGGAGAATGAACAGTAAAAAATTGCAAAGCAATCTATAACTTCATTTTTAAGATGCACAAATAAATTAAGTCTCGAGTCTTTAAATAAATCATACAATGATTAATTGCAAGTAAAAAAGGCTTGCGACATAAATGCACATGAATCCGCCATGATGAAATTTATATCATTTTATTTCTGACGATTATGATGACAATGCCTTGAAATTTTACACATACATTGTATCTGTTCTTTCCGCCTCTAAACTTAAATTCCCAAGCTACTGGTAAACGGACAACCATCATATAGGAGTATTCCATGGGTCCGTTTAAAAAATCGTCTAGATCTATTTTTATTTACTTATTTTCTTAATGCACTAAATACATGTAGAATGCAAATTTAATATCTTTTTTGACCTCAGAAATCGCTCTCACAAAACACGTACCAGCATACATGTAATTCATGGTCTATCAGTGTCAATACTTTCAAGATATTAAATAAGCAAAATAAGTATTACGGACTGATACAATTATGCTTGTACTTTAACTTGTTTATTGAAGATGCTCTGAAAAAGAAATAAAGTGCCTTATTTGAAGAAAAATAGTTTATGCTTTAAAAAATATACTCCTCCTTGACTACTTGATGCAAAAATGTGTCCTCCATTGCTTATCGCTCACCTATAAATGTGCCCACCCTTGCCAACCGCACATGCATGATGTGCCCTCTTTGGCCGATTCAGCCCCACTGTACGAAGAAGTGCCCACCCTTGCGCCCTGCCCTTTTTATTTTCTAGCTGGAACACTGGGATCACTTCAGAAACTTGATGAACTATTTTATCATGGATTTATAGAATAGAATTGATTTATACCATTCCATAGATTTTGCATAGTACCCATAATATTTGATAGAGGGTACCTGCTCAATAAATGTTGGGCATTTCTAATCTTTAACTTTTTAATTTAGCACTACAATTGCTGACATTAATCATTGACCCTATGGAAAACTTGACAACATGAGAAGGGAAACATGAGAAAATTCAACTTGAATTCAAAACTAAAAGATTCTTATGGATCCTCTGAATTTGTCAACGGTTACATAAAGAAATTAAAGAAATTGTTTTCATAATTATAGTTGTACATGTACACCTGATTTTGTTTGATCCCCTAACCTGGGGGGTGGACATGGGGGTACCTCCTTTCTCCCTCCTCCAACCCTCTTCTTCCCCGTCTCCCTTTCACCCTGTCCACCCCCCCCCCTAACCTCCATGGTCTTGGAAAATGGGTGTGGTCATTTTCTCCCATAACTATACTTGTTGATTTACAATGGAAAATATTAATTCAAGTGTACAAATTGTCCAATATGAAATTATGAATATGCCCATTTGGTTCCACTAGCTGAAGTAAGTACACATATAGTACTTTGCACTCCAATTAAGTAAAGAATTTCAATGTTGAACATATACTTTTCATTTCAGCTTGATGATGAAGAAAATGAGACAGAGAACCAGGTTAATAATGAGACGAATGAACAAGTTGACGAGCAGAATTCAACTGGAAACTGTAACAGTACAAATAACAATAATCAGGCCACAAAGAAAAAGAAGAAAAAGAAAAAGAAGAAACAAAAGGATGGAGAGAAAACCGCTAACACAAACCAGGTTCTATATCAATTTCATCCTTTCCATATACAGAGTTACTTCTGATTTGGGATGGTACATGTATCTGATGTAAATGAAATACCTAATATAAAAAAGTCACATTTGAAATATTTTTTCCCTGAATTTTACGCTGGTCAAAAACAACCCGAAACCGCTTTGAATGACCTGATTTTCACTCTTTAATTAACCATAAGTTGATTTTCACTCTTTAATTAACTATAAGTTGATTTTCACTCTTTAATTAACCATAAGTTGTCAGAAAAAACAAACTATATATATTGTATGCTTGTTTGTCTCCTTCATAGTGTTTGACCTTTTTTGACATATTAACTTTAACCCCTACTGACCTTTTTCCAGGAGGAGGACATTGAGGCCACCATTGAGGAGGTCAACAGAATCCTGGAGAGTTCAGGTGCTATGGCCACTGACCAACTGACCAAGTCTACTGGCTTCACAGATAACAAGGCGTTACTGTTGGTAGAACACAAGTAAGTCTCTGTATGACATAGAGAGTTCAGGTGCTATGGTCACTGACCAACTGACCAAGTCTACTGGCTTCACAGATAACATGGCGTTACTGTTGGTAGAACACAAGTAAGTATTTGTATGACATAGAGAGTTCAGGGGCTATGGCCACTGACCAACTGACCAAGTCTACTGGCTTCACAGATAACAAAGCATTACTGTTAGTAGAACACAAGTAAGTAACTATGTGTGTGACATAGAGAGTTCAGGTGTTATGGCCACTGACCAACTGACCAAGTCTACTGGCTTCACAGATAAGAAGGCGTTATTGTTGAAAGAACACAAGTAAGTAATTATGTGTGTAACATAGAGAGTTCAGGTGCTATGGCCACTGACCAACTGACCAAGTCTACTGGCTTCACAGATAACAACGCGTTACTGTTGAAAGAACACAAGTAAGTAATTATGTGTGTAACATAGAGAGTTCAGGTGCTATGGCCACTGACCAACTGACCAAGTCTACTGGCTTCACAGATAACATGGTGTTACTGTTGGTAGAACACAAGTAAGTATTTGTATGACATAGAGAGTTCAGGGGCTATGGCCACTGACCAACTGACCAAGTCTACTGGCTTCACAGATAACAAAGCATTACTGTTAGTAGAACACAAGTAAGTAACTATGTGTGTGACATAGAGAGTTCAGGTGTTATGGCCACTGACCAACTGACCAAGTCTACTGGCTTCACAGATAACAAGGCGTTACTGTTGAAAGAACACAAGTAAGTAACTATGTGTATGTGTGTAACATAGAGAGTTCAGGTGTTATGGCCACTGACCAACTGACCAAGTCTACTGGCTTCACAGATAACAAGGCGTTACTGTTGAAAGAACACAAGTAAGTAACTACATGTATGTGTGTAACATAGAGAGTTCAGGTTCTATGGCCACTGACCAACTGACTAAGTCTACTGGCTTCACAGATAACAACGCGTTACTGTTGAAAGAACACAAGTATGTAATTATGTGTGTAACATAGAGAGTTCAGGTGCTATGGCCACTGACCAACTGACCAAGTCTACTGGCTTCACAGATAACAAGGCGTTACTGATGGTAGAACACAAGTAAGTATGTGTGTGACATAGAGAGTTCAGGTGCTATGGTCACTGACCAACCGACCATGTCTACTGGCTTCACAGATAACATGGCATTACTGTTAGTAGAACACAAGTAAGTAACTATGTGTATGACAAAGAGAGTTCAGGTGCTATGGCCACTGACCAACTGACCAAGTCTACTGGCTTCACAGATAACAAGGCGTTACTGTTGGTAGAACACAAGTAAGTCTGTGTATGACATAGAGAGTTCAGGTGCTATGACCACCGACCAACCGACCAAGTCTACTGGCTTCACAGATAACAAAGCATTACTGTTGGTAGAACACAAGTAACTATGTGTATGACATAGAGAGTTCAGGTGCTATGGCCACTGACCAACTGACCAAGTCTACTTGCTTCACAGATAACAAGGCGTTACTGTTGGTAGAACACAAGTAAGTATGTGTGTGACATAGAGAGTTCAGGTGCTATGACCACCGACCAAGTCTACTGGCTTCACAGATAACAAGGCGTTACTGTTGGTAGAACACAAGTAACTATGTGTATGACATAGAGAGTTCAGGTGCTATGGCTACTGACCAACTGACCAAGTCTACTGGCTTCACAGATAACAAGGCGTTACTGTTAGTAGAACACAAGTAAGTATGTGTATGACATAGAGAGTTCAGGTGCTATGGCCACTGACCAACTGACCAAGTCTACTGGCTTCACAGATAACAAGGCGTTACTGTTGGTAGAACACAAGTAAGTATGTGTGTGACATAGAGAGTTCAGGTGCTATGGTCACTGACCAACCGACCAAGTCTACTGGCTTCACAGATAACATGACATTACTGTTGGTAGAACACAAGTAAGTATGTGTATGACATAGAGAGTTCAGGGGCTATGGCCACCGACCAACTGACCAAGTCTACTGGCTTCACAGATAACAAGGCGTAACTGTCGGTAGAACACAAGTAAGTAACTATGTGTATGACATAGAGAGTTCAGGTGCTATGGCCACTGACCAACTGACCAAGTCTACTGGCTTCACAGATAACAAGGCATTATTGTTGGTAGAACACAAGTAAGTAACTATGTGTATGACATAGAGAGTTCAGGTGCTATGACCAATGACCAACCAACCAAGTCTACTGGCTTCACAGATAACATGACATTACTGTTGGTAGAACACAAGTAAGTAACTACATGTATGTGTATGACATAGAGATTTCAGGTTCTATGGCCACTGACCAACTGACCAAGTCTACTGGCTTCACAGATAACATGGCATTACTGTTGGTAGAACAAAAGTAAGTAACTATGTGTGTGACATAGAGAGTTCAGGTGTTATTGCCACTGACCAACTGACCAAGTCTACTGGCTTCACAGATAACAAGGCATTACTGTTGGTAGAACACAAGTAAGTAACTATGTGTGTGACATAGAGAGTTCAGGTGTTATTGCCACTGACCAACTGACCAAGTCTACTGGCTTCACAGATAACAACGCATTACTGTTGGTAGAACACAAGTAAGTAACTATGTGTATGACATAGAGAGTTCAGGTGCTATGGCCACTGACCAACTGACCAAGTCTACTGGCTTCACAGATAACAAGGCATTATTGTTGGTAGAACACAAGTAAGTAACTATGTGTATGACATAGAGAGTTCAGGTGCTAAGACCACTGACCAACTGACCAAGTCTACTGGCTTCACAGATAACATGGCATTACTGTTGGTAGAACACAAGTAAGTATGTGTACAGGTGCTATATTTATGAAATAATATTATTAGTTACACGGTTAGTTAGTGACCTGATACGGAAAAATACATGGTGTGAAAAGAAAACCCGTATCGGGCTCGCCTCGCCCGATACGGGTTTTCTTTTCACACCATGTATTTTTCCGTATCAGGTCACTAACTAACCGTGTAACGAATTTATCACGTCGAAGACCTCTAACTGTATGTGTGGGGGTCTCTGTATCATACAATTCACAACGTTATAATAAACTACTCGCCCAATACGGATTTACAAGCCTGATACGGCTTTTTTCACGGCGTCATGTGACCATGATCTGACCAATCAGATTCCAACATTTTTGTCTGAGGCGTGATAATAAATTAATACAAAATGACAATAAGCTTATGACAAATATATTGAGCTTGGCTAAAACAACATAAGGAGAATTGAAATTTCAACTCTTACCTTAATTTTTGAAAGCAATGTGGAAAATATTATATTCTTCAGAAAGAAATAAAAGTTTGAGAGTAAAAAATAAAAATAGGTAAAAAATAATTGGTATTAATTGAAAGGTCTTGTCACAAGGCTTAGTGAAATATGAAAGTCCTATCTTTACCATTCAAAAGTTATGGGCAATGTTAAAATTTTTCAAAAGTAGGTCAAATTCCAAGGTCAAGGCTTAAAAATATGGTATCAATTGAAAGGTCTTGTCACAAGAAATACTTGACATGTGAAATATGAAAGCCCTATCACTTACCATTCAAAAGTTATGTCCAAGAAATTTGTGGACAGTTACATACATGTACATTGTATATACAGAACAAAAATTACACATTTGTATTCCCCAGGTTCTCCAATTACAGTGGCATAAAAATATCATAATGACAATTTGTATTCCAGTGAAGATTTGATAACATTGATCATCAAGTTAATAATTCCCCGTTGCTGATATAATGAAGATACTGTAAATTGCTTTATTTTCGTCAGTACCAATTTTCGTCGGTTCGTTCAAAATGTCCATTTCATCAATACGTAAATTCGTCACCCAAGGGTCCCTAAAATATAAATTCGTCAGTTCAAATGCCAACTAAACATTCAGGTATAGGTCGTATGCGTTTGTTTTCATTGTTTGTTTAACAATTATTGGTAAAGCTTGTTGTGAAAACATATCATTTGGTTTGGAAGTACATTATATGTGACATTGTGTGCATATTCTGTTTCAATAATTTATCATTTGCCTGTCGTATTAACTCTTAAGATTCAATTTTTTCTTTTCTACACTATATTTTGTCAGGAGCATTTATATTCGTCGATTCGTAATTTCGTCAAGGGAGGCACTGACGAAAATGATGAAAATTGGTACATGACGAATAAAAACCAATTTACAGTAATCCTTTTCTTACAGGAACCTGAATCCTGACAATGAAATGAAAAGAAAGTTTGGATCCAGAGTTGTGCAGGCAGAGGCCAGGTTGGTATACATGTAGTTGTACAGGAATTATGGGCACATCTTTCCTGATTAAACAAGTTTAATGTAATAAAGAGGTACCAGATGTAAAGTCAACATTTTCATCTTTTGAATTTTTAGCTCACCTCGACAAAGTTTAGTGAGCTTATGCTATACCCCCGCACGTCCTCGTCCGTTAAGAAGTTTTGGGTAGCTCAGTATCTGACAAAGTACTGATGCTGCAGTAACCAAACTTGCACAAGTGATTCATCTTGGGATGCCGAGAGGAACCCATGCATTGGATGCTGCATCTGACCTACATTTTCCACTTGATTGAGTTGGTTAAGAAGTTTGGGGTAGCTCAGAGTGACTTGGTTAAGAAGTTTGGAGTAGCTCAGTATCTGACAAAGTACTAATGCTACAGTAACCAAACTTGCACAGGTGATTCATCTTGGGATGCTGCGAGGAACCCATGCTTTGGATACAGCATCTGACCTACTTTTTCCACTTGAGTGATTTTGCCTTTAAAAGCCAATATTGAGCAAAGTATAAGTGCTACATGTACCAAACTTGCATATTGGATGTATCTTTGATCAAACTTTCATAAAATGACCTTGACCTACTTTTTCCGCTTGAGTGATTTCGCCTTTAAAAGCCAATATTGAGCAAAGTATAAGTGCTACATGTACCAATCTTGCACGTTGGATGTCTCTTTGATCAAGCTTTCATAAAATGACCTTGACCTACTTTTTCGGCTTGAATGATTTTGCCTTTAAAAGCCAATATTGAGCAAAGTATAAGTGCTACATTGTACCAAACTTGCATAATTTGATGTATCTTTGATCAAACTTTCATAAAATGACCTTGACCTACTTTTTCTGCTTGAATGATTTTGCCTTTAAAAGCCAATATACATGTACTTAGAAATATGTTTGAATTTAATTGTGCTGCCACGAGGTGAGCTTCATAATCTGTAATTACCTATGTTTTCAACTGATATGATTTATCACATTATTACAGCCGTAGACAGCCCAGAAATAGACGGCAACGTCAGAGAATGTCCTGGTTAACCACACCGCGGGAAAACTGGCCACATCCTGGTAGAACAGGTACAATCGGCACTTACATCAAATAATATGCGATGTCAATATTGACCCTTCCACAAACCACGATAAATGACGATATTTCATTCATAAATTCTAAAATGTAGCATTTTGCTAATATTGCGAAGTCGCAATGAAAACAATCAAATGACATCAATTATGTGAGGTTTTGTCAGACTCTGTGGAAGGAATAATTACTAGGGCATGTCATGTATTTAACATCTTACTTATCTTATTTTACACTGGACTCTTTTTAAAAAATACATACATGTACATGTATTTGAAAATAATGATGCATATTGTTTTCTTATCTCTTGAAAGAAAGGCAAAAGAAGCTGAAATTTTCTTGACAGTCATTAAAGGTTTCTATTAATGTAAACATGCATTGTTTCTTTCATCCTTTTACACTACCCACCTTTAATAAGTACCCACCTAATACTTTCCTTGTTTTCAAAGAATGAATTATTTTTTCCATTGTTTTGAAAATCTGAAAATTTGCCAATTTAAGTTAATTCTTGTAATTTCCATAAAAATGTCAATTTTTGAGGAGTAAAATTTCGAAAAGTATTTTTAGAATTTTTCCATTTTTGTATGAAGATAAATAATACAAACAATATCTTTGAAAATTTTAATGCATATAAAAACTCAAAGAGAAAATATTGGGATGAGCTTTTCATGAAATTTCTAATTTTCATATTGCCTGGATACTTATTTATGGTAGGTAGTGTAGTTTCTACAAATGAAGAGATATGACTGTCATATTAGTAAAGCATCTATTGTAAATCTGCTTTACTGAATTTCCCTAGGTTTATCGATGACCCACCTTGAGACTGCTAACAATGGTTTACAGTATTTTACGTACGAGCATAATCACCAATATCATGTAGCTTACTGATATACTGATTTGATTTCCCTAGGTTTATCGATGACCCACCTTGAGACGGCTAACAATGGTTTACAGTATTTTACGTACGAGCATAATCACCAATATCAACAAGTACAATTCCAGTTCTATGATGCAGTAGAATCTCTCAATCCACAAAATATAGCTGTAAGTTATGTAACATGTAAAACATAGCTGAGAGTAATTTTACATGTAAAATGTAGCTTTAAGTAATGATACATGTAAAATATAGCTGTAAACTGTAATAATGTTATGTTCAAATAATGGTTGAAACTTATGAAACATGGCTTCCTTGAAAACATTATTTCACATGTAAAATAAGGCCACAAGTTTTAATAAAGAATAAAGCTTTTATAGCCATAAATTATGATATAGTGTCAAACTTTGCTGTAAGTTGAGATAGGTTTAAAACATTATTGTACTGTTAGTTATTAAGTGTACATTTAAAATAAACCATCAGAATAGTGTAATTGGACGTAAAGCTCAAGATTGATTATGACATCTCATTTAAAACATCAATGTAAGACTTTACCAATTCAAACTTTTCTAAGTGAAGCTGTAGACTGGGATGTCCATGGAAACGCTGGGAAAAGATATCCTTGTCTTACCCCTATGGGGTAAGATAACATTTTTACGTGCCTTTTGACTGTAACGTCAATAGTGACGTCATACATGACTGCTGCGTTAGACAATCACAATATGAAAACAAATACATAAAATCTCATTTTTGAGCGCTTTCAGACAGTGGGAGAAAAATAATCAATCCCCAGGTGTGATCAGGGACATGGAAATCCAACCCTCATGTTAAGGATTTGTGTTTGTCCACAACTCGGCAAGCCTCATCATGGTACAAGCAAATCCTGGACACTTGGGTTGGATCTCCTTATCCCTTATCATATCTGGGGAAATATTATATTATTCTTCCACATAGTGCAGGGTATCCGAGTAGAATATCATGGTAATCTCTTTTTCATTTGTGTTCATTGCAAAGATTAGATCAAATGAAAAGATGTATCTATGGTAAATTTCAGGACATAATTAGGAATCATCCCTTCCATGTAGATGGCTTAATACAGCTGAGTGAAGTGTTCCGCATGAGCGAAGATATGGGAACAGCAACTGAATTGATAGGTTGGTAACGCTTGGAAGATTCATCTACATGTATGTATGAAGTTTGAATAAGAACTAACTTGAGGCAGTTGGATTTTTTTTCTTGTTATCAAAAGTCAATTTCTAGAGTTATTGCTTTTACAAATGTGAAATTTGAAAGAAATATACATTTCAAGGTGAACTTGATATAGTACCGTGCATGCACATGTACATGTATGTATATGTTCAACAAAATTTTGTTAAGAGATCTGCAAGTACTGCTTGAATTGCTTGTGAAATAGTTATAGAATAATCATCTTTTGAAATGATGTTACTTCCTGACAATTTGAGATTAATTCATTTATTAGCCTCCATAACATGTGTAAAATTTCCACTTCATTCTAACTGTTATCGTCATTTATTTTTACCAGAGAGAGCCCTGTATTCATGTGAGATGGCGTTTCATTCTTTGTTCAGTTTGACGACCGGCACATGTAGATTAGACTTTAGGAGAAATGAAAATAGGTACTGAATACTAATACATTTATCTAATTTTATAAAATAAGATTATTCACTGTATAATTACTTCACTTTGTCTACTGTCTAAATGTTTTGATAACATTGCGGTACCACTTACGTATATTCATGTTACATGTGTATGTGTACCTCTATTTTCAGAGCCTTTTACCTAGCCTTATTTAAACATATAGTGTATGTAGGACAAAAAGGGTGCTATAGAACAGCATTAGAATTCTGCAAATTACTTTTAAGGTAAGTACAATGTACATAAGTCACCACATGACTCTCTCATTGTACATTTAACAATAAAGGGCACCATAATTGTGCGCTATTTTGTTAGAAATGATAATTATTTTTGAAAAGTGCAAAAAATTTTCCAATCAGTTCAACTCCCCCCCCCTCCCGAATCTGATTTTGGTCCACTTCTACTGAAAATTTCTGTTGTAAGTTTCTCCTCAATCTGTCTGTCAGTCTTTTAGCCTGATTGTTTTTTGTTATTTTAATTTTTCCATACCTTTTTCAGAGATATGGTTATGAAATTTGGTGCATTGCTCCTTAGATTCAAAATTAAGTAACAAATCAAACTTAAGGTATCCGATGTACAATAGGGCATTTTTTCATGCCTGGTAAGGTACTTTAAACTATATGTTTTCTGAAAGGTTAAAATGCCCACTGCTCAGAAATAATAATTCAGGGGCCAATAAACAAAGGGGAATAACTGGTGAAGAATTTAAATTGTCTATTTTCTCTATATAACATTTGCAAATTAACAAAATTGTACAAGATTTTTTCCCCTTTTGATTTTAAGACCTGGGAGTCTTATATCTGTACTCAGGACATCATTACCTTTCAGAAAATATATAGCTTATACAGGCTTTCTACTGTTCCTACTTTTTCCTACTATTTCCTACTTTTCCTACTTTTTTATTTTGATCCTATTTTTTCCTACTTTTTCTTCAAAACCTCCTACTATTCCTACTTTTTCATCTCAAAAGTAAAAAATTACTTGCTTCACTTTTCATGTTCATCTGATTCAAAGTTATTAAAAAATTTCGGGCTCGCTTCGCTCGCCCATTCTGTATATTTTACATGAAAAATCAATCTGTCCTTATTTCTCTATGTGATTTCCTTAAAGATGAACATTTCCAGTCTACAATCATTGCTTACTGTGATTTTTGTGTCGTACTTACTGAAAATTGTTGCTAAAAGTGATGGAAAATTTCCTACTTTTCCCCTATTAATTCCTACTTTTTCCTATTTTTCTCCTACTTTTTTTCATTGACTACACCTACTATTTTCCTACTTTTTCATCAAGGTAGAGTAGAAAGCCTGTTTATAGTATCTTACCAGGCATAAAATTACCATACTTTACAATGGAGATGATTCAAACGCCATGTAAAATGACTCCATTGTGCAGCGGATACCTTAAGTATGATCACAACTGGCTAAGATACACTGATAGTGAACTTTATACTGCTTTCAATACAAACATAATGCTGGTCTACTTTCAGCTGTTTGAATCAAATTTAGATATTGAAAAAGTTACAATAAAGAGGATTCGCTATAATTCATATGACTGGCTTTGACTCCTACATGTATTTATAGATTGACCTATTTGACTTTTGATTTCAGCCTTGACCCAGATACTGACCCTATGGGAGTTTTACTAATGATTGACTTCTATGCACTTAGAGCTGATGAATATGGTTTTCTCATTAGAATGTTTGAAGAATGGGAGGTACATGTATTTAAAAAACTTTGTTCTAATATTATTAATTGTTTAAGATAGAAACTGATAATTTTTTAAATCCATGATTCTTAAGTTTAACATTGACGCCTAGTACATGGTTGGAAATTTGGCAATCAACTATAGGCTATGTGTACAATGTATGTGACAGAGTAAAGACTGACAAAATAAATAATATATACATGATTGTGTAAATAATGCATAGTGTGATGTACATGTATTCATCATTAGAGTGCCTCAAGAGAAATATTCTCAAGAGACTTTTACAACTTTAAGTTACTATTTATTTCTCAAAATGGAGTAATATGGTTTAAACTTTTATCGGTAAGCTTGTATACATGTAATTTTCTTTAGTTGCACAGCACATTAATGAAGTTGACATAAAAAATGTGCCATCATCTATGGCTACAAGTGGAAAATTTATTTGTCCAGAATGTAAATCTAATATGAGGTAAAAATATGTACTCCGTGTTCTATTTCAGGACCATAGGAATCTGTCACAGTTGCCAAACTTTGCTTTCTCTGTACCTTTAGCAATATATCTAAATCTGCTATCAAAAGACGACACAGACTTCTCAAGAGCAGATCAAATGGTAAGAAAAAGTTAGAAGTCAATAGAAAAGGACTTTTTTCCAAATTGTAGCAAATTCAGTTTCAAATTTCTTTATACCTGCACATTAAAATTTGAGATCATGCTATACCCTATGTCAGCATCCACATTGATTACTATGAAACAGGGAATGCCAGAGTGACCAAACTTTCATGGGTATATGCATTGTGATGAGCATCTACATGCAGGTTGCATAGGTTGCATTTGACCTACATTCATGGCTGAGTGACCATTTCAATAAAATTTGATATTGACTTCATCTCAGAGGGAATAAGAGCTAGAGTGACCAAACATGCACGGATGATGTGTCGGGCGATTACAATAAGATTATATTCACCTACCTCACTGAGTGACAATGTTTAGAAGATTTACATGTAATTTTTTCGTTAGTTCAATAGACCCTCCCATATTACTGCTAGTCTTGCATTTTAGACACAGCAAGACCCGAGACATTACTACTTTTGACGTTATTTTTAACTGTGATGTCATAAATCTGCTATGACGTCACAGTTAAAAATGACGTCAAATCTTGTGATGTCAGGTCTTGGGATGTGTAAAATGCAAGTCTCCAGCAGTAATGTGAAAATCGTCAATTACATATTGTTAATCTCTTTAAAGCTTTATCAGTGATTAGTAATTGAACAAATACTGCATAGGAGCACTAAGTACAATGTACTTAGTAAGATTATTTTTCTTGTTGATAGCTTCAGGATGCCCTGATAATGTTTCCTGGGATGTTAACACCTTTGCTGGACAAATGTGGAATCAACCCTGATGCTCAAGTTACTAGTCATTCTTTCTTTGGACCTAATTCACAATTCAAGTGAGTAAATACATGTATACATACATTTACATGTACACATATATTGCATTTATCTGTAAACTTTATATGATATGTATAACCTCTGTCTGCATACCTATTACTGTAAACGTGGTTATTTTCGCTAGGGGAAAATTTCGCGATACTAACATAAAGACAATATGCGTGGGGGAAATATTCACAATAGAAATGTAGTTCCCATTGTAAGAATGCAGCGGGTATATTTTCGCGTGGGAGAATTTTTCGTGATGTCTATCGATTCGCGAAAAATGCAAAAATTACCCACACACAAAAATTTCCACGTTTTCAGTAACTGAAAACAGTCTAAATAAGTCATTTTACTTGCATAATACTGAGAAATTACATAAATCTCATGAAATTCAGGAGTTTACTTTAATTTGTTTGGTATCCCTGTTGTAAGGGACATTTACAAAGAAGTCACAAGTCAATTTTTCACTTAAATCAGATCAAGGTTTTACATAAAGCGAAAGAAAATATTCTACATGTACTTTCTGTTTCTCATTAAACTAAAGTAAATCATTGAGTACATATCAAGTATTCTTTGTATGTATTTCCATTCCAGTCAGACGACAGCATTGAAGCAGCTGATTGGTCTGTATGTAGGTCGTTGCCACGCCTCCTGGAAACAGCCTGAGGTGATGCAGTGGTTAGAGAGGAATGTGAAGGAGGTGCTACAGAGAGTGGACAGTAATGATCCCCTAGTGACAGACTGTGATAAAAAGTAAGCTGTAATTACATGACATTGTACTTTAGATTTTGAATATTAAGGTATGGTATACATGTATCTCAACTCATCTTCGTGCACAGACATGCCGATTCTTTTCAGTTATTTCCATCTTGGCAGATCAAGGCTGATTGTGAAATTCCCCAATAAAGATTTGAAGTGAAAGTTCAATGAAATGTCAATAATCTAGCTTGCAGAGCAGAAAAATATTGCGACAATTTTACCTAATGAACATGTATGATCACAAAATTTTCTTTATTTTGCACACAGAAGAAAAGTGAGGTACCAAGGTACTCCTAGAAACGTGTTACGACATATCCTGATTTCTGAGATCAAGGATGCAATTACAGCTCTACCTCCAGTTAGTAAGATAATTATGCTGCATGTAATCTCTATATGCTTAAAATATTGGATTCAACGATCACAATAGGGATCATATTAAGACTTTTTTATATAATCGTTATTTTGCTCGAAGAATAAAAGAACTTGAAATGCTCAAAACTGTTTTGATGTCAGAATAATGACACAAAGTGTGAAACGACGCAATAGTCCATTTTCCAGAAATCATTTTATGACCGTTTCAAAGCTTGATTTAATATGCACAGACACCAGACATCACATAATTCAGCAAAATTTTGAATTGTGACGTCATAGTTGATCGCACTGACTTTTTGCGTTGTTATGTTTTCTATTTTGATGTCACAATGAAAATATCTCCAAATTTTGTGATGTCTGGCGCCCAATAAATCTATTGGAAAATCACCTATTATATGAATTTAGTCATACATGCATGTATGTATTGTTTGCCTGACAAATTTACTCTTATTTCTGAAATATTTAATCACAAGTTTTAGTTAAGTTAAATACATTGTACCGTCTCAAATAAACAGAACCTCAACGTGCAAGCAAGAACTTTAAAATTTATACAAGTTGCACTTTATTTCTTTGTATTTACTCTGTAACATGTATGACTGTTTCAGGACTTGGCTAATACGGCAGTGTTGAGTTATGACCCAGTACCACCTACTGATGCCATATCCTCATATCAACGTCCTGAAAGGTCAACAGTTTGTTCCTTGTGTAACCCTAGTGCAACGTTTTGATTGTTCTTTTCCTAAGTGGGAGTTTTCTTTAAACTTTTAAAGTCTTACTCGATATTTTGACGTCATTGCCAAAATCTGTTGACTTTGAAATTATGAGCTCCAGAACAGAAAATAGTCAATTCCATCTTTTCCATTCTATGGGCTTATGTTCCATTTCCATTTGCAGTGGTACATTATCCCAGATGTAAAAGCATAATTCTAGTGCAACATCTCTATAACGTCGAGTTTCATTTGTTATTTGTTCCTTAGTTACGGCTGTAAAACGAGAACATACTCAGCTTTGACGTTGTTAACGTCACGTTTCACCTTATATTTACAAAAATATAGATTGCATTAGAATGGGAATAACCAGATACTGACGTTATGTTTGTGGATAGTAAATGCTGATTTTACGGTGCAAACATCCGTTTTTCTTGCTCCGCGAACGCGTCACCAGAAAAACTCAGTTTGCGACCGTAAAATCAGCATTTACATGTATCATCCGCAAACATAACCTCAGAAACTAGTTATTCCCTAATCATGTCACTAAAATACCTATAAAACCAACATACTTGAAACACTTTCCCAGAAATTCACGCTGGTTCACATCAAATCTGATAATGTCAGAATTACCTGCTCAAATGGGAAATAACTCTGTATTTTGAATAGACTAAATTTTAACTTCAGATAAATGTACTGCAAATATTCATGAATAATTAAAAAAAATGACAGTAACTGTCTATACCAATGATTGAATACAACACTTTTTACAGGCCAAGAAGAGCTCAGCAGGGAAACACACTGTCTTTGTTCCTGAGATCATTGCTTCCGAACTTCAACCCTGATGTAAGTTTCTATCTTATTCATCTGTTTTGGTAACAGCCAAATGCACTATTTTGTACCTTTACCTGTTAATTTTTACATCATAAATTTGATGTATTCAGATTGTGTGATTGGTTGATTATTGTTTTAGCTCATTAAGCTGAAGATTCAAGTTAGCTAATATCAAAGCCCTTTATCAGGTGTCAAACTGTCCATCATCTGGTGTCAGTCATCCATCTGTCCGTAAACATTTTACGTTTTCAACTTCTCCTCTACTACTATTGCGTAGAATTTTACTAAACGGTACAGGAAGCAAGTACTTATAGTCTCTACCAAGTTTGTGTTTTTAGCCGATCCATCAATAATCATGGCTGTTGCATAGAATACAGTATAACCAGAAATTTTCTCGAGTATCAAATTTCATGCTTTTATGATACATGTAATTTAATTTCCATTGTCATTTTCAAGAAACAAAGATTCTGATTGGCTAAGAAATTTTGTTGATACATCGACCAACACAATTTTTCACGGAAGTCTATTTATAGCACTATTTTTAGAACCAGGGTTCCCTCAAACACGAATGAACTTGTTGCTTAAAATACAATTTGTTGATGTTTGCTTATCATTTCAAGGGTATCATTTCTTTTCTGCTTACTAAAAAATTATCTTTGCATGAAGAATTTGCTCAAACTGGTCCTTATTCCAAAGATATAGAGAGACCATCGTTTGCTGTTTAAATAATGGTGGCTGCCATAACTTGTTTTTGCAGACGTATCACTGCAAAACCCTCCGCTCTTACGAAATATAGTGCGGTGATTGATTTATTTTAGATCCAAGAAAACAGTCTGTTTTCCATAAGTAGATGATAATAAAATGATAAGAAATGAATCTTATATTTTTTCTGTTGATGCAGGTATCACCCAAAAAATTGGACAGAAAACTTTTGCATCAACGGGTTACGCGCATTGATGCAGTTTTCCGTCCAATCTTTTGGGCGATACATGCATCAACAAAAAAAAAATATAAGATTCATTTCTTAAGTAAAATAAGGTGACTTTATTTTCATGAATACAATTTTTGCGATTATGTACATATTATTTTACTGTTTTGTACCTTTCATTAATGAAGTTAAAGTTAGATTTATCCTAAGAAAAACTCAATTCGCTTCTCTCATTCAGGGAAAATCTAGCATAACACATGTATAATAAGAATAAAATGTACCTGTTATACCACTTTGTCATGCCGTATCAATCACAATTTTTTGCAAGAATGATTTTTTACGATTCCAAATCACTTGCGAATATAGCGAAAATTAGTATCTCCTGAAAATTTCTGGTTATACAGTAAACACTTTTTTTTTCTCATTTCAGGAGCCAGCCCCTGAGGTTGAGGGTGCCCAGGGAGGAGAGCAGGGTAACAACCTGAGACAGGGAGTCAATGCATTACTAGAGGCTATGAGGGATTTACTACAAAATATACAACCTGTGCCGGCCCCCAGGGAGGACGATCACGAAGGAGAGGGTGGTGACAGAGACGAGGCAGAGTGGGACTGAAAGAATGGGAGAGGAAGGGATTTACATTCAGATCTCATTCATATACCTGGTCTTTCTCATTGCCTGTAGAATAATGCATTTATTATCAGATATGGGGCAAACATTTTTATGCTATGAAAAAGAACCCTTTCACATGGGAAATAATGTGTTTAATTTTGTGACATCACTAAATTCTAAATTTTGACAAACTACGTACTTCAGTCAAACATCAAAAATGCATTTTGACATCATTAATTGTATCAAATTTTCAGCCCCTTTTCTAAGAAACATTGGCTTGTTGGTATAAAGTAAAATTTGGAGGGCTTGGTGCTTTTGTGAATTTGTGTCAAAGACAAATATATATACATGTACGTAACATGTGCAAGTCTGGTATATACATGTATTTATTTTGCTACAGAATTTCCGTGTTTTGTTGTAAGATGATTTTAGATACTTTTAATTTAATTTTTATAAGTGATATGTTCAAACCAATATTTTGTGAACTTGGAAGATGGATGCATTTATTTACTGTAATAAACCGTGCAATATGTAAAACATTATGCAAATACCCGGTATTGTTAGCTCTGACCAGTCGAGCTTATGTCATCACCCTTCGTCCGGCGTCCGTCCGTCCGTAAACAATTCTTGTGCTCGCAACTCCTCTGAAACCATAGGAGATAGAAAGAAGATTCTTTTTACATTCTACTTGGTATGTGGTCTAGTTGTGCACCTAACATTTTGTCTGAGACCCGTACCCCCAGGGTCCTAGAAAATGGGTGTGGTCTTTAAAGTCTATGTAATCTTGTGCTCGCTACTCCTCTGCCTCTATAAATGATGGAGACTTAATTCCTTTTGCAATATAATGGTTCTGTAGTCTAGTTGTGCACCTGATATTTTGTTTAGACTACTGACCCCCAGGGACTTAGAAAATGGGTGCGGTCATTTTCTCCTATATAATTCTATGTAATCTTGTGCTCGCAACTCCCCTGACAATATAGATGATGGCGAGATAATTCTTTTTGCAATATGATAGGTCTGTGGTCTAGTTGTGCACCTGATATTTTGTTTGGGGTCATTTTCTCCTATTTACTTCTTTGTAATCTTGTGTCCGCAACTACTCTGACAATATAGATGATAGAGAATAAATTCCTTTTGCCATATGATAGGTCTATGGTATAGTTGTGCAACTGATATTTTGTTTGGACCCCTGGCCCCCAGGGACTTAGAAAATGGGTGTGTGTAAGTCTGTGTAATTTTGTGCTTGCAACTCCTCTGAAGCTATAAATAATTGAGAGTTTATTCTTTTTGCAATATGGTAGGTCTGTGGTCTAGTTGTGCACCTGATATTTTGTTTTGGCCCCTGACCCCCAGGGACAAAGAAATGTGTGTGGTAATCTTCTCCAATACTGTAAACGTGGAAATTTTCGCGTCGGGGTAATTTTCACGTTTTTCGCAAATCGAGGGATCTCGCGAAAATTTCCCCCATGCAAAAATATCTGCTGCATTCTTACAATGGGAAAGACATTTTTATCACGAATATTTCCCCCACACGAAATGTCTTGATGTTATAATTGCGAAATTTTCCCCCAGTGAAAATAACCACGTTTAAAGTATACATCTATGTAAATCTTGCGTTCACAACTCTAATGATGGAGTCAGGGAATTCTTTTTTTAATAAAAGCGGTCAATGAGTGAATTTAAAAAAAAACAACCAGGAGAGCTACAGTCTCATCAAAGACTTCTGGTTAAAAGTTTCTTTTTCTTCGAAGTAATGGTCAGAATAAAAGATCTGAATAGATATTAAAATTTTTGAAAAGCATTTATCTCTGCAACATATGAAAATAGTATTGAAACATGATTAAAATCATAAACAGAAAAATTAATGTCTTTAATTCTGTTGGCTTATCATGCTTCTGCTTGATCCATTTTTGACTCACTTGCTTTCACCATCACCAAACAAGAAATATTTATCTGATTTGTACATCAATATGTACATCGAGACAATCACTGAATTTGACAAGTTTTCATTGAGCTGTTGCGACGAGTGTTGCATGCAGTCAGGAGACACTGACTCTCCCCGGGCACATGGTCTCACTTCGGAATTTTACTCATTTGAAGGTTCACAACTGTTCATATGGAAATTCTAATGATTTTGCCTTGCCTTCTTGACTTTGAGACTGAATAATATGGAATTTCTCAAATTTTTCCCGCGTTCGGAAGGGTCAATTAATTGAAAGGAAATTCTTTCAATTGATGTTTATTGGAAAGCAGCCTATTAGTCTGAGTGATGATGTCAGTTTGTCTATCAACATTTGAAATTTCTGGCAAAGGTAAATCCTCAAGGATAGGAACTTTAATTCATACTTCACTTGTAGATTGTCCAATATAAGGCTTTATCCTCTCGCAACAGTGTTCAGGGAGATATACAATGTAGAAACACTGTCGTTCATGTGTGCATTAGTGCATGTGTGTCACACTTTTCGTATACAGCCTAGAGGGGGCAAGTTTGATTGGATCTTTACCAAACTTCATACAATTATTGCTTATGACAAGAGGAAGAACCCTATTGATTTTCAAGGTCAAATGCCAAGGTCACAGAATGGTAAAATCCTTGGATACAGCCTTGAGGTTGCAGTTTTGATTGTACATGTATATAGCCTAGAATGTACAGTCTTTAATGGATATGTGTTTAAAATCCTTGTATACACTCTAGAATACACAGTTTTGAAGGATCTTAACCAAACTTTATACACTCTCTATTGAGTCTAAGTTTTAAAACTGGACACATTGCATCTGTGGTAAAAAAAAAAAAAAAAAAAAAAAGGTAGAGGTTTACAGTCTCGTTCGCCTTAGCCTCACGCGACTA
This sequence comes from Pinctada imbricata, assembly GCA_033119305.1. Classification (NCBI taxonomy): domain Eukaryota; kingdom Metazoa; phylum Mollusca; class Bivalvia; order Pterioida; family Pteriidae; genus Pinctada; species Pinctada imbricata. The sequence goes on along the minus strand of VSWD01000012.1, from coordinate 33,089,788 downwards.
CTACAGTTATCTCCCTGACCAGACCTATACAAGCAGAGCAGAGCTGCCATTTAAGTCATTCACATTACCATCCTGGTACCCGTTTTACTCCTGGGCGTAGAGAGTGCACTTCAACGTAGTGTAAAGTAACTTGCCCAATGGTTTTGCAATGATCGGCGTCGGTAAAATTGTAGACTAAATAATCCAGTCTCTCCGCTGCCGCTGCGGAGAGACTGGATTATTTAGTCTAGTAAAATTGGAACCCACGACATGAGGTTTGTAGTCCACCGCGCTAACCATTATACCACCATCACTATACTGTGGTGCATCTTAAGCTTGTTAGTCATGTCAGGGATGTATATTTACGTCCCTGGTCATGTGGAATACATCGTGTGTAACCCACGGGGAAAGCTCGTACCTGGTACGATCTACCCCGGGGGTACACACGATATATTGCTTCGATATTTCACATCATAAAGATGCTGATAACTCAATAAATCGTTATCAAACTCGAACCAAATATTGATACAATGTATATCGATATTAACCATGCAAGTAGGGGAGAAGAGTCAACAGGTCAAAGGTCACTAATATTCTTTTCATTGATTGTTGCTGCAAGAATCAAACTGTAACAGTCGGGCATATGTTTTAGAAAGAAACATTTTTCCTTAGATATTTTAAATAAAAAGATCTTTACAATGTGGTCGAGTAAAATATCCCTATTAGCAAGAAATTTCTGGTCGATTGCATCTCAATTTTCTCACAAAATACAAAATATCAAGACAAACTAAACATCTTTTAGTATCACGTACTTTATTCTTCCGCAGCACATTTAAGGCCTTCCATGACGTCATTGACAAAATTTGATGTCAGTTTTGATAGCTATTTTCAAGGAATTATTAAATTGTCCAAATAAGATGAAATGAAATAGTTTATGTATCAGTATAGGTGATATATCATAATTAATCTGTTAATTATTGATATATGCTCCCCGAACGTCGGGTTGTCACGTGACACGTATATTTTCGTAGATCAACACTGGTCATACAAAATCAGATGGCGCAAGGTGAAACCTTATCATTCAAAGAAAATATTGATACCATACTACAAAGGGGGGTTTTATTTACCTACTTCTTGCTGGGGAAATCTTTGATAAAGAACAACTACTTGAAAAATCGAGAAAAATGTACCCATTTCATAAAAAATTACCGACACTGGCACGAATGGCAGAGAATTTAAAAGAAACTATAGAATGTAAACGATTCCCCCAGTTGAATTATTGAAGAACACCTATCACTTAAAATGTGTGCAAAATTTCACTTTAATTTATGTACAGTAACATCTTGCGCCAATGCAGTTTTTCTGACAGATGGTAATCGGTAGTTCGTTCGTTTACCAAATAAACGTTCTGTGGAATCAGATTTATTCAAGGGACGTAATCGCGTTAATTGCTCTCTGTAAATTCCGTTTTAATTTTTTAAATTTTAATTTGAATAAACTTTTCATTTCATCATATGAAAAAAAAAAAACATCGAGCAATATTTATTCAAGTCTGTTAAATTTCATTTCACTTTTTGTATATTGAGGGGTGAATCGCGGGAAAAAAGGAGGGGGGGGGGGGGGGGGGGGGTGAGGGCGCCACGCCGTGTGTCGGTCGTGCCAGTTACCGTACTAACCCATGAACCCAATATACATGTTAACATGATGCTGCATAATATCGGACATGCATTAGAATTGCATACATTATACGTCCCTTTAATAATCATTACAGAAAAAAAAACTTGTTCGACTTATATATGACGCCTTTGACCGCAATAGGATCGATAACATACATAAATTCTTCACTGTTTATCCCAAAATTTATGTTATGGATTCTTTGCTTTCTTATTTTAGAAAGGAGACCTTATCTACTACATACTAGTATAGTCCTATGCTCCAACAGGTAATTCTACATCCAATATTATTTTTTCTAGACATCGGGAAAAAAATAAGGGTAAAAAAAAATAATAAAACTGATGTTTGTTTCCCAGCAAAAAAAAAAAGCAAAACAAAACAAAATTTGATCTAGATTGGAAATAGAGGAATCGGCAAATTCCGTGGATGATGTCCATTGTCATATTAATATTAAAATTTACGTATACTTTCATACTGATTTAAAATTCAATTTCAATGTGTCAGAAGACGCATAGGCACTGTTTCTTTTTTTAATATTTGTCAGTGTATGTTTTCTATAACAAAAATAAATAATAATACTAATAAAAAAAAAACAAAAAAACAACAAGCCATGTAAAAGCTTAGCTGACATTGACATTGAAAGGCACTTATAATTGACAACTTGCAATTGCATGCAAAAGTTGATGAAAATTGAAAGTAAAGCGTGACCTCGAGTTTCTATTCATCACCCACGCTGCACTGACATTGGGAATCTTCTGCTCGATTTTATTTAATTAAATTTCATAATTATGTTTTATTTGAATTCCATGTCCCCTGAAAGTGAATTAACACCTATAGATTCTGCATGAGATCGACGAAATTTGACAGAAATTTAAAGAGCGGTCATTGATTTATGGGGCCGGGAAAGGGGGTGGGTCGGGCAAGAGGACTTTTCAGTGTATGTATAACGGCTTTGTTTTGGGTGGTTTTTTTTTTCTCTCCTTTTGTTTGCATTTTCAGATCATGAAGTTATTTGATAGTCGTCCAGACAGGATTATTATTTACAGCAGATGCAAAATTCAGAGATTTTTGGGGTCAAATCTATAGCCGGATTTCATGCAGCAATCATGTTTCCCTTCGCCTTTTCTTATATGATATCGGATCCTTGTCGTAACAAACATTTGTATGTATATGATCAATAAATGTGCCTCGGAATGGTCGAGCAGCAATCCTACCTTGTTTCATTACTCCCGATAATTTCGTGACAACGTAATGGGAGGGGGGGGACAACAGACAAAGTGATCCAACAAAATTTAGATAAACGACTGTCCTATGACACATTTGATGTAAGCATTAAGCAAATTTGTTGAATATTTTCAGTATTTCAAATTTGTTATTTGACCGATGACCCAATCTTATTTTTTTTTTTTTGCATTGTAGATATCAAATAAGATACACGTCATTGTAAAGCTGGAACAAATTAATGGTGCGTGAATAACTCTTGCCAGGAGCTTGAGATTATTTGTCATTTTTTTCCTAACACCATAAGAGTGACCGACATTTTAATAACTGGTATCATAGGACCTTTCCTGAACAGCCATCTTGTACGAGATATTTTGCAAGCACAGCAATAATCTATTTACGTGTCTTTGTTACATACCATGCAGGTGTCAGTAGCTACATGTATCTTTTGAAAGCAAAGTCAAGCTTAAATTTCAAATCTTCGTATCTGCTCTTGCCATGCACATAGGAATTTGTGTACATGTTGACCTTGAAAGCCCTCTCATGCTTCAGGAAGACAAACTATCAAAACAAAAGCAATTTAACCCCCCCCCTTCCAGATTTGAGCATGAAGTCTAGTACAGATCAATTTTAGGAGACATAAATTTTCTTTAATATTATATGTTCAAAGTAACATTTCTTCATCTGTAATGTGTGTGGTTGTTCAAAGTTATTATTCAAGCATTCACTCTTCAAGGCAAGGATCTGAAATAGAAAAAAAATATTGACTATATAAATCTAGCTTTCAAAATCCAAACTGTATGGTACAGCTTGGAAACAAAATTCATAATTTTACAAGTTAGTTATATAATATACATGTATGTCCTAGCGACATAAATTACAAAGAATTCGCAGTGATATATTATTATTTCATGAATATTGAAATAAGCTTGTTATGGCTATAGTTTTAGATTATTCACTATAGATAGTCAATGCATTTATTTTATTTGACTTCTTTTTTAAATCATTATAATATTCCTAAATAGGCAAAACAAATGTTACTCTACACATAAATTTAAAAATTCTGTACCTGCAAAAATATCCAAAATGAACAGTACTGTGTGGCTAAGATACATGCATGTGTTTCTGAAACTTTCACTGTGTGTGACAATATTTCTTTTCATGCAGCTGCTGGTGTGAAATCCATTCTAAGTTAATATTCTGAAGAAAAAAACCAACAATAATTGGTATTTGAATATTTCAATATTTCGGTGCACATACTACTGCAAGTATAACTTAGTTACTGTACAAGTGAACTCAGATGCAAACATTTTATAGGTACATGTTATGAAAACAACATATACATGGGCATGGGCACATTAGTATCACATTCGCCCTTCTTTCCTCTTCATTCAACTTTCGTACGAACTGATATTATAATCTACAAGTGTCTAAACTATTCACATAAAGTTTAGCTACTATTCAGCTTTGCAGTAACAGTGTAAAAAAACAGTAAAACGCGTTGAAATTCTGTCATTTACACATACATTTCACACATGTCTCTTGGTAATTCAACGAGTTTCCTTTTATTTCTATGAATAAATTGATTCCATGATGTAATTGTACTAATTCTAAGATATTTCCTTCATACAGCACCAGTTATTGAAGTTTGATATCGCTTAATACTTACCAAAATCTGCCTTTTTTTCGTTTTACCCGCTCTGTTAACTGTTGATTCGCACCTGTTCGTCACCTCAAGCTTCTAAGTAACGCAGATCGCATTCTTCGATGTACGGGGTCACAGAGTACAGATATAGATTAGGGGTCTTCTCAAAAGTATATCGACTCGGCGATGTGTTAGTGATGAAGTAATTTGTTTTGTTTTTTGTATAAATGCAATTTTATCTAGTAAATAAAGGAATCAACGATAACGAAAGCTAATAAATGTGTTGCTACCTAACCTGACGACACGGGGTCCATGACGTCATATGACGTTACGTTATTTGGCGGAAAAACTTCTACGTCATTTCTATGGAAGGCCTTAAATGTGCTGCGTCGTACAATATTTTTTTTTTCATTTTTGTTCTATCTGTGGAAGTTTCAGCTTCGGTAGTCTATGAGCTATCGGGTGTTTATCATAGTCATTTGACCTATACACCATAACCATTGGTGGCTTGACGACGGGAGGAGAGAAACAGAAATACGAGCAGCAGTGCGGGCAACCATGGCAACAGATCTCTACGCCATCGTCAAACTTGACCGACGAGGTTTTTCTGGTTCTGTGTCCTTCGCTATCTGGTTCTTCGTTCGCGTTCGTCTGGTTTTCGCCGCCCCGAAATTTCGCATCCGTAGCTTTGAAAATCTTTGAATACGCTCGCGACACCATTTTCTGAAGACATTGTTTCTTGTTTTGTTGCTCCATTGACATTTGGCGTCTGACGAATGAAGGTCTTTGTAGAACTTTAAGATCCTGTTGGCTGAACTTCCTGTCGACTTTACGAAATTCTAACGGATCGATGGTGATTCTACGAACGTCAGCTAGCGTCCTGTGGTAGGAATGAGATTGCAATAGCGCCAATTCGGCGCTTAATAGCGCAATATTGTGTCTTATTAGCGCTTCTTGTGAGCAGATTTTCTTGTACTCTTCTTGCATAAGTTGAAACTTGTTTTGTAGTTCCTTTTCTGCTTTGTAATTACTACAATGTATGTCTTCCTTGCTTTTCTTCTTACTAGCTTTGCGAACCCTTGGTTTACTTTGGTTGTGTTTAATGTCAGCAATAATTGGTGGGGAATCTTTTGGATTCCATGGAGGGGGTCGGCGTGGACGGACATACTCATAAAATGCGCTATCGCTCTTTGATGTTTTCATATCTGTAAAAGGGTTTAATGATCTTCATTACTCTGACGTGGACATAAATGTGCAAATTTGTCAAAAATCGTCATGTTTCTAATACTTTTGTCCTATGTCGAATTTGAAATTGAAAAATATTTTAATTTGCTTAATGAATATCGAATTTTCCATAGGACACTTTACTAAAAATCATAGACAAGTCCCCATCCTTTCTGAAAAAAAAATATCTGGATTCTCACGATATAACTAGATAGACAGGTAACGGAGGGTTGTGATCTCCAGCGAGACCCCATTGCAACTTTCAAAGTCAACAAGCAAATTTAACTTCTCTACAGCTAAAAAAATTCGGATTTTGCACTCCGGACTTTGCACTTTAGGGGTCATTTAAAAGAAATCAGATGCATTTAGAAATTAATTTTTAAGTAGAATATGACAACAAAATGGACGGAAATATACTGGAGAACTTTAATTAAATATGCATTTTCAAACATGAAAACAGATTAATTCTTCACACAAAGTATTCTAATTTCATTGGAATAGAATCAACATTTTGCTTTAGTGACACAGTCCCTTCCAAGTGCGAAGTCCGCGAACATGAAAAATGTCCCAAAAAAATGTTATGATCGCTGAGCGATATAGTCCCCTACCGGCGGCATATATTTATGTCCTGCAACTCTGCCTATGAATTGCTCTTCAATTAAACATATATGAATTTAAATTAAACTTACTGTCTGTGCAGCTCAGTTCTGAGGTTTTATCTGCTTTATCGATTCGAAAAAGAGGTCAAGCGTGACGAAAGTTGAACTTGCTCTGTAACTATCCAAGACTAAGCTGAGTATCAAATTTCACCTGAATATCTCTATTTGTTGCAGAAAGAAGTCTGGAAAACTGACAAAAACTGAATTTTCCAAGTCATAAAGGGCCATAACTCCTCGAAAAAAAGGTCAAGCGTGACATAAGTCGAACTTGCTCTGTAACTATCAAAGACCAAGCTGTGTATCAAATTTCATCTGAATATCTTCATCCGTTGCAGAAAAAAAAGTGCAGAAAACTGACAAAAATTTAATTTTCAAAGTTATAGAGGGGAATAACTCCTTGAAAAATAGGTCAAGCGTGACGAAAGTCAAACTTGCTCTGTAACTATCCAAGACCAAACTGTGTATCAAATTTCATCTGAATATCTCCATCCGTTGCAGAAAAAAGTCCAGAAAACTGACAAAAACTTAATTTTCCAAGTCATCAAGGGGCATAACTCCTTGAAAAATGGGTCAAGCGTGATGAAAGTCAAACTTGCTCTGTAACTATCCAAGACCAAGTTGTGTATCAAATTTTATCTGAATATCTCCATCCGTTGCAGAAAAAAGTCCGGAAAACTGACAAAAACTGAATTTTCCAATTCATCAAGGGGCATAACTCCTCGAAAAATGGGTCAAGCGTGACGAAAGTCGAACTTGCTCTGTAACTATCCAAGACCAAGCTGTATATCAAATTTCATCTGAATATCTCCATCCGTTGCAGAAAAAAAGTCCGGAAAACTGACAAAAACTGGATTTTCCAAGTCATCAAGGGGCATAACTCGTCGAAAAATGGGTCAAGCGTGACGAAAGTCGAACTTGCTCTGTAACTATCCAAGACCAAGCTGTGTATCAAATTTCATCTGAATATCTCTATCCGTTGCAGAAAAAAGTCCGGAAAACTGATATTCGGACAGACGGACAGACGGAGGGACAGACGGACGGACAGACAGACAGACAGACCGAGAGGAAACTAAGAGTCCCCTTCGGCGTTGCCGGTAGGGGACTAAAAAGCAAGTCCTATAAGCGGAATAAGGAGAGCGATAGGAACTTAAAATCCGCATTTATCAAATCTTACTTCATCTTCTTCCATCTATACTGTATAACTCGTACTAATTTAAATCGTGTTGCGTGGACATATCAGCCGTACGATTACGAAAAAGAGAAACCGCACGGATGTTGGTTTTTTTCTAATTATTATGCCAAGATATCTTCAAAAGCTAAAAGTAGAAATTTACTTACTGACAGAATCTCTCTGCGTACTCCGCGACGGCAACGCCATTGTCAATGATCGGAGATTGTGACGTCACAGAAAGACACAGCGTTCGATTCCCGATGTATCAAGAAAAGATGGTTCATATCTTCCAAAACAATTGGAATGAGTGAAGTTGTTTGCTGGCACATTAATTTTGGTAATTTTCCGCAACCGCAGCACAAACATGTACTTAGAGACAAACACATGTATTGTGGTTTCACTCCAAATAACCGTAAAATTAAGAAAAAAACAGCTATGAGTCTGATTTGCTGTCAATGCTAAATCTTAAAGGAAACTTCTTTAATACGCCATCCAAATTTCCACAAGCGCAGAACAGAATTTCATGGAATCTTGCCGGTTCCAAGCAAGTACTCAAGGACCTCTACCAACAGTTTTTTTGTTGTTTTTTATCTTTATCCTAAAACAAATCAAATCTTACAGAAAGCAAGCCATTTTCAACCTCGCGTGTAATGCTAGACTCTTATAGACGGCCAGCAATTGACAGTGATTTTCCGACACCTTTGCAAATTTTCCACAATCGAAGCACATATTTTACTTCAGCTCACTGGAAGCAAGTACTAACGTTTTTCTACCAAAATTCTCGTTTCAACTCGAACTGTATAACTAGCATTGGGTCAGATTTTCCGATCATTTGCAAATTTTCACGCATGCAACCATTACTGTGCCGAACTTAATGAAAATCCCATGGGAATCATGGTCCTTTCCAATTTTTTTTTTAAATTCGATCCGTAAAATAAGACTACCAGTAATGGTTCTGATCCCACTACTCCTCAAAAACTGCAACCAAGATTTCCATGAAACCTTAAAGGTAACCATGCCAGTAAAACGGATATTTCTGACAGGGGATTCGCCGATACCATGTCAGTAGTATGGTAACCCTATTCTAATGCTTTTGTCAATAATGCGCTAGAAAACGTCTGCTTTTAACGACGTCGCCATGGGAACGTATGTCATCATAGCAAAAACTGCAGTGAAACGTGAATCCCCTTGCAGTTTTTCATTGCTTAACCAATCAAAATGCACGTTGCAAACACAGTGCATTAGAATTAGCTTTTATAGTACTCTAAGTTGTGCAAGAAAATTGTGTTCTTTTTACCAGATCACACTGACAAGACAAACGCAAGGGGATATAATTAGCCGACACATTTTCGAAAACTTCTCTGAAACTGCTACATGAAGTTCACGGTATCTAATTAGCCGACACATTTTCGAAAACTTCCCTGAAACTGCTGCATGGAATTTCACGGTATCTCATAAGAACCGAGTCCTCAAGAGCATGCATGTAGGAAAACCATTGCCGACTTGGTCAGTCAAATTTCTACTTCTTGTCGACAGAATTTTACTAAAACCTAAGGTATTCCAATTTGCTAAAATGTGCACCGCTTTATCGAATTACATGAATATAGAACTCGAATGAGTGTTATAGATCTTTTATTTTTATGAGAACAGAGAGAACAGCGATACTGTTGGAGTGTTTGCCTTCTCATCTGTAGGAATCCGAATCCTGAGGGTTTATGTTTAAGCATATTTGTATTTGCGCGTCTTGTCTTAGTCTCTCAGACTTTGGTATTTCCAATTTGTGTTCGCTTATATGTTTTTTTTAATTAGGAATGTCAATCAACAACATTTTGCCATCTTAAGCATAATATCACAACCATAGTTTCTTCACATATAATTTATTTGTAAGCAATAATTTCTAAATCAACAAATTCTTCTTCTAAAATCATGTTTATTTCTGGTATAAAAATCGTCACCATCTGCTCATCAGGTGCATTTTCGACTGCCGAAGATTAGGCAACGCTGCTCGCTTCCGGTGCTGCTGCATTTCCGGCCGCCTCGGCGGTGGACTCACGACGCTCAGATCATTCCAGATAACATCCGAGCGTTTACGACGTACGCGGCTGATAAATAGCGTATGGACAAATATCCGGAAGTCGGCGTTGACCAATCTCATTGGACGATATGCAGCGAGATCGGTGCTCTCTAGAGTCTATGCTCTTTGTTGTAGAATTAAGTAGCTCGTTAATTCTCTGATTTCGCCGAGAATAAGCTTCTCGTTTCAAAATATCGTTTCCCTTTTCATAAAGTCTTTTGCACTCTTTTCCAATTTCACTGACTTCCTTAGACGCCTTATTCGCCATCATGTTTATTCTTGGAAACTTCCGAAAGCCCAGTTTTTGCGATTTACTTTCGTTTCGACTGGACAAAAGAGGATTACTCCCTTCACTTCTATTGGAAATATTCAAAATTTCCTTTGGAACTTTAGAGCACACTTTGTTGGTCAGAGAAACATTCGGTAACGTGCTTCCGTGATGAACTTTTGCTCTCTGGACTTTACTCTTCTTCACAGGTAACTTCTGACTTTGTGCCTTTTCCGACTTTGCAACGTCACTGTGAGATTTCGGCACATTGAGTTTCAGTACAACTAAAGCCAGTTCCGCTTCAAGAATAGATATTTGTTTTCTCATTAGTTTTTCTCGCTGGTCCAGCCTGTCGTAACACAAGAACAGCTGGTCGATCTCCCGCACAATTCTTCTGTCGTGAATTTTTCCCGCGCCGACGTAACGCTTGAAGACGGAAATCTGTTTCTGGCATGCGCTCTTCTCATCCTGTAGCAGTTGATAGTCCAGCTTGACCTTTTCGAGCGCTGTTTGACTGCGCTCGCGCTCTGCTTGTAAGCTCTCTATGTTTGTGTGTAGAGAAGACAAAATTGTATTGGCCTCGCGGAGCTCCTTTGTAAGCTTTATGACATCACGATCTTGTGCCTCACTCACGCTCGTCAAATTCTCGATTATCCTGATAAAAAAGGAGTTAAAGATCAATAATTATAGATTCAAAATCACATGATGTGTAGAAATATCCATATTTATGACATGTATAATCATTATAATAATGCAGAAATCAATGTGTGATCGCGCGTTTCGCTCTCTATCATACAGAAAATCTGAGTCATATACTAGTGATTATTTTCGCTGGGGGAAAATTTGGCGATAACAAGATCAAGACGTTTCACTTGGGGGAAATTTTCGCGATAAAAATGCATTTCCCATTGTAAGAATGCAGAGGGATATTTTCGCGTGGGGGAATTTTCGCGATGTCCATAGATTGGCGAAAAACGCGAACATTATCCCTACGCGAAATTTTCCACGTTTATAGTTAATCAAATCGATTCAGTTATTATAGAGCAATCATTGCACCGTAATCTTAAAATATTTCTATTAAAATGAAAGTTTGCAAATATTTCTATTAGAATTTTACAAAATCTTTATCAAAAGCCACGTCAAATAATTAATTTTCTGTTTCAAATATCCACTGTGGTAATTTCATGCCGCATTTCTGAGATCCCGAATTCTGATTGTTTTTCTTTCTCTCTCTCTCAAATTTTCTGAAAGGTTGACAAAACATAAAATTTTAAGGATCAAACTGGAAGGTTTCTTGAAGCCACCGTTCCACTGCAATCCCGCTGTACCTGCGACCATTCCCGACCGCAATTTTCACAAGAGCGGGTAAAACTTTCCCGACCTTTTCATTTTTTCTTGACATCACGCTCTTTTCCCGACTGATTCCCGATCAATTTATGACCGATTCACGTTTCATCGCGGACTTACTCACGCTTTACAAGCTCTACTCACGATCATATTGCCGACCAAGTCCCGTTCTATCCGATCAAACTCCGATCTATTCCCGACCAAATCCCGATCTATTCCCGATGCAATCCCGATCTATTACCGATTGTCCCCGACGCATTCCCGCTCAAAACATAAATTCTAACTTAAACTGATCTCATTTGTCATCCAATAATCATATCGGCCAAGAAGAAGCCTATATTTCTCGTTTTGACCAAGCATTACCCAAAAGAGTCGCGATCAAAATTTTAAAAAATCCTTACTTAAAAATTGGCATTGGATAGCCAAGAATCGTCACCGCGACATTTTGATAATAAGTATTTTGAACAAATTAATATCAGAGCGAGAAAATGAATAAAATATGCACAGATCCTATTCGAAGCGTCGTTTGGTCGTAACTTGGTCATATAGAGCGTGAATTGGTCGCAAGATGGTCATGAAAAGGTCTTGGTAAAATCAGCAAACATTGAATCTGTAGTAGATAGATCGTGGTAAGAGCGTAGAATAGACGGGTAAAGATCGGGAACAGGGCGTAATTAAATGCCGATCAGACCACGCTAAAGCCACGCTCTTTCCCGACCAGGACACGATTAACCTAGGCTGTGCTCCCGACTATCCCGACCAAGCGCCGTCTATTTCACGACCAAAAAGAGAGCGGGAAAGCTTCCCGTATTTTTTCAACCGGTTGAAAGAATACGGGAAACTTTTCCCGACCTCTTAAGCGTGACCGCTCTAATACCGATCGATTTTGGACCAACATACGCTGTACCAGACCAAGAAACGACTAAGAACCGTTCTCTCCCGACCTGGCAAAATTCGAGGTCGGGAATGAACGTAGGTACAGCGGGATTGCAGTGGAACGGGGGCTTGAACAGCACTGCAGGATGGTATGATGTTGTAATAATTCATTTGTCATACTTACTCTTTATCTCTTCCAATATTTGCACTCCAGCAACCCATCGGATGCAAGTCTGTCTTTGCCTCGCTCGTGGTGCAACGGCTTCCGGCTATTGACAACTCTGAAAATAGTCCCAAAACAGATTTATAGACCTTCAATGAAGACATGATCAATACTTGTATTGAATTTTTATAGTTTTAACTCAATTCATTGACAGCTTTATTAATTAAATTGGAGCTTTTCAGAATGACTTCATGAAACACAAACTGTCATCAATAAGGCACGGTTCATTTGATATTCTGGGGGGGGGGGGGGGGGGGGGGGGCTTGGGTTTTTTGTCGGAGCAAGATTATTTTTTTCTTGCAAAGTTGGAGCAAGGAAATTTTTTTAAACAAAGTGATGTGCATATTAAGAATGTTTGTGTTTTATGAATAGAAATTATTTATATTTTGTACTCAAACTCTAAATATTTTAAATATATTACTTTATTTCTATGCAAGTATTCAATTCACTTCTAAATGTCTAAACAGAGAGATTAAAGATTTTTACAATACAATTCTCAATAAACAAAATTTATATAAGGTACATGTATATAATAGGGTCTGAGGGGAAGGTCTTCTAGACAAATTCTGAAATGTAGAATTGTCACAATTGGTGAATAACTGAAGTTCTCCTTATGGGACTCTATGGGGATACAGGTAACATGTATCAATAGTAATACATAACTAGATGGCTACTGTTGCAAGCAACAGACGGATTCCTCCTTTCTTAGACCTTCCTAGGAACTGAAGTGTTAAAATCCGAATAAAGAAGATGGAAAAAAGAATAGTTGTTGAAGTACCTTATTCACTTCAGCAAATGGGTCAAAAGAGCTTATGTCTAGTTTGGGACTCTTATTAATTTATCAACAAAATAGAAGAAAAAAAAATTAAGTACTTTTTGTCTTTACGAAAGCTTTAAACTCCATGCTCTATGGATATCAAATCCTTAACAATTACTTTCTCAAAACACAATTGCACAATGATTTTGCAATGAGATAATTTCTATTAATAGAAAATGACAACAACATGAAAGTACAGATATGTAATGCTACTAAGAAAAAAAAAAGAAACAGAAAACAAGAATAAAAGAGTTATCTTTCTGATACTATGTTAAGTTCAAATAAGAAGGACTACTTGTGTGAAGAATAAACAGTATAGGACAAAAAGTGTACATTCTACAAGAGTAAATGATTGTTAAGACCTTGAGAATGATTATTTGGCCTTTAAGCAATGTCATGGATGAAAGCTAAGTATTGTGATTATTCTCATCACGATTGAACTTATTCTGAGCAAAGCTCAAAATCTAATCAGCGAAAGTCAGTTGTGACCTTGAAATCGAACAAATGACCTTGGGTCAAAGTCATGATGAAAGAGTTTGGTGTAAGGAATCTTTGTGTAAAGTTTGAACTCTCAAGGTGAAACAGTCTTTGTTTTATAGACTAAAGTTTGTTGTGACCTTGAATATCAGAATTTGACCTTGGGTCAAGGTCAAGGTGAAAGAGCTGGGCCCAAGCATGATATGTATAAAGTATGAACTCTGAAGGTCAAATAGTCTTTGTTTTGTAGGGAAAAGTTGCTGTGACCTTGAGAATGAGAATTTGACCTTGGGTCAAGGTCAAAGTGAAAGAGCATGACTGAACAATTATTTGTATGAAGTTTAAACTCTGAAGGTCAAATAGTCTTTGTTTTATAGGCAAAAGTATGTTGTGACCTTGAGAATCAGAATTTGACCTTGGGTCAAGGTCAAGGTGAAAGAGCGTGGTTTAATGATAATATGTATGAAGTTTGAACTCTGAAGGTCTAATAGTCTTTGTTCTATAGCCAAAGGTTTGTTGTGACCTTGAGAATCAAAATTTGACCTTGGGTGAAGGTCGAGGTGAAAGAGCTTGGATTAATGATATTATGTATGAAGTTTGAACTCTGCAGGTCTAATAGTCTTTGTTCTATAGGCAAAAGTTTGTTGTGTCCTTGAGAATCAAAATTTGACCTTGGGTCAAGGTCAGTGTGAAAGAGCTTGGTTTAACGATATTATGTATGAAGTTTCAACTCTGAAGGTCAAATAGTCTTTGTTCTACAAGCAAAAGTTTGTTGTGACCTTGAGAATGGAAATTTGACCTTGAAAGTAGGTCAACATTAAATGACTACCTATAAGTACCCTACTATCAAAGTTTCAACTCAAAATCTCAAAAACTGTAGAAATTGGCACTGTGCCAATTTAAAGTTCCATTTTCAACTCGGAATAGCGCGAAAACCGTAAATATTTTATCGAGCATGTAAGCGTATAAAAGTTTACAAATTTCCCAAAGAACATTTTAAAACAAATTTCGTTCAAATCGCACGGTTAGTTTAGGAGTTATAAGTGTTTAAAGATTTGACCTTTGGTGACCTCTAGCAGGGGCATACGTGAACTTTTCGACGACAAAATTTTTTTACCTCTAGATCTCTATATGCTCTTTAACATGATACTTTTTGTTTTATCATAAGAAGTGATACTTTTTTGTACAGTGACTGGAACGATCTGGGGGTAAGAATAATAATAATAAGAATAATAATAAGAACTAGATGGCTACTGTTGCAAGCAACAGACGGATTCCTCCTTTATTAGACCTTCCTCGGAACTGAAGTGTTAAAATCCGAATAAAGAAGATGAAAAAAGAATAGTTGCTTTAGTACCTTATTCACTTCGGGAAATGAGTCAAAAGAGCTTATGTCTAACTTGGGACTCTTATCTATTTATCGACAAAAAAGAAGAAAAAGACGATAAATACCTTTCAAGTTTAGGAAGGCTTAAACTCCTTGATCTATTCTATCCATTTGAATCCTTTTAAATTACTATCCCAAAAAGAATTGCACAATGAATTAGCAATGAGAAAATTTCTATAAATAGAGAATGACAACAGCATGAAAGTACAGCCAAGTAATGCTACTAAGATAAAAAAAAAAGGAAACAGAGAACAAGAATAAAAGAGTTATCTATCTTACTATGTAAAGTTCAAATAAGAAGTACTACTTGTGTGAAGAATAAATATTTAAGAACAAAATCCTATCAATCCTACAAGAGTAAATGTTTGTTATGACCTTGAAAAACTTAATTTGACCTTTAACCAAGGTCATGGATAAAAGATAAGCATTTGAATTTATTCTCATCAAGAGTCCTCTTAATCTAATCAAAGCTCAATATTTTATCGACAAAAGTCTGTTGTGGCCTTGAAATCGAACAAATGACCTTGGCTCAAAGTCAAGGTGAAAGGACTTGATGCAAGGAATATTTGCGCCAAGTTTGAACTCTCAAGGTCAAATGGTCTTTGTTCTGTAGGCAAAAGTTTGTTGTGACCTTGAGAATAAAAATTTGACCTTGGGCCAAGGTCAAGGTGAAAGGGCTTGGCTCAATGATTGTATTTATGAAGTTTGAACTGTCAAGGTCAAATAGCCTTTGTTCTATAAGCAAAAGTTTGTTGTGACCTTGAGAATCATAATGTGACCTTGAAACTTGGTCATCATCAATGACTACCTATTAGTAGCCTACCATCCAAGTTTCAACTCAAAATCTCAAAAACTGTAGAAATTGGCACTGTGCCAATTTAAAGTTCCATTTTCAACTCAAAATAGCACGAAAACCGTAAATATTTTATCGAGCATGTAAGCGTATAAAATGTTGCAAATTTTCCAAAGATCAATATAAAACAAATTTCGTTCAAATCGTACGGTTAGTTTAGGAGTTATAAGGTTTTAAAGATTTTGCCTTTGATGACCTCTAGCGGGGGCATATATGAACTTTTCGACAAGAAAAAAAATTTAAATGAAGATCTTCAATTGCTCTTTCTCATGACACTTTCCATTTTCTCCTATGATGCCGTACTTTGTTGTAAAGTCTCTGGAATGGTTTGGGGGTAAGAATAATAATAATAATAAGAACTAGATGGCTACTGTTGCAAGCAACAGACGGATTCCTCCTTTATTAGACCTTCCTCGGAACTGAAGTGTTAAAATCCGAAAAAAGAAGGTGGAAAGATGAATAGTTGCTTCAGTACCTTATTCACTTCAGCAAATGAGTCAAAAGAGCTTATGTCTAATTTGGGACTCTTATTCATTTTTTAACAAAATAGTAAAAAAAAAACCATAAATAAATACCTTTCATGTTTACGAAAGTTTTAAACTCCATGCTCTATCAATATCAAAATCCTTTACAATTACTTTCTCAAAACAGAATTGCACAATGATTTTGCAATGAGATAATTTCTATTAATAGTAAATGACAACAACATAAAAATACAGATATGTAATGCTACTTAAGAAAAAAAAAAAGAAACAGGGAACAAGAATAAAAGAGTTATCTTTCTTATACTATGTTAAGTTCAAACAAAAAGGACTACTTGTATGAAGAATAAATAGTATAGGACAAAACGTGTGAATTCTATAAGAGTAAATTATTGTTATGACCTTGAAAATGATTATTTGACCTTGAACCAATGTCATAAAAGAAAGATAAGTATTGTGATCATTCTCATCACGATTGATCTTAATCTGAGCAAAGCTCAATATCTAATCAACTACAGTCGGTTGTGACCTTGAAATCGAACAAATGACCTTAATTCAAGGTCATGGTGAAAGGGTCTGTTGCAAGGAATATTTGTGTAATGTTTGAACTCACAAGGTCAAAAAATCTTTGTTTTATAGACTAAAGTTTGTTGTGACCCTGAGAATGAGAATTTGACCTTGGGTCAAGGTCAAGTGGAAAGAGCTTGACTGAACAATGATATGTATCAAGTTTGAACTTTGAAGGTCAAATAGTCTTTATTCTATAGGCAAAAGTTTGTTGTGACCTTGAGAATGAAAATTTGACCTTGAAAGTAAGTCAACATTAAATGACCACCTATAAGTAACCCACTATCAAAGTTTCAACTCAAAATCTCAAAAACTGTAGAAATTGGCACTGTGCCAATTTAAAGTTCCATTTTCAACTCGGAATAGCGCGAAAACCGTAAATATTTTATCGAGCATGTAAGCGTATAAAAGTTCGCAAATTTCCCAAAGAACATTTTAAAACAAATTTCGTTCAAATCGTACGGTTAGTTTAGGAGTTATAGGTGTTTAAAGATTTGACCTTTGATTACCTCCAGCGGGGGCATTGGTGAGCTTATCGACAAACAAAAAATAGTTAAAGAAGATCTTGTTATGCTCTTTCTGATGGTACCATCCTTTTTGCTCTGTGTTTAAAGACCTTTGAATAAAGTGTCTGGAAAAAATGGGGGGTAAGAATAAAAATAATAATAATAATAAGAATAATAATAAGAATAAAGAAAAGACATTGCAATAACAGAAAGGATTCCGACGGAATAGTCGGAATCCTTAATAATAAGAATAAAGAAAAGACAATACAATAACAGAAAGGATTCCGACGGAAGTCGGAATCCTTAACTAGATGGTTACTGTTGCAAGCAACAGACGGAT
Organism: Pinctada imbricata; assembly: GCA_033119305.1. Lineage (NCBI taxonomy): Eukaryota > Metazoa > Mollusca > Bivalvia > Pterioida > Pteriidae > Pinctada > Pinctada imbricata. Next base: position 33,071,998 of record VSWD01000012.1, on the reverse strand, counting down.
TCCTCCTTTATTAGACCTTCCTCGGAACTGAAGTGTTAAAATCCGAAAAAGAAGATGGAAAAAAGGAATAGTTGCTTTAGTACCTTATTCACTTCAGCAAATGAGTCAAAGGAGCTTATGTCTAATTTGGGACTCTTATATACAGATGTATTAATCAACAAAATAGAAGAAAAAATATTAAGTACCTTTCATCTTTACGAAAGCTTTAAACTCCATGCTCTATCAATATCAAATCCTTTACAATTACTTTCTCAAAACAGAATTGCACAATGATTTTGCAATGAGATAATTTCTATTAATAGAAAATGACAACAACATGAAAGTACAGATATGTAATGCTACTAAGAAAAATAAAAGAAACAGAGAACAAGAATAAAAGAGTTATCTTTCTTATACTATGTTAAGTTCAAATAAGAAGGACTTCTTGTGTGAAGAATAAATAGTATAGGACAAAAAGTGTAAATTGTACAAGAGTAAATGATTGTTAAGACCTTGACTAAAGTTTGTTGTGACCTTGAGAATCAGAATTTGACCTTGGGTCAAGGTCAAGGTGATAGAGCTTGGTTTAATGATATTATGTATGAAGTTTGAACTTTGAATGTCTAATAGTCTTTGTTCTATAGGTAAAAGTTCGTTCTGACCTTGAGAATCAAAATTTGACCTTGGGTTAAGGTCAAGGTGAAAGAGCTTGGTTTAATGATATTATGTATGACGTTTGAACTCTGCAGGTCTAATAGTCTTTGTTCTATAGGCAAAAGTTTGTTCTGACCTTGAGAATCAAAATTTGACCTTGGGTCAAGGTCAAGGTGAAAGAGCTTGGTTTAACGATTTTATGTATGAAGTTTGAACTCTGCAGGTCAAATAGTCTTTGTTCTACAGGCAAAAGTTTGTTGTGACCTTGAGATTGAAAATTTGACCTTGAAAGTAGGTCAACATTAAATGACTACCTATAAGTAACTTGGTATCCAAGTTTCAACTCAAAATCTCAAAAACTGTAGAAATTGGCACTTTGCCAATTTAAAGTTCCACTTTCAACTCGGTATAACTCGAAAACCGTAAATATTTTATCGAGCATGTAAGCGTATAAAAGTTTACAAATTTCCCAAAGAACATTTTAAAACAAATTTCGTTCAAATCGCACGGTTAGTTTAGGAGTTATAAGTGTTTAAAGATTTGACCTTTGGTGACCTCTAGCGGGGGCATACGTGCACTTTTCGACGACAAAATTTTTTTACCTCTAGATCATTATATGTTCTTTCACATGATACTATTTGTTTTATCATAAGAAGTGGCACTTTTTTGTACAGTGACTGGAACGATCTGGGGGTAAGAATAATAATAATAAGAATAATAATAAGAATAAAGAAAAGACAATACAATAACAGAAAGGATTCCGACGGAAAAGTCGGAATCCTTAATAAAGAAAAGACAATACAATAACAGAAAGGATTCCGACGGAAAAGTCGGAATCCTTAAATATTGATGACATATTTAAGGACTTAGCCCTTTTTTTTCATTCACTTACATGTATACTTTTGATATGTTCAAATATATGAACTTTGCCATAGTAAATAATGTTTTGATGGAAAAGTATGGCGAGCGAAGCGAGCCAAAAAAATTGATATAAATTGACAACTGCGGCGAGCGAAGCGAGCCGTAAAATTTTAAAGAATTTTAGCGAAATTTTATTGTAATTCTTCAAATTCATATCATTTGTGAGAGCAAGACTATTTTTTTCTGTCATACCATAAGCAAATTTATTTTTTTCATCAAAATTCAGAGCAAAATTATTTTTTTCGAAAAAAAACCCAAGCCCCCCCCCCCCCTGAATATCAAATGGACTGTGCCTAAATGAAGATCGAAGGATCTTACCACGATCACACCCAAAATCCATTCTCACGTGACCAAGCTGGTTCAATGAGAAATATTCATCTCCTCTTGATAACTTCCTTCCGTTTGATTCTCTTCCTACAATCAAAATCATGTTTTTTAAAACCACATAGCTAATCGCCTTACATACAATTGAATGACTTGATTAAAATCATTTTAGATACAAATCACAGGAGCTCGGCACCAACAACCCTCCATTATACATGTATACGCCCCTTCTCTATTTTTTTTGTGGCCTCGAAAAGCGAAACTTTATAAATAAAACAGTAACTAGAATTGTAAAAGACGATAGTAAGGAAATTACAGAACAATCAGAAATACTTAAAGAAATCAGAACTTTCTATAAAAATTTATATGATAATAGAGATGACTCTCTTGACGATGTTAACCTATATCAACTATTATCAGAAGTAGAAGTTCCTAAATTATCAGATGATGAAAAGAAACTTTTAGATACTCCATTAACTAAAGATGAGATTTTAGGTTCGTTAAAAGACTGTAAAAATAATAAAAGCCCCGGAACATCGGGCTTTACTGCCGAATTTTTCAAATTTTTTTGGTCTGATTTAAGCGACTTTCTTTACCGATCATATCTTTGTTCGTTTGATAAAGGAGAACTATCCACATCTCAAAAACTTGGGAGTCTTTCTATTCTACCTAAGGGCGAAAAACCGCGTCAATATTTAAAAAACTGGCGACCTATTACTCTGCTAAATGTATCATATAAAATTTTGTCAGGTGCCATTGCAAAAAGGTTGAAATCTGTACTTCCAAAAATAATTCATGAAAATCAAAAGGGTTTCTTAAGTGGTAGGTACATTGGTGAAAATACGCGTTTAATGTATGATATGATTAATATATGTAACCAAAAGAATATTCCAGGAATAATATTAATGATAGACTTTGAGAAGGCATTTGATTCTATATCATGGAAATACATTAATAAAGTGTTACAGTTTTTTAACTTTGGAAATAATATAATTAAATGGATAAACATTTTTAATAAGGACTTTAAACTTTGTGTTTCTCAAAGTGGCATCTTCTCCGATTTCTTTCAAATAGGGCGCGGTTGCAGGCAGGGCGACCCAGTCTCTTCTTACCTCTTCTTACTATGTGTTGAAATTCTAGGAATTCTTTTACGAAATAATAAATCTATTAAAGGTATAACAATTTATGATAAAGAATACAAAGTACTTCAATACGCAGACGATACTGCACTTCTACTTGATGGATCTGAACAGTCTCTTCGGAATGCACTCACTTTGATAGGTCAATTTGCTAAATACTCAGGCTTGAAACCAAATTACTCTAAAACCCTTTGTGTTAAAATAGGTTCTCTTAGAAACTCTAATATAAAACTATGTGATGACTATACTTTAACCTGGTCTCAAAATCCATTTAAGTTCCTAGGCATAATTTTCTCTGTTAACATAAATGAAATGGAAGACCTGAACTTTCAACCTAAATTACAAGAAATTAAGAAATTGATCACATCCTGGTCACGACGATTTTTAAGCACTAACGGAAGAATAACAGTTGTAAAATCAATACTTCTACCAAAATTAACTCACTTATTCATTTCCCTCCCATGTCTTTCCGACAAAAAAATAAAAGAATTAGAAAACTTATTCTTTAAATACATTTGGAACTATAAAACAGAAAGAATTGCTAGAAAATGTTTAATTCAGGATTATAAAAATGGGGGATTAAGGATGATATGTTTAAAATCATTTAGTACAAGTCTAAAAATTACATGGATCAGAAGAATCATTGATAATGATGAAAACAGTTGGTTGACTCTTCTTACAGATATGCTTTCATTAGATTTGAAATCCCTCCTTACATTTGGTACAGAATACTTTTTATACTTATCAAAAACTGTCAGAAATTACTTTTGGAAAGATGTTTTCATATGTTATTTTAAATTAAGAAAACTACTTGAAAAAGAGAAATTTTTTTATGAACCCTTATGGTACAATGACTTGGTTAGAATAAACAATAAAACTGTATACTATCCTGATTGGAAAGATAGAGGTATATATTATGTATATGATTTGCTTGATGATAATGGTAAGATATTATCATATGATGATTTTTGTGTAAAATTTAATTTTTCACCTCCATTTACTTTATATTATGGTATTTGCTCATGCATTTCAAAAATGAGTAAAAATTTGAGTATGCTTTATTTCCTAAAAAATCAGCCTCATTATCCTATTCATATCAAAATTATTAGAAATAACAGTAAAGGATCAAAAGATTTTTATGACATATTTATTAAGAGTTATTATAAACAGCCGAAGAGTGAACTTAAATGGGAGCAAGAATTAAATTTACTTAATAATGAACTTTGTTGGCAAAAAATAAATCTAGGCGTTCACAAATATTCAAATGACTGTATGTTGAAATGGTTTCAATTTCGTATTGTACACAGGATCTTAGGAACAAATGCACTTTTACACAAAATAGGTATTAATTCCTCAAATTTATGTTCTTTTTGTCATTCAAATTCAGAAGCTATTTCCCATTTATTATTCGAATGTCATTTTTCTTACACTGTATGGCATGATTTTGAAATATGGTTACTTAACATCTTTGACATAAATTTAGATTTGAGTATTCATGAGGTTTTATTTGGTCTTTTTAATGACAAGCTAAAAATATTAGACACAATTATTTGTTTGATTAAACAACATATTTACAGAAAAAAAATACAAAACTGCATTCCAACCTTTGAGGGTGCAAAAGTCTCTCTCTCAGAATATATTAATATATATATATATATATTATATATCATGTGTTACCTGACCGTCGAAGAGATAAGACGTGTTTTCCGGCGCTCTGTAATACGCTCTGTAAACATGAAGAACCTAAGCGTATCGGGGTTGCTTACCTTCTTGATACAGAGCTTCTCATTTAAAGTATCAAAGGATGATGATGACAACGAGCTGGACGTTAAATATAATAAGCAAAGTGTGACTTTAAATTACAAGGAAACAAGTGAAGGCTTAATTGAGGAGTTATTTCTAGCGGACAATTTAACAAAACGACGGACGGATAGGAAAAACGGAGAAATCTACAAAAATGATACCGGGACAGTTACAGTGACATTATATAGGACCACAAATACTATTCATGTTCAAGGACAAGAGCACAGACAGTGGACACAAGAATTTATCAAGAAAATTAAAGAAAATGCAGATGACGGAATTTCTAAACAAGAATTAACGAAATATGACAGCCTGACCGAGCCAAAATTTACATCCACCCCGCGGAATAAACAAAACACAGGTATTAGTTTCAATAATATTTCGGACTCTTTAAATTTTGACATTCTCGACCCAATGGAAAAGTTAAGGGAATTAATGAGTGAAATTTGGATCCTTAAGGAAAAAGTAAATAACATGGAAAAACAAAAATGCGAGAAAAAAGACATGGAAACGCAAACGGAAAATCGATCTTCAGGACGCGAAATAGGGACAATGACAGAGACGAGGAACACAAATGAAAAAGGGACTATGGCAACTGTTACAAGTAAAACACGTGAAACGGGAACGATGACAACGACTGGGAATACACCGAAATCGAATACAACTGAAACTCCGAAACCATCAACATACGCGAGAGTAGTTACGGACGGAATACCAAAAACGGAAAATAAACGGAATTCTTTAGACGGAAAAAAAAAACCAGGGAGTCAACGCAAATCGTCGGACAATTTTAAGTCACAACCAATGGATAGTCCTTCAAATAAAACTCTTATTATTGGCAGTTCTATATTAAAAGGGATTAATACGCGAGGATTGACGACAAACACGTACGTAAAAACCATGCGAGGAGCGAGGACAACTAACGTTAGACGTGAAATAGAGGAAACAAATGTAGCGGAGTACGGATCTATAATTCTTCAAGTCGGAGGTAATGATTTAGACAACGCGAGACCGCTGGATGCCATCGAAGAGGACCTAACTCAAACCGTGAAGTCTATAAAGAATAAATCACCGAGGACGAACGTGTACATCGCGGAAATTCTACCTAGAAGAGGCGTAAACGTGAAAGACATGAACCACATCATCAAATCCATCTGTGAACTAAACGACGCGAAGCTAATAAAAACAAGTGAATTTTTTCTGCATATCAACAAACGCCAGTACTGGATAGACGGGGTACATCTATCGGAAACGGGAACCGCGCATCTGATCAAGTGCTATAACGAGTACGTGAAAATAATCAAATCGACGCGAGAAATAGAAGAAAAGTATTGTTTCTATTGTGGTGAGGACGGACACAACGTCAAAAAGTGCCATCACAAAGCTCCAGTGCAGTGCTACGTGTGCGGGGGATACGGACATAAGGCAAAACGTTGCCTACAACATGCGCGAAGATATTAGGGACTCGGCGATGGAAGTACAGAGGCCGCGACAAACCTTGTGAACATTTCTAATAGATATGGTTGTCTGCATGATCTATGTGACGAATGCGAGATGAATGAATGTGAATGTATTCATAGTCCTCCTTTAAAGTCATTTTTAGATGAAAATACACAAATCTGCCCAAATGACAAAATTTTAAGAGATCAAAGTTTTAAAGCTAATACAAAACGCACTAACCCTCAAAACTTATCTTTTGATGAAATAGAAGTAAAAGCTATAACAAGTAACTCGAATGAAGTATCAAGTTCTACACCAAAAAGATACAATGTCAATGAGAGCTCTAACAATACTTTTGGTCTACTGAAAAGAGGATTAAGAATGGCAAATATCAATATATGTCACCTGCTAAATAAAATTGATGAAGTAAATCTACTTTTACACGAAAAACAGTCAGTCGAAATATTAGGCATTTGTGAGACATTCCTTGACCAAGAAATACCTGATGAATTGATAAAATTAAACGGATTTAATTTTGAAAGAAGGGACCGTGTTGGAAAAGCAGGGGGAGGTATAGTTGTCTATCTTTCTGATTTATTAAACTACAAACGACGTAAAGATCTTGAAAGTAGCGATATTGAAACCATATGGCTGGAGATACTAATTCCAAATTCTAAATCGTTTCTTTATTGTTCAGTTTATCGCCCCCCATCGGCTAACACTTCCTGGGTGGATTTATTTGCTACGGAGATAGAAAAGGCCACATGCGGAAACGAAGAGATTATAATTTCCGGAGATTTTAACATTGACCTATTAAAAGATCCTCCGCGATACTGGTCTCATGCACTAGAGGTGTTTAATCTCACACAAGTTATTTCCTCTCCGACACGTGTCAACGGAAATTCGAGTACCCTTATTGACCATTTCTACACGAACATGCCAAATTACGTAACGGAAGTACATGTACCTAAAATATCAATGTCGGATCACTATCCTATTTGCATAACGAGGAGTACGAAAAATCTTCTAAAAAAGAAAACGCATACGACCATAGAATATAGAGATTACAAAAAGTTTGATGAACGTAATTTTTTACAGGATTTGGCTGATGTAAAATTTGATGAAATCGAAAATCTTAAAGAGCCAAATTTAGCGCTTGACCAATTTTATAAACTATTCATCAATGTACTAGACAAACACGCCAAAGTAAAATCCAAACGTGTTAAGTACAAAAGTATTCCTAAGTGGATAAATTCGGAAATAAATGAAGCCCGACACAATAGAGACTACTATCATAAAAAGGGTGATACAGAAAATTATAAGAAATGGCGCAACGCAGTAACAGAACTCATTCGGAACGCTAAAAAAGAATTACTACAAAGAATCAATTGAAGAAAATAAATGTACTTCAGACATTTGGAAACACTTAAAAGAATTCACTTCTAACAAAAACGAAACGAATATAAATTTCATGACACATAACGGTATATCCTCTGAAGAACCGACTGAAATTGCAAACATGTATAACGATTTCATAACAAATATATCGAAAACACTTATTGACGATAATCTGAGAGAACAGCTGGAAACGTCGCATCTAAAAGATTTTATAAATTCAAAAAATCCAATGAATATTAAACTCACATTTGATCATATTACGGATGAAGAAGTGTTTCGTCTACTCTCTAAGCTTAATATCAACAAATCAGCTGGAACCGATAATATTGGTCCAAGGATACTTAAGATTGCAGCACCAGTAATATTCAAACCTTTGGCTTATATAATAAACTTAAGCATCGCCACTTGTACTTTTCCTGATAAAATGAAGGAGGCTAAAATAACTCCAATCTACAAAAAAGGCGACAAATCAATCCCCGGAAACTATCGCCCAATCTCTATTTTACCTACGCTTTCTAAAATATTTGAAAAACATTTAGCATCACAAATACGAAATTATCTTAATGAATTTGATCTACTCATGAAGGAGCAATCGGGTTTTCGTGAACATCACTCCTGTATGTCTGCCTTAACCAAAATGACTGAAAGTTGGCTTTCAGAAATGGACAAGGGAAATCTGACAGGCACCGTTTATTTAGACTTCAGTAAGGCATTTGACCTAGTTAATCATGAAATCTTACTTAAAAAGCTACAGCTCTATCAATTTGATAATTCATCCTTACACCTACTTCGGTCCTATCTCGAAAACCGTAGTCAAGAGGTGAGATTGGGAAAATGCATTTCAAACAAAACTGAATTAATAGCTGGTGTCCCACAGGGATCAGTCTTAGGACCGCTTTTATTCATTCTATTCATAAATGACATGCCCTTAATTGTTAAGCATTCCGTCATAGATATATTTGCTGACGACGCAACCTTACAAAATTCATCAAACAAGATCGATAAAATCGGCGAAAATCTTCAAACAGATATCAACTGCATTCAAACCTGGTGCAAACAGAACGATATGGTTTTGAACGAAACTAAAACAAAAGGTATGGTGATTGGAACGAAACAACGTATCTCTAAGAGCGACCAAAACTTAGCCATAAAAATAAACGATAAAAATATTCAAAATTCAGAATGTGAAAAACTCTTAGGGGTTTTAATTGATCAAAATTTAGACTTTGACCAACACATTGACTATGTTTGTAAAAATACGTCTTCCAAAATTGCACTCCTAAACAGAATTAAGAAGTTTTTACCCCTACAAACGAGGAAACTCTATTATAACGCTTATATCTTGCCAGTAATGGACTACTGCCTAACAATTTGGGGATCTGCACCAAAATTCCAGTTAGAAAGACTACATAAGTTACAAAAACGTGCTGCCAGGACTATATTAGAAGTGCCACCTGAAACACCATCTTTGCCACTCTTTGAGCAGTTGGGTTGGCTAAACATATATGAAAGGCTTGAATATAACAAATATATTATCTTGTATAAATCTACTAAAAATCTTGTTCCTGGCTACTTAAAAGACCTATTTACATTCAATTCAACTGACAATTACAACTCTAGATCAGCAACAAATAATGACATGTATATAAAACGGCACAAAACTAAAATTTTTGAAAAATCACTTCAATACAGTGGTCCCCGATTGTGGAATTCACTTCCGGTAAGTATACGTGAAACAAATAACATACATCAATTTAAGAGGAAAATAATATCCCTGCTAAATTCCAAGAGAGAAACTGTATGAGAGTGCTATATATATAGGATCTCAAATGAATTTTCATTTCATACGATGTATTGTGAAACGAGTTGTGTGTTTTATATCCCCGAGCCTTGGCGAGGGGATATAAAACGCACAACGAGTTTCATAAAACATCGTATGAAATGAAAATTCATTTGAGATTCTTTTTATCACATGATATTGCCTAAAAATGTGTATTTCTAACGTGAAATCAACGTTTCCGAGAACTATAGAGGCGAACCACGCCGTGATTTAGAAGTCGTCTGCTACGCCATGAGAAGTAGTGTCCCCATCGTATTCGATATTCTGTGCGTAAGAGAAAGGTATTTCAAATTTGAATAGTATTTCAATGCAAGAATGATTTAACAACAACAATTTTAATCATTGATATTGACTCTTGGTCTGAATTTAACAGTTGACCGATATTTGAAAGGTCACATTTGTGAAGGTTTATGTGATTAGGTTCCAAAGTTGACCAATCGCATTCAAGCAGAGCGATATGTAACGTGTTATCATATCATATATTTATGAAATGGCTTTATGAAACTGCATAACGGGTGTATCATGTGATAAATATATATATATATATTATATATATTTCATTTCAGGAAATGCTAAACAATACACAAGGCAACGAAACTATAGACTATAGACATTATATATGTAGATAATGATGAATAATAATGTTGGTGTACATGCATGTATGTAAGGGAGGGTGATGGTGAGTGTGTATGTGTGTGTGTGTGAGGGAGGGAGAGGGTGTGGGTATGTGAAAGAAATATTTTCTTTTCAGGAATACATATTTTCTTGCAGGTTTTGTGACTCATCTGCTATATCTTCTTTTCAGGCTTAGTGACTCATACGATATATATCTTCTTTTCAGGTTTTGTGACTCATACAATGTATATCTTCTTTCCAGGTTTTGTGACTCATACAATGCATATCTTCTTTTCAGGTTTTGTGACTCATACAATGCGTATCTTCTTTTCAGCTTTTGTGACTTTTTCTCTTTTCATCATTGTAATTATTTATAAATTGGGGGGGGGGGTGTCTTCATTTATGTGTTTTGTTATATTTTTCTTTTTTTCTTTTCTTGTTTACTAAGAGAGAGAGAGAGAGAGAGAGAGAGAGAGAGATTACTTTTCTCGCTGCTTATACCTGTTTGTAGAGTAGAGTAATAGAGTTTGGAAGTTGATGTTAGGCTTTAAATTATGTTTATGTATAGGGTGTACTTGTATGTGTGAGTATGCATGAGGATGAGAGAGCTAGAAACTGAGACACAACTAGAGAGGAAGAATAACATTAATGATGCTGTGTTGAGTTTTATGTTTTTAATGAGTGTCAAAAAGAGAGAAGGCGAACAAGTGGGAGTGGTAGTGTGATTATATGTTTTGATTGTGAAAAATAGAGAGCGAGCAATTAGAGAAAAGAGGAGTGTTGTAGTGTGGTTGTGATTTGTTGTTATTGTGTAAATGAGAGAGAATAGTATACTGTCTGTATTCAATGATATTTTGGAAGGCCCCGGGGAAGAAAAGCTCTTGCTTATCGGGCTACCTTCACTAAATAAAGTATTTATTATTATTATTATTATTATATTATTATTATTATTAAGACAGAACTCTATATATATAAAAAGAAAAAGAGAGTTAGCGACTTTAGAAAAAAATGGGGTCCTTTTGCAATATTAACAGGTTAATATTTCTTACTTCATATGCTTATTTCATAAAAGATCATTTCTAATTTATTTTTTTCAAAAAAAAAATTGAGTAAAATAATACTATTATTATAATTCACATAAAATTGTTGCACATGTGATGTCAAGAATTTGTGTGTAATGTGTGTATGTTTATACAGTAATGTCAATTACATGTATTGATGTATTGTCTTCTGTTTTCGTATTGTCATTGGTATTGATATTACTTGTATGTGTATGCCTGTGTGTATGTTTGTGTTAATAACATGCAAAAAGAAAATAAAAATTTAAAAAAAAAAAAAAAAAAAACACATAGCTAATCACTTTACATACAATTGAATGACTTGATTAAAATCATTTTAGATACAAATCACAGGAGCTCGGCACCAACAACCCTCCATTATACATGTATACGCCCCTTCTCTATTTTTACCTAATACTTTTAAACTAAAGTTAAGAAATGGAGGATGCGAGTGTAGATCGCCTGTGATACAAATCACTCTGATCTGACATTGCCAATAATGTCACAACGGGGAATCAACTCTAAAAAAACAAGGGATCGTTCATCGTTTGAATTTCGGCAAGTCGTGCAAAACGAGAAAATCATTCCAAGGAATGCATGTGTCGCCTGCGAAACATAGCGACACTTGGGAATCAATTTTATATAGGGTGTGACACTCAATGTGTGACAGGCAGACAGCTAGACGGACGGACGGACGGATATCCATTGACGGATAACGGACAAAGTGATCCCCAAGTGTCGCTATGCTTCACAGGTGACACAAAACTGCATTTTATTAACAACTTCTAAAGCATTACAAAAAGTTTGGCACTTACCATCGGCACTTTTTCCTTGAGTATCACAACGTGATCTAGAATCCTCGATGGTGAACATCGGCGTTTGTACAGGGTTGTACCGGGTACCTGTGACGGCAAGCTCTGAAACACAGATTTTAAATACATTTTTGTAATACACGCACTAGTAAAAGGAATATATTCAAATTCACTAGTATTTGGTTGCATCATGGTTTAGACAACGATATCCTAATTTAAGTGGCCCAACAGTTTATGAAACTCCCCGAACTAGTTACAGTCTTCTTTGGAGAAGACAGCAGAATATCGCTTCTCCGTTTTGCAACTGTTACTTCTCACAGAACGTAATTTTTTTTAAAGTTGTAACCTTGAAAATGCTGAACCCTGACCTATACAAAAAAAAATCTTCGTCTTTTCGTATAAAAGGTCCAAGGGATTATCGTTCAGTCAAAATTCTATAATAGTACCCCATTTTTAATGATGACATGCATTGGTGTTGGACTTTGCCTTTGACCTTGAAAATGAGGTTTCTTAGTTTTTTAATGGAGACACTGCTTACCGTTGTTACTTCGGACACTTCTGTTTTTTGGGAAAATCTTTGACATAGTTTCAACTGAACCACGGTTTGACGATTCTCTCACACACGTGCTTGTGTTCGGAACTGAAAAAGATCAATTCAATTTTGATGTAAAGCGCATCGTGAAATCACGAGCCAATAAAGGTGGGATGAGACCGGATTGCAAAATCTTGACCTTTTCTGCATTTTATGAATGAATACGTTATATAGAATGTAACTGCTTTGCGATGGGACTCAATTTTTGTTTTCATGCTTTTAAGTTTCTTGATCAATATTTTAGGAGGAGCAATCTTAGACGTTTAAATTAACTTAGTGCTATTACGAAACGCGCTTATCGATTGAGAAAAATATAAAACCATATTTATTTAATAATGTCGAAGGGTTCCAAAGTTGACTTTGGATAAAACATACCAGAGCGTCGCGGACTCAAAGTCAAACATGTTTGTAAGGTGATCTGCTTTGTGGGCACTTCCGGTGGTTTAGTATACTTCTTTCCTAGCAATATGGCTTCGTCCTGCCTCTTGTCTTCCGGTTTAACCTTGCTTGTTTTATCTTTCAAATTCTTTTTTGTCTCTTTTTGTGACGATTTGCTTTGCTTGGCATTTTCTTTGGATTTACCACTGATTTCTGATTTGCTGATATTTAATGGATCGTCTGCAACATGACTCAAACTGAACACTTCCGGTACAATATCTTCATACGCCGTGTCTTGTTTTGTGATAGCAGTTTTGGATTTAGCAAGAGACGTAATTTCTGATTTCCGGATCCCGTTTTGTCCTTCCTGACTTGCGCTGTATGGTGGGTAGTTGTCGCTGGCAGACGAGGTGTAAGATTTTGTATTTGATGGCAGAGAAGATGACAATGTCGGGGACCTGGATATCGAGGCGTTGGGTGATGCGAATTTGCGAGCACATATTCCATTTTCTTTGAAGAAAAGATACAAAAATTAGGCACAACGAAAAGTAGGCACAAAAAGGTACTGACATCGAAAATAAAGTACAAAATAAGGTACAACGAAAAAGAGGAACAACGAAAACAGTAGACCGAGAACAGGCCAAATTTTTATTCTTGAGTTGGTATTTAAAATACCAACTCAAGAATAAAATTTTGGCCTGTTCTCGGTCTACGAAAACATGTGCAACGAAAAAAGGGTACAACGAAAATAAGGTACAACGACAAATAGAAACAACGAAAGAAAAGGTACAACGAAAGAAAAGGTACAACGAAAAAGGTACAACGAAAATTAGTGCAACGAAAAAGGTACAATGAAAATAGATATACTAGAAAGTAATTGGTCCGAGAGGTTACAAAATTGCAACTTATTTAGTTGTACATTACCACAAGAATGAACTAAATTAATTTAGGAGTAGCACAATCATTCAGAATTCAAATTTCAAAGTAATAAATTGAAAAATAAATGAAATGATATGTGATGGATGGCAAATGAGCCCGACTTACCAATATCTCCTGGAAAATTAAATTCGTCGTTAAGGAATGGAATCACGTGAGATGAACCTGGCTGTTTCTTCAGAATGAGGCTCTCTTTAGATTGGTTTGGTGCTTCCGGTGAATGTATCGTTATCACACTGGCATGTGAGCATAGAGCTCTTTCGTAACTTGCTGCTGATTTAATGAGCGGTGAATCGATTCTGCTCCCCCTTATCTGGATGGGTGTGACCGCCTTCCATGGACGGGGGGATCTTACATCTGGCAAATGGCCATCCCTGTTCACAGAGAGACATCTGTCTGCTGACCTCGTTCGGTGTATACTTTTCCGTGAAGCGTTCCTATGGTCGGTGAAATGTTGAATCGGAGAACCTTCGTTGATTTCTTCGCCTGTTTCCAATAAACGTTTGCCTGAAATTCAATTTCATATTAAGCAAAGCGAAATCTGTAGAATCATTTTTTTATTTACGTCGTAATTACTATGTTATCTTGTTTTCAGTATTATCAAATCGATTTTGTTGAAGCTACCATGCATGATAGAAATTTGGTTTCGAATGTTACGACGTTTACTGTGCATGTAGTACCAATATTCATCGACTTCGTAACCAACATTAGAATTTCTCTTTCGTCGTTGCAACTGAATCTTGCAAGAGATTGGCAAACTTGTCATTAGCTACTAGTCTTCAAGATAATTTAATACCCGCACGAGCACAGCATTTGAAAGGAAGGGGTTGGGTGCGAGCGCAAAAATTTTATAGTTCAGCTAGTCGGCTGTTCATGCATTAAATTTAAGTTACGAGAATAGATTAATCTGGATTCGCTTTCCTAAATGCTAAATTTGTATATAAGATGTATAGACCATCTTATCCCTTTTGAACCCAGTTGTCCAAGCATTCGCCAAGAGGACAAATGATTCTAATTAAGTTACACTTTTATAAACCTGACCTTTTTCCGCATATGTTATCTTTGATGAGGTTTCCGTCTCCACGTCACCGCCTTCCGGTTTTGACCTGCAAATTATCATATTCATGCAATTATCTGTATTCTATTCATTTTTTTTTTTTTTTTTTTCGAGAATGTCGAAAGACGACTGTACATATACTTAGTCTAGTTTATGTCCTAATTAAGGAACATTTCTGTGAAATATTATTGAAATCCATCTACAGGGGGAGGAGTTATTCTTTGGACAATGTTTTAATGGTAGTGTACTACATGTAGTGATGTCTGTTGTGACCTTGACTTTTGACCTCTGACCTTAAATATTTTTGATTTCGATCAATCGAGGACAAAAGCGGATGCAAAGCATGAACTGATTTCTTCTTCCTTTTTCTTTTTAATGTAATCTATTAAATTGCCTTTACAAGGTAATTTGGACATACTTCGATTTCTTAATACAAACTTTTTTATCTTTGATTTTGTGTATAGTAAGCGATGGGCTTTAATAAACCCGAAAGGTGTCTAAAAATAAATGATAACATATAAACTTCTTTGAATTAGAATTTTGCTTGTTTTTGTGTGCTTTTTTTTTTTACAAAAATGTAGATCTTATCAAATTCATTTCTTTTTATTAAAAAATTCGTTCCTCGTTCTGACAATTTTGATATTATTAAGAGCAATAAAATCAGTTTTCACGCAAAATTTTAATCAAAATAGTTTCAGTATCATAAAGCGCTATACTTACATGTTATGCCTAGTAGAACGTATTCATGGAACTTAAATTGCTAGATACAAATGCTGAAACTGTAACTTTCGCGCGACCTTACGTTGACCGTAAGCTACCTAACGACGCTGACGTCATAATAAACGCTTACCTTTCGTCATCTCATTGGGAGAGAGTTCCGAAACGCGGTATATGCGTTCAATAACATGCTAAAATCTAGCCGCACGTTAACTCCAACCAACTAAATAGCCAAGTGTCGTTGGCCAGTTTCCCCGGCTAGCTAAAGTCCACATGAATTACTTTTCAATAGCTATGCAAATAATGGATCGCAGTAAACAAAAGAAAGTGGAAAGATCAACTTGACGCTTAGTATATGACCAGTCACCACAGAAAAAAGAACAGAAAAAGGGAAAATTCTATTGACATTGACTAGAAAAATAATATATTGATTCAAATCAAACACGTTCAAATGCACAAATGTTCGGCCCCTTGCCTTTATCGTGTGCAAAACCGATGTACATTTGTGTCTGTGAGCTAATGAAAACTCATATTGCCCCCCCCCCCCCCCCATTGAATCCACGCCAAAATTAGCATAGAAAACTTCCAACCTGCTAGATGAATGACCGTTAGTGGCTTGTGCACGTTAACATTCATGAACAAAAGACCGGGCCCTACATATTATTAAAGGATGGTCGATCGTCTAATTGATAAGTTGACAAAATTGCATTTTTGACAGTACTCTCGTGGTACAAATTCAAACCCTTTCCGACTTCGATATTAGCCTATAATCAGATCACATATTAACTGATCAAAGGATATTGGGAATAGGAATGATTTTTACATGTACATGTAGCAGATACGAAGAAGTAAATCATGTGCCAATCAGAGGCCATGGTGATCATTTTGTTGAAAACGACACCAATGAGGCCGGAGTCTGAAAACAGCTAAATATGAACATCTGCGTCAAAGGCTGTCGCCATCTTGTCTGCATATCCGAATGACCTTGACATTCAATTTTCTATGGTCAAGTATCTCTGCGCACGATGTTATCCGTGTGGCCGGATGTCCAACCAGCCCGTCACTATGGCAGAGTGAAATCTGTCATATAACTGATACTGGATGATAGCTGAACCAGATTGAACATTTTGCATTTAATGTCCTGCCTAGAACAGCGCATATTATAGGAAAATTGTATACCCCGTCGTTTTTCTGTGTGCATGGTGTCATCCAGCTCACGGCACCAAAATAAACATTGTAGGCCTATTATGGGTGTAGTTCGCGTTGTGTATTTTAAAAATAGTCATTTTAAAACTATAAACAGAAGTCCGAATAAAAGTTCCAAGTTTATTTCTTCTAGAAGCGTAACATGTTGACAGTTTGGTAGCCGAGTCTAAAATAAAGTGGTCGGCAAAACGATGTATATATGTGGACGATTGGAAATTACTAACACCTGCACAAAATATCAGTAATTAGATTTTGATTAAAAAGAGACTTAACAAATCGTAGGTGTGCCAATTACTGCAGTGTCCTCAGCAATTAATGTTTTCATCATCTCTGTAACTACTACATGTACTATGTTTAGAAGGCTTTTCTTACAGCGCTCAATGTGACCTTGACCTTGACAAACAATGTTTTCATCCTCTCTTTAACTACTACTATGTTTAGAAAGCTTTTCGTACTGTGTTCAATGTGACCTTGACCTTAACAATCAATGTTTTCATCCTCTCTGTAACTACTATACTACTATTTTGAGAAGGCTTTTCTTACAGTATTCAATATGACTTTGACCTTTACAATCAATGTTTTCATCCTCTCTGTAACTAATACTACGTTGAGAAGGCTTTTCATAAAGTGTTCAATGTTACCTTGACCTTTACAATCAATGTTTCATCCTCTCTGTAACTACTACTATGTTCAGAAAGCTTTTCTTACAGTGTTCAATGTGACCTTGACCTTTGCAAACAATGTTTTCATCCTCTCTATAATTACAACTATGTTGAGAAGGCTTTTCTTAAAGTGTTCAATGTGACCTTGACCTTTACAAACAATGCTTTCATCCTCTCTGTAACTACTACTATGTTATGAAGGCTTTTCTTACAGCGTTCAATGTGACCTTAACCTCACAATCAATGTTTTCTTCCTCTCTGTATCTACCACTATGTTTAGATGGCTTTTCTTACAGCGCTCAATGTGACCTTGACCTTGACAAACAACGTTTTCATCCTCTCTATAGCTACTACTATGTTTAGAAAGCTTTTCGTACTGT
Source organism: Pinctada imbricata (assembly GCA_033119305.1). Taxonomy (NCBI): domain Eukaryota; kingdom Metazoa; phylum Mollusca; class Bivalvia; order Pterioida; family Pteriidae; genus Pinctada; species Pinctada imbricata. The sequence goes on along the minus strand of VSWD01000012.1, from coordinate 33,054,087 downwards.
GTGCAATGTGACCTTGACCTTTACAATCAATGTTTTCATCCTCTCTGTAACTACTACTATATTGAGAAGGCTTTTCTTAGTGTTCAATGTGACTTTGACCTTTTAAATCAATGTTTTCATCCTCTCTGTAACTAATATTACGTTGAGAAGGCTTTTCTTAGTGTTCATTGTGACCTTGACCTTTACAATCAATGTTTCATCCTCTCTGTAACTACTACTATGTTGAGAAGGCTTTTCTTAGTGTTCAATGTGACCTTGACCTTTACAAACAATGTTTTCATCCTCTCTGTAACTACGACTATGTCAAGAAGGCTTTTCTTAAAGTGTTCAATGTGACCTTGACCTTTACAATCAATGTTTTCATCCTCTCTGTAACTACTACTATGTTTAGAAAGCTTTTCTTAGTGTTCAATGTGACCTTGACCTTTACAAACAATGTTTTCATCCTCTCTGTAACTACGACTATGTTGAGAAGGCTTTTCTTAGTGTTCAATGTGACCTTGACCTTTACAAACAATGTTTTCATCCTCTCTGTAACTACGACTATGTTGAGAAGGCTTTTCTTACAGTGTTCAATGTGACCTTGACCTTTACAATCAATGTTTTCATCCTCTTTGTAACAACTACTATGTTGAGAAGGCTTTTCTTACAATGTTTAATGTGACCTTCATCTTTACAATCAATATGATTCATCTTCTCAAAAAATGTGGAGGGTTTTATGATTCTATATTCCATTTGATATTTTTGGAATCTGTTGTGTTCACATGGCTCAACATGCTTACAAGTATAATTTCATGATGCCATATTCCTTTCAGAAGCTTTGAGAACATAACATAACAAGTTTCAAATCTAGAGTCAGAGGGACACCTTCATGAAGGATTCAAGACTATTCAAGTACAGGTACCATTTCTTTTTGTATGATTGACTCTAAATATGTGACCTTGACAGTGACTTTGACCCCTACTAGATGTTGAGTTTCATTCAAATAGACAATCCCGAAAGTTTGGTGGATGCATTATGTATATCTATCAAGTTATAGCCATTTATATGAAAATGCGAATACCGGATGGACCGATGAACAGACAGAAAGACGAACAAACGGACAGACAGACAGACAGACGGACGGACAGACAGATAGCCCACAGAGTGATTGGTATATGTCGACCTTGCATTGCAAGCAACATAAAAATATGAGGAACCAAGTTAAAGTCATATACAAAATATGAAAAATGACAACAAGTCTGTCAAATGAAGTATTCTCTATTTGTCCAACTTGCGGTGTTGGCCATATATAAGTACAACATATTCTGCACTACAAAGAGAATGACAAACAAAATAATTAAACAACAGAAGGTGAATCATAATAGACATTTTATTCCGACTTTTATGTTCTCCATAATAGTACATGTTGTTACAACATACTCGTAAAATAAATATAATCACAGACTAAAATTTCCTGTACATTGAAGTACTAGCATATATTCACTACATTACGGACAGGTTTGGGAAAGGTACCGATCGAGCTAATATACCTCGATCGGGCTAATCAATCTGACTTTTTCATTCAGAAAAAAACTTTTTCCTCCAAATTATATTTGGGTGCAAAATTGCACAAGCTTTTATATCAAGAAACAATATTTAATAAGCAACTATGCCTGAAAACTATCTAGATTTAGAGAAATCTCACCCAGTATATTCAGGAAAATGGAGGTATATTTTCTCAGTAACCATTCACTTTTCAGGTTTGTTTCTTTTGTAAACTTTATTTCTTTTATGAGGAACTAATGCGATTTTGCTCCCCCAAAAAATTTTGAGAATGTTTGGATTTTTTACTACAGAAAATATTCAGATTGATTAGCCCAATCAAGGTATATTAGCTCAATCGAGGTATATTAGCTCAATCGAGGTATATTAGCTCAATCAGTACCTTTCCCCAACCTGACAGAAGCAGTTAAAATCCAATGTGAAGATACAGATTTCATATTTACAGGTGTACATCATTAAATTTAAAACTTAAGCTTCCTCCGGTCCACGTTTCCGTTTGCGGTGATTCCTGACCATTTCGGAAGTGGTCAGTTTCTCCGTTTTCCTTGTTTCCCATCTCTGGAAGTCATTTAAACCACACTGTCCTGCTTTGAAAAGAATTCTTTCCGTTTCGTCTAATTTTTCCGTCAGCTTGGTGGTGTCCTCGTGAAAGGCATTTTGAGAACTGTCCATGATCTTCCTTATCCTGCCTTGAAAAGCCTGCAACAATTTTTTGGTTCATGATTTTCATCAGGAAAAAGGAAAACAATCAGTATAATTTGACAGGGCTCTCCATCAGCCTAATTTGTCCCAATGCAAAGTAGTTTTTTTTCCCAATTTATTGACCATTTTTCCCAATTTGACACCTCATGGAAAAGTCAACAAAATGAGTTAAGAATTCTCATTTTCTAGTCAAAAGACATCCAAACTTATGTTAAATATTTCCCAATTTTTGAGAAAATGCTGCCATTTTTCCCAATTTCAAAGGCCCCGGGGCCCCAGTCCCAAAAATGGGTATGAGAGCCCTGTTTTGTAAGAATAAAGTTACAGATAATAAGAACAGGCGTGCTGCCTGTTGCATCTTTGACCCTAATTGGTACATGACCTTGATGGTGACCTTGATCCACAAACGTGTTGAGCTTCATCACACAGGGATTTATTGCGCTTGCGGTTCCTTGATGTACTATGGGTTATACAATGTATGTTATAAACATAGCTCATAGTACACAAAGCAACCAAGAAGTGCAATGAATCCCTGTGCTTCATCATGCTTGACCATCCTTCCAAGTTTGATAGACACACAATACATATGAAGAAAGCAATTATATGCAAAAGTGACCACCAGACAGACAGACAAACAGACAATCGCCACACAAAATGGTCATCATAATGATGTCACCCTTACAATGCAGGCAACACAACAAAGTTGTGTCAATTCTTTTAACATTATGCACAAAAAAGTATGTCAATAATCTATTATATACATTGTACATATCTTCTTTGCATTAAAAATTTCATGTTTGTCTTGTTTGGATATGTGAAATTGTTGTCAAATTACCATCGTGAAGAACATGGAATGTGATCGAGTGACGTAAAGAAATCAAACCCTACTGGTAAATCCCTGAGCCATTAAATGGCATGGGCATTACGAAAATAAACACCTGAATAAAATTTTATGTATTTTTAATTTTTTAAACACATGAAAAAATCACATACCTGCAAGAGGCTTTTTGAGATATCTGGCGTATCTGGAACCTCAAATTTCAGAAGCTCTGATCCAAACCTATAGAAGTATGGTCCAAGTTTATGTAGGTCTACTACAGTGGGATCTGCCGTTAGGATTTCCCGGTATCCTTCTTTGTAGGATTTGGGTAGCTCCACGCTAACGATGTTTCTTCTACGGCCGCATAGAGCTCTTGCCATCCAATAGGGCATCTCAATCTTGGTCCCCGGCCGCAAGTGTTCACCTTCATTACTGGAGTCCAGGTAACCTGGTTTTATAAAAAAAAATTCATATGTAACATTATTCAATATTGAATAAGTATATTTACATGTATACTTTCATTTCAATGCAGTCTGATATTACACAATTATTTACTTTTATTGAGGTAAATACAATGGTTATAGCTCCCCTAGAAGACAATATTCACCAAGACCGAGGTAATAGTAAAATAATTATTTTATTACATGAAGTTTCAAAACCATCTAAAGTACTAATAAGTTCTTAAGAAAACGGAAATTTCTCTTTTATTTGTAAATGGCAAAAAACAATTACTAGAAAATTTAGATGGTAATGCAGAAGGAAAAGCACTATTTAAAAAGCTAGCTTTTTTAACCACTTAAGACATCGTTTTTGTTGTACTCATAGGAAAATAGCAATATTTTACACTCAGAAATTGCCCAAGTCGTTTTTCTTAAAAGGGGTCAAGTATAATAAATAAAACGGCAATACTTATTCATACAGGTAGATATTCACTGATCATTCAGGCATAAATATATGATTATGGCTATTGCATTAATCAAACTTGACCAGTGTAGGTTTTAATGATTTAGTGCATGGAAAAGATGATTTAACGTGCATTTTCATATGTGTAGAGGGAAAACAAAAATGATACCAAAATAACATTTCATTTTCAAACAGTGTTCTATTAGTTGAATATTTCTCTCGATATTCATATGTGTCTATCTCAAAGCGTTTTCAAATAAAGTCAAAATTTCTGACTAGCTGTTAGTACTTTAGTATATAAATCATTCAAAAATTACTTTCAGACTATAAAAAGCCTCTTTGATCTATTTTTAGCACATGGAGAGCTATTGGAATCTAATATCTACCCGGGATGACGTCATCCTAGGTAGACATAACGTTTGAGTGTTTCAAAAAGCGGCTGTTTTAGTTAATCAGAAAGGGGGGAAAATCTCATTCATGTAATAAATCTTGTTGTAAAATTTATAAGTAAGATTGGATTAAGGATACTTGGTTTCAGAACAAGTGTTGTTTAATGCATGTAAATTTCAACCTTTATCATGTTTATGAAAATTTACAACCTTCATGTATGTTGATGAATCACTTGATAAGTCAACTCTAAGTCAGTATTGGCATAATTGGTAGCAAGTTTCCACATTAAATCTGTCAAAATTTGTAAGTTTTGGTGATAAATCATTTCTTTCAATTTTAAGAATGGAAACATCATCTCAAAATATTCCATGTTCTATTTCATTCTTAGTTTTGGTGACAAGTTTCCTATCAATTTTTCTTTCAAAGTGATGATTGCCAGATTTTAACTATTTCCAATCTGTGACCTTGACCTATGACCTTGACAATCAATAGAGCTCTTCCTCCTGTCAGGAGCAGGAAGTGATTGAAGTTTGGAGAAGATCCAATCAAAAATACAACCTCTAGGCTGTATACAAGGACTTCAACTATTTCCACAAGGACTTTAAGTATTTCCAATCTGTGACCTTGAAAGTCAGTAGGGTTCTTCCTCTTGTCAAAAGAAATAAGTTTATGAAGTTTGGTCCAGATCGGATCAAAACTGTGCCCTCTAGGCTGTATATCAAGGTTTTAGCCATTTACAACCTGTGACCTTGATCTACGACCTTGAAAATCAATAGGGTTATTCCTCTTGCCATAAAGTATAAGTTTACTGGTATGAAGTTTGGTCAAGATACAATCAAAACTATGCCCTATAGACTGTATACAAGGATTTAAGCCATTTCCAATATGTGACCTTGACCTTTGACCTTTGAAAATCAATAGGGTTCTTCCTCTTGCCATAAGGAATACCTGTATAAAGTTTGGCCAAGATCAGATCAAAACTGTGTCTGCTAGGCCGCATACAGAAGTGTGACATACACATGCACACACAAACGGCGGCATTACTATATCCCCCTGCAGCTACAATTTGTAAGTGTAGAAATTGGAAAATCACAAATTTTTCTTCACTGCCTGCATTTTTGAAATAGTTATACTGTGTGCGAAATTAACGGTGGCCTGATGGTCAATTTCTACAGTAAATTGAAAAAGAGACCTACTTGTCTATAGGAATTTTCAGCGTTCGAAGTCACATAAAATTTAGAAGATTAAGAAGAATTTCTATGGATTTTGAATCATTGTCTATGATTCTATTTTTGATAAAAAAGTATATTGTTTTATCCAATAAAATGCATAAAAAAGATTAGATTTTTGGGGTTATTTTTATTTTGGTCTACAGTAAGATCTAAAATCACTTTAAGCGGAATGTCTACAAGACTTCAATTGTCAATCTAACACACGTACTGGAAATAATTTTGATACTGTTTGATAGATCTTGATTCTCGTCACTTACCATACATGTATGACATATATCATGTACATGTAAGTTACATTTTATGTGCTTATTAATGCTTCTATATATTTACCAGAATCCGAAATCAATTTTTATATATGCATACATGAACACGTATAGGGCGTTTTCAATGTTAATTATGCTACAACGTCAGCATCAATATGGATATAGGCTCAATGTTGAATAAATGTTTTGAACGTCACAGCAAAATTTATACTGCAAGTATCAAACTTACATCAAAGATCTATCAAAGACCATTTTCACATTATGGCTAGACTAAGACTTGCATTCTAGACATGTTAGATGTTCAAAACAGCAACATCAGGACATTTGACCTTATTTCTTACTGTGAAATTGTGCACCCATCTATTTACTATGCTGCTTGCTCATGTGAGTTCAGTATCCCCATCCCGCACCTACTGGTCGAGCAGATATTTCCGAACTGAAGGTATTTCCGAACGATTCGCTAGTTCGGTTACTTGGAGTTACTTTTTCACAATTTTTGTGATACAGACGTCTAGATATTCAGAAAAATAACCGACATGCAAAAGGAAATCTCAAAATAACTTCATTTAGTATATTTTTAGCGTTTGTTTCTCCTGCTGTTGGTAACTTTTGTCTGTTTGGGTGCTGGGGAAAGTGACGTCATTGTGTTAAGACCATATCTTGACCTAGTTTCGGTGTTATCTAATTTCCAAAAATCTATTCTTGTCAACTGATCGATGAAAACCTGCATTGAGAGGGGCCCAGAGCAGGATATTCACGAAAAAGTGTATAAATTTCATGTGTTAGACTACCAAAATCATTGGAAATAACTAAGAAATAAACGTACCTCATCATGGTTCAGAAAGTCGCTTTAGAAATAAATTTTGTAAAAGTTTTATGATATATGTTGATATAGAATTCTTCAATAAGGATAAAATAACAAGGTTTTGAAACATAATTTTGATTTATATTTGACCCCAGGAGAGACTAAAATGCAAATCGTTCGGAAATACCTTTAGTAACTTGGGTAAAATGGCCGTTAAAGGGGGTATTAAAATACCCTCAAATCAGCATTTATAGGTCAATTTTCAAAATTATTTTTACATAGGCATTTGTATGAAGGGTGAAGCATTATTTGTTCCGAATTTCAAGGTGATTGGACGTATAGAAGCTGAGTTATTGACGAAAAACCGCAAAAAATCGTTCGGATTTATCTGCTCGACGAGTACCCCTTGGCGCTTCGCTCTCCCCAATCCTGGCAGTGCACCCTCTGCTATTTTTCCCATTTTCAAAGGTCCGAGCCCCAGTCCCAAATATTGGCATGAGAGCCCTGTGCAAATTCTACTACAATCTTCAGATATGTCACAAAATTTTGAAAATAATGTGCTTGAAAAGTCTGGCCATCCAGTGTTTAGATCTTCAAGAAAAAGAACCGACCTAGCCGATAAAGGGGCATTTCAACTTTGCATGGAACCCTCTGTTGAGTTGCAAGAATATCGTCTATTGAGAAATAGTTGTTTGCATTATCCAGGGACATTGTCACTGTTTGCTCGTCTGAATCGAAATTTCCGCCTCGTCGAAAATGAAAGTAGAAGTAATCATCTCGACTGTACGTCAGTTCTCACGAAATTTGTTTCGAAGGCGAACTTCATACACATTAAAGAACTTATGTGGGTGAAACCAAAGGTCAGCTCCGAAAAAGAATGTCAGGACACCGGTCAAAAATAAATAATAAAGGAACTCAACTCCTTTATCGCCATTTTGACCAGGCGGATCATTCTGTTTTATCTATGAGAGTCAGAATCCTGGAGAAAATATATCACCCCACAAACAATCCCAATTTGAGCACACCTTTCCGTCGCAACAGAGAAGAGTTCTGGATAAAAAATCTTAACACTGCAGCGCCCTATGGGTGCAACGATAACATCAGCACTATAGGAAACTTAACAAGTCCCGGTTGTCAATCGGTAAATGTGACTAGCTTATTCAACAGACCACAAAGAAGACCTCGAAGTCATGGCATTCGAAAATATAATAGGCCTGAGATACATAATTTCTCCTTCGATGACTTGGTTCCATTTTTGAATGAGCCTCTAGGACTGCATTATATTCGTACCAAATTATACTCTGTTCCTTTACGGAAGTTACACGAAATCTACGAATATACGAAGGACCTCACATATACCGATACACGTTCCCCAGAATACAGACTACAAGGAGTCATCTTGGACATTTCTACTTTTCGTTTATTTCAAGCAGTTAGATCAGATAAATCCGAGGAGAAAACAAACCGCCCTTTCATTAAAGTAAGATTTGCAAACAAAGGTATTGATAAATTGAATCTTGGTCAAATTTTGAATCACAAAACTGTCACAGAAAAAATCCCACCATATTTCAAAAGAAAAGAAACTCCTTGTATTTCCTATAGCTACACACCAACAGTTGCATCTAAAATTTACAATTACAAACGATTCTTGCAGTGCATTGATTTAAGTAATCCCTCACTACATCCACTTCCTTGCGAATGTTCTTCATCGGATTTTAACTATTCTCCTTGTGGACACGTTATTACAGGTGACCTTAGTATAGTCAAGAACGACAAGTTGAGAGATTTGTTAAAAAAGGGTCCCAAATACAGAGAAAGTATGTCCTTTACATGGAACCAAAATTTCAAAATTATCATGGACTCTTGTGAGGAATATGCAAGACGTTGGGCAAAGAAAGAGGATGTACAGCTCGACACACTATCCGAATGGATAAAATCCATCAGAGGGTTACTTTTATCTAAAATTAACCGATTAAAATCAACCGTGAGCACCAGATTCGAGTCTATATTTAAAGACCCTGATGTTATCACAGAGCTTACCTACCTCCAAGAACATTATGTCATCACACCAGCGGACAAAGCCTCAAATAATTACACATTTACTTGCAAAAAGTTCTATTTCGAAAGTCTAGTTAAAGAGTTGGGTTTAAATTCGACACCAGGAAATCCCACTTACACCCCAACAAACCTTTCTGCCTCTGAAATAATAGATAACCACAAATCAGCTCTTTCTTCCTTTGGCTTCCAAACTAACAATTTAGATTTAGATTTACCATACTTATACTGCATACCTAAAATGCATAAGAAACCGTACAAACAACGTTTCATCGCTGGTTCCTCAAAATGTTCTACCAAATCTGTATCGATCTTACTCACCAAAGTTTTATCTGAAATCAAATCTGGGCTTCAAAAATATTGTTCGACAGTATATTCTCGCAGTGGTATCAACCAGATGTGGATTTTAAAGAATTCGAAGGAACTTTTAGAACATCTGAAATCCACTCATTTTAGTAAAGTTCATTCGATCAAAGCCTTTGATTTTTCGACACTTTACACTACAATTCCACATTCTAAATTGAAAGAAAGACTCGCAAAAATTATAAGTAATGCGTTTACAAGTAAGAACGGTAATCGCAAATACAAATTTATTGTTGTGAACTATGACAAAACCTACTTTGTAAAAGAAAAGTCCGATTCTGAAAATAAGTACACTGAAACAGATATTATTCAGATGTTAAACTTTTTGATCGACAACATTTTTGTGGTGTTTGGAGGAAAGGTCTTTCAGCAAATTGTCGGAATTCCAATGGGGACCAATTGTGCCCCACTCCTTGCCGACATTTTCCTTTACTCGTACGAAGCTGAATTTATTCAATCTTTGGTCTCTGAAGGGAAAAGATACTTAGCTTCTGACTTCAACTTCACTTATAGATACATAGACGATGTTTTGTCCATCAATAATCCGAAATTCGCAGATTACCTGAGCAGAATCTATCCTTCAGAGCTTGAAGTCAAAGAAACTACAGAGACAAATAATTCAGCATCCTATTTGGACATAATGTTGTCCTACGACACTGATGGTCACATGAACACCTCACTCTATGACAAACGTGACGACTTCAATTTCAGCATTACAAACTTTCCTTTTCTGAGTAGCAACATCCCTTCATCGCCTGCTTATGGCGTGTTCATATCTCAGTTGATACGCTATGCCAGAGCAAGTACGAAATATACGGATTTTGTTCTGAGAGCTAGGCGTCTTTCAGATAAGCTTCTCAGTCAGGGATATGTTTGTGACCGACTTACATCGTCACTGAGGAAGTTCTACGGTCGATATGGGGAACTCGTCATACACTATGATGTCCCACTCTCCAGAATGGTGGGTGATATTCTGTCATAGACCATTTGAACCATCCAAGCCAAGATTGTACTCTATGTCTTCCGAAATGGAAGTTACCGGATGTGACAGTTCTACCGAATTGAAGCGGCGGGTGTTGCATGCAAGCAGGAGATGCTTACTCTTCCTGGGCACCTGGTCTCACTCTCATATCGGGAGTTCGCTTCTTTTCATATGGTGGAGGTTTTTGTTTGTTTCCTTTTGTTCCTGTTTTATCCTGATTTCGTATGCCTCGGTTTCTGATTTTCTGAATTATCGATTTTGTACTGTAGACAGGGATATGGTCATTATCCATATTTGTCATTTAATGCTTTACATTTTACACACAAAAATAAAGAATTCTAATTTCATTTTAATAGCAGTTCTCTGTAAGGACCAAAATAATTTCAATAGCACGTGGAAACAGCATGTCTCCAATTTTGAAGATTTTTGGTGTGGAAGGTGTATATGATGTACTGAGACAAAAATAAACTTTCTTTTTACAAACTTAGTTTTCGTTGCCATGGAAACCATGTTTGATTTTTACGCATCAGTAGAATACTTGTAACATGGCATTTTCACAAGGCTCGTTTCCATGGTAACAGCTATTGTAGTCAACTGAAATTTCCTTAATGTTTCTCTTTATATCTTTAATAGTATAAATATTACACAAGAAGTGTGTTTCTGCCCGTTATTCTCTTTGTCAATATGCTCAAAATGTAGGCAAAAACCTGTTTTGAAGAGGCCTTTTTTAAGACCGAAAAAGCTCCTAATTTCACATGATTTTGCTCAAATTTAAGGGCAAATAATCTGAAATGTCAGGCTAACTTGATTTCTACTGCCAATTATCTTCAAAGTCCTTAAAGACAGTCAAGCCTAAATTTAGTAACAACAAATAACAACAAAAATGCAAATTTTATTGAAATTGGAATCTGTAATTTGAATTGACCTTGAACTTAGAGTCAATGACCTTGACAAATTTTGGAAGTGCTCAAATAAAGAATTATTTCTTCTGTTGTCCCTACATAAAGCTTAAGCAGTATAAGTTATTTAAACTATGCTAAAAATCAATTTGAAAAGATATAGTCATCATGTGTCAAATGAAAAGTTGCCATGGCAACCATTTTTGACCTCAAAATGTAGGAAAACAAAACAAGGTCCCACTTATTTTTTTCAGTGATTATATTTGTCACATGAAATCTATTTTGTTCTGACAACAGTGATGGTGTTATCAGCCTGACATTTTGTGTTATTTTTGCTTAAAAATGGTAAAAATTGGACAAAATAGGCCTAGATTTTGACCTTATTTTACGGCTTTTTTGACTGATTTTGATTTGATAGGATAATTGAAAGAAATGTCAAAAATTTGTTATTTCTTCTAAAAATAGAGGTTTTAAAGATTATAAGTTGTTAATACCAATTAACTCTGACAATGGTTTCCATGGCAACATAATAACCAAAGATGACTTATTTGACCACTTTTTAGTGCTATAAATAGACAGACCTCGTTTCCATGGCAACCGGAATATTTATTTTCAAAAAATTGTTATTTTTGTATTCAGGGCATTATACATACCATTTATAGAGAAAATCATAAAAATCTATGACATGCTGTTTCCGAAATATTTTGGTCCTTACAGAGAATTGATATTAAGAATCAAGTGGTGAAAATATGAGAATTATCGTGGACACTTCTCATTTTCACCATTCAAGGGACGTAGATCTATATATAATATATATATAAACGTTTTATATACGTCCCTGGCCATTATAACTTGGATTTTTTTTTTGTCTATTTAATCATGACAGCAGTGAATATAACTTGTAAGCATCAAGTCATAAGACTCCCCAAAACTCTCTAAATTTTTCTTTTTTTTTTCAATTATATTTTATGTCAGGTCGATCAATTTCGGTTGATCGTTTCTTCAACGCATTCTAAAATTTCTGTTATCAAAATTTCTTGAACTTTCTAAAACGTGGGTTCTGTAGCATCATATCCCACCTATCCTGCTACGTCTTTCGGTACGCTTTTTCGACATAGTAACTTTCATTCTTTTTTGGCATATTACATTGTTTAGATTTGAGGATCACTGACGAGGGTTAAGTACCCGAAACGTGCATGTCTGGTCAATGTTGCCAATTTTTAAATGATGCTATTCAATTTGAAGACGTAAATACATTTATACCAATTGGTAAGTGTCACTGCTGGTGGACCAGGAGTCCCCGAGGGCACATGTAGCCAAGTTCGATCAATTTCGGTTGATCGTTTCTTCAACGCATTCTAAAATTTCTGTTATCAAAATTTCTTGAAATTTCTAAAACGTACGTGGGTTCTGAAGCATCATATCCCACCTATCCTGTTACGTCTTTCGGTACCTATTTCGACATAGTAACTTTCATACTTTTTTGGCATATTACATTGTTCAGATTTGAGGATCACTGACGAGGGTTAAGTACCCGAAACGTGCATGTCTGGTACATGTTGCCAATTTATCTGTTCTTAAATGATGCTATTCAATTTGAAGACGTTTACTTTAAAAGAGCAACGAATAACTCGACAGTTGGACCAGAGCTAGATAAGCCTTCACGCTCTTGTTTATGAATTTTGAAGAAATGTCGATGTGTATTCACGAGTGAGTGAGTGAGGAAATGCGCATGCGTGGTGCAGGGTGCAGGTGCACCAAGTTACAATCGTGGTGCATATTTACAGCATTTCTCAGGCTTCTACAGAGTCATGATCAAATCGATCTATTAGTATACAAGCCATAAACGATTCTGAGACCCCTGCTTGGCAATCATTGGCTCACAATATAAATTCTGCAGTTTTTTTTCAGTTTTTTTATTCTTTAATTCGATCGATAACTTCCGGTGCGCGAAATATAAACAATGTTGTTGTCAAGTGCCTACTTTCACTTTCTCTTTCTAACGTTGACTTTTTGGAAAGCAACAGTTCCTGTGCGTGAGATCAAGGACGAAAATACTCATCCTTTAAAGGATGTCATAATGACATTACAATGTTGGTATGTAAAAGATCCTTATCACCGTTTCAATACACAAGAAAGGGTAACATCCACACTTTATTATATTTTAGCTTCATTCTGATAACATGTGCCTAGGATATTGAGACCAATCCTGGCCTACGAACCCCGAAATACCCATGCCAGATATGCCATAAGGCGGTGACCATAAAACAGCAAGGTGTCGCATGTGACGATTGTAACTTATGGTATCATACAAAATGCATGAACATGAATACGGCCATATATGAATGTTTGAACAATATCTCCTGGCACTGTACAGCATGCGGGATGCCTCAGTTTACATCAAGCTTTTTTTAATCAAGATTCCTCATGTCATCTTTCAGATAGAAACTTCTATCAGATACTGGATTCGAGTGAGGGACCGTTGAATATCGGATCCCCTAAAGCATGTTCTTCGCCCAAAGTGAACAAGCGGAAAATCACAATGAAATCATGGAATAACTTTACAATTCTGAACATTAAAGCATTAAGAATAAAAAGTCAGAATTATTAAACATCATTGACTCGCATAGGCCAATCATCATCATCGGGACCGAAACATGGCTGAATGAACATTTGCACAGCTCAGAGATATTGCCACCAAATTTCACTGTTTTTGGGAAAGATAGGAAGGATGGGTATTGCGGTGTTTTAGTCGCATTACGATCAGATATTACGTGTGAAAGAATCAGTGAAGATACTGGGACAGAATCATTGTACTTATCAAAAAGCTTGTTGTTGGAGCCTCGTATCGTCCACCTAACTCCAGCCAGGAATACATGAACACCATATGTGTGATGAGCTTGAGCAAGTGATCATGAGCCAAAGAAATGCAGTAACTTGGATAGCTGGTGATCTTAACCTGCCAGATATTAATATTGGGGATCCCAATCTATCGAGGGTAATGCTAACAATTCAGCCATCAACCTCAGATTTCTTAATAGTGTCCATGAGTGTGCACTTGAACAAATGGTGGATTTTCCATCTCGCAAAAAACACCATTCTTGACTTATTTCTCACCAACAGCCGTTCATTGGTAGAAAAATGTACACCTGCACCTGGGACCGGGGACCATTATATTGCACATATACAGACAAGTGCCTCTCCTAGGAAAACTAAACCTGTCCAACACAAGATATTTTTGTGGAAGAAGGCTGACACATCATCAATGAGGGATAGCTGCAGAGATGTGGTCAACCATTTTCTGAGTGCATTTAACTCTTTGTTTCCTGTTGAGGACATATGGAAATATATCAAGGATAACACCTATGTCAGTAACATCATAAGTCCATATTCAACTTCTAATCCGAAGCGTTTCTGAGGTTTCGTTAAATGCATGAGGACAGATTCATCTGGTGTGGCACCACTAAAAGATGCATATGGTATCACCCATTCAAACAGTGAATCCAAAGCCAATATCCAGAATGACCAGTTCTCCTCCGTTTTTAATAAAGATGAACAAGCAGACAACATTCCAGACAAAGGCCCAAGCCCCTACACTGACATGTCTATCATCAATATTGGATAAAACGGTGTAACAAAACTGCTGCAAAACCTACAGATACACAAGGCGACAGGCCCAGATGGGATTCAATATGAAGACGTTTACATTGTAGGCTTCTGAAGGAACTCTCATCAGCGATAGGTCCCATGTTTACAGTCCTATTCCAGGCCTCTATCAATCAAGGCACCATACCATCCGAGTGGAAGACTGCAAATGTGGTACAGATTTTCAAAAAAAAGGGACAAAGCTAGAGCTGAAAACCACCGCCCAGTGAGCCTGACATCTGTAACATGCAAGATGCAGGAGCACATCATGTGTAGTAATATCATGACAAATCTGGAAAATAACAGCATTCTACATGATGCCCAGCATGGCTTCCGCAAACGACGATCCTGTGAAAGCCAATTAATACTCACTGTAGAGGATCTTGCCAAGACCACTGACACCAAGGATCAATGCGATGTCATCCTCCTTGACTTCAGTAAAGCGTTTGATAAGGTGCCCCACAGACGTCTCCTCTATAAACTTGAGTAATATGGGATAAGGAACAGTCAGCTGAAGTGGATAGAGGACTTCCTGGGGAATAGAAATCAGCAAGTTCAACTGGAGGGAAAAACATCATCAACTGCCCCTGTCCAGTCCGGAGTCCCACAGGGCAGTGTGCTTGGGACCACTGTTGTTTCTTCTATTCATCAATGACCTGCCAGATTGTGTTTCTGCTGGTTCCACTGTTCGGTTATTTGCAGATGACTGTGCCTTATACCGTACCATCACGACTGAGGATGAAGAAGATCTGAATGCCTTGCAGCAGTGGGAGAGTGACTGGTTGATAGAGTTTCATCCCAAAAAGTGTGTTGTCCTACACATCACCAACAAGAGGAGTTATGTGGAGTATCCTTACAACATACTGTTACACAGTCATATTTTAGATGTTGTAGACTCAGCGAAATACCTAGGAGTCAACATCCACAAAACCACCATATCAATCAGATCACCAAAAAGGCAAATTCAACATCAGCCTTCCTGAGGCGTAACATCAGTCAATGTCCCCTAGAGACCAAGTCCCTTTGCTACAAAACCTTGGTCAGACCCCTAGTGGAATATGCTAGTGTCATGTGGGACCCTTACTCTATTGAAAACATCAAGAAGATAGAGATGGCACAACGGCGCGCTGCCCGCCTGGTCTTCAATGACTACAGATGTTAAGCGTCTTTAAATTCAAGAGCATCATTTAAGAACAGATGAATTGGCAACATGGACCAGACATGCACGTTTCGGAAACTTGACCCTCGTCAGTGATCCTCAGTCTAAGTAATGTAATATGGCCAAAATTGTGTGAAATTATTATGTCCAAAAATGTACCGAAAGATGTAGCAGAATGGGTGGGATATGATGCTACAGGACCCACGTTTTAGGAATTTCAAGAAATTTTGTAACAGAAAATTTTAAATGCGCTGAAGAGACAGACGATCAACCGAAGTTGATCGAACTTAGCTACATGTGCACTCGGGGACTCTAGGTCCAGCAGCAGTGACACTCACCAAGTAGTTCAAATGTTAAACGTCTTTAAATTCAATAGCATCATTTAAGACCAACCTCCAGCGTCTCCAATATGGTATATCAATTACAGTGGCCTTCCCTTCAGGAGCGTAGAGCCCATGCCAAGGTTGCCATGATGTATCGTGTTGTGCATCAGCTGATTGATATTCAACCAACTCACCTGACACCTACCATCTCTCCGCGAGGGAATAATATCACATTCCTCGTCCCATATGCCAGGACCCTCGCTTATCAAAAGTCATTTTTTCCCCGACACTGTTAGAATCTGGAACTCACTTCCACCCGAGGCAGTCCATTCTCCATCCCTGGATAGCTTCAAGAGCCAGCTTAGAAAATAAATACAGACCTGTTTTTATCCATTTTAATTGCACGGAATTTCACTGTTTTATACTCACCTGTACATAGACATCCCAACACCACACATCGCAGGTACGAAAATACCTATAGTAGGGACAGTTCCTTATCAGAAAGAAGTGAGTGAGTGAGTGAGTGAGTGAGTGAGTGGAATGCGCATTAGGTCGCAACCAGAGATCGCCAATGTTGTCTGTCTTTTGTCAACTTCTGGACCTGCCCCAGCTCCATCCTTCTGTCTTCATTTCTTTTTCAACCGATCGTCTTTAGTCTCCTTTGGCCTGCCCCCCATTCATAAGTGTAGATAATTTTGCGCCCTGTCTTATGCCCTAGTTCAATGATTCAAGTTTGGCATGTACCTGTATCCTTTGGTCCTGAATAAAACTTCTGTGAAGTGTTATATTATAAACAGCAAAGAAAATTATTGCCTAGAAAAAAAGTACGGTCTTAAATGGCACGTACACTCTGAAATGTTTTTCGACGTCATTTAAACTTTTTATTGGTCCTGGGTAACTGAATCGGAATCTGAGAAATATATCATTCAAGCATACAATTTGATATTATTTTCTGATTTTGCCGGCATTAGTGGAAAGTCCCTTATCATCCTTTTCATTTAATCTTACTGTATGAACTTGATCTTACACTTTTTTTTAATGATCACAAATTTATTGCAAGGACTTGCTAACTGTTTACAAACCCTTGATCTAGACATTCTATTTCAGGAAACATAACTCTTTAACCATCGATCGTACTGAAACGCAGCGAAATTTTTGCCTCCATTGAGGGCATGGGAAGTCTTAGAGACCTGATATATAATGCTATGTCCTTCATTGTCAGAGAGCAAATATTTTAAAGCTAATACCCTGGTTTTAGAATCTTAACCTAGCTACTAAGTACCTGCTACTATATTTTACTGCGGGTGCTCCTTCAACAGAGGAGGAAAGTCCATGGAACAGTAACAGTAACTGAATTAACTTAGATAGGTAATTTGTAATATAAATTGACTTATATGAAGGACAAAAAGAACCGATCGATCCCTTTGACGATTATGTCAGGGGTCGATGTTACATGTATATAGAACGAATAAGATATATCCTCGACTCGTCCTGTGAAAATGTAGACATTACGCAATTTCCTGTTTACATATTGCTGTTTGCACGTGTTTCAGTGCAGTGTCAATTTCCGACCAACACCTCAGGTAAAGTACGTTGTATTTTGAAAACTCTTTTAATTTGGGTTCAAATAACAAAGATGTGAAAGATACCACGAGCGCCACCCGGATCAAATACTACCCCCCCCCCCTACACCGGCTACCACCACCACCAGACCACCAGTGGCACCATGAATCATTGAATGATAATATGCTCGCTTTCCTTCACGTAGAGATTCTTAAAAGGGTAGGGCTAGAGTTAGAGTAGGGTAAAGGGTAGGGAAGGGGAAGGGGTAGAGTAGATAAGGGCTAGGGTAAGGAATATGGTAAAGTAAGGGGTAGGGTGGGGCAAGAGTGCAATGTAACTTGTAAGGGGTTAAGTATGGGTAATGGGTAGAGTATGGTAGGTTAACCGTTAGCAGTAGGGTAGAGTAGTTTAAAGGATAGGACAGAGTAAGGGCGTCTTCCACCGCAACGTCATAGGTTCCTTCCACTACTTTCCACTCTCAATATGACCTTGCCTTCACCCCTTAGGTCCCATGTATATTTCAAATTAATTAAAAGGGAAATTACATAAATTAAGATTGAAGATAGGAATAAAGTTAGAATGACTGTTCTAAATTATGGCGCCAAAAATTAAAAGTAATCGCATTTGTTGTTTTCTGACGTTATTAAACTACAATGACGTGACGTCATAATAGGGCCGCCGACAGAAATCCTGTCGAAACTGGGGACCCCTGAATCCAAGGGTACTTTGCGATGAAGCGTCTCGCGGAATGCGATGAAACCCTTGGTGCACCAAGATGAGAGTAAGGGTTAGGGTTGGGGTTGCCAGTCACTTCGACCTTTTTCCATTTCGACCTAGAGTCACTTCGACCTTTTGCAACTTCGACCTCAGACGTTTTGACCCACTAAAATGCCACTTCGACCTCATAAAAAAGAAGTTTCGACCTTCTCCATTTTTAATGTTCTGAACACTAAATGATCATAAATTGAAAAAGGCCGAAATGTCTTTTTGTGAGGCCGAAGTGACTTTCTATATAGAAAGTTACGTATATTTAAGTTTTCAACATCTTTGGATCAGCCTTGGCTTCTTGCTTTGAGGGAACCTTTTGAAGATGTCACAGTATTTGATGACGATGGGCACCCTTAATCAACGTAATCCCCAGTATAATGAAACAAATAATTTAAGGTTCAATCGTATTCGTCCCGGCCTGAAATGAATAAATCAATATTATCATTTTCAGAAATCATCATTTATAACTTTATTTTTAAATATATGATCCATATAAACAAATAAAGGGGTTCCTACACGTCTAAGACAATGCTTAAAGTTTTTAAATAAAGGGCCGAGACGTCTAATGTTCCGATGTCGAAAACAAACAATTGTATAATTAATGGGCAGAAACGTCTGATGTCCAAGGTCGAAATGTCAGTTGCAGTTGGATGAAATTGTAAAAGGTCGAAGTTGCAAAAGGTCGAAGTGACTCGAGTCGAAATGGAAAAAGGTCCGAAGTGACTGGTAACCAGGGTAGGTAGGGTAAGGGATACAATAGGTAGGGTAAGTTAAGTTGTAGGGTAGGTAAGGGGTAGCCTGTAGGGAAGGGTACATGAAAGGGGTAGCCCATAGGGAAGGGTAAGGGGTAGGGAATAATAAGAGATAGGGTAGGGGTAGGTTAGGGTAGGGAAAAATGTAAATCAATGTAGGATAACTTACTGTAAGAGGTAGGATAGGGTAAGAGGTAGGTAAGGATAGGATAAGGGGTAAGGATAGGGTAAGAGATGGGGTAAGGGTAGGATATGGTATGATTAGGGATATGGTAGAATTGGGTTGGGTAGGGTATGGGATAGGGAAGTAGGGTAAGGGATAGAATATTGTTGGGTTGGGTATGGTTTGATGAGATTGGACAGGGTATGTTGGGAGGGGCAAGATGTGGGTTGGGGTAGGGTAGGGTAAAAGATAAGGTAATGGGTATTGTTGTTTGTCATGTTGTTCTTAAATGATCTATTGAATTTGAAGACGTTTAACGTTTGTACCACTTGGTTATAGTGTCACTGCTGGTGGACCAGAAGTCCCCAAAGCACATGTAGCCAAGTTCGATCAATTTGATTGATCGTCTCTTCAACGCATTCGAAAATTTCTGTTATCAAATTTCTTGAAATTTCTAAAACTTGCGTCCTGTAGCATCATATCCCACCCATCCTGCTACATTTGTACGTCTTTCGGTACATTTTTGGACATAATAATTTTCACACTCTTTGGTCATATTACATTGTTTAGATTGAGGATCACTGATGAGGGTTAGGTACATGTACCCGAAACATGTATGTTTGGTCCATGTTGCAAATTTATCTGTTAGTTAGTTAAGGATTAGGGATGGGTAGATTGAGGGTAGGGATAGGAAAAAGGATAGGGCCCGATGGGCTACATGTACATGTAGCTTAGGTCTTATTCCAGTTTGTTTTGTTTGACCGGATTGGTAAAAAAAAATCAGGTCGCCAATGGATCTGTATTATGTCTGCTAATCAATTTCTTACCATGATTAAAGTTCACTTTGATCTAGTGTGACAGCAATTGATAATGATATGTTAACCTTTTTTGGTCGATGTATAAAGATGTGTAGAGGGTTAGGAAAAGATGTGCCTAGACCGGGGTTCGAACCCAGGACCTCTATACTTGCAGGTAAGCACTCTAACCACTGAGCTATCCGGGCCGATACACCCGGCTTTGCCACAGATGAAAGATCAACATAGTATTACATGTATCGCAGGCACCGTCCCTGGTGTCCTATGTAGCGTATGGGAAACTATTATACAATGATTTATGCTCCTGTTTCAGTGTTTGTACGTAGGACATTGCAGAACTGAATTGAACAAAGACGATTTTATAGTTATACATGCAACTCATTTTGGACTTTAATGTGTCTAAAACCTTGACTATTGACCTTGAAACTTGCTCTCCCTATAGGGAACACAGGGATTTATCGCGCTTCCCGGTTGCTTGATGTACTATGAGCTATATATATAACCCATAGTACATCAAGCAACCGCAAGCGCGATAAATCCCTGTGATGGGGAACATTGGTAGAAGGTTTGATGTTTCTATGAAGATTTCCTCGTCTTCTATACTTCTGGAAATGGATTGAATTTCTATTCTATCAATGTCCATTTTGTAATTATACCATACTTATTGATTTTACGCCAGAAATAAGATCATTAGTTTAAACATAATATTTATTTCAAAATACATTTGTAAGAGACGTTACAATGAAAAATGTTTGGGGATCGAACAAAAAAGCTAATATGTAACGCGTGAAGTTGCGAGAGAAGTTTACAAAAGTGAAACAATTACATGTACATGGCAAATCCAAAGCCACATTTAAAGTTGAAGGAGTGCGAATTTACATTACAGAATTGATTGAATTCGAGATATTTCAAATAATATGTTTCAAGCATTGTATTTGAACGTAAAAGAAATAACTTTGAAAGCGCTCTACGTACGGCCCTAGGTCTTCAATAATATTATGCAATGTTAATGTATTATGTCTGTATGAATTGAATTTTTAATGTACTGCGCCGACATGAAAGGTTGATTATGTACATATTCTAGAATAAAAACTGACAAATCTTATACATTGTCTGATGACTAAGATTTTGCTTTGATAAAGAGCTTTCACTGTTATTTTGGTCTGTAGTGGTGAAATATCGTTTTGAATTTGCGCAAATGTGATTTCTTAATATGATGAAGTCTTAGCAATGTATTTAATAATCATCGTCGGAACCCACGGTCGGTCACGCTTAAGTGAGTTTAGCGTGACCGACCGTGGGTTCCGACGATGTTTAATAATGTCCCCGGAAGAAAAGATTTGAGGCTTATAGACTTTGGCCGATTTTGTTTTGTAAGCGTCTCAGATGATGGCAAACAAACGAACAGCTTCTTGATTCCTCCATAATCTGTTGTCCCTACAGTCCGTTTTCCTTTCTGCCAGGTGAGAAACACTTTAATCTTTGTCATAAGCTTTTGGCAAGTAATATACTTAGTAGCTTTAAATTTGTATTTCACATGAACGATTCATATGACAAGACCTTAAGTTTCTATTGGTACCAAAATTTTTGACCGCGTGACCTTGACCTTTGAGTTTGATCTTTCAAAACTTAACCCTAGCCATATCCTTTTAATTTAAAGTAAATTGGCTTTCATATTTCTCATGTGTATTCCTTATGATTATGACAAACCTTTTTATCAGTACCAATAATTACGACCTTGTGACCTTGACTTTTAATTTTGACTTGTATGTTCGGACAACATTTTTACACCCGGATATATAGGAATCACCCTGTCTGTCTGTCCATCACACCTTGTCCAGAGAATAACTCCTCCCCTGTGGATGAAATTCAATAATATTTCACAGAAATGTTCCTCGGGGCCTAAGGGTGCGTTATGACCATGAACCAAGGTCATAGGTCAAAGATCAAGGTCACAATAGACATCAAAAGTTAAACCTTGTCCAGAGCTCAGCATAACTCCTCCCCCTGTTGATGTATTTCAATAATATTCCACAGAAATGTTCCATAGAACATAAGGATGTGTCATAACCTTGAACCAAGGTCAAAGATCAAGGTCACAATAGACACTATTAGTGAATCCTTGTCCAGAACATTACTTCTCCCCCTATAGATGGATTTCAATATTATAATATTTCACAAAATGTTCCTTAGAACCCAAAAGTGTGTAATGACCTTGTACAAAGGTCATAGGTCAGAGGCCAAGGTCACTATAGACACCATAAAAAATCCTTGTCCAGAGTATAACTCCTCCCCCCTGTGGATGGATTTCAATAATATTTCACAGAAATGTTTCTTATGACCTAAGGGTGTGTCATTACCTTGAACAAAGGTCATAGGTAAAGAACACAATAGTCACCATCATTAAAACATTGTCTTGGGCATAACTCTTTTCCCTATTAATGGATTTCAATAATATTTAACAGAAACCTTTCTTAGGACCAAAGGATGTGTCATGACCTTGAACCAAGGTCAAAGGTCAAGAACACAATAGACACCACATGTAAAACCATGTCCAGAATATAACTCTTCCTGTGGATGGATTTCAATAATAATAATATTTCACAGAAATGTTCTTTATGGCCTACGGATGTGTCATGACCTTGTACCAAGGTCAAAGGTCAAGGTCACAATAGACCCTTGATTTTGTACTGACAAAGCTGACAAGCACATCGTGTTTTGAAATTCTTTATTTTGAAATCGTAGCAAGCCTGCCACAAATACAATATGTTACAATATTTATCATAATACAAATATAATTTATATAGCACATCGTATACACAACATTGTAACAAGTAAATTAACCACGTGGTTGTTGTCAGTTTAACAATTTATGGTCAACAATTTTTGTCAGAAATATCTCTATTTCTTGAGTTGAAGCAGCTTTCCTACACGATCTCGATATGTACAATTCTTAAAAAGAACGGTACTAAGTACAACATGACTTAATTGTGTTGGTCTATCAAAGTTAACCAATTAGTCATAATAAGTTACGTTGTGCCGCCATTCATACATGTACCAAATTGCGTGCTTTACTCTTGGTTTGTAAAAGGATGTTAAATGGACAAAACCTAGGATATTACATTTAACTTTAGGGGAACCTAGATTCATAAAATTTCGTCTTGCCTCGATAACCTACATAGACATTGTACCCAACATCTTATACGAGTTCTTTTCAAAATTTGGCTGCTGTCAGATGAATGAAACAGAAAATTTATAATGTAATTTGACTTTCAATTTAATAACATTTACGGTTGTGAATCTTCAAACAGTGTTAATTAAGACAAGATTTTTATAAGTGTCACATAACAGTCCTCGGGCGGACTTGTTTCTCCCCCCCCCCCCCCCCCCAAAAAATACGGCGTTTGCCTATGTACGCCGGTTCAAACTAAATTTAGAACTTGACCCGGCAAGCCACTTGATCGAATTCAACCGGCGAGGGACGGCGCATTTCGGCGTACGCCGTTCGCCGGAAAAACTCCATCAAGTGGCTTTGCCGGGTTATGCCAGGTCAAGTTTTAAATTTAGTTTGAACCGGCGTACATAGGATAACGCCGTTTTGGGGAGAAACAAGTCTGCCCAATGTCTCTTGAAAGTTGGGTATTGCCATGTTTGGAAATTAAAAAAAAACTTTAAGGTAAAGAATATGCCGTTTCCTTAAGGACATATTTATTTATTGGTTTATCGTCAAGACATCGATTCGTCGAGAACCCGCTAAATAACAGATCAATAAGGGTTCTGGAAGACAAAAATTTGCAAAATACAGCGATAATTGTACCGCTTGATTTACAGTGTCAATGGCGTATAGAGGTTGTTTCCAACTTCGCACCAAGATTTGCCATTTGTAATTTCTATAAGCATTTGCAAGTCAAATGTCTCATGAATGCTTCTATTTCTCAAGATACACAGAATATCTCAACTGGCCTTTCTCCGTGTACCCACATATGATTCGCGGGAGGAGTCCATTAACTTGCTCCCTCTTAATTATCTTGTCCATATCGTCCAATCTCAAACCAGAATTAAAGAGCATTGTTTTCAACTGATCTTGTTCGAATATGGCGGAAAATATTGGTCTTCCGAAATAATCCGCCTCGTCGAGGTAAATTAGTTTTCTTTTGTACCTCGCATTCATATTTACAGTTTTGTCTAAGCGCGAACGAGTGATGTCCGAGTAAAACTTGAAATCAACTGGAGACTTCCGGTCGGGATTTTCCTCCAGTATGAAGGTGACGAGTCCGTCTACTCCGTCATACATTAGAGACTGGGAAGTAGGGTGGTATCCCTCCTCGGCATACAGTTCTAGGAGCTTTCTGTAGGACTGAGTGTAGTGTTGATCTCCGTACCGTATCAGGGTTTTATTTTGGTAGTAATTCTTCCTGAAAATGGCGACGAAATCCGACGAATCTTTGTGCGAATGCGACTTATAATTTTGTAAGAACGTGATATTGTAACCTTGTGCATCTAGTGCTAGTTTATGTCGATACAAGGTTTTCTCTGTTAAACCAGTGGATATTACTACTTTATCGTATATCGGGATGTGAAACTTTATGAGAAATCACCACAAAATACGTCTTTTTCTTGAACGAGAAACCATTGATCCATGTGACGTCATACCTCAACTGAGCTAGTGCGCGTGCGTAAGCTTCCATATGATGTTCCTCTATCTGGTACTTTACCAACTGTTGTGTCGCTCCATGAACTGTTCGAGCGTCGGCCAAATCATTCAAAAAGTGATTTTCACTCGACCAATGTTTTTCGCCGTTTGCGATTGAATTGAGAATTCCTTTTACGGGACTGTACATTTGTCCCGTAAGAAGAACAACCCACGAAGTTGGTTTGCCCTGGTTGGAAAGAGTATCCGAGGGCGTTTTGATAAGAGGTCCCTTTATGGAAGAACAGCAAATCGTCCTGTATAGAATTCGCCCTCAATCCAGACAGCACCGTGGTTATTTACATAGAATCCCGCTCCCATCCAAGAGTTGCTTCTTTGTGCGGGCACGTCGCGAGGTCTGGCCTGAAGAATTCGTAAGGAGTTGTCCGAAAGAATCTTAAAATCAGCGCCACCATCGAGACATTGAGCAAATCGCATCATGTCGTAGGCATTCGATTCCCATCCTAGAGCGGAATCCACAAAATTCGGACTTATATCCACCGCGTCGTTAAAAATCGGTTCGTTTGCATCTCGTTTCTTGGTATGCAAACGAGGTCGTCCAATTTTCGTATGCATCATTCCACACGGAATTAACACGTGCTTTTTGACGTAATCCCTGTAAGAATCACCAGATACTTCTTCGATTATTCTTCCAAGAATGAGATATCCTAAGTTTGAAATCACCGATTGTGTGCCGGGAGTAAAATCCAACGGCTGTGACATCATATAACTGATGACGTCTTCTGGGGTCATCAACTGTGACAAGTGCATGTCTGCTGTTATATTGTGAATTTTATATCCATTCTGTAACAGTGCAGTGTTCAAAAGAGGATCGTAAAGTTTTGATTTTGTCGAGTTCCATCCCGCGGTATGTCTCAACAGATGATCAATTGTTATGTCATATATTTTTGGGTCCGGTGAGATATTTTTGAATGGTTTTATTGACCCTAGCGTCTTATTTGGACCAAAGACTTTATTGTCCAATGAAATGTCTCCATTTTCGGCCATTTTTAAAATGGCGACGGAAGTGAGTCCCTTTGAAATGGCGGATATCGGCACCACCGTATGGGCGTACACATCCTCGTGTTCGTGCGTCTTCCCGTATCCTTTAGCGAACGCAAGCTTTGCGTCAACGATGACGCCAACTTGACCTCCTTTGTATCCATATTCTTGATAATACTTGTTGAAACGATGATCAAAATCGAGGCCAGGCACAGGGGAACCTGAAGAAAAAAAAATAAAGTGAAAATGAATTAAGTTTTTTTTCCTGATAAAAATGAATTTAAGATAGGTTGTTATCTCTTATATTAGCTCTCACACGGGGCAATAAAAATCATTAGAAAGATATCATAAGGAGCAATTTCAGCTTATACCCGTTCACAATGACGTGCGGTTTTCTATAGGAGTCGTTGGAAATTGATATGTAAGGGGGAATGAAATCAAGACGCACAACCTGTTGAAAATGCACTAAAGTGCACCACACAATTACTTTTCATCATAATTCGCACTTTATATAACATGTACCTGTACTTGGATTTCTAATTTACCCACATTTTTTGGCTTCAGAAGAAAATATTGAATGTCATTTATTTCTATACAAGGTACTTTGTGTATTGAAACTGGCATCCCCTGGGTACATAGTGATTCCATCTTAGAGGCAATTCATAATAAAGGACTTTAAAGTTGATTTGACCATTTCTCAGACATTGAATGATGAATTCAATTCACCAAAATGTTCATTTTCCCCTGCCCCTTGACCCTCTTAAAGTTAATCAATCCCATTCTTTGGGATTGGAGCTGTGTACCACGAATCTCACCCGAGAACTCGATACTGGGTGGCATTTTGGAAAGGGGGATAACGTTACTTCTCCTCAGACGAGGGGTTTAGTGCAGAGACGTTTATTTTCATCGCACCAGCGATTTGTTTTTGAAATTTTTAAGGCAACAAAATTGAAATCATAAAATCAGCTGGGGTTCGTGTGATTTAAACAGTCAAGAGCGCCATTAAAGCGGCTATATAGGGAATGATTCGGATGCACGCATGTTGAGAGGGGATGGAATGCATTCAAGCTACGTGTAAACAATTTTTATTAACTGCTTTGAGCTCCGATGAAGCAATAAAGTATATATTTTCTGTAAGTCACTTTGCTTTTGTGTTCCCCCAAATGCGATAAAACGAACAATGCCCAATGGCTGTACTTAAATGTGTGGGCCCCTTTCCTTTTGAAAGGATTTTTTTTAAGTATTTGACTGGGTTTGTAATTAATTCACATCACATTATTCACTTTCTTTTCTTGCAAATGTAATGTATGCAGTGCATTTGACACAAAGAACGATAAGGTTTGTAACTTTGTAGAGTGTCGTTCTTTCGACCACAATATTTTGAATTGACCATGTTTCGTGAGTGCATCTTCCTATGTTGCATGCCAGCCAGCTGTCTCAATAGAGCTCCCCATGAATTTTCAGTAAGTTTGTAAGATATCTTTTAGTAGCTATAGGAGAGTTAGGGACTTCATTGTTCTCAGAAGACTAAGGTTGCACTTTGTTTCTGAAGAAGATGCCAGTGATTGGGAAGGACAGTGACCATGCGTCATAGTCCCAATAATTTGAAAAATGGCCAATGGAAGTCTCTTTCTAGAAATGGTCCACGGAAATTGTAAATTGGCCCATTCACAAAAACTTGGTAAAGTTTCTGTAAATTAAAAAATAAAATACATGTATGACAATTTTTCAAATTTAGGATAAATATGTGCCATACATTATTCGTACATGTTTACAGATGGTTTTGGTAGTTATTACAGGTGGTTATTTTGGGAAATAAATAAAGGAGTTCGAGCATCTCGTTTGATATTGTTCAGACATTGACAAATTGGACTGCTAATAGTTAAAGAAGATCCTGACGATAATCTCAACAGTACACACAATAGAGCACCAAATAGAGCATCGACGGATCCCTAGCAAGCTAAGGGTGGAACCAGGTGCCCGGGAGGAGTAGGCATCTCCTGTTTGGCTAGTCGCATCCGCCGTCGATGTTCTTGCACGGAAATGAAAACAATATCTAAAGTAGATGCACTGTCTGAGCTTATGTCTTTTATAGAAAGTGCTATGGCGACCATGTCAGAGAAAATATTCAAAAAAACTTTACGAGCTCCACGCGGCAAAGGGCATAAGTGTGACACAATGCTAATAGTGAACCCAATTTCTTATGTGTGCTGTGCTTTCTGTTTGAATAACATTTTCAAATGGGTCTTTTATTACCTTGTTCTTAAATGTAGAGGTAAACCTCCCATACTTCCTTTTTGTCATACGACACGACGCAAATTAGGAAATAAATATTCTTAGTGCACCTCTCTTTGACTCCTCTAATAGGAGAAACCAAAAAGTCATGTCTTGCATAAAATTTGTGTGATTACTTATTTTAGCCTCTGCTTTGATGGGATTTACCTAATCTTACGAAAACTAACTAATTTAAGAATTTAATACACCCGTATCCACGGGTCACGGTCTGAGGTAATAGGAGAATGCAGGGATATTATGCTCTCAATTTCCATCCTTGTGTCGATCTGTGATCATTGGCGGATCTAGGTAGTGTGTGGGTGGAAGGAAAGGCTTATGCGGAAATTTCGGGGGAGGGGGGGTTCGTGTCGTCAGTAGTTTTGAAAACATGAATTAGAAACCGGGAAAAATCAGAATTTTCTTTTGCAAATTTCAAAGGGGGGTTCTAGGCCCCCTTATTCCCTTTAGATCAACACTTGAAACTGAGGAGTAGGCAGTCTGGTAAGGTTTAGAGCATCGACTGATTTTTCCAATTTCTTCGTGTAATTTTTTCTTAATTATTGGCAGGGATCCCCCCTTTTTTTCGATGGGACACAACCCTCCCCCCTGGGAACATATCTGTATCCGCGTGTTGTGATATTGACCGAGTGTTATGTTATCTGACAAAAACATACTGCACATCAAAGTGTTCATTTCAGAGTATTTAAGTGGAAAGCAAACTGAACATATTTGGTATTTACTCTCAAATCCGTAAAAAAGGGTCTTAGGAGTGTAATGTTAGTTGGTCTGTGATGATTTTTATTTGCATTAGATCGCCCTGTTGGAAATAAAAGATGTTTCGATACAACAGAAAGTACTCAAAAATATATAAACTTACGGTTTATTGCCTATAATGCTTTTTCATAGTTTTTTTCCCGCTCATACTTCAGGCGTATAATTAATGAAGCGTACATTGAGCATTAAAATTTAATTTCATCGTAATGTCTATTAGCCTTTGATACTGCCCACGAGGGCGTACTGACACAGTTCTTGAGAGGTTTAAATTTTACTCCGATGAATACGCAGGAAAATGTCTTTTAAAACTACATTTTTAGATGAATCACCTGTGAAATATTCAGTAAAGATCAATATTATTTTCTCCCCCACTGAATGAGAGACATTTGTACGGTAATATAATGATTCTTTGTATCTCTCTAGGTTGATACCTCGGAGGGCACTCTTTGTAAATATTTGATATCTGTTCCGTGGTAATGGGAGTGTTTCATAACATTCATTTGAAAATTAAATCAAAATTCATCTTTTCTATATTGGTATGTCTATAGTGTAAGATAGTGCGAACTCTAGATCAGACTAAGCATTGCATTCCCATATATGGATTCAAAGTATAAAGGTGAAAGGGGTATGACAGATTTTGTCATAATGATAAAATTGCCTTCTTTTTCTAGCTCCTCTTTATGATAATATGGTAACCCCCTCACTTTTATTATTTGGATCTTTATTTGAATTGGTTACGATCCCTTAGGATCCTAAATTTCCTTGCAGATTTCTTATTTCGAAATTCGTACGGTCATAACTTGGAGTCGAATATGGAAAGTTAGCCATCGTGCAATGAATCAATTTCAGTTGAGGGTTGCGCTTAGCATGCACTCGCATAAACAAACTTGTCAAGGTGTCAAAAAAAAAGTCCGTCTTGATAATTTTGAAAGATATCGAAAAATTTATTTTCTAATATGTCACTTTATCATTATATCTAATGTTAGTAAATAAACATACGAATAGAACATACTACTAAACAAGGCGATTTTTTTTTTATAATAGTTGACAGGAAAATAGTCCTGTCAGCAGAGGGTATTATGGTAAGTGAAATGAGTCGGCAAATCTGTGTTGAACCCCAAAGAACTACCGCTATGCGTTCAGATCTATTCTGTGTTGCAAAATCTGTGGGGGACAGAATACCTTATCACTACAATGTCAACCAAAAATTTACAGCCTCACAATCTACCTGATTACGTATAATAAGCAATGTGTGGTGCCTCATTTATAAAGTCAGAGATCACTCCGGGAGATTTTTGCATATTCTCTGTATTACAGCTTAAGGTCATGCTATCCACTCAATCACATATGTCATTCGATTATTTTACAGTTTGAATTTAACGTTTATCTGTCACTCAATTGTCTCTACAATTAATATTTAGATCGTCATTTACGCTCATCCTGCGGGGTTAACAAAGGCGCTATTGTAGGCCCTTGTTTTTATTAGATATAAATCGTAGATCATTTTGCACAACTAGGTCCTGGTTGTATGTATTTGTATCTGCTCGCGGTTCAGTGTCAGATGCAGGAAGGACCTTTTAGGAGTCAAAGAAGTCAGGTGTTGGACTTAAT
This sequence comes from Pinctada imbricata, assembly GCA_033119305.1. Classification (NCBI taxonomy): domain Eukaryota; kingdom Metazoa; phylum Mollusca; class Bivalvia; order Pterioida; family Pteriidae; genus Pinctada; species Pinctada imbricata. The sequence continues at coordinate 33,023,589 of VSWD01000012.1, read as the reverse complement.
TACTCATTCAAAAATTATTGGACAATTTTTGAAGAAAAAAATTAATTATTATAGCCTTTTAACATGCAGAATCTGATATGTCGTTGTCAAGCTTATGTTGATGGCAGCTGTCCGTATCTTTATGTATTGAGAGAATGTATAATAATATATACTTTCAAGTTTTCGAACGGTAATAATTATATTGACGAAAATTACTCTATTGTAATATGAAATCATATTATCTATTTTCGGAAGCAAGTCAAATTGCGTCAGGAAATTTGACCGCCAATGCTGTACAAATATTAAAATATTTAAGAACATGCCCTGGATAAGTTAATGTTTAATTTGGCCTGGCGGAGAGGTATCAAGTTGACATAACCGTCTGATCCCAGGCCAGATAAGTTTGACGGGTTAATTGATGTCGCTGATACGACATATCGGGTTATACGCGGTGATTCTCTTCTCCTGTAGATATCTGTACAAATCTAAAAGATACCCAGATTTATATACGAGTGATTGCTGCAGAATGTTGTGAACTAAAATGGTGCACGACATCTTGCTTTGTTCATTTGTTTGTGGTTGTTTTATGGCCATTTTTGCTGCAAGAGTTACAGTGGTTTGACGGTTGTGTAGTTACATAAGTATATCTGATAAGAGTCCAATTTTTGTCGTCTAGATTTCGATGTCTCGGATTTCACAATACCGAAATTTGCACAAAAATTCCTCACTTTATGATGATATTAAGTGGAACAGCCGAATATAAAAGATTAAATTATAATCTTACCTGATCATACCTTGATAAACTGTACCAACTCGCTGCGAATGCCACGGTTGGGTTTCCTACCAAGTTTAGATGAATTCAGGAATCCGAACAATTTGTCAAAAACGTATGTCATGGTTGCTATGTAACACTAAGTTGATTGGACAGAGAGATTAAGAGCAAAAAGTGAGGATCTTAGCTAACATTTTGGTACTTGTCATCGTCCCCGATATCCGTATATGTAAATATATAATTAGGATAAAGGAACATCAAAAGGTTCCGCATATATTTTTGGAAAATGTGTGTGTATTTCAAAATAAAATACTTTTTAAGAGCCTGTAATCCGTTTTACTACACAATTACGTATACATGTAGTTATGGATGCCTTCCATCATATAGGACATTACGAAATCTTATAAAAAAAACCTTTCCAATGTCTGAGTAGAGTAGTCTGATCAGAGAAATCATGAAAGCAGCTTCTTTGGCCCTTTTTGAAAGTTTCTGCTTTCCATGTTGCTGACAACACGCGTCAAAGCATTTAGTAACATCCTAGAGATTGTCTCTTGTAGTGTCGAGCTAAACAGACACAATTTCACCGAGATTAATAAATGATTTGGCTCTAGCGCAAACGTGTCTTTCATGAACACCATGTATTTGCTTGCTTGCTTGTTTTGCCTTACCATAGTATTTTCAATGAGAAATGAAAGGTTTAGGAATTTCTGCTACAAAATCTCAAATTAGATTTTTACTTAACTCGTTCCATGCTAACTCATTCCATGCTAATATAAATTAATTTGATGTTGCTTGATTGCGACATGTTTTTGTAATATTTTCACAACATTCTTTCCTTTCTGCAAAACATGTTTGATTGATTTACGTGTATATACAATTACGTTACAAAATAACTATTTTTTCTATGAGATGAAAGCCTGTTACATCAATTTTCTTGCGTGAAGAAAGCAGGGATCAATGCAAATAAAAGAGAAGTTATAAAAGATCCCTCGTGTAATGAGTAAAAGGGCTATTTTTGTATTGTTAGTCAGGTACAGTGCCAGAGAAAATATTTGTGGCAGGATTTTTTGTTTGTTTGTTACGCAATGAATCATTCTAACCCAAAGTTTTTAACTTAACCTTTTTAGATATATTCTATTCTCCAGAGCTCATTTACATTTCGTATTTGAAAGAGCCTCAGTTCTTTTCACGACTGGGCCGATAAATTCGATTCATAAAACTTTTTTGAATAAGTAAATGCATTTTGATGTGATAACGTTGCGTTTAATTGGGAAAGTTAGGCGTGAGAAATTTTCGGTACAGTTAAACGAACGAAAATTTTGCGATTTGATAAAATTTCGCGACTTATATCTTTGCTATAAATGATCATTTCGTATATATGTCTTTCCTTTTTGTCGTAAAAGTGTTAATATAATTTGTCATGAAGAAGTTGGTATTTTTAATCAATCAAGGTGTAGAGTGCATCTCTAGTGTATTTTGGAGTACGGCTTGTCAAAGACTGTAAAAGGCATTTCAAAGCTTTCTAATGATTAAATAGAACCCTTAAAGTCTCTGAAACTCGGTCAAGACCTTCATTCGATAAAAATCATCTGAATACTGATACTTGACGATCAAGAAAGGTTATTTCACCATTTGTATTGTTAACATGATAAATCCTTAACTGGAAAATAAAAAGACTGAATTCTGAATTCTTACGATACGATTTTACTTCTTATTTTTTTGTTAAAACAGTCTTATTTTACTTTTATAACCATAATAATTGATTCTTGTTATTTTATTCTCTCGTATTTGCTCATAAACAAATTATGATCTTACTATTTTCTTACTTTCTTCAACTTTTATGTGATTTACCTATGAAAAACGGAGATTTATTGTAACACAAACTATTTCTGAATTAATGACGCTTGAATATTTGAACCAGACAGCACATTAAGGTGTCTTCCTAGCAATTTACGTTGAAAATCTCCATACATCAGAGAGCGAGTTTATTTGAATATCAGGTTAAGTTTTTCCCTCACATCATCAATCAAAGTTGTTTTAATTATATTATTTTTCCCTATCTGAACACACCTGTGTAAGCTTGTAAACTCGGGTTAGGTGTTCTTCTTGCCTCAAGGGAAAGTAATCATTCTCTAGGTGAAAGCTTTTACACTGAAATTTTATGATTTCAGACATTTTACTTTTAAAATGAAATGAATATTAAATTTTTTACTATATTTCTACATTCCAGGATGAATTTTTAGAGATGTATTTTATTATTATGACTAAAATTGTATTTTCGATATGTAAGTGAACTTTTAAACGACAGTATCTGGTTATCATAAAATTGAAGATATAGCAGGGAAATGGGTATAAATGAAAATTTTCAATTGAGCAAAATTTCATTTACAAAACGAGTATCTTTTTATTGAAAGCTGGAGTTAGAATTGTGTCAGCGTAAAATATTTGTATATCTATTTGGCCTATATATACGTAGTGAAAATTGATAACTTAATTTACAAATACATGTATCTAATGTTGACAATGTGCATAATATGCTCCTATATTACATTTACATTATATACTGCAATTTAAATATTTACTTCAAAATATGAAAAAAGTAGAATCTCACCTGTACAAAAATAGACCAAAGTTGACAAAAGATAAATCCACATTTTGAAGAAAAGTTAATCGTTTTATCTGCTACATATTCCAATTGATAAATTTCAATTCTAATCCTTTAACACTTTGAAAATCACTTTCTAGCGATTTCGCATCTTTGTGAATATCTATTTAGAGAGGATAAGACGCAAGTCGAGACGTCTGTGATGTAATCCAAGTTTTGCATTCATTCCATGTTCAGATTTTAGTAAAATGTTACCTCAATGTTAAATGGGACTGGTCACGTGATTTGTGCGCGAACGCTGAGTGGATAATTGATGTCATTCATAAAAAGACTTTTAATATAAGTCAGGTAGTATTGCGTGCATCTACCTGCATCAGTGATTTACGTTGCTTATTTCATTTAATGCCTCATTTGATGCTATGTGTGATAAGACGGATACACTAGCACTAGTAGTTACACTTCTTAATTGTTTGGAGAAGAGCCGGAAAAAGGGGAAAAATGCACTGAATTAGAATTTGTTCGGGGGAAGGGTGGGGGTGGGGGGGGGGGGGGTTGAGTCGAGCATTCTGGGGAGGGGGGGTTTCTATTATTATAGATTGTTCCGGCAGAGGGGAGGACGGGCAGCCAGGTTTGTCAGGGAGGGGACGGTGGCTCCGATCTTGCGAAAAGGGCTCAGGAATTTATCGCGCTTCCCGGTTGCTTGATTTACTATGGACTATGGTACATCGAGCAACCGGGAAGCGCGATAATTTCCTTTGGAAATTAAACATTTTGCGTAAATTCCTATAAGCTGGATGGGAGAGAATGGAGAGGGTTTTGACCACTCGACCCCTCTTGATCCGTCTTTGAAAATCTGGGTTGGGTGCTTGAATTTGTTACAGTATGTTTTAGGTACACATTTGTAATTCCATAGGCATAACATTGTATTTGGTATACCTTTCTTATCCAAGAAAAAAATATAAAAAATGAAGACTTAAGATTTTATATTTTTAATTTGGAGAACTAGGTGACAAAGATTAAATATTGATTGATTCGCATGTTATTCCTTCTGTGTCAAAGAACATTACTAAGGTCGACTTTCTATCAGTGTGTGGCAGCTTGAATGACATGTGGGCAAATATTTCATTTCTCTTAAAAATCTAATATCAAACGGATAATACGCACTCCACTTGAAATGTCAGTTCAAATGTAATTTTAGAAGAACAAACTATGAATCACAGTAGGCTAAAATTCTTTTTTGAATTTTAATTTTCCCCTTTTACTAGGGGTATGATATAATTCGTGAAAAACCAAATACGATTATTTTTTGTTTGCTTGTTCGAAATCAATCAAGAATGCTTGGGGGGGGGGTTGTTTTTTTTTTGTGGGGGGGGGGGGGATCCTAGTTTGAATTTGGTCAAAAACGCGCACGTTATTTTTTTTTTCATGAAAATTTCCGAAAATCAAAAGGAGGCCTTTCCCCGCGATCCCCAAATCTTCACCTGGAACATTTTTTCTAGATTTCACCATGAATGGAGAGCTAGGGTCTCTTTAGATTGTTAAGGAATTTCACGGTGTCGTCAGACATTCTAAGCATTGGGTGGTTAGGTAACAGGAGTAAACCTTAATTTGTCATGACATATACACTACTATACGATTCAAGGTTTCTGGATGCAATACAAAACCATCCTTCATAAAGCTGGATCACGCGCAGAGCTAAAGGAGGAAAGGGGGGATGGTAGTGGTGGGATCGATCCAAACTTGCAAGATGCGCCAAATTTTTCTTACATTTTCGCCAACTATTGGTTAAAAATTGTGAAATGGACGCCATAATTGCACCAGAACCCCATTCCCCCTTTCACCGGAAAAAAAGTTATATCCACGCCCGACATAAATAATATTCTATTCAAGCGCGGGTCTAAAAGAGAGGGATGGGGTCAGGAACATACCCCCCCCCCCCCCCCCCCCCCTTTGAAATTTGCAAATACATTGGTAATGCTGATTTTCCGCAAACTCCCCCGTCGAGCTCTCTTCTGAAAGGAACTAAAGTAACCGTTCGCCGGTAGAAGTTTGGATTTTCATTTTTTGCGTTTAATTTTTTTTACACAACCATATGAACGACGTGGATCCAATAGAAAAATGTACTAGATCCGCCCATGCTATTAGTTAATTGTTATTGAAGGGCCATTTATATAGTCTCATACGATTTCATTCCCGATGATTATCGCCCTCCTCTTACATTACTGTAATGTAAATAATTACCATAAAGGTAGTTGATGGATAGTACTGAATACCTTGTGTGTATTTAACTTTCCTTTGAGTTTCAGCGACTTTTACCTAGCTCCTTCTCGAGCATTTAGTCGGCCGGACGAAGCATGGAAATCCAAATATTTTGATGGAGTCTTAGTAGTAATTTTTACGATCTTTATCGACTCATAACGACTAATTACCCCACTCGCTTACCTTAAGGAATTTGGATCTAAAATTTTACACTTGCGGGACCAGGGTTTTAAATTAAGATAGGGATTTCAGTTGAAGACACGAAAGAAAAGAAACAAAAACTAGAGAAACAAAATAAAACAAAAGAAAAATAGAAATAAAAGAAGAAAGTACAAAATGGGTAAAAGTAAAATGAAAACGCGCACATAACTTTCCAAAGTCCCCCCTTTCCAGAGAGAGAAAGAGCGAGAGAGTCAAATTAAAGCAAACAGGATCTTCCGTTCTCTTTCTATCAGTAAATACGAAATGTGATAAATTTCCATTATTTAACTAGGGAATGGATTCCTCATTTCGAAATATTTTCATTTTGAAACTGCGGACTCAAAATCTGTTAAGGGGGTGGGAAGTATGTGGGGTGTTACGTCCCTCCTCGAAAATCCGCTGCGCCTTAATGTAGTAATATAATCAAAGAATCTTCTCTCGTATACTATTGTATGTAAACAGTTATGAACTTTAAGGTTTTGAAATTGACTCCGTCATCATTTCAGAGATCAAATCCTACCCTGTAGCTTATTTACTTATTTACATGTTTTTACTTTTTTTGCAGATTTGTTGATCGACATTTTCAATAGATGGGTAAAAACAAACAGAATAAAGCCAAAAAGGAACATGCTGTGTTCAAAGTGGCCGGTGTACGCAAAGCAAAAACAAAAACAGTCAACACAAATTTGAAAAAGGTACATCGTAATAAGTAATAAAAACATTTTGGAATCTATTCTGAAAATAATCCTACTTGCTAGAAGGTGAAGATTTTTGTTACATTTTTACTGGATATTAATTTCACGTTAAGCACAATTCCATACATTCTTGATATTTTTTCTTTCATTTAGCTCAACGTAAAGAACAAAAATAAAACAGAGGAAGCAAACAAAAAATTCGAAGAGGTACAGAAAGTTCTGACGCAAGAAACAAGCAAATCTAAAGTCAGAACAGCCTCCAAGGTATGTATCTTTCGTGTACTAACAAGAACATGGATGTCGAAATACAAAGCAAGAGGCCAAAATGGGCACGTTTTGCTCACCAGGGAACAGATTTTCAAACTCTTATTTTAAAAGGCTGCAAGGCTGCGTTCTATGATGCGAAACGTTCCAGAACGATTCCATTATGATTTAAGAAATGAATCTCATATTTTATCTGTTGATGCAGGTATCACCCGAAAAATATGACAGAAAACTGCATCAATGCGCGTAGCGCGTTGATGCAAAAGTTTTGTGTCCAATTTTTCGGGTGATACCTGCATCAACAGAAAAAATATGAGATTCATTTCTTATCATTTTATAATCATCTATTTATGGAAAACAGACTGTTTTCTTGAATCTAAAAACAATCAATCACCGCACTATATTTCGTTAGTCGGAGGGTTTAGCAGTGATACGTCTGCCAAAACAAGTTATGGCAGCCGCCATGATTCAAACACCGAACGATCGTCTCTCTATATCTTTGGAATAAGGACAGTTTGAGCAAATTCTAAATGCACTGTTAATATTTGAGTAAGTAGAAAAGAAATTGTACCCTTGAAATGATAAGCAAACATCAACATATTGTATTTTCAGCAACGAGTTCATTCGTGTTTGAGGGAACCCCCGGTTCTAAAAATAGTGCTATAAATAGACTTCCGTGATAAATTGTGTTGATCGATGTATCAACAAAAATTTTCAGCCAATCAGAATCTTCGTTTCTTGAAAATGACAATGGAAATTAAATGATAATGGAACGAAAACGGTGCCAGAATGACTTCACCACGAAGACCGTGGATAGAGCAAAATCTTGATGGTAACAAATCCAAAAATAAAGTCGTAATTGATGTTTTAAATAATTCTAATTTTACGTATTTTATCAAATTTTTATCATTTCTTGTTTCATCCATACCGAAATTTCCAATAACAATAAAAATTACCAGCACTGAAACGACATCGTAACCATGTTCGCCATATTGGAACAACCTGGAACGTCGGTCCTAGACGTGCCGCCAGACGATCCGCTCCGATCCGCTCCGATCCGCTGGAACGGTACGTTCCATTACCAGAAACAGCCGGATCAACCGGAACGTTCCGCATTAAGGAACGCACCCAAGTATTTTGTCATAGCAAAAGCCGAGTGATGGTAATGAATGCATTGCAAATGCTCAATTTGGTGCTCTATTGTGAGTGCTATTGAGATTGTCGTCAGGATCTTCTTTATCTCATATTGTCGTTAAGCTTCATGGCCCGTGCTTGAAAGATGCGTCCAATGAATTTTAGGGTCAAACGGTGAACGGCTAAATTTGTATTGTACTTTGATAATTGAAAATGGGTTTAGATCATGATAGAGTATTGTCAAGTCATTCTAAAACAGTGCAACAAAGCATCGACGAGGGATGTGGCTAGCCAGATAGGGGATGCTTACTCCTTCCGGGTACCTGGCCTCACCTCTAGTTTGCTAGGGGGTCAGTCGATGCTCAATTTAGTGTGCTCTATTGTGAGTGCTGTTGTTATTGTCGTCAGGGTCTTCACTAAAAGTTTTGCAACTTGTCTAATAGTTTAGCGCGTCAATCAAACGGCAATCGAACGCCTGACAATTTGTCTAATCGTGCATAGTCGTGTCATGTATCAGGGTGAGAATCGGGGGGGGGGGGGGGGGGTCTTGACAAGTTTTCCAAAAAAATTAACGCTTGCTCGAAAAAATATTCTGTCAATACTCTGATCAAATTGAAATTATTATGATGGAGATATGAAAAGGAGGAGACGTTTAATATATCTTTTTAAAAATATTATATAAGTTAAAAGAATCATGATGTTATGTAATCATTGAATATTCTAATAGAAATATATAGATAGCTGAAATTAAAATCACGACAAAAGTTTTAATCTATCGGAGTATTTGGAAATATCAAATATATAATTTAGGCAAGAATAAAAACGGGACGCTTTTAAACTTTGAAGGTAAACATCATTAGCGAAAGAGGTCTTTGTAGTAATTACTTCTATTCAAGTACATCTTGATAATGTTTACCGCTAGTTCTATCGTTTTTCACCTTTTTCTTTTTGCTGTGGGCCTTCATTTGTCAAACAGGAGCACTTAACATTATTTCGATTAGCTCAGACAGAAGTAGAGTGATTGATACGAGGGGCACCATCAAACAAGGTGTCATCTGAGAAGCCATCAAAAGATTATGTAATAGGAGTAGAACTAAGTGCAACGAACTTCGTTTAATGTGGTCCTAAAGCAGTTGTGCCATTGTAAAGGCATTTAAAAGAGTATGGTCTTTGTATTAGGAAATTGTCTTGTTATCAGTTATTGGTTCGGATTTGATGGGCGAATCTAGATTTTTTTCCAGGAGGGGGGGGGGGAGTTCCAATACATTGTTTGAAAAATATTATTACGTTAAAACAAGAAAATCATCATTAGAAGGTTCCGAGTCTTCAGACTCCCTAACCCTCCTCTAGTTCCGCGCTTGCATTTGTAGTGTTCCTGTCCTTGTATTCAATCCATATTGCATGTTTTGTAACCTGTTCGTTTTTATCTCGTAAACTCTAGTTTTCATCAACTCATCTCAAAAATATCGTTGTTGTTTCTCTGGCCTTAATGCTCATATGAGCAATATGACCCACGTGGACCTCTACTAGTCTTCTTTCTTTGTATTACAGTTTGATTAGCGTCATCACTCATAGGGAAACTTGGACTTTCCTGAGTGCATCTGAACTAAAACTGTCATTGATTTTCATATTCGAATCGTATGTGGCAAGTTTCTGTGTATTATACGGTATGCCTTTTCCAGTAATTCTATGTTCAGTATTGTTAATCACTTTTCATCTTATTAAGAAAATATCATTTATTTATTTTTTCTTTAAATAGGTTCCGTCCTCTACCTCCAAGGCTGCGGCGCCGGATATGGACACGACGATGGACGCCTTCTCCAAACTAGGTCACAAATAGCGAGGTATGAACTTGTGTGACCTTCTCCAAACTAGGTCACAGATAGCGTGGTCTGACCCTGGTGTGTGACCTTCTCCAAACTAGGTCTCAAATAGCGTGGCCTGACCTTGTTGTGTGACCTTCTCCAAACTAGGTCATAGAAAGAGCGGCGTTATCTTGTTGTATGGACACAGCCATTTTTATCCACTTGTTATGTTTGTTTACCAAACTATTAAAAAAGTTGACGGAACTTATTCGTTTTTTATGTGTTGAAGAAGCAAGTCAATGTGGTCCCCGCGTTCACAATTAAAACGCGTCTGTCTGTCTTTCTTTCCACAAAAACTTGTCCTGGACATGACATCTTCCCCTCTGCACGGATTTCATAAATATTTCACAGAATAATTGCTCAGGACCTAAGAGAGTACCATGTCCTTTAAGCTAGGCCATATATTAAATGTCAAGGTCACAATAAACCATCTTGGTAAAACCTTGAACGGGGCGTAACTCCTTCTCAATTGCATCGATTTCAATAATATTTCACAGACTTGTTACTAATAACTCAAGGGTTGTCATAGCCTTGGACGAAGGTGTAGGTCACAATAGACTATATTGGTAAAACCTTGTCAATTACGTAACTCCTTCCCAATTGCACTTGGGAATTGTAACTTAGAATTGTTACTAAGGGCGCAAATGTTTGTCATGACCTCGAACCTAGATCAAAAGTCAAGGTCACAATAGACTATATTAGAAAACCGCATAAGGGCATGTCATTAACTCCTTCCCCACTACATCGATTTCAATAATATTTCACTGAATTATTACTTAGGACTCAAGGGTATGTCGTGACCTTGAACATCGTCAAAGGTCACAATAGACTACATGTGTATTGGTAAAACCTTGTCATTTGAGTAACACCTTCCTCTCTGCATTGATTATTTTACAGAATTGTTTGTCATGACCTTGAACCTAGGTCAAAGGTCAATTTCACAATATACTGCTAGTATATTGATAAAAACTATATCCAGGGCATGACTCCCGCTCTGCATGGATTTCAGTATTTTATTGAACTGTTACGTAGGAATCAATGGTATGTTGTGACCCTGGACAAGGTCAAAGATCAAGGTCGCAATAGACTATTGGTGAAACCTTGTCATTGGAATAACTTCTTCCTCTTTGCCTTGATTTCAATACTTCAGAGAATTGTTTCTTAGGACCCAATAATGTGTCATGACCTTCAATCAAGGTCATAGGTAAAGGTCACGATAAACTACATGTATATTGATATGGTCACGAAAAGTAAAACCTTGTCCAGGACAAACTTCTTTCCCACAGCATGGATTTCAATATGTACAGATTCATCATGACTATGAAACTAGGTCAAGCTCAAGGTCACAATAAGCCTAAGTATGTTGGTTAACCGTATCCTGAGCATGAATTGACCCTTCCAATTGCGGGAAAAAAATGCAAAATTTCGTGACGTCACAATGCTTTTACCTCGGACAAACGAGCTTCGAACCTCGGTCAAACATCGAAATTGCATTGTGACGTCAAGGAATTTCTCAAATTTTACCCGCGTTCGGAAGGGTCAATTCTTCCGCTCTGGATGGATTTCACAAATTTTCACTGAATTATTAATTTGGCATCGGGGGGTATTCGTGACCCTGAACAAAGGTCTAGGTCACAATAGACGTATTTGTAAAACCTTGTGAGAATAGCTTCTTCCCCTCTGTGTGGATTTCAATATTTCACAGAATTGTTACTTAGGACTCCAGGGTGTGCCTTGTTCTTGAACGAAAGTCATAGGTAAAAGTCACTTCAGTATATATGGATAAAATCTTGAGCAGGTAATAAGTCCTTTGTATGGATTTCAATATTATTTCACAGAATTGTTACTTAGAACCCAAGAGTGAGTCATGACCTGCTCTGGTGGCTAAAGTGATCTCATGATCAATCAATCGAGAAGTTCAACCAACTTAGGCGCAATGCAGTATGCAGTAGATTTCCGACGATGTTGTCGATCAGTTAATATGAGAAACATTTTTATAAAGATGTACAAGAAAGATTTTAAAATATGCGATGTAAAAGAAACCACGTATTTAAACTCTATTCGGCCTTGTAATTGTCCTCTTGCAACTATATTTTGGAGGTAATACGACATCAAGTGCTTTGTCCGTGTTTGTTTGCATTTCCCGATTCTTTTGAACAGCACTGAAGACAATTTTAACAAATCATCAAACCTTCCACCAATATTTCCCATGGGGAGAGCATCAACCCTATTGATTTTCAAGGTCAAAGATCAAGGTCACTGTGGACAGCATAGAAGACAAAGCAATCATTATAGGATCACCAAAGCCTCCATACATGTTCCATTAATTACTGACAAATTTCTTGTAAAATCTATTACCAAAATAGCATTGGGGGGATGGTGCTAAGGATGTTAACCTACTTTAATTTCGATGATATTTTTGGATGAAAGGACAAGTTTCCGAAATAGAAAAATAATATATGATGTAAAATTAATAAAGGGGTTCACTTCTAATTGAGTTTCGTGGATTGGGACCTTCAGAACTATCTAAAGTTCTATGCGTTCATCTTCGATGACACACTTCACGTACTAAAAGTCTATCTCTTGTTGTTGGAATTTTGCGTAATGGTCGAAATGAGTTGATCATAATAACTTTTTTATTATCTTGGTTGACAGTATACACTTGGTACAGCATCTTCGTTTCCTCTGTATGTTTATATGGTTTTGTGAAATCCTTGGGTCAATATGACTAGGACAGCCGAAAAATTGACTGGCTATGACCAATTAGCTCCTTTCAAAGACCCTGGATTTGGTTCGCTAATTGAGTAATGCGTGCATATTGCCATTGAAATAATATTCAGCTTCTGGCAACATATAAATCAATCCATCTGACCTTCAATGAGTTAAAGAAGATCCTGACGATAATCTCAACAGCACTCATAATAGAGCATAAAATTGAGCATCGACGGACCCCTAGCAAGCTAAAGGTGGGATCAGGTGCCCGGGAGGAGTAAGCATCCCCTGTTTGGCTAGCCGCAGCCGCCGTCGATGTTCACGCACGAAAATGAAACAATATATGAAATACATGCACTGTCTGAGGTTATATCTATATAGAAAGTGCTATGGTGACAATGTCGGGGAACAATATTCAAAACACTTACTGTCAAACACAATGCACAGTTTTTGGATTGAAACGAAGGAGTTAAATATAGCAGAATTTTAAGAAGTTCTATAACAACATGAGAAATGTTTCTTTTTGAAAAGTAACTTTATTGCAATATAACGATATGTATAGTATGCATATGTAAAATACTCAGCTGAAAATTAACACCAAATGGCACTGTAATGGCACTAAAAACCAGATACCCCACCTAAGCCAATTAAACTATGGCAATGACTCGGAAAAATGGGGTTTGGCATATAAAATTTGACAATTTTAATTACATGTTACTCAATGAATGGAGAAATTAAAGCAACAGACAAAAGGTAAATAGACCTTCAAAAGAAAAATCCATATTTCCATCTGTTAGACTAGAAATTAGTGAGAAATATTGTTTTTATTATTTGGCAATCGTCTGGAAATTTGATTGTGATTGTTTACATTTTTGTATTTTTAAAAATTTATCCAAAACTAAACAAAGACAGAAATAATTTCTAATAGTATTTTTAAAAATGGCAAGTTATCAAAAATTTGATGTTGAAATCACGAGACTTGACTCTTTCAATTTAATCTGTCAAAAAGATATTACCAGCTTATATGGGTATTATTTTTTTTATATGAATAAAGTTATGTAACTGCTAATTTGTATAATAATATTTTACATAAAAATATAGAAATTACTGTAACTGGTATATACATGTTAGACTAAAAACATGTATGTCGAATCAAATTAATATTTTGATGTTACTGGTCCGTTAACACTATTCTGTAACACCAAATTTTAATACCACTGATGTACACCACAAATAGTTGCCAAGAAAAGTAACTAGAAATCAAATATAAATGTTATTATATATGTACCGAACCAAATGCTGTAATGAATGTCATAATACATGCACTGAACAAAATGCTGTAATAAATGTTATTATACATGCACTGAAAAAAATGCTGTAATAAATGTTATTATTCATGCACTGAAAAAAAAAATGATCTAATAAATGTTATTATACATGTACCAAATAAAATGCTGTATTAAATGTTTTACATGCACGGAACAAAATGCTGTTACAGTAATGAATGTTATACATGCATTGAACTAAATGCTGTTACAGTAATAAATGTTATACATGCATTGAACTAAATGCTGTTACAGTAATAAATGTTATAAATGCACTAAACAAAATGCTGTAAAAATGTTATTATACATTTACTAAACAAAATGCTGTAACAAATGCAATACTAAGTATAGACCCTTTCACATCATCTGCGGTACTAATTTTGACAGTTGCGGTGGACAAGTAATAGATAGCGCATGCACCAGTGACGTCATTTGATTGTTCTAGGACATTTAGCGCGGAATCGCGTTTTGTTTGTTCCACGAAATATGTCTTGTAACAATCAAATGACGTCACTAGTGCATGCAAAATCTGTTGTTTGTCCCCCAGACTGACATTCAAATTAAGTACCGCAGATAATGTGAAAGGGTCTATCAAAATGGATATATGTGAACATCACCAAACATTAAATTTCTAAAATTGAACCCCACAAGAAATATAAACTATAATAAAAAACCATAATTTAAAAGCAAACAAAAGGAACTATAAAGATAATGCTATTCATGACAGAAAACTTCTTATATACTAAATATTCTTAAAAATTAAAAATTAATTCCCATCAATTAAATACTGAATATACACCGATCAAAATATTAAATATTTGGGTATTATTGTAATTATACAATTTCTTGCTAAGCTAAAAAATAAACAAAATTTGCAAAAACTGAACTAAATAAACACGGCATTTGTTTAACTGCACTAGTCAATAAAATGCTGTATATCATGTATATATCACCAGAATTTTTTATGAGATACTGCATTTTGTTTGTTTTGGGGTTTTTTTTTTTTTCGATTCAAAAAAAAAAAAAAAAAAATTCATGTTCAATTGCCCACTAAAGTTGTTTACTTGCACAATTAATTACTCATACATGTACTTCGACAATGATCTATAAATTATTCTATGAACTATAAATAGGGACCCTCTGATTGGCTGATAACGTCGCCGACCATCCTGGATAAATCACCATTTACCACGGTCTAAAATTAGACCGGGATTACCTCCACTAACTTCTGCAAATGGCGACATTATTTAATGAAATTATAGAATAAAACAGTTATGGACTTTTAACTCAGTATATATGATGTGATATTGACTTACTATGAAAATATTGACCTCGGCTTCGCATCGGTCAATATTTTCTCAGTAAGTCAATATTACATCATATACACTCAGTTAAAAGTCCATAATTGTATAGTATACATTTAAGTAAACCATCAGCATGATCTAGTCAAATAGAATATCACAAAGACCTGCGGCGCTAGAAACAAAATTCAAGATATATCATGTTCAAACTCTTCATTTTCTTACTGATATTGTACTTGTGAAAATTCAGTCATTGTTACTAGTAAGATTTTGTAAAATTTGATACTTGTGAACAATTCTGGTTGAAGGTAAAATGCGAAAACATACCAATACAAAATTCAGTAATTATAGTGCTTAGAAATTTACCCAACACAAAAAACTGGATATATAATAGGGTAAAAAAACAAATGACGACTAACATAAATGTCAAATCAATATTTTTAAAGCGCCCAAAAATATTGCACCTCTAATATATATATTTCAATATATATTTAAGAAATGACTGTCTTACTTTTGGTGTTCATGGGTGTATAATTCTGGATGGACACGTGCAAATTCTGTGAATCGCGAAGCGATTCTCGGAAAATTTGCACGTGTCCAACCAGAATTATACACCCATGAACACCAAAAGTAAGACAGTCATTACTTATATTTACAATTATTCTAAATATCGGTCATTTTTATTTGCATGCATTTCGCATATTTTGCCTGTTTTAGTGTCTAATGTATTTGAACGTTGGTAAATTCTCCCTACATGCAAAACTTGCACGTGAGCAACCTAAGTTATTGGAATATAATTCTAGTTGCCTAATGGGCGTTTAACATGGGGAATCTACTAGTAATGTAAATATAAAGTCTTGACCGTAACGAAATGAAAAAAAAAGCACGGTAATAATTTAAATACGTCATCAGATCATAATCAAATTATATATTAGTAAATGATTAGCAAAAATTTTTAAAAGCCCATGCACACAATTCACAGACATCATTGCTTAAAAAAATATCTTTTTCTTTTTTTTGGGGGGGGGGGGGGACTAGAGAATATAGCTTGACTAAAAATATACACATTAATTTTGGCAAATCTTATCATTCCGTCATATGGAGCAGTATGATAATGTTTACGATTAACAAGCGAACATTATTTTGCTTGTAAACAATTCACACATTAATTTTACACTCTAATGTAAATTTGAAGCTTGGATTTACCGAGATATGGTACAAAAATGTATTGATAAAAAGGAATTGCATTACAAAGTAAAGTTTCTAAAAAATATGCACAAGTGCATTAAAATTGATAAAGCAAGTTATATAACAATGAGTAGGCTAAGCATCTTGCCTGTTGTTCAAGGATTTCACATGCACTGATGGATAGGGGGTTTTGGTAAAATTAGCAAGAGAGCAAAAAAAAAAAAAATGAAATAGATAAATAAATAAATAAAAAAATAATAAATAATAACCATCTCAAAATTAAATCCACAAAACAAAACAATAAGTACATGCTTTAAATCATAGGAATATCATTATTATATCACTCTTGTTTATGCAAAAATTTCAAGTCAAAATGCAATACTTTATTCAACACACATGGGATTTATTGCTACCAGTATTGAGTATTTGCGGAATACAGAGTTATTTCCCATTTGAGACAGTATCTGACATAAAACCATTATGACGTCATGTAATATTGAAGACCGCAAATACTTCTAATCAAGGCCATATGAATGTTTTCACACACTCTTTGATTGTTCACAATTGTTTTGACGTCATCAATTTACTTGGGCAGAAACGTCACCAATGTCTTGAACAATGGTTTAGGTAGGTGACTTAATGCAAATCAGAACGGACATGCTGCACACGCTGTAGTTGTGATCTTGCGTATTGGTAGTGATGAGCAATCGGGAAAATTTTACTATCGTTTATTGGGCACTATCGGGGACTAACTATCAATAAATTATTGAAACTATCAAAATGTTCAAAACAAAAATTAAACAAACCTATCTTGTATCCTGGCTATTGGAACAAATAAGTCTGATTTAGAGAAAAAGAATCTGGCTAACAAACACAATGAATTACACGAAAAATGATGTTATATGATAGAAGTCGGCATTTTTGTGGGTGTTTTGCACGTAACAAATTCGATCTGAGCCATTTCTCTTCTTTTTCTTCTTCCTTTTCTAGTTTAAGTGACAATCGATATACAATTTAACTATCGATAATAAAAAATCAAAGGGGTTTCAGCAATCAACTATCAAAGTCCGCGACTATCGTCACATCACTACGTATTGGTATGGCTACGTCATGAACTGTCCATAGAATTTTATGACATCACAGTCAGTCTACGTCAGATACCGTCCCAAAAGGGAAATGACTGTATTCTGCAAAGACTCAATAATTAAGCCCAAATTCAAATTAATGGGTCTGTGACACATTTTCACTTTTGGCAGAACTCGGTGATCCTGATTAGTAATAATTATTTATATCATTTTGTGAACAAAATATAATATTGTACATTGTATTTTAAATACACAAACTATTTTCAAGAAATTAGAGAGGTTGAGATTTCCTACGTGTAACTTGTACGGGTACGTCTAGTGTACAAGTTGAACTACACGTCATTGTAGTTGAGATTTCTTTTCAAAGGTGACTATATGTATACGCGTACTTGTAAAAACTTGGTGAACTCGAGTTGGCTTTTGGCCTGGTTAAATTCAAAACGAAGGGTTAAATTCGGTATTTATTTTCATTGAAACAGAAACTTGAATACACTCTAATTGATTTCCATCCATTTTATATTATTTTATAAAATTAAGCGGATGAAATATCTTGAAGTAAAGTCCTACGTGTAAATCGCACTTTACACGTTCACTGGCGACGTGTAACTTGTGACGCAGATGACTTCACAATAGCGGACCAGAATACAAGTACACGTACAAGTTACACGTCGGAAATCTCAACCTCTCTACTCTTTCAGACAAATTGCAAATCTGAAATATTTAATGCTATGGATGACATGGGACTTAATCGGTATCTAGCCAAGTAACAATGGCAAGACAATATTACTCTTATATAACTAAAGTGATCAACAAATATATATAAAGTACGTAGCACCCATACTGTCTGCGCAGCTCAGTTCAAACATCAGAAAATAGTGTTTTTGCCATCTTTATCTCTCAAATTTTTCAATAAGATTTGCACGTCCATTTGATATAATTATTTGTAACTTTTGATGAAAGTTTAAAATTCATATCTGCAGGCATAGATCTACAACTTATAGCTAGAAACTAATTTCCGATGGAATGTTTCTTTGTTAATTTTGCCTTGATGTTCATGACATTTATGATTGAGCCTTTGCGTTAAACTTAACTTATATCAGCAAAATTGATAACTCTTTTCAAAATTGATTTCTGGTTCTTGTAAATATAAAGTAGCACTAATGATCATATAATTGACGTATGAGAAATCAAGATCTATCAAACAGTATCAAAATTATTCTGAAAAAATGCATGCAAAGAAAAAAATATTAAAATTTTCTGTTTTCTGAAGTGAGCTGTGCAGACAGTAAAATAAAAATGTAACATTTTTAGTGTAACAAAACCACTCTGTCTTCACAATATGAAATGTACCATGATCAATGATAACAAAATTTCTATGTGTACATCTACTTGAACAAAATCACTCTTGATTATAAATGATAATGATCCATATCAAACAAAACAGTACTTAAGCTTGGCTTGAGAAATCACAATGATTATGATGAGTGAAGCCCAAAATGATCTATATGAAGAAAAATGTGTATATAGAGAAAATAATTCAAATTAAACATGGAAATCTGATAAAACTACGGCTTGATATTAAAATCCACAGATTCATTTAATACAGGTAATGATATTAATTTTAAAGATGAACTTAAATTGTATAGATGCTCTTTAAAATTCAATTTCATTTTTGAGAATGATAACTTTATTTTGACTTCTTCAGGGTTCATGAAACGTATCGGTTTTATTGGATTTGCCAACAAAAAATTGTTTGGACCGATAAAAACTCACGTGTTGTTTATTATTTTGACTGATAAAATTTCCCAAATGTCCGACAATTCATTGGAAGATTTCAAGAACTCTGCTTTTTTGGTATAGATAATAGAAAATTAGAAGGCGAAGAAAATAAGAAAAATTTAACTGATAAATCCACCAAAACTAATTAACTTGTGTGTCTAAAACCTCTGTTTGAACTTATTGAGATCACCTTGTTTTTGAATCACTGTGACATTTATTATACATTTTTTTTAGCATTACTACTTATTAATAATTTTCTACATGTAAAATTCATCGAGGAAGCAGAAAGATATTTCAAAGACTGTCACATAAATCTTGAATCATTAAATTATTATATTTTGGCCTTAAAACATACAATTTAATCATAGAGAGATTAGGTCATAGGGATCCAGTTGGGAGGCCTGTAGTCGTCTGAGTTAAACAGTTTCGCTAGCGTAGTTCCTGGTGTGGGGTATCCACTATAGTAAATGGTGGTGCCGTTATTTATCCATGCGATCCACCATCCAAAACTCCCTACAGTCATTAGGGTGTGGTCACAAAGGGTCAGGATGGCCATGTCCATCTCGGGAGAGTTGCCTGGTGTGACCAAAACCACGTCAGATTCTAGAATGTTATTTTCGCACCACTTTAGTTCGTCAGATGCTACGACAAACAGACAATTTTTATAGAGGGATCGGAATTTTTTCATTCCCCTTTTAATGTATCCTACTTCTGGTGATGTGTAACCGTACTCGACATATTGTTTGTTATGCGTCATATCCCCTCTTCTGATGTGTACAGCTACGTATGTCACCTTCCCAGAAAAAGTGCCGGATTTCGGTGACGTAATTTGGTTAAATTTCTGTTTGGCTCCTATCATTATGAGGTCTTTAAACTGAAATTGCTGCTCAAGTTTAGCTTTAACGTCAGGATCTGCAAAATATTTCCAGCTCTGATAGAATCCAATGAGCTGCACATTTTCGTTATCACCTATTTCCCATACCCCAGGTTCATACGTACAGCCTTTTTTCTCTACATATTTCTTTTCAAATTTCAGACTCCAAAATGCACTTGAAAAATCAGTATTCACCTTAAAAATTTGAGTCAACTGATCATTTCTAGGTATAACTGGTTTAAGGTTGTTCTGCGTTGCTATTCCTAACATAGAAGCATACTCAAACATACGATTTCCAAGACGTCCCTGAAAGCCAATAGTCAAGTAATTCCTTGGTAACCTATTTGAATATGACCTTTTGGGTATTTTGAATTCTGTTGTTGCTTTGCCAAGTTCTGATGAAACATTTACTTTTAGTTGTAAAGTATCTTGAAAATTAACAGCACCATTAGTCTTATGTCCTTGAGATCCATCGGGCATAGCGTTTTTAGAGACATTAGAGACTGCAACGTTCTTTAAATTTATATCAAAATTTCTATCCTGACGTTCATTAATCTTGGCACGTGAGTTTGAATTTGATTTATCGTCATTTAATGGCACATTTAAATCTTTTGATTTGACTTCTGCTACAGACCTACTTTTTCCATTATATTCCTTTTTTGGCAATTTTTCCGCAGGCAAGACCAAACCTCCAGAATTTTGAGCAGATGTATTTGTTCCACCTGAGCCTACCGACTGGTCCCTATACACCGTCTGTATTTTATGGTCCGTCTTTTCGTGCGGTAGTTTCCGGTTGACAAGACTTTGCCGTAGAGAGGCCAGGGCAATGTTTTTCTTAACATCAAGGAGGTCCATTCTCTTGAGGTTGATAATGCTGGACGCCGAATATAACAAGAGTCCAGTGGCCAGCACCAGTATCAGCAAAATGAGGCGACGATAACATCTCCATTGTCCTGAATTAAAAATAGAATATAAATTCAAAAATTTTATAGAAGTGTAGCATCTCAACTGTCCTAGATTGAAAGCAATTTTAAAATAAAAAAAAATCATTCCAAGGAATGCATGTGTCGCCTGCGAAACATAGCGACACTCGGGAATCACTTTTATAGGGCTTGACATCCAAGTGTGACAGACAGACGGACAACAGACAAGTGATCCCTAAGTGTCGCTCATAATGCTTCGCAGGCAACACAAACCAGAAGTCTCTGACGAGACTGTAGCTCTCCTGGTTGTTTTTTCTAAAACATCAATTTCCTTTCTTTTTTTTAAACCAAGACCATAGGGAGCAGGCGCTCTAACAAATTATAAGTAGCATGACAAAACTACATATCAATTATACTGCAACTATAATAGCACTCATATAATTCATAATATCCGAGATAAAGTATTTCTAAAAAGAATGTCACACCCATTTTCCAAGATCCTAGGGGCCAAGGACTGCTAGCTCAAATGAACTACCAATGACACATCAAGACTTGGATAAAGAATTAACTCCCCATCATAAATAGCTTTAAACGAATAGAGAGCACAACTATATAGGAAAAATTACCACACCCATTTTCAAAGACCCTAGGGGTATAAGGCTAAAACAAAATATCAGGTGCACATCTATGCCACAGACCAATCATTGCAAAAAGAATTAATTCTACATCATTTATAGTGTCAGAGGGGTTGCAAGCACAAGATTACATTTACTTATATAGGAAAAATGACCACACCCATTTCTGAGACCCTAAGGGTCAGGGGCTAAAACATAAAAACAGGTGCACAACTAGACCAGAGACCCATAATATTGCAATAATTTAGTCAGAGGAGTTGTGAGCACAAGATTACATAGAGTTATATAGGAGAAAATGACCACACCCATTTCTATGACCCTGGGGGTCAGGGGCTCAAACAAAATATCAGCACAACCAGACCACAGACCCATCACATTGCAGAAAGAATTAAGTCTCCATCATTTATAGTGTCAGAGGAGTTGCGAGCACAAGATTACATAGAGTTGTATAGGAGAAAATGACCACACCCATTTCTAAGACCCTGGGGTCAGGGGCTCAAACAAAATATCAGGTGCACAACAAGATTACAGACCCATCATACTGCAAAAAGAATTAAGTCTTCATCATTTATATTGTCAGAGGAGTTGCAAGCACAGATTATATAGAGTTATATAGGAGAAAATGACCACACCCATTTCTAAGACCCTGGGGGTCAGGGGCTCAAAACAAAATATCAGGTGCACAATGAGACTACAGACCCATCATATTGCAAAAAGAATTAAGTCTCCATCATTTATTAAGTCAGAGGAGTTGCGAACACAAGATTACATAGAGTTATATAGGAGAAAATGACCACACCCATTTCTAAGACCCTGGGGGTCAGGGGGCTCAAACAAAATATCAGGTGCACAACAAGACCACAGACCCATCATATTGCAAAAAGAATTAAGTCTCCATCATTTATAGTGTCAGAGGAGTTGCGAACACAAGGTTACATAGAGTTATATTGGAGAAAATGACCACACCCATTTCTAAGACCCTGGGGGTCAGGGGCTCAAAAAAAATATCAGGTGCACAACTAGACTACAGACCCATTATATTGCAAAAAGAATTAAGTCTCCATCATTTATAGTGTCAGAGGAGTTGCGAGCACAAGATTACATAGAGTTATATAGGAGAAAATGACCACACCCATTTCTAAGACCCTGGGGGTCAGGGGCTCAAAAAAAATATCAGGTGCACAACTAGACTACAGACCCATTATATTGCAAAAAGAATTAAGTCTCCATCATTTATAGTGTCAGAGGAGTTGCGAGCACAAGATTACATAGAGTTATATAGGAGAAAATGACCACACCCATTTCTAAGACCCTGGGGGTCAGGGGCTCAAACAAAATATCAGGTGCACAACAAAACCACAGACCCATCATATTGCAAAAAAAAATTAAGTCTCCATCATTTATAGTGTCAGAGGAGTTGTCCGGACAAGATTACATAGAATTTATTAACCACGCCCATTTTCTAAGACCCTGGGGGTCAGGGACTGAAACTAAATGTCAGGTGCACAACTAGACCATGGACCAAGTAAAATGCAAAAAGAATTAACTTTCTATCTCTAACAGTTTCAGAGGAGTTGTCCGGACAAGATTACATAGAATTTAATGACCACGCCCATTTTCTAAGACCCTGGGGGTCAGGGAGTGAAACTAAATGTCAGGTGCACAACTAGACCATGGTCCAAGTAAAATGCAAAAAGAATTAACTTTCTATCTCTTACAGTTTCAGAGGAGTTGTCCGGACAAGAATTGTTTACGGACAGACGGACAGACAGACAGAAGGACAGACGGACGGACGCCGGACAAAGGGTGATTGCATAAGCTTGACTGGTCTGAGACCAGTAGAGCTAAAAACTACAACAGAATTGAACTACAGTAACTATGACATATCCATTCTTTGATTTTGGAGAAGAAAATTGTCAATTTTGCTTGAAAAGAAGTTTGTTGTCTTGCCCTGCGTATTGTCACCCTGTTTACCAAACCCGTCCAGGAGCTGACAAATTTTGCATGTCAGATATTATTAGTTACATGTTTTTGAAGTTGATGGAGCAATATGTTGCTGATATTGTACTCAAGTATTTACTTCATGTTTGAATTATGTTCATGTATGTATAATTACATCGATGTTAACTACGGTAGGTGAAATAAAAGTATAGTTGCAGGGAGATCCAACAACATATTTATGCCCAAGCTTTGTCATGTATATCAATATCATTATCATGGATGCTCCAAGAACTCTTTCATTTTAATTTGTGAAAATCATGATCATACTTAATTTAATATATATTTTCATATATCCCTAATTAAAATCCAATGAAAAGTAGCACCTAGGCATGTTGTCATTTCTACAACCAAAATGACCTTATACAATTATTCAAAAGAAAGAATTAACTGCCTTCACCAGTCAAAATGGTAACCACGTCAATTAAACAACATTGTTATTAATTACTAAACAGAGGAAGACATACATATAAATCAAATTATTGAACTATCTTATCGATAACAGAAAATTTTGTAGGATTTGGAAAAACTGCTTTTAAAACAAATTGTGGGAGTTCTAATGGGAACAAATTGTGCTCCACTTCTTGCTGATATTTTTCTATGCTCATATTCTAGGTTAGAACCATCCAAAAACACTGAATTTCATACTTACTGTCCGCGTGGCTCACTTCGGAAACTGGATGCTATTTTGACTACTTTATGATGCAAAAATTTTACTGAAACTGATACCATCAAACAGATCCCGCTTAGTCGTAAATTTTGGTATAAGTTATATGATAGTTAGTGCACGCAACAAAACTTTGTAGACAAAACAAGTTTTAGATGGGCCATTATTCCAATGCTATTTTTTTTTTTCATGTCGTTGTGACGCTCTCCATAGACTCAATGTTAAACGTTAGTCTCTGCGACGTCATGCTGAAATTGAACATTGAAAATGACCCATCTAAAATTTATTTTGCCACTGTAATATGATTGCATATACCCTCGACCATGTAACTTATACCAAAATTTACGACTAAGTGAGATCTATTCAATGATATAGATTTTATTTTAATTTTTGCACGGCAAAGTTATCAAAATTGCGTTTATCCAGTTTCCGAAGTGAGCCGCGCGGACGGTAAGACGGGTGTTGTTAGCAAGCAGAAAATACTTACTCTCTTTGAGCACCTCATCTCTTTTGGGGATTTACTTTGCTTCTTTGAAGAATGTTTTAGTTTTTCTGTTTGCATGGTCTTGTATTTTGTATGATTTTTTATATCCAGTAATTGTGGTTTTTATGATTTTGTATACCCAGTAATTGTGGTTTTTTTGATTTTGTATACCCAGTAATTGTGGTTTTTATGATTTTGTATACCCAGTAATTGTGGTTTTTATGATTTTGTATACCCAGTAATAGTGGTTTTTATAATTTTGTATACCCAGTAATTGTGGTTTTTATGATTTTGTATACCCATTAATTGTGGTTTTTATAATTTTGTATACCCAGTAATCGTGGTTTTTATGATTTTGTATACCCATTAATTGTGGTTTTTATAATTTTGTATACCCAGTAATTGTGGTTTTTATGATTTTGTATACCCAGTAATTGTGGTTTTTATAATTTCGTATACCCAGTAATTGTGGTTTTTATGATTTTGTATACCCAGTAATTGTGGTTTTTATGATTTTGTATACCCAGTAATTGTGGTTTTTATGATTTTGTATACCCAGTAATTGTGGTTTTTATGATTTTGTATACCCAGTAATTGTGGTTTTTATGATTTTGTATACCCAGTAATTGTGGTTTTTATGATTTTGTATACCCGGTAATCGTGGTTTTTCGAATTCTGATTTGGGTTACGTGTTTGACAGACTAACTCACTTGACCAATGACAAGACAGTAATGTATATTTTAAAATTGCTTATTGATGAACTTCAAAATAGAAATTTAAGGAACATTGTATTCCCTATTTTTGAAAACCAGAGTTACTTCCCATTTGGTACAGTATCTGACATAGAGTGATTATGACGTCATCAAAATCTATGGAAACGGTCCTTAAACTCTGGGAAATGACGGTAAAAATTTTGATTCTTTGATTTTCATGACTTCATTATGTTTTTTACGTAAGACACCATCTCAAATGGGAAATAACTCTGTATTCCGCAAATACTCAATAGGTATCCTTCATATCAAATGTGTAATTAACACAGATATGTTTTTGAAAAGTAGTTCATAAAAATCTACTGAAGATAAAAGTTAAGAGGTGAAACATCTCTTTTTTTTTTATAAAATTATTATTTTCCAATTATTGTATAAAACCTGTTTTTTTTAACCATTACCTCATATAAATGGAGGGAAAATTCAAATAAGATGTAAACATAGAAGTTCCTTGTGAAAAAGTTTAATTCAAGCGTGTCTATGATACTCACAAGGGAATTGGTAATGTACATGTATGTGTATATGCAAATATGTAATGAAATCAAGGAAAGTATAGAATGTTCCAACACAGACCCTGATTTAGAATTATCTCCCTCTATAGATTACATCTCTCAGGCTTTATCCATCTCTGATGGGAAATCAAGGAAAGTATAGAATGTTCCAACACAAACCCTGATTTAGAATTATCTCCCTCTATGGATTACATCTCTCAGGCTTTTATCCATCTCTGAAGTTTTTCATAGCAGTTTGCTGATAATTTGAAAATAAATCAATAAAAAAGTCTAGAGGCTGTTATGAAATCGTCCTCTCAAAATTTAAATATAATTTTTTAATTTCAACATTTTGCATAGTAGAAATGGATAAAGTCTGTAGGCTGTAATCCAATATGGCGATTACCTCTGGTGATGTGACATCATCATGGGAAGACTATATATAATATCTGACTATAAAAGACATAGATTTGAATTCTCAATACGAAACACATAAACATTATCTAGGTCTACTTCAAATCGATAGCTTCATATTAAAATTGAAAGAAAAAATTCAAGAATTATATTTTCTCAGTTTGAAGAACGATTTACATTCTAATGCAATGCCGATATAACGTCGAATTTCATTGGTTGTTTGCTCCTTAGTTACAACTGTAAAACGAGAATATATTTGGTTTTGACATTGCTAACGTCACATTTCGTTTTATATTCACAAAAATATAGATTGCATAAGAATGGGAATAACTAGATACTGACGTTATGTTTATGGACAGTAAATGCTGATTTTACGGTGCAAACATCCATTTTTCTGGCTCCGCTATTGCGTCGCCAGAAAAACTCAGTTTGCGACCGTAAAATCACCATTTACCATCCGCAAACATAACGTCACAAGCTAGTTATTCCCTAATTAAACAAAATCAGAATTTGAAATGATGATATAATAATTGTAATATTAAATGTCTTTACCTTTTCCTTTGGAATGTGTGAATCTGAAATAAAGAAACTCAAATCATTAAACACAAGTAGTTTTTATCATAATATTAATATGAATATGCATCTCTTTTGTGATTATGTTCATATAAGTGCGGGTCCACTTTAGGATCAGGCAGGGGTGATACATGAAATTTTTTTGCAGAACTTTTTATTCCTGTTTCGAAACATATATGCGGTACAAACAAACTGAATGAAATTCATTTCTTAAGGTTCAGATGATGAAGCGTGATATTCACCTCATAATTTATAAAGGATTAAGAAGAGAAAGAAATGACAGGAAAATTATCCTTATTTAATTCAAACAAATTTGCTACCCATATAACTTTCTTCACCATCCAGGTATGAGGAAAAATACTTCAGAACATTCATATTATGGCTGACCAGAACACATTTCAAAAGAAAAAAGTTCAGCAAAATAACATTATGTCTGTTCAAATTCAATATTTGATTAAAAGATGATGATCTTAATAGATACAACATGTTAAAGCTGCTTGTGCTATGATTCCATGTGATAAATTATAACTTGCTTACAGAGTTAACCTTTAAAGTTTGTTCTCATCCTGAATTGCTTGTATATTTCCAGTTAGATGTATTACAAAGAATGACCTTGACCTTTTTTACAGTGACCTCAAATCCTTTAATGCACAACTTCTCACATATTTAAGGTGCTTACAAATATTTGAATAAATTCAAATAAATGACCTTGAACTTTTAACAAGTTCCGAGAAAGTTATTCCACATAATTATGAAATTTAAGGTTCTTCTTATTTTATAATTAATGGCTGATCACTTTTTGAAGGATAATTATAGTTTTCATTTTTAACAAGTTTACAGATAATTATTCTTTTTAATTTCTCTGATTTTAAAGAATAAAAGCTCTGACATTGACATCTGACATCTGTTTTCAAGAGCTTCTGCTCACGTCACATAAACAGTATAGGAGCTAGAGGGACTCAGGTATTCAAAACTATCTAAGCAAGTAGAGGGATCCATCAGGATTCACCTTTAAAGTCTCCTTTCCTACAAAAGTAATCTATCGGCACACAAAAAAGCAAGCTGATTGCTTCCAGAAATAAAATGAAATGTTCAAGAACATGAAAGTTGAATTTTGCATGAGAACAAAAATTTTTCCTCAATGTGTGTTAAACATGTTTGATGTATAATGCATATCAAGTTTCGGCGATTGATGGACAGACTGATAGATAGTCAAGACACTGGATACTGTGATCCCCATATGTCACACTTGAGTGGCATTCAAGACATTATCTTGTACACAATGTCTTTGATTCACTATATATATATGCATGTACATGTACTAGCATTTGAAAAATTACGGTATTTAGTGTACTGTTCCTAATGAAGGCTGAAATAAATGATGAATGAAAGACAAAGTATGTTAGCAAGTTAGTGTAAACAAAATCCGCTCAAACTCTTATTAAAGGACATCCATGTGAAATTAAAGTCAATCTAAAGAAAACATTGAGTAAAAGAGTCGTCATCTTGTGACAATGTTTTATGAAGTAAACAATACGCAAGATCGCAACTACAGCGCGTGCAGCATGTCCGTTCTGATTTGCATTTAGGCACCTACCTAAACCAATAGTCCATTTTCAAGAAAATATTTGTGACCGCTTTAAACCTTGATTTTATATGCACAGACACCCGACATCACATCAGTTGGCAAAATTTTCCATTGTGATGTCACATCTGATCGCACCGTCTTGAAGCACCTTGATGTGTTGTCCTGCTTTCTATTTTGACGTCACAATGAAAATATCGCCAAATTTTATGATGTCTGGTGTCTCTTCGCACAATGAATCCATTGGAAAATCAGCTATTTGTTCAAAACTGGGGCACCTTTTCTGCCCAAGTAAATTGATGACGTTAAGACAATGGAGAACAATAAGAAAGTGCACGAAAATGTCGGTATGACTTTTGTTCGATGTATTTGCGATCTTCCGTATTCTAATACCAAGGCATACTTACATGCATACATGAATACCTAAATACATGCTAATTTTATACCTCTATCTACCTCTTTACCATATTGTATAATTGTTAATTCTAAGGTTAGGAAAGGAGTATGATTAGTTCACTCCTGGAGTATTAATAAATTATCTCTGAAACAATCCTGTTATAATGGGAAACTTATTTTCTAATTGTTTATGGCAGATCAAGGATTTGGCCAGATATAACATTAAAATTCTGCACCGTAAAATGTTCAAATTAAGTTAATCATTCAATTTAGAAATCTTGTGTCGTTTGTGTCCAAAAAAATTTCAAGCCATTGGTGAGAATAATAGACAACATAATCAACAAAATGAAAATTCACTGTCACAGTGAAGGAATCAAGGTAATTGGTACCTCGACAAGTAAAAGACTTTCCGTGGAAATTAGATTGAATTTTGAATCAAAACAGAAATTAGCAGATTTAGAAGTGTGTGCATTTTAACAATTTTTGCAAATTTTCTACTTCCACGTCTTTTTATCCCCTCCTTCCCTATACCTTTATCATATCCTCTATTATTTCAAACCTCCTCCCACTTTCTTTTTTTTTATTATCACCTAAATCTGCCATCAACAAGTGAAAAAAAACTCCAGCTATATATATCTAACTACTCTTACCAAGCAAGTGCTAGCATTGCAGGTTGCTAAAAATGATAGAGAACACATGCAACAAATATACTTTCAAATATTCACAAGTTAATAAATAATACTATAATCTATATCAACTGTTGAGTAAGCTAGCTGATAACATGACTATTGTATTTCCACTCATTCTTTGATTGAATGACATGCACATTGTTAGCATTGCAAAACATGGACTATATTGTTGGGGGCATGATCATGAGTCTCCCAGTCCCCCTATAAAAGAGGAACTAAAAAGGTATAAATAGGAACATTAAAATGCATAGATTGGAACTTATAAATGCAAAAATTGAAATGGAACATCAAAATGTAAGAATTTGTAACTTCAAAATGTTTACTATTAGATTGGAACTTTAAAATGTATAAATCATTGCAACTTCATAATGCATAAATTATAAAAATGCATAAATTATAAAAGTGCATAAATTTGACAGTCATTTATTATAACAGAATTGAAAACTTCAAAATGCATTTCTGACTCTCAGCTTAATGTAGCTTTTAAGTTCAAATAAAAAGAAACAATTTAATGTTTTCTGAATAGTTTAAGGTTCTTTAGACTTCGAAAATAGGAGGTAAATCTTTGAATAGATTCCCATTGAAAAATGATATATAAATTCGAAGCAATGGAAACTTAATATTTTTCAATTTCTTATACATGTATACACAAAATTTAGGATCAGTGATGATCATTTGACCTTCTTGTTAAAAGTAGGCATTGATCAAAACTTGAAAAGGTGACGTAAATCACAGAGTTCCAGCTGCTAAGGAATTAACCTGGCTGGTCATTTTATAAGAGCAATGCGTTTTTTTATTCTGGATTACATCTTTTTCTTAAATAGGTGTGCAATTGCTTTTGCATCATATAAGAATATCTAAAAGTGCATTAGACAAAAATTATAAGCAATAAAACCGAATTGATGAAATTGCTGCCTGCACTAACATGACTAATAGTGATATGAAAATTCCTTTACACAATGTCATCATTGTTTCTTTAATTGATCCTCTTGCACTTGGACCACATTCAGACATTCTGTTTTACATTTTTATTTTAAAAAACTAAGACATTCTATTTTACATTTTTATTTTAAAAACTAATCTTTTTACTATTCTCAGTGACTTTTGTTACCTTTTCAGATGTTATCAATATTCATAATTCCACTGCGGAAAGCAGATGAAAGGATGGCAAAGCATAATCATGAATTAATTTGCTCGTCATGTTTTCCATTAAAACTGATCATAACATGCATAAATAAAGATACATGTATAGATATACTTTTGAAGAAGCATGCCAATAGCACTGAAATATGAATTCTTATAAAATAAATACAAATACACATTGACCTTGAACTTTCATTAATGACCTTCAATAACTTTATCTGAAAGCACACTTCCTATTAATAAATCATTCTTATGATAAACCGAATGAATAGGAGAATGGCAATTTTTAAAATGTATAGGTAATAAGTAACTAGAACTGCCCTAAAGTGGATAAATTATTAAACCCCCCCCCCCATGTTTTTTTTCTTTAAAATTTATAAATGGAACCATTAATGACACAGCCTTCAATTGTTCAATTTTAAGACTCTCAATCAGGATTGAATGGTTTGGAAATAAAATTTAGTACTTAGTAAGCTGCTTACAGGACTTCATAACCAAAATGCTATTATTAAGGCCATGAAGTTCATTACTTCTTACATAAGCCCAAAGTTAAGGTCAAGGTCATAAGGTAAAAAGTCATCATACCAAAATTAAGTACTCTTTGAGGTGAATATGTCTGTGACATGTGAATGGCCTATCATTTATAATATGAAAGAAATCTGCTTTCAAAATCATCTTTAAAATCGATAATGCAACAAAGGCCAAAAGTCAAGGTCAAGGTCAAGAGTCATGGTACAAAATGTAGTACTTCTTATGGTGAATGTGTGTATGAAATATGAAAGGCCTATGATTGATAGTATGAAAGATATCTACTTTCAAATCTTCTTAACCTAAATTGCAACATACGCCCAAAGTCAAGGTCAAGGTCACAAGGTCAAAAGTCATGATACCAAACTGTAGTAGTCTTTGTGGTGAATGTTTGTATGAAATATGAAAGGCCTACCATTAATAGTATAAAAGAAATCTACTTTCAAAACTTCTTAACTGGACAGACAGACAGATGGATGGACAAACGGAAAAGGTCGATTCCAATATTATATCCCCCTGAATTGGGTATCTAATTAGCATTCAGACATTTGTCCACAAAGTTTACATCCTGAATTATAAAGATGCTGAGATGTGTCTCAATTTTTTTTCTTTGACCTTGAAAAGTCATGTCAAATGTATAAAATTACAACATTTTAAATATTAGGCCATACCAAATTAATTAAATGTTCTTTGGATTTCCCACACCATATTTTTCAAAATTCAAAAAATAATATTATGAAAATAAAATGCTCGCCCGCACCACGAAATTTCTTACTTCTGCAAAGAAGTCTGAGATTGTGCAAATTTCAAAGAAAATGATACTTCTTGTGTTTGAAAAATTATGTTGGGAGCAAATTTGTTGTCCCATCGAAAGTCAAGGAGGGGGGAATGTTCGAAAATCTTTTCTGTACAGCTATGTGCCAGGCTTCCTAGTCACCAGATTTCTATGGGGATTCCTTTTTGAATACGAAAAACATCAGAAATGTATTACTGGGGTAACCTTTATCAAAAATGAAATTATTTTCACTCGCTCACACCCTTTTTTTCACAAGAAATCCAAAGAACATTTAATTAATTTGGTATGGCCTTAGCATAATTATACATGTGTAATAAATATCTTATTGAACAATGCGAATGCAAAAAAATGAAGCCTTGTGTGCAAAATTACCTAGTGTGTACCATTTTTGGTTTCCCTATGTGCATATCTAAATGTAGAAATAACATAAGTCAATCCAAGTTATACCTTCAAGTACTTCAAATTCTTACATATGTTTTAGAGACATGCAATACACAATGAGTTTTTTTCTTTTTTAACTTCCTCAATCAATTTTAAAACTATTCATATTTCAAATCATAATTCTAAATAATACTGACATGCTCTAATCATGCTAATGGGACAATCAATGATTTCATACTCAGGGGCTACTGAAGTAATAAACATGATAAAGATGCACAAAAGAAAATGCAAACTTAAGTAAAGTAGTTAAAGTACGTGACTAGTAGTGATGGGAAATTGGTTTAGAAACATAATCGATAATCGGTTAGAATCGGTTGGTGTATCCGATGCGATTTTACCGATTATAATCGGTTTATCAAATTCTACTCAAATTTACTATTTTTTATCCAAACAAAACCTGAATTTGTAATGTACG
Source organism: Pinctada imbricata (assembly GCA_033119305.1). Taxonomy (NCBI): domain Eukaryota; kingdom Metazoa; phylum Mollusca; class Bivalvia; order Pterioida; family Pteriidae; genus Pinctada; species Pinctada imbricata. The sequence continues at coordinate 32,990,606 of VSWD01000012.1, read as the reverse complement.
CAATGCATATATGTGATCATGTGATGCATATAATCTTGAACAAACTTAATCTATGTAAAAATAACTCCCTATACCCTTTCCATTGTTTCATAAAAAATGCATGAAAAGTATTCAAAAACAATCATTTTTCAGATAATTGTTCGTTGAGGAGTGGAAGGGGGGGGGGGGGGGTTATAAAAGAATTTGTAAAGTATCTGTCAACATAAACAGTAACATCAAACAAGATTTTCTTCAACTATTCTCAATCAAGTAATAAAATCAGTTTACCTAAAAAAGAATGACTAGAATTGAAGAATTTACTGTCATCATCGGTCCGTCGGCAATCCCTAAAAGTCCGGTGTGAAAATTTTCATTAAATTGATTAATGATTTACTAGCTTTTACAATTATTCTCTCTAATTTCATGCTGCTAGCTTATGATACATTATAACAACAATGATTTAGTAGAGAAATTATTGGAAATACATTAATAGACAATTTGACAGAATTTCCTCTGGTCCCTGAACGCCCCCCCCCCCCCCCCCTTTCTGTACTTTCACGCTATCGATTATTTATTTTAAAATCGATTATCAAAATCGGATGACTTCAACACGCCGCTAATCGTTTATTATCGATAATCGGCCCATCACTAGTGACTAGGTACACAGACTAAGATATAAATCATTTTTCCGATACTTTCTAAAAACCTTATTTTCATGATTTCAAATCATACATGAAAAAAAAGAAAGTTAATAATTTTACATGTTTACTAATATGCTGGGGTTAAGAAATAACAAAGTGGTCTATTGTTCAAATTGTAATTCCATAGAGACGCTTCTCTTCAAAATATGTAATCTGATTGGTTGATATAATGAGGGGATTATGGAACAATAAACCATGTATGAAATTTCTAAGTATGGGCACAAGACAAGTTTGGGCATAAAAAATCAGTCAATGGGCAATCAGGGGTCCAACATATACAGGTCATAACTTCTTGAAGTTTATTACATGTAACTTGCATCAGTTATAACTTATACAACTTATGTTCATGAGTTTATAACTTAAATAAGTTATAAATGAAAAAGCAGATTTTCCACAGAATTTCACCAAATTGAATACTTTAACAACTTATAACAGTGTTTTTTTTTTTTATTAAAACATGTTTTATGTTCAAAACATTGTGATTTATTATTAAAATTCACATTCAGAAGATGCATCTAGATCTTTACTATGTTTCTAACCTAATTTTCTTGGGAAATAGCTTGTCTGTTGCTGGGAAATAGGATTTAATGACAAAAGTATTCCTCAGAGAACCCTATTTTTGAGGGCTTTGCGCCAGGCTCACAAACCATGCACTGGATAGCGATATATACCTGTCCAAAATGCTCAATTTAAAAGAAAAATGCTCAGAAGAGATTCAAGAGGCTCAAAATTTGCTATATAAGCCTTTTGAGCAAGTTATATAACTTGTTTAAGTTGGACCCCTGACTGATGGGCATGCAGCGCTTTGGAAAGAAGTGTTACTGTGTATCAGACCATTATGACCTCAGTCTGGCAAATGCTATATAGAACATACAGAAATATATCATGTATTGGAATTATAAGTATATATCATGTATATATACATATCAAACATTCCTATCAAGTATCATGCATAATTATTATTCAAACTTTCAGAAATCCATCAAATCAACCCAATAACTGCAATTCAGTATAGAAGGTACATAAGGTGTACAAATGGTCAGACTTCTTGAAATCTCCTATGAAATGTAGGACATTTGGGGGTTTTGATCATTCCAAATAAATAAGTTAAAATGAATGAGCTTTTATTGGACCAGGCAGAGATGTTGAAAACTTTTAAGGCATGCCAGTCATTTCGAAAATGTTGCCAGTCGGAATAAAGAATTTTGTAGCAAAACTTTAAACTTTTTGCCAGTCCACATGAAAGTTTGCCTGTCAAATCCTTCGGACTGGCACTTTTCAGCATCACTGACCAAGGAGTTTTTTGTCAGCCAATCTAATATTACTGATACTGCAAGGTTAAATACATTACAATACTGACCTTGTGCTACTCTCCATCAAATCAGATCTCACCTTCGTCAGCACAATTGGTTACCATGGTTACATCACGACACTTTCATTTTTTTCTGTAAATAAGTGAATATATGATGACAGCCATAATATATTGAAGACTTTTGATATTATTATACCGGTAAGGACTTGCCCACTCGTCAATGCAACTAAAAATTCAGTGTGGACTACCAAAAATGTTTTTCTGATTGCCCACTTGGTGACCGAAAAATTCCGATCATAGTTGTTTTCTTGTTTCATAGTTGCCGTAACTCACATTGAGAAACAACCAGAAGTCTCTGATGAGACTGAAGCTCTCCTGGTTGATTTGTACATATACATTCAAGACAAAGTATACTATTAGTTATACAGTGTTTTACAGGGGGGATACAGAAATATATTGGGTCGATGAAAAAAGTTGTATTGGGCGAGGCAAAGCCTCACTTAATACAACTTTTTTAATCGACCCAATATTTTTGTATCTCCCCTGTAAAACACTGTATATCGAATTTATCCCGCTGATGGCTTTTGGTTTGTGTATGTTTCATCAACATATTTTAAAGCATTTTGGTGACGTCAAAAGCATAAAGCATCTTAGTAGAAGCAGGATATTAAAATAATATCCTGTTAGTAAAACAATACAACATAATATTTGATTCTTCTTGACCAATCAGATTGCAAGAAATTTGCCAGAGGCGGGATAAATGTATATATCAAGTTTTTTTTATGAGAACCAATGACAACATGCCCATGTATATCCATTTATTTCTAAAAAAAATTTTCATCAAAATTCAGAGCAAAATTATTTTTTTTCAAAAAAAAAAACCCCAATTAATGTCCCCCCCCCCCCCAAGAATATCAAATGAACCGTGCCTTAGATTTCTCTAGAATGTGAGAGAATTTCTAAAAATGTGTATATATAACATACCATATGTATCAAAACTAAAATCACAGATGTTTTTATTTTTCGAAAAATGTGGGTCAAAGGTCAGGGGTGGGGTCAAAGGTTAAAAATTTGGCTCCAAAAGATAAGCATTCTCAAGATACATAGACATGCAATATATGACAGCTATATTATCTTTAATACCCTTTCATCAGAATTTAGTTGAATGGAATATATACTGACAGTCGGATGGATAGACAAACAGTTGAACAGACAACCTACCACTATATGCCCTTTGATAAAATTAAGACTAAAGGCATAAATAATCTCTCATTTGAGCTGAAATAGTATTGCATTGGATACTCTATAAAGATATTTCCTTCTTTCTTATACTGATCAGTGAAAATACTTAGATCAAGTAATCAGACAGTTTCAGATTGAAATTAAATATGATAGGACATGTGGCCTACCGAGTGAAAAAAGTATCGGCCATTTTGTTCTAAAACCTAAAAAGGTTTTAGGCTATTCTTTTAGTAAATGTAAAACAATGTAAATAGAATATTGAACGAAGAACATGAACTTTTAGGGTGAATGTGGTATTAATGTAGACAGAAGCTAATTATTAAAATATAATACAAACTATTTTTACATACCGGTTATAATGAAATATTTGATCCTCTATAGAAAACATTTTTACCATATATCCCAGTTCAGAATAAGGGTGTTCCATAAATATTTTAAAATCTGCATGAGGTTAAAATGATGTTTTTGATTGGTCAAATTGTAAAAGGACAAAATGACTCGAGGTCCAATTGACAAAAAGGCCTGAAACATTTGTTTATAACCAGTAATTTATGGCAGGAACAGGTATCGTACCCAGATAGCTCAGTTGGTAATAGCGTCTGCCAAGATAGCAGAAGGTCTCGGGTTCGATTCACGGTCAAGTCACATCTATTCCTCTCCTGTTACAGAATTGGCGCCAAACTAAATGACTCAAGGTGAAGTGGAGTTTTGTGTGAGGTTTCCAGTGCATGGAAACCTAAAACATTGGTTGAGAGGAGTGTGGCAGGAACCGGCATCGTGCCCAGATAGCTCAGTTGGTAAGAGCGTCTGCCCTGATAGCAGAAGATCTCGGGTTCAATTCCCGGTCCAGTCACATCTCTCCCTCTCCTGTTACAAATTTAACTTCTATAAATACTAAATTTGGAATTTTGTAAAATAAAACTTACACAAGCACCTTTCTTTTGGCAATGTGAAGGATGCATTATTGCTATTTTATTTGATAAAATTATCAATCTTTGTGATTCTGGTGTTTCCATTTATCAGAAAGCACAGCTCAAGTCCGTGATCACTTAGGACATTCTACTCTTGTAACAAAAAGCCTCACTACTCTCTCCAAAAATCTTACACCTTAAACAATTAAAAAATAAGTAAGAAATACATGAATTTTGATTGTTTGTTATCTTTCTTGCACTGTATAATCATAATAGAAAAGATTTTCAAGTTGATTGATTGATCAGAGGAAATTCCGAAACTATCCCCTAGCGTTTCTATAGAATTGAAAATAAAATCCTTGGTTAGATCCCAAATAAAATATGAGAATAACTAAATTTCAGAGTCATCTATGATAATATTGTAAAATGGCAATAAAGGAAGATTTTGGTAGAAGTTTTTCTGGGTTGAAATATTTTTGTATGAGTTGGCTTTTACAAATGAATTTTTTAGTATTTTTTTTTATTTTCATTTTTTTAATTTGATTAACACATAGTAACACATGCCTATAAGGCATCTCTTGTTATATTTTCTACTATTAAAACATGTGTCACTTGCTTTAATGTAAACATTATGAAAATTTCATCAAACCACACAGTTTTACATCCCATTGGTGGAGTAGTAGGTACTGGGTTGGTGGCAGGCAGCTGTATACATCTTTTACAAACGAAGGGAATGTCGTAGTCGAATTCTACAGCTTCTAGGTAGACGGCTAAACTGATGCCAGTTTTACAAGTACGGTGCTGCCATAGCTGACAAACATCGCACAGTATTGCATGCTGGTCATCAGTGACGGGTCTAGTACAGTGAGCGCACAGATCGGTCTCCATCATGGTTGTGATGCCGTATCTGATCAGTCCATGACTTATATGGGCAACATTGAACACAACCCAAGCTACCGATAGGAATTAGAAGAGATGTCTATATCACTTTCATCCACCGCTAATTACATCTTCTTAGATTAAGAGACAATGGCTAATTTTGTAATATCAATTGCATAATTTGCAGCATCCCAGTATTAAAATTAATTGGTACAAGCTGTGGACTAATTTTTTGAGAAAATTATGTGCAAGCTGCTGTTAAACAAATTATCTTAAATGAACATAATTTTCTTAAATTGCAGCATCCCAGTATTAAAAATTAATTATTACAAGCTGTTAACTAACTTTAGGAGCCTGTTAATAACATTCTCTCTCTCTCTCTCTCTCTCTAACATATACATACGTGTAAAATGGAAAACTAAACAACTTCAACTCATTCGGAAGGATTAATTATCCTTATGAAAACAAAATAAACGCTATATAAACAAATTTTTATATTTCAATAATTGATCAATTATATTGGTTTATTTAATAGTACAAGTACGAAAGATCCCAGTATAAAAAACTCATTAAAATCATTTATTTCTCTATTTTATTTTATTCTTAATATTTTAAACATGGTTATACATGTATATATAATGAAAACACCTCTTTAATACAACAGAAGTAGCATCAAACCACTCTATTTCTTTAAAAACTACAAGTACGAATGATCCCACTAACCAGTACGAAAGATCCCGTACGAAAAATCTCAGTACGAAACGGTATCAGTACGAAAGATCCCGGAACCGGTGGTACTCCAAGCAGTGGAGGAATTTATAAGAAGAAAGATGTAAGAGTTACCTCCCCCCCCCCCCCCCCCCCCAAAAAAAAAAAACAAACTTACACAAGCACAATATTCCTTTCATTTGGCAATGTGAAGGATGCATTATTGCTATTTTATTTGATAAATTGATCAATCTTTGTGATTCTGGTGTTCCCATTTAACAGAAAGCACAGCTCAAGTCTGTGATCACTTAGGAAATTCTACTCTTGCAACAAAAATTCTCACTACTCTCCCCAAAAATCTTACACCTTAAACATGTTGAAAAAATAAAAAAAATAGTGAGAAATACATGCATTTTGATAATTTGATATCTTTCTTGCACTATATAAACACTATAGAAAAGATTTTCATGTTGATTGATTGATCAGAGGAAATTCCGAAACTATCCCCTAGCGTTTCTATAGAACTGAAGATAAAATCCTGGGTCAGATCCCAAATAAAATATGAGAAAAACTAAATTACAGACTCATCTATGATAATATTGTAAAATGGCAATATCTTTGTTTATTTATAGTTTCTGTCATTTATGTACTCTAAATGCATGTAGAAAGGGTAAGAGAAAATAGCCATATACCCATTTTCCATAATCCTAGGGAACAGGGACTCAAGTAAAATACTGTAATGACATCTAAACTGCAAACCGATAATATTTTGGAATAAATCAATTAATTATTATCCATAAATTCTGGGAAATTAGCTATCATGAGATCACATGTAGTTTAATAGAGAGAAAACAACCACACCCATTTTGTAAGACCCTTGGGGTCAGAGACTCAAACAAAATATCAGGTGAACAACGAGATTACAGACCCATCATATTGCATAAAGAATTAAGTCTCCATTATTTATAGTGTCAGCGCTGTAAGCATAAGATTATATGGAATAATATAAAAGAAAATGGCCACACCCTTTTCTAAGACCCTGAGGGTCATTGGCTCAAACAAAATATCAGGTGCACAACTAGACTACAGACCCATCATATCGCAATAAGAATTATGTCTCTATCATTTATAGTGATAGAAGAGCTGTCCGGACAAAATTACATAGAATTTAATGACCACGCCCATTTTCTAAGACCCTGGGGGTCAGGGACTGAAACTAAATGTCAGGTGCACAACTAGACCATGGACAAAATAAAATACAAAAAGAATTAAGTTTCTATCTCTCACAGTTTCAGAGGAGTTGTCCGGACAAGAATTGTTTACGGACAGACAGACAGACGGACAGACGGACGGATGCCGGACGAAGGGTGAACGCATAAGCTCGACTGGTCTGAGACCAGTAGAGCTAAAAACTTATGGGTATTTGAAAAATTTTCAGTTTAATTTCTTGCAGAAATTGACTTCATCTCCCTTATTAACCCTAGAAAAGACGCACCTTCATTTTAAATCAGTATACCAAAACTTCATCTGATGTTTCCAAAATTGCGCAAAGTCACTGTCTGGAGACGAAAAAAAATCATGACTGGATTTACCTGTATTTATTGATTTATTTAAAGGTACTTGTGCTTGAGATAACCGAAATCAAAACCCTACTTTTGTATTCAAAATATAAAAACATCTAAAATCCTAAGTGAAATTTACACGGAAAAATTATTCAAACTGATTTGATGAAAGAACATTGTTGGAAGAGAAAGAGCGATGCATGACTCAAATGACTGACTGCCACTATCATTCAACTTTGTCAAATAAACTGTCCGTATAGATCGACATGTACATTGGTCTCTCTCTCTTTTATGGCCTTTAATTCATACTCGGTACACATGTCCCTGTACGTTGGCTTAGATTTGATACTGGGAAGGAGAGAAGGGGGAGGGGGGCTTTAATTGAAAAACATAAATTTTGATATTTGATGTGGGCTAATTGTTTTTGATGTGGGCGCTAAATTTTTTTTACTTGGGAGCCCACTTGGCCCCTGAAAATTCCAACGAATTCCCCTGATTGGATGGTGTAGTAGTTCCGGTAGTGCAGGTACCGATAGTTCAGGACATGTTCAGTGAAATTACAAATGTAGGCTATCGGGATGTCCCTTTAGCTCACTCGGTGAAGTGCTGGACTATGTAGCGGACGGCCAGTGTTCTGAGTCCCGGGCCGGGTACCTGCAACTATACTTCACTGGATTATTCAGTCTACCCACATACTACTACGACTTAATTGTCATACCCAAATATAGATTTGCATGATTTATATTGATATCTATGACGAGTCGTAGTACCAATATACATACAGACTTACAGAATCTGACTATTGACAAAACCTCATTAGGTCAACCATTTGATTTTTATGTTTAGGGGGGGGGGGGGGGGGGGGGTAAAGGGCAGGATGACTTTCAGCCATATCAAATTGAACACATACAAGAGTATGTGATATCAGGTGCCAAGGAAGAGTCTTGCTAGCAGATCACCTATAATCTTTTCACCTAAATGATACTCAATGCAGACAGCCTATATCATTGTATATGGTGCTATAATGACTTTTGTATATGGTGCTATTATAATGACTTTTGAATTTGATCTCGTTCCTTTAAATATAGACTAAATAATCCAGTCTCTACCGCTGCCACTAAAAGAGACTGAATCCCACCACGTTTGTTATAGAACGAAGTCTGGTGACCAATCAGAACGAAGGAAAAAAAATGTCACGTGATCAACTTTCTTTATTCTTCGTTCTGATTGGTCGGTTCTCCGAACTTTCGCTTTTCCTGTTTAGCTTGGTAGGAAGATGTGAGGTGGGTAGAGGTAGTTAGATAAATGTTTTCTTAAGTCCCGTCAACTAGAAAATCGATATTTCAGACCTTCAAAATGGAAAAATTGTTGGGCAACAGTTTCGTCCGACTTCGTTCTGTAACAACCATTGTGGGGTTCAGTCTCTTTTAGCGGTAGCAGTAGAGACTGGATTATTTAGTCTACTTTGAATAAATTATTAAGTTTGTTTCATTATCATCAAGTGCCCTCATTTCGATTGGGTCCTAAATTCAATCGGAATTCCTCTGCTCTTTATCTTACAAAGCATTGCAGAAATTTCACGGGTGACTGCACATTTTTACAAATCTTACCGAGGATCTTTCTACTGATACAGAAATATACCAACAAATGCGTCCCAAGAAGGAAAGTGTAGCTCTACTATATACAAAGACAATAAAATGCATGATTTACTTAATGCTATTTTTAGAACCAAACCATAAGCCCAAATTCGCCTGCTTAAAATATAAATTTCATCTGAATCTAGGTCGTCTCCATTTCTCCTAACTGTATTAATAGTAATCACATGACTTCAATGGGAATCAAGACCAAATATGAAAAATATGTGGGTAATTTAGCTCTTAATGCACAATTATACTGATGAGGGAAATCCTGTAAATTTTTAAAGTGGCACAAATGGGTTGGAGGCATTAATACAAGGTATATTTCCCAATTGTACTGACAAAGGGAATGTGAAATTTGTATGTCCACACTGATTTCATAGGGATCACTGTATATTCAGTCTAGCATCTGACATTGCTATTATACTGACTTATAATTTTCAATGACTGTTATTTTTGCAGCTTTATGATATATCGAATTAAAAAATAAACCAACAAAATATTTAATATCTGGTTTTTTTTTTGTTCAATCATTTATCTACGATTTCTAAATGGAATTGTTGAAAAAAAGCTAAACTAAATATAAAGTTTGCTTGGCCTTATTCTCCCGCTTGATACCACGTGATTGAAAAAAAAAGGCGGAACGTTGGTAATGTGGGTCAAAGTTTATTGCACTGTCAGTCGTCTCTTCAGGGGCAAACTGGTATCGTGCATTCTATGAAATCATAATCCATAATGACTAAAACAGATTGCTTTTCTTGATAACTCCTTGAATGCAAATAAATACATTTGGTAATAAATAGAAATTTAGGTGATCGAAAACTGGGCGCACGAGGATAAAATTTGTACTGAGTATAAGACACAAAAGTGTTTATATGGCATGCATGAGGAGAGGTCGGAAGAGGAGGGGGGAGGGGCAATTTCAAGATCTGAAAAAAAATTGGCAAGATATGGATTATTTTCATACCAACGTAGAAGCATGACACACACCCGGATCCGATTTCGCCCTCCCCCATGCACCCCAGCGCTAACCGCAAATTGCTAGTTATTCTGAAACTTCAGGTGGGTGTCAGTGGAAAATGTTGACAGAAAACATTGATACTTGAAAAATTTTAGGATGTCATACTTGTAAATGGTCCTACATTTCGTTATTTTTGGCGAAAAACGTTTAAAACCGAAACCAGTCGCCGAATCGTCATCACGGAAACAAACACTCGATTCTATTCTTCGCTCTGAACCGATATGGTCAAATCCGGAAATTAATTATTGGGTTTTTTTCTTTCTGAAACGATGCCCTTTGATATGGATTCCCAATAAATAAATCCAAAATGTTGACTTATTTCCCAAATAATTTACTAATAATGGACACACCCATCTTTTTTTCTTGTCTTATAATATAAGACTTAGACGTCGACCTTGTTATTAGGAAAAAAAGAAGGGGGAGGGTAGGGATGAAGAGTAATATATTGTAGTACTATTCTTTTTCCAGCTGAACCTCATTTAGACCTTGGTAAATATTGGTAGGGACTCGCTGGAATTGTCAAAAAGTTGTATTTTTTCCGATCATATACATGTATATTTGTATAATTTTATTCCAAAATCAAAGGCTAGCTATACCATCATTTTTCCATTGGAAATAAAAAGTGTGTTTGTGAAACAGGAATTACCCCCTTCGGCATCTTTGTCAATTTCAACACCATTTATTGAAATATAAATCTTAATTATCACGCACTCTCTATTCAAAAGTTAATTATGCCCAATTATCATAGTTTTTGAAAAATAAGTTAAAGGTCAAAGTCAAGGTCACGAGGTCAAATATTTAAGTATCAATGGAATGGTCTCATCACATGTGAGAAAAAGCTCTATAACACACCATATAAAAGTTAAAATTACCATATGTATTAAAGTTTTTGAAAAGTATGCAATCAACTTCCATTCAAAAGCTTTGATGCATAATATGTTAAAGATCTTGAAAGGAAGGTCAAAGTCAAGATCATGAGGTGAAAAATTTTGGTATCAATACAAGAAAGGCATATGTCAAATATAAAAACCCTATTTCTCACCGTTCAAAAATAATGGTAATTAAGGTTTCATCACAAGGCCCACACATGTGAAAAATAAAAGCTATAACCTACCATATGAAAGTTATACCCTGCGTTAAAGTTTTTGAAAAGTATGTCAAAGGTCAAGGTCATGAGGTCAATACTTTTGGTATCAATGAAAAGGTCTCATCTCAAGGAATACATATGTGTTATATGAAAGCTATATCACCTACCATTCAATAGTAATGCCCAATTATTAAATGTTAAGGTTTTTGCCACAGATAAACAGACAGCTAAACAGACAAACAGAAGACAGGCCAAAACAACATGCCCCTGAACCTTTGATTCTGGGAGCATCACATAAAAATCTGGATCAGCAAATAGACTAGAGCTAACCAGTTCTGGTTTCTGATACATGTATTGTTAATTCATTGTGATCCTAAGACATTTGATCCATGAACTGAAAAATAAATACTAGTAGTAACTCAGTTGTTCAAATGTCATTTGATACATTTGCAACTTGGAGATGATCACTTGTTAAGTTTGCCTTACAAATAAAAGAAGATAAACATATAATATTACTTTTTAGGTATTTATCAAATGTGACCTTGAACTCTGACCTAGACATCGATATGTGTAGTGTTTTGATCCTTAAAGTATAGAGTGGCTTCTAGAAATCACAATGCAAATATTATGCCATTGACATACATAATACCCCAATATCTATAATATTATTAAATTTTCTGCACTTTCATTTTCCCCCTCTAATTACAAGTCTTTAACTTCACCTTTAAAACCTTTATATTTCACATTGAAAATGGGTGTTTTTCTCTCATCATGGTCAATTGAGAAACATGTACAGCTTGATCATCATACAAGGCATTCTCCTCATGCGTCCGATTTCAGTTCTGTTTTTCTTCACTTTGAAATCTGCAAGCCTGTGCCACCTATGACCTTGTTGCAAGTTGCATACAAGGTAATCCTTTTCTCCCATATTAAAAGATATTGATGCAATGATATTTTAAGTATTATAATATGTAAATAATGGAGGACAGCGTGACCTTGACCTTTGGCATAGTCTACTTTGACAGTTGACCTTACAACTAATTGGTAGCTTCCCCTCCAAATAAATATCAAAGTACCCACTGGTAGAGTTCTTGAAAAAAACAAAAAGTCAATTTCTTAACCCTTGATGCTAAAATCAAAAGCTGTCTTCTCCTCCTGGTAAGAATAAATATACTAGTATTCAAAACTAGTTTGGATAAGTACATGTATAAGAGTTCTTGAGGCATCATCTGGAAAACAATATGATTTTTGAAGGCTAACTTCCTTAACAAAGACCATGACCCATTGTTCCCAAATTAAGTTTTCTCTTTGCTCCTTGTGCTTTAAACATTTTTCAAACATCTGCATTTGATCTGAAAAGGACAAAAAATAATGCTTTGAGAGAATAGGGGGATCTATATATGCTTTAGGCACTAGTGGCTGCATTGGAACTTTTCCGAAAAAGAAGTAAAATACCATTCAATTCTGCCTCTGAAAATTCCCACCAAAAGACTTTTCAAAGGTAAAGATAGATTTTTGAAATCTTGCAATTCCAAGACCTCACCTGGCTTGTATATATACCTCCTGGAAAGAACTGGTCTGTTGAATAAACCTCTTTTGTACACTTACAAGCAGATCTGATGTATTGGAATCAATACTCATACTGCCAGTCTTGTATGCCAGGTTCCTCATTTACTTCTGATTTAAGATAACACATTGTAGAGAAACTTAGCCAAGGTCAGTGGTCTGAATAAAAAAAAAAACCCAAAAAACTCCTGGCTTTGGTGGAATATCTTGTGAGCAAAAATGAAAACTATTTGAAAACTGCTTTAACTGAATATCTAATGATTTATTCCTATAGCACTATATAAAACTATATAAACAAATATCACAGTCTATAACATTTCATCACAATCATAACAGAATTTATCAATAATTAAGTCAGCTAGCAAGTAAGCTAACAATCTATCATTATGTCAAATTTCACATACAGAGACCGAGATTTCTATTATTATTTTCATACAGATACATGATTGTGCAAGTAGAAATCCAAATTAACAGAAACTAAAAAAAAAAATCAGGACAGGGAGTTCCTCTAAGTTAGGCCATACCAAATAAATTTAATGTTTGACGGATTTCCCGCAATATATTTTTCATAATTCAAAAAATGATATTTAAAAAATAATTTGCTTGCCAAACCACTAAGTTTCTGGCTCAAATTTTTTTAGGGTCGGTTTAAAGTACAGAAAACATCAGAAATGTATTTCTGGGGTAACCTTTCCAGTAAGAAAAAATTTATTTCACTTGCTCTCACCTTAAAAATGTCAATACTTTAAAAAATGAAATTATTATATTTTCGCTCACTCGCACCATTTTTTTCACAAGAAATCAGAAGCACATTTGATTAATTTGGTATGGCCTTGACAATTATTTGTAGAATTTTTCACTTCTATCAAACTATTTGGTGCTCGAAGACGGTTCTTATAATCCTGGGTGAGTGAACACTGTAGATACGAATTGGATTTTTAAAATTGAGCTCTTTAATATTTACTCACAATTTAAGAGCTCCGTACCATGGATTTATGAATGAGATGTCTTTAGTTAATGATTTATTGCACTGGTCAACTGAATAAAAACAAATTCTTAAAAATATATCAAATCAAAGCAACAAAAAATTGAAAACTTCCTTTGATGGCTTTGCAAGGCATCCTACCCTTTGAAACATACTTAACTTACATCTAAATCATTTAAAGGGGTATGGCCACGAGACCCCTAAATCAGCCCTCGATTTTTCACTAGAAATAAATTTCTTGAGAAATACTTGATATCTCTCATAAAAATACACGAATGTTTACTACTTTTCATGAAAAGAAAAATATCACCAAACAAAGTGCCATTTAACTGTAATGACGTCATGAAGTGACGTCATTTTGACGTTATTGACAAAATATGGTGAAAATTGCTGGGAATTTTGTCTTTTGTCAAAGAATTGAATGTGGCCGCATGCGTTAACTGAGACAAAATGTTTATGACGAAAGGATATAATGATAATCTTTCACATATAAATTTTCCATCTTAGTTAATGCATGCGGCCATTGCTAATTTAATAGAATTAAACAGGTTTTGCATCAATTTCACGAAATATGACAAATTTTGGTGTTTTCAAAGGTCTAAAAGCTATTGATAAATGCAATGTTTACAAAAGATAGATTCTTAATTCAGTAGAGAATGTTTCAAAATGTCAAATAACAGTTAAAAATTCTCTGAAGTTCAATGTTGAAAATTAGGGTCAATATCGGGCTTCGTGGCCCTACCCCTTTTTGAGAAACATGAAATGTACTGCACCTGTATAAGCAAAATGAAAGTAGATTCACATTTATGCCATACAATGTACATATTATAGCAAAATGAAAGTAGATTCACATTTATGCCATACAATGTACATATTATAGCAAAATGAAAGTAGATTCACATTTATGCCATACAATGTACATATTATAGCAAAATGAAAGTAGATTCACATTTATGCCATACAATGTACATATTATAGCAAAATGAAAGTAGATTCACATTTATGCCATACAATGTACATATTATAGCAAAATGAAAGTAGATTCACATTTATGCCATACAATGTACATATTATAGCAAAATGAAAGTAGATTCACATTTATGCCATACAATGTACATATTATAGCAAAATGAAAGTAGATTCACATTTATGCCATACAATGTACATATTATAGCAAAATGAAAGTAGATTCACATTTATGCCATACAATGTACATATTATAGCAAAATGAAAGTAGATTCACATTTATGCCATACAATGTACATATTATAGCAAAATGAAAGTAGATTCACATTTATGCCATACAATGTACATATTATAGCTAATTCTATGATCATAAAAAATAATCTTACAATATATAACATAGGAAATAGCACTCATTACCTTACTTGTGATTTGCACATTTGTAGAGGTATTAAGTAGTGCGTATCAAGTTAAACTCATGAAATTATGATGTTATAACAACCCATATTTTATCTGTATGATGAATGTAGAAAATCTCTAACCCCCCCCCCCCCCCAGGAAACATTCAGATCTTCCCATGGACAGAAAGTGCCACAGCATACAACTGCCCATCTTAATGATGAGCGTAATATAAGATAGCTCAGATGCACTGCTATATAATTGTATAGTCGCAACGCAGAACAATTGGTTTTTCTATATTTTTGTTCAATATAGATCATTTATAACAAAAAGGGGAATGTGATGCAGTGTAAGAATGCCACAGCTATGAGTTTCATTCAAAATAAGGTGAATAATAGCTTTTTATAACGCACAAACACGATCTGCGTTCTACTTTCACTTTCATCTACACAAATCACGCCGATCATTTTTCAGCTTTTTAAAATTTTAAGATATTATTTCTCTTATTTTGGCTAAAACTCATAGCTAAAGCATCCTTACACTGCACCACATTTCCCTTTTTGTGATGAAATATCTGTATTACAAGAAATTTGAGAAAAATAGAATGTTCTGCGTTGCGAGATTACCCACCGTGATAGTGAATAAATTTGACTAGAATAAACATGAACCTGTATACATATAGTCAGATATGAGTGGTTGACAAATGATTTTTCTTGCAAGTAGAAAACTATTATTTTGCATAAACCCAACCCCTCCCCCAAGAAGATATTTGGTATGATCCTGCTCAATTTTGTATGAAAAAATCCTTCACTGAAATTTCAAAATCAAATGTTCCAATAATTCCAAACTAAAAAGTTTTATGAACACATTTAAAATCTAGTTCGTATGATAAATGTTTTGTCTAGAAGATAAAATGTTCGTGCTATTGACTTTCTGAAAACCATTTCCTTAAATTATCAATGAACATACTTTTTGCGTGTTAATAATCATAATGGTTTTTTTGCCCAGTCCCAGAACAGTAGATAATTTTTCTATTTAAAATAAGCTCTACATGTACATATTTCATAATTTCTCTATTGCACATTTTACAAATCTATAAGTAAAACGAATCTTTAGTTACACATACAAATGTAAAATGCATTTACATGTAAATGTCTAAAATCATACAAAAATGGGTATACAAAAATATTTGACGGCAAAAAGAAATTCATCATAATCTTTGTTATGAAAATTTAAGAACTCGGGTTTCCAAAATATCAAATACTTTACAAGTATTTTTCAAAAGCACAAAAAATGCAGGCAAAGATGAGAGGACCATTTTTTAACCTGTAAAAATCATATTTTTGAAATTAAATATAAATGTAACTAACATACATGTATAAGAATTGCATTTTTAAGAATTGCAATTTAAGCCCATACATGTAATGTTTATAAAAAAAAATTAATATAGAAAAAGCATACAAAGTCAATAGTTTACTATAAAATCATGAAAATATAAATGTTCAAGAATAGTTATGTGTCGCCTACAGCTTGTTTGACCTTAAATATATGACCTTGAACTTGCAGGTGACCTTGAACCTGATAGGATCCAAGGCTCATCATGCTTGACAATCCCTGCAAGTATAATGCAATTCAATCAACTTATAGCCATTTATGTAAAAATGTGCCTACCAGACACGTCACAGATGGACAGACAGACGGATGCTGGACAGACAGACAGATGCTGGACAGAGTGATCCCAGTATGTCACTTTTGCGTTGCAGAGGACATAAAAATTTGGCACATGCAGGACAGAAAATACAAATACAAGAATATGTTCTTCACATTCTTTCCATTTTGCAATTTGATGAGAATTCTTTGTGCAAATATTTCTGAAGGAAAATTTGCGCTCTTTTGTGAAGGAGTCAACAAAATGTGTCAGTGTGAGTCATCAAAATGTATCAGAGTGTGTCATCAAAATGTCAGTGAGTAATCAAAATGTGTCAACATAAGTCATCCAAATGTGTCAGTGTGAGTGAGCAAAATGTGTCAGTGTGAGTGAGCAAAATGTGTCAGTGTGAGTGATCAAAATGTTTCAGCGTGAGTCATCAAAATGTTTCAGTTTGAGTCATCAAAATGTGTCAGTGTGAGTCATCTTAATGTGCCAGTCATCAAAGATATCAAAATGAGTCAGTGTTAGTCTTTCTTTATGTCAAATTGTGTTTTTTTTCTGGTTTTAAATATACATTTCTTTATTATAGAAACTAGAGTCTCACTAAGACTGCCAGGCAAATGGTATGGGTGGTGAAATGCTCTTAGATGCATATTTAGTCTGTGTACTTCCCAGTTTGTTCTGTCCAGACCAAGCCTACATAACATTTCAAGCCACTTGCTCATGACAAAATAACAACACATACTTGAAATTCCGAGAATTAAATGCGAGGCTGAGCGCCATTGAATTATTCTATCTGTAAGAACCACCAATGAGGATTAAATATGCCAAATATGTGTGCCTGGAGCCCAGTATTTGGCAGTGTTTGACCAGCAAACATCTTTCTGGCAGCAACATCGTTAGATTTTAAGATCTAGTAACATTCAGTCAATTTGGGTTTTATAATCTCTGTATGAGAGCATCACTGAGGCTACTTGATGAATGGTCGGATGTAAGATGTCCCTCACCCATATCGTCAGCGAGGGCACTCAGGATGTCCAATAGCTGGTCTTTGTTAAGCCGCCGCAGCTCTGGTAGATTGGCAACCTGAATACAGAGAGAAGTACAGTCAAAATCAAGGTATAGATATGTGAATATGCAAGCCCTCTAACCTGATTTTCAAAAATTACATGAAAGCTAGGGTTAAACTTTCTGACAAACAAACAGTTGGACTTCAGGGAAGAGAGGGGAGGGGACAAGGATTCAGAATTCTCCTGAAAGTTGCCAAAAATCCTAAATTTTTTATCAGTGTCATGATATTTTTTTTTCAAAATCATATGCTGGATCCTTGATGTGCTGGACCCTCTCTTGATCATAGAAAAAGAATATTACATTCATCCATTTATATTTAAATTACTGGTAGAATCCCCATGTTGAACGCCCATTAGGCAACTAGAATTATATCCCAATAACTTGGGTTGCTATTGTGACGTCACGTTCAAGTTTTGCATGTAGGGAGAATTTACCAAAGTTAAGATAAAATTTGACGCTATTACAGGCAAAATGTGTGATGTTCATGCAAATGAAAATGACCAATAATTAGAATAAATGTAAATATAAGTAATGACTGTCTTACTTTTGGTGTTCATGGGTGTATAATTCTGGTTGGACACGTGCAAATTTTCCGAGAATCGCTTCGCGATTCACGGAATTTGCACGTGACCAACCAGAATTATACACCCATGAACACCAAAAGTAAGACAGTCATTTCTTAAATGTACTAGAAATATTTTATCTTAGCAGATACTGTACATGTAAAATAATATACATTTTACGTGTACATGACGTATGTTTCCACTTCAATATGGCCAATAGGGTGAAAACTTGTAGATATCAAAGTCTCTCTTGTGATTTACTTTCAAATCTATAAATTAATATACATGTATATTTACGTTTATCATGTCTTGTCCTAATTTCAGCCAATGACGTCGCAGTATGATGGTCATGTGGTTTCCTACCTTGACGCTGAGGTAGGTCACTAAATTTTCAAACGTCAAAATTTACACAAATAAAACGTTACACAATAATTCTCGGCATGATAAATTCGTAATAGGGTAAGTTCCCGTCATACTTCCTACTCAAAGTAGGTGTGTACATATGTAGGGTGTTTGGCCTACGACCTCATCCCCAAAATATTTACACACCTACTTTGAGTAGGAAGTATGACAGGAAGTAACCCTATAACTAATATAAGTATACTTACCTTAGGGAAGTGATGTACAATAAGTTTGAGTGCATGTCTCTTCATGTCAATAGCCTGGATCTTATCCGCAGCTTCTAAAATCTGAAAAAATTGGAGAATACGTAACATTAATGAGTGTAAATTATAATACAGTACAGTATGAAAACACTTTGGAAAAAGTACATTCATGGATTTCATATACATTGCGTACATGTACTGTGCTACATGTATATACATGTACTATAAATTGAGTACCGTAAAAAAAAGTCTTGGATAATAATACCGCTATCATGAGTTCATCCAACATACATGTAAGGCATTTCTTTTAAAAAATGAACAAATACCAGACATTGCATGGGCCCACACTACAAAATTATGTTGCAAAATTACCGGTTATAACATTAAAATATAAAATTTTGTCATATGATGCACAGTATAAAATATTTGTTAAGTTTGAGAACTTCAAGGATTGTAGTGGAGGTTTTTTTTTACTTTAATTCTTGACATTGTAAAGATACATAGACTTACTTGTACCACATTCTGTACCGTCACATTTCTCTCCAGGTTATTTTTACAGAATGCCTGCAGTCTGTTGTTCGTGAAACCATAAAATGACGGAGCCGGGAATAAGTAGAGGGAATCCTCTGGGGGCATTGTTATATTGCCGTAGTAGATATACTGAAGAAGGCTGTCAAACGCCTGACGTGACGGCACTATTTCACCGATTCTGATCTGAAATGGGATGTAGCTGTAATTATTTGTTACATGTACGTTATAAAAAGTTATTTCTTCTCAAGAAACCATTTCTGTCATATTCAATTCCCTGGAAACCAGATAAAATTCATGTACATTTTTAAAGTATAAACATACAACATTTAGACTTTTGTCTCAATAAGCCAAATACTGCTACAAAAGAGATTGAAGATGTGGCCTTTCTAGGAAAAAATCCAAGCTATGACATTCCACTAACAAGGAAAATTCTCTTATCAACTTAATTTATCAGACATAATATTCAAACTGTCAAAATATCTTAAAACTAAATTTCAAAAGAAGATACATGTAGTAGAATCTGCTACGAAATTACTGAAATTGACCATGATATTCAAACAAAAACATTCACAATACCTTTCAATCAAATTTTTTCAAAAGAAAGTACTGTAAAATTGACTACAATACTTCTACCTACGTTGACAGTACTGTCTGCTGGCATTGACCATCTAAACATGGCCTCAAAGTAACTACACCTAGCGGCCAGTACGGCTTTATGTGCAGGTATCGGATTGTCTTCCAGCATCAGTGTAATATCGCAGAACTCGTTACCATTACGGAGGAACACCTCCATGTCATGCTCCAACGTGTTGTCTGAAATTATAAGTTGAAAAGTTTTGTTGAAAAGTTGAAAAGTTTGTTGAAAAGTTGAGAAGTTTGTTGAAAAGTTTGTTGAAAAGTTGAAAAGTTTGTTGACGAGTTGAAAAGTTTGTTGAAAAGTTGAAAAGTTTGTTGAAAAGTTGAAAAGTTTGTTGAAAAGTTGAAAAGTAAGTTGAAAAGTTTTGTTTTGCCAAGTTGAAAAGTTTGTTGAAAAGTTGAAAATTAAGTTGAAAAGTTGTGTTTTGCCAAGTCCTATAACAGGAGCTCCTGTATTTAGAAAATAAGTGGCACTCCTTCTTATTATGAGCTTTGACTTGAACATCCATACTTTATAAGAGCATAAAATGAAAAGTGACCATCTCGAAGAGAAAAAGTTCCTTTACAAATGAAAATCATCTACTATACTTGATGCATGTAATGTGACTTACTCATAACCACTTCGTTGTAATGATCAGGCAGTACTCAGATATGCTGAGACTGTGAGAGTTTCCTGTGTATAATATCAGAAAATCATTCTCAAGCGTTTCTTGTAAATTATTTGACTTACTCACAACAAGTTCGTTGTAATGATCGGGCAGTACTCTGATATGCTGTGACTGTTAGAGTTTCCTAGGTATGATGTATACACTGTTCATGTATGTTCAGTGACTCAACAGATGCTTGTAATGTGACTTACTCATAACAAGTTCGTTGTAATGATCGGGCAGTACTCTGATATGCTGTGACTGTGAGAGTTTCCTGCGTATGATTTCAACCATCAGTGGCTTATCCAGGGACTCGAACTCGGAGCTGTTCACAATCTGGTGACAGTTACTCTCCTTTACTATGAACTTCAAACAATACTCCTGAAATGAGGGAAAATATACATATACATGTACATGTATGTATGTACTTCTTCAAGAAATGATAGAATTAATCTTTGGAAAAGCATTAAATCAAAATAAGCCGTGCAAAAATATAATGGTTTCTGCATGAAAACTTCCTTAATAACATACAGTTTGAAAAATATGAATGATGAATTATGCAAGTTAAGAGTCTGCAAATTATATAGTACATGTATGCATAATTTGCACCCAATATACATTGTACTTTATATCCTGGTGACACAATATTAAATTCTGTATCTTTTATACAAATCAGGCGCATAGCCAGAGTACTTTTCAAGTGGAAGCACTTTTTTAGATTTGAAATCCACCATGATGCCCTAAATGGGTCAGTGTTCACACACGAAAATAAAATATCTAAAATGCATGCACTGTCTGAGGTTATGTCTATATAGAATGTGCCATGCGGCAGTTTTTTACATTAAAGATGACCCTTTGTATCCCTTTTTATCTGAATAACAATGTGAAAGCACCAGTGTACTTTACTTGCATACACCAGGGTACGCGCCTGCAAATATTATAGTGGAAGATGAGTTAAGTGCACTAATTCAAGATTACTTTTATACATGTACATGTACATTTGGTCACTGTGACCTTAAAACAAGTACATGTACATGTACAGTATACATTTATAAACTTCTAACAGAATTTCAGTGCAATTGGAAACTATTGCTTTTTATAAAGCTTTAATTGTCAAGTTTATGTATAAGATAAATAAGGAAACTACCTTAAGGAATTCAAGGTTAAGTTTAGCAGCATTTTGCAGGGCTACTAAAACATTCTTGAGACCAATACAGGTGGTCAAATATTGCACACATAAATGCTCTAGTCTGGTCATGTGTATCTGAAAATAAAGAATTAGAATTCCAATTAAGTACCTCCAAAAATCATGCAGTTGCAGTTATTGGGAAGGACAGGGGCCATGCGCCATAGTCCCATTAATTTGCAAAATGGCCCGTTGTTTCAGTACTGTCTTTAGAAATGGCCCATTGAAATTTTAAGAAATCATGGAAAATGGCCCATTCACAAAATTACCTTCCCAATCACTGAGTTGTATGAAGTAATGATTTAAGTTAGGTCCATAATATCAGAGAGAACAATCACTCTTCTATGACAAGACAGAATACAATGTATTCAAATACTTTCAATTTTTAAGTATGAAATATACACAGCCAATTGTGCCTCACATGAAATTTATATGAAATTAGCAAATGTAAATTTCACATGAAACTTTATATGAAATTCATATAAATTTCATATAAGATTTATGTGAAAAATAATTTACATGAGTTTCACATAAATTTTCTTCACATGAATTTCACATGAATTTTTTTTGTGACCTTCATTCGAAATTCCATGTCGGGAACTTCACATGAATTTCACGTAAAATATTTCATGTAATTTCATGTTCGTGCTCGTTTCACATAAATTTCATGTGAACTTTAATGTAAAATTCATGTAAATTTCATATGAATTTCATATGAGGCACAATTGGCTGTGTACACATGAATCAGAATACAGTGATCATGAGTCCGATACGATAGACCCTTGCCATCAAAACTAGGTAACTACGGTACCTTGTTATATTTTTGTATCAGAATACTAATTATATTCCAGATATGTTTTGAAGGTACATGTACTTATTTTCACTGAACAGTTATAATAATTGCGAGTAATTTTAAAACTTGAATGTCATTGAATAACTTTATGTGCTTGAAAAATGGCATATCATTTAAATTATATGTATACATGTAAATGTTCTTAGGAATCCTGATCATCTGCAAACCAAAGCAATTTCTTGAGAAAATATTTAACCGATTTAATGAGTTAGGTACATGCTTTGCCAGTTTAGACACGTGAAGATTCATTCATATGCTTCGGTTCCAAAATTCAATACATGTACATGTATGTTGAAATCATGAAATTTTGTGCTCATGAAAATATGCATGACTGTGTATTATAACTTACATGTAGGGATAGTCTATATACATCCATCATCAGTAATATGACCTCATTACTATTGAACTCCTGACCTGTAAAACAGAAATGTGATTCAAATAAATGAGAAACTTCATGAACGTGTGTCTTTGACATTTTAGTCTGCTAAATTTCTTACCATTCGGAAATTGCTTTACAAAATCTCAATTTATGGGAAAGAAACACCTGTATTCAAAATAACAAAATTACATGAAATTTAGGTGACATTTCAAGACATTTGACTGCTTTGAAGTTAAGCGAGAGAATTTTGTAATATACTTCAGAGATGTATTCAAAATGACAAAATTACATGAAATTTAGGTGACATTTCAAGACATTTGACTGCTTAGAATTGTAATAGTTCACTAATACACTTCAACTACCTGCAGGAATTGTCTGTTCCAAAGAAATGTGACCTTGACCTTTGACCCATTCTCATAAGTATTAAAAATGCAATGATCGCTGTGCGATATAAGTCCCCTACCGGCGGCATAAATTTATGACTTGCATCTCTGTTCATCAGTTCATCTTCTGCAACAACAGCCAAGAAAAGTCTGGGAAACTGAATTCACGAAATTTGCCAAGTCCAAGGGCCATAACTCTTGTGAAAATTAGTCAATCTAAATTAAACTCAAATCTGCATCACACTATAATGTATTCACATACAAAAAATCAGCTCATTATCTGCAATAACAGGCATAAAAAGTCCGGGAAACTAAAAATTTCATGAAATTTGCTAAGTCCAAGGGCCATAACTCTTGTAAAAATAGGCCAATGGAAACCAAACTCAAACTTGGTTTGTATCACACTGAGATGTATTCATTTACCAAGAATCAGTGCATTATTTGCAATAGAACCAAAGAAAAGTCCGGAAACTGCAAATTTCATAAAATTTGCTAAGTCCAAGGGCCATAACTCTTGTAAAATTAGGTCAATCGAAAGCAAACTCAAACTTGATCTGTATCACATTGAGATATATCCACATACCAAAAATGAGTTCAATATATGCAACACGGCGGAAAAAAGTCCGGAAAACTGAAACTTTCATAAAATTTGCTAAGTCCAAGGGCCATAACTCTTGTAAAATTAGGTCAATCGAAAGCAAACTCAAACTTGATCTGTATCACAGTGAGATATATCCACATACCAAAATTGAGTTCAATATATGCAACAACAGCGGAAAAAAGTCCGGAAACTGAAACTTTCATAAAATTTGCTAAGTCCAAGGGCCATAACTCTTGTAAAATTAGGTCAATCGAAAGCAAACTCACACTTGATCTGTATCACACTGAGATATATCCACATACAAAAAATGAGTTCAATATATGCAACAACAGCGGAAAAAAGTCCGGAAAACTGAAACTTTCATAAAATTTGCTAAGTCCAAGGGCCATAACTCTTGTAAAATTAGGTCAATCGAAAGCAAACTCAAACTTGATCTGTATCACACTGAGATATAGCCACATACCAAAATTGAGTTCAATATATGCAACAACAGCGGAAAAAAGTCCGGAAACTGAAATTTTCATAAAATTTGCTAAGTCCAAGGGCCATAACTCTTGTAAAATTAGATCAATCGAAAGCAAACTCAAACTTGATCTGTATCACACTGAGATATATCCACATACCAAAATTGAGTTCAATATATGCAACAACAGCGGAAAAAAGTGCGGAAAACTGAAATTTTCATAAAATTTGCTAAGTCCAAGGGCCATAACTCTTGTAAAATTAGGTCAATCGAAAGCAAACACAAACTTGATCTGTATCACATTGAGATATATCCACATACCAAAAATGAGTGCAATATATGCAACAACAGCGGAAAAAAAGTCCGGACGGACGGACGGACAGACAGACAGACCGAGAGGAAACAAAGAGTCCCCTTCGACGTTGCCGGTAGAGGACTAATAAATGTACTTGTATATCCAATTAAGATTGGACAGATACGTGTATAAAAATGTTCTTTCATGAAGCATAAAGTGTGACAGAACGACAAACAAACTCTTGACCATCATATCATCACAAGGAGGGGGGATTAAAACAATGTTACAATATTAAACAATTATGCTACACTCTACCTTCTTTAGTAGGATGTATTCTGTCAGTGTAGATATAGGAAAGAACCATCTTAAATGCTGTAGGGTCCTCATCACCCAGGTGGACCTCTAGTAAACCTGTAGGTGGACTGTCAACCTGGTACTGCTGAAGAAATAAAATACTGATTGCTTAAAATGGAAATTTAAATTGATAAGTTTAGTTAGAACTCCATAATCGTGTACATCTTTTATACATGCAAAATCTGTTAAAGAAAATTATACTTTTCCTAGTCCAAATCTTTAACATGTTTAATATATCATACCATATCACATCTTTTCTTTACTTTCACACAAGATCTAGCTGTCTTTATATTTCAATCCATCTGTGTTGTAATTTCATACTACGTCAAGTTATATAACTTCTTGAGCCGTAGATGACCTACATGTATCTTTATACTGTATATTATTACCTGTTCTTTAGCAGCTCTAATTTTGTCTGCTAACCAGCTTGACCTGGCTGCTACCATGGCGATATGAGCAGGTACCCTTTCTCCATCCTGCAAAATAGAATGATCACACTATGAGTTGGAAGTATAATAACAAATCCTACATACATGTATGAGTGAACTTATCAATATGAATGTATGATCAGATAAATCAAAAGATATGACAGATAGTCAAATTCGGAAAATGAAGCAAGTTTTTTCGAAGCAAAGAATCTACTCCTCCTTTAATACAACATTTCTGCAGATATCCATTTGAATTTTTCATTTTATGATACATCGAAAAGTCAAAAGTCTTGGATGGCTGTCCAAGCGAAAAACAAACGAAAAATAGACTAATAAAGAAGCTACACAGCCAAATGTGCCTCTTATGATATTCATGTGAAATTTACATGAATTTTACATAGAAGTTCACGTGAAATGTACATGTATGTGAAACGAGCACGGACATGAAATTTACATGAAATTATTTACATGAAATTCATGTGAAGTTTCTGACATGAATTCTATGTGAATTCAATTTCACATGGATGTCATAAAGAAAAATTCTTTTGAAATTTATGTTAAGTAAATTTATACATGTGAAATTCATGTGAAATATTGTTTACATAAATCTTATGTGAAATTCATATGAATTTTCAATGAACTTTCATGGGAAATTTACATGATGCTCATTTCATATGAATTTCATGTGAGTCACAGTTGGCTGTGTATTTTTATTTTAAATGAAATTAAGAAATTTTAAGAATAAAATGTGTCATTAATTATCATCAAGAATCTGTATTATATAATGTCTGAAGGTGCATAATGCCTACCTTTCCCATGATAAACACCACATCACAAAACTGTCCACTCTCCAACAATTTACCATAGTCCTCATGGAGTGTACACTTAGGATATCTAGAAAACTAAAAACAAAAACATTATCATAACGCTTACTGAAATTAATACGACACTTACCAAATCAGTAAAATTCAGAGCATTCAGGTTGAAGCATCTGAAGAAATTAGGATGATTCTAAATCCTGCGGGTTCATTGAAAATCTGAAATCTTTAACTGACCAATAAACTCAGACAAATTACATGTACATGTACGTCATTTCATTGTTTGCATTGTGACGTCACAATAACACTTTTGTTACATTTCAGAATTTTTGATTAAAATGACATCATTTTTCAGGGTTCATAGAAGGTTCAATATCAGTTGCATACCAACCTGGAACCTGTACATTTCTCCACTTCTGACTATGTTATCCACAGTTCCACCAAAAACATACATGGCGTCATCTACGACAGCCGCGGCATGGAAAAGACGACCGGCAGGGATCTATAAATAATAAAACATAAAATGCCTAGGATACAAAAATCTTGCGGGATACATTGTCAAGGTCACCAGGATATAACGACGGAATCTAAATCTCTTCAAATTCTTAAACTTTTCTAATGGTGCTCATTCTTTCATTTACATGTAAAAACAATAGAAGCACTTTTTTCCGTTTATAATTGGCATTAGTTCATCTTTACCTGACTGGACGTGGTGGGATCTGTTACTGACCAGGTTTGGGAGTCTAAATCAAAACTGCAACGATAGGACAGCTTATCTTATTATCGGAATGCAGTGTATCAAAGCAAAACACATAAAGTCTCATACTAATTCAACAAGTACATGTAAGTAAAATCATGCTACATTTACTATTTTTAACCAAAAAGGTCTTTAAACATATTACAATAAAATAACTGTCCTACCTATTTAAGCGGGAATCATATTGAAGCAGAGTTACTCAATACTACATTAAATCTACACTTAATTGCTTAGATGTAACAGATTTCGATGGAAAATTAGCATAGTGTGCTACTTCATTATTAGGCCAGGTCTGTTTGTGTAAGCTTGCCCAATATTATGCTTAACTTTGGTTGCCCAAAAGTAAGTACATGTATATGATATTACATGTTTGTACATACAATTGCCTACTCCAAGTTCGTTTTAGGATGTTGTACACCATATATGCGTACAATGTACATACCAGTGAAGTTCATTAGGTAACGTTTGGCCAGTAGCTCCACCAAACACATATAAATGTCTATCGAAGGCTACCATAGTATGTCCGTATCTCTTCTCTGGGGGTGGGGGAGTGCCCCGCAGAATATGCTCTGTGGAAATGCGAGTCCACCTGCAGGAAAGAGAATATTCTGTAGAGTCAATAGACCACTTGCCAAAATTCATAATGGCTGACAAAATGCCGAAAAATGTCAGAGGTTTGCAATTTTCGAACACTTTTTAATTGTTTTATCTCAATCGTGTCAATGGAATTGCGTCTTTTAACAGTGACGTCATAATGTAAAACAAGGCCAAAAGATGTTGACTCGTACATTTTGTGCTTTCTAACAAGATCGGAAAATGGTTTGTAATTTTCGAACACTTTTTAATTGTTATGTCTCAATCATGTCAATGGAATTGCGTCTTTTAACAGTGACGTCATAATGTAAAACAAGGCCAAAAGATATTGACTCGGACATTTTGTGCTTTCTAACAAGATCGGAAAATGGTCTATTTGTTTATTTCTTTGACAAATTTTTCATTCAAATTTTCAAGATTTATCATACGTGTCAGCTCAAAATGATATATGACTAGGCACTTTTTTTCTTTCTTGATGTTAATGTAAACGTTGATCTACAAAGCATTAATTAACGTTTATCATACACTACATGTAAACGTTAATATGAAGGTTTTGTAGGAGTAATAATATCAAAGAATTTTCTCTAACTAAAGGTGCAAAATTGTTACTCGAAGCAATTTATGATCAGATTTCATAAAATTTTCGTATTCCATCTGAAGATATCATTTTCACAGCTTTACTGCATGTACTTACTCCTTTTCACCGAATTTGAACTGGAAGAGGTTATTAGTGATTTTAGCACCACTCTGTCCTGAGAAAACAAACATAGAGTCACGAGCCACGGCCAAAGCAAAATTACAACATGTTGGAGGAATATGTCCTCTTTGCTTCACCTAAAAGTAGAAGCAGATACAGTATAAATGTAACTGAGGACATTTTAATAAATACATGTATATGAATTTGAAATATTATTGAATATAAAACAATTCGCTTTTCACTTGCAAGTTTTATCTTAACCAGAAGGAGAAGTTCATACATGTGAACCTCCCGGCGGGAGTACGAAATCTCCCGACGAAAAGAGGATCCTCCCGATCTGAAATAGTCCTCCCGATAAAACAAAATCCTCCCGACGAAAACGAAAATTCTCCAGATGACATTCAAAATCCCCAGTTGTGTATCACGTTACGCATAACGCCGTCTGTAGTGACCAGACAATCAAATTTCCAAACAAATTAATTAGTGCTAATTATACAGGTGACAGGTATATTGCTGGACAAACAAAGTAATTAGAGCGGCGATCTCTACACCGTCATGGGTACTTGTCTGCCCCCCGGGACGTAATAGTGTGAATCCGCTAACCAAAAAGGTTCTTTTCTATTATGATACAATATTGATTTTTCTGTGACATTCTTTTTTATCCTCGTTCTGCGCCTGAGATTTAAATGTCCAACGTCCACTTACGTATCTTATCTACGTAAAGGTACTTGTGTATGCATTCCTCCGTAAAATTATCATGTCATTTTAAGTGGTCAGTCAATGGGTACAAGTTGAAGTAATCAAATTTGATGGAAAAACAGAAACGTCAATTGCAGCCATGCTGCCCCGATGTATTGAGCCCCCCTTCCTAATATCAGCAAAGCTTAAAATGAAGCTGCCGATACGTGGATACAAAAAAAAAAAAAAAACAGAATAGGTGGCTGCAAGTTTGGTCTTGGCTGTTCTGTGATATTTGCAAAAAAAATTACTGTATTTAACTATTTGCAATGGCTACATTGGGAATTTCACGACTGAAAAAATGTGCTGATACGTGTCCATACATTGTATGCAAAGCTTTTTATAATTGATCATTTTTGGAATGGCCCTTTTGTGCAGAAAGATGGCCCATTGTTTTGGGAATAGCCCATTGGAGTCCAAGTGGAAGGGGTCATACATGTAGTCCCATTGAGCAAGCACTGGGACAATAGAGGAAACTTATCTAATGTAACTCTAATGAATTTGTTAACGGTTTTAAAGATAAATAATCAAGATTCTTGTTTTTAGTCATCACAAATTGTTGCTCTTTCTAAAAAGTCATGTCTTGCATACTAGTGAAGTAGAAAGTGACAAAAAGAAAGAAAACAGATGTTAAATAAACATAATAATAATATCATTTACATTGTACATGTAGTTTTTCCCTCATTTCACCTAAAATAACGATATGCTGATGACCGATAAATCCTCCAGATGAAAAATTAAAAACCTCCAGATGAGAGGCCAAATCTCCAGATGAAAATTGAAAATCCTCCAGATTTGTGGAGCCAAAAGGTTCACATGTATGGAAGTTGAAGCATTGGAGTGACATTTGTGATTGCAATTGTAGCATCAAAATTTCAGAATTGGACTATTTACATGTATTCCAATGAAAATTCTCAGTTTAATTCACAGAAATTTCAAGACGAATAATAATGTCAAAAAACATTTCAACTACTATCCGTGCAGCTCACTTCGGAAACTGGATAACCACAATTCTTATTACTTCGTCATGCAGAAATTGAAATCTATATCAATTAATAGATCTTGCTTAGTCGTAAATTTTGGTATATGTTAAAGGTAGAGGGTTTATGCAATCATATCACACAGGCAAAATAAATTTTAGATGTGGTGTTTTCAATGTTAAATTTCAGCATGAAGTTGCAGATTTAACATTGGGCCTATGGAGAGCGTCACGAAAAAAAAATTAGCATGGGAATAGCCCATCTAAAACTTGTTTTGTCTTTAAAGTTTTATTGCGTGCACTGACTATCATATAAATTATACCAAAATTTATGACTAAGCGAGATCTATTGGATGGTATCAATTTCATTTAAATTTTTGCATGATAAAGTAGTCAAAATCACGTATATATAGTTTCCGAAGTGAGCTGCGCTGACATTAGACGATGATTATAAGATGACCTTGATATCATTACAACACATCTACTTTGTATAAACCATATTTACACTTTTAAAAATACATATAAAAACACTCTTCCTTCTTTACACTTCAATAGCTAATAATAATAGTAATAGTATTACATGTACTATGTTTGATTGACAAGAAAGTTCAAATTATCAAAATCATGGGAGCTTCATAAACCACAAAGAAGTAAAGCCTATATTTTTCTTATCTTTTTCCTGTAACCACCTACACCCCCCCTACTTAGTGGTATGGTCCCTTACCTCCTGCCACTGCCTGCATTCCCCACTGAGTGGTACGGTCCACATATCATTCAGTCTGGTGTTACCATCATATCCAGCAAATATCCATAGATTCCAGTCATATACTGCTGCACCATGGGCGGCTCTGGCCACTGGCTTCCTAAAATGTTACAAAGGAGCTGTTAAGATAAGGCGTAAAATCTGCCCTGAAAAGTCGAAATTTCAAAATGCAAAAATTGAGGAAAATTTTCGGTACAAATACGAAGTAACTTAGCCCAGATATGAATCTTCTGTCATGTTGGATACATTATTCAAAATATGACCGATTTTTGGGTCAAAACAAGCGTTTTTCCAATAGAAATCAATGGAAAACGGAAAAGTTTTTCTACAACATTGTTCCCCCCCTCGGTTCAGAATGCCATTTTCACCAAAGGTGTATATCAATAAAAGACATTTTCTGACCAAGTGGGGTTCTGAACCGAGGGGGGGGAACAATGTCTCACAGGCGAAAAACGAAAAAAAGGGGGGATGGATGGATATTTTAGAATCAGTCTTTAGACCGGTAAAATCAATTAAAATTGCCATTTTTTCCATTAGTATCATGTAAAAATCTATTCAGAGTGTGTTCCGATCAAATATTTAACCATTAGGTAGGAAATAAACGACAAAGTTGTCTATTTCTACACTGTGCGTATTTCGCGCCTGAAAGCTACATTTGTGACTGATAAATACGAAATATAACCGTTTTTCAGTTTCCGGATTGCGGATTTTGCCGATTATATTGATATAACAACCTCAAGGTTAATTCCAGTTATCCAGTTTTGATATTAAAAGGTACAGAAGTATAATTTAAATCAAATTTGTGAAAAATAATGCATTTTTTGTGAATTTTCGCTCGATATTTGACATTTTCTCTCATCAGTACCCCCTACCTCTTCAACTCGTAATTATAACATCTTTCACCAAATCTATTTAAATAAATTTCCTACTTGGAATCTTCTAATACTTTATTGTTTAAACCTGACCACTTTTTTTCCTGAAATAGAAGGACTGCACACGAGGAATAATCGAGTGATTTCAGGGCTAAATCAAGCCCTTATCTTAACAGCTCCTTAGATATTCTACCTTTTCTTTACCCATCATGCCCATTGGGAAAAGTATCTGACATCAGTTAATTATGACTTGAATACATTTTTTTTGTAGCAAAATCATATTAAATTTTTGTATTTTTAATAATCAATTCACCTTATTTGATGCTGCTGTCATAAAAGTTTACAACTTTTGTAAGCAACTTTCACAAGTGGATGGGAAAGGGTCTCCTATAAATTTGTACATGTATACCAGTATCTAAAATACTGAATTCTGAAAATTATCCACACTCTTACTTTTACTTAGAAAACTTTGCCAGTAACACCAAAGTCCCCCCTTTCACAAACAGTGGCAAAACCTCTGACAAAAAGCATCTTTTGATTTTTTGAATAGGTGACATCAAGATAAAACTTCAGTTGAATTTTACAAATTATGAATGAAATGACATGGTTTGCTAAGTTTTTGTGGAATGGTCAATATTTGCCTCAGACCGAACTTTTGTGACGTCACAGTTTGCAAGGTATATAACGTCACATGAAATGATGGAAAACATTTATGACTTCTATTCATACTTACCTTCCTTCAAATTTCCATTCTACCCACTGACCCTTTGCAAACCTATACTCAAACAGATCATTCTTGTTGGTTAAGTTTGAGTTAGAATGTATGTCTCCAGTGTAACCACCTACACAAGACAAGGGAATATTATTAGTTGCTGCTGGACTTTTTATTTTACACATGTACATTTTGTAAAATAAAATGCAGTCATATGTTAAAATCAGGTAAATTGGGAAAAATTATATATCAGTGTATGTAATTTTTCTTTGTCTTACACAAATAAAAATGCACTATCACTTAAAAAAAACAAAATTTGTACCTGGTACTTGAACAGTTTAAGTATTTTTGCAAACTAACAGACCAATACAGATGGACAGACTGAAAATATGATTCAAAATTTGCAACATCAGTGAAATCAATTAATAATATACGTATGTTGAAAGCTTTGAAAACAAGAGCCCCAGAGGGCACAACACTCACCTGATACTTATACACACTCTATTTATGGTATAACTTACCAAATACAAACATACTCTCTTCATGAACAACAGCAGAGTGATGGTACCTGGGTGCTGGTGGTGTACCCGTAGTGAAAGCTCTGAAAAAATAATACATGTAGGAAATTGTAATCAATCTTTGACAGTAACATTGTTTACACATTTATTATTATAGGAGTCAAAAGACTCAAAACCTACATTTTCTGATTCTGAATCATAACTGTAAGTTGCTTTTCTACTACAGGGGTCAACATTTCATTTTAAACTTCCTTTTGTCAAGACATTATACATCATTACACATGAGATAATCTTTGCAATGTCTAAATGGAGGAGATTAAAGAAAAATCTGAGTGTTCTGCTTTCAAAATTAAGTACTATGATTATTCCTGAGAAAATCTTTAATTTCACAATCTGAATGGAAGAGACTTCAGCAAATTTTAAATCTTTATTTTTCAATGAATATGTTGACGCCTAGTTTTCAGTCTTTATAAATCATGATTGTTATTGCAAGGGTATTCATCAGATCTTGATAGAGGTAATACATAACAAGAGCTGAGCCGAGTTTTAATCCAGGGTTTTTTTACCCTTTGATTCCAGGGGCCTGGGCCTTCGAAATTGGGAATAATAGCGACATTTGGTTGAGATTGGGAAAAAATTATACAAATAAATTGAGAAAACAAGCAAAAAAATCTTCTGTCATTTGCTACTTATGAAGATGACTGAACGCATGTAGACACCTATTATATTTCAGATCGTGTACATTGCAAAACTGATAATTTCTTTAATATACTGGTATATATATATAGACAGCACAAAAGAGGTGAAAACAACCACGTTCACTATTCAGACAATGTAGGATCAGCCCAACAATATATATATAAAAGCACAAGAAAGGTTCAAGCGACCACGACACTAAACATGTTTAAACCCAGCGGAAGGGACTTTTCATCCCTTAAGCCGTCTGGATACACGAATATGTACCTATATACAGTCAGAACAAGGGGCAGTACGTCCCTCATTCCGATCGGACACAAGCACATAAAAAGCATACACACACTCTCATGCTAGTCAGAACCTGTACTGTACTGAAGCTCGAAAGGCTATAACTAGTCCCTTCCGCTGGGTTGAAACACGTTTAGTGTCGTGGTCGCTTGAACCTTTCTTGTGCTTTTATATCTTTTTTTTCCAAGCGACGTGCATTCGCCCTCTGTTGGGCTGATCCGACATTGTCTGAATAGTGAACGTGGTTGTTTTCACCTCTTTTGTGCTTTCTATATATATATATATACATATTTTCTGTAATTTCAAAGGGTTTCTATACTTTGTTTATTGTACTTTTTTTTTTCAAATTTGGAAAAATGCCTGTTTTTCAGCATTGGAATGGGGCCGAATATCGGCCATGGAGAACCCCTAAAAAATCCCTGTAATCAGGTTGGACAGTATGGTCTATACTGTCAGTTTGTAAACAACTGGCCACACACCTACCTGCCCCATGACTTGTCTTTCACATCAAACCTTAGCAGATCATGCAGCATGTTTTTCCTGAAATGAAAATTTTACACATTGTTGTAAACTACCAATGGCATATAGCATAAATAATTTGCCATCTAATGTTCACAAATTGAAGTTTTCATGTCTATCTCCTAAACACACATACATATGTAACAAGCTAAAACTCTTACCCATTATCTCCACCAAAAACATAGATAGAGTCTTTATATGCCACCACAGTGTGTTTACTCCGTCTGAAATGGAAAATGGAAAAAAAAAATGAATAAATTGTCAAACTGAAATGATCGGTATATTGGCTGGGGACTTACTGTCCTGTTCACTAATTCCAGAGCACCCTGTTTTCCCGGTTTTCTCTAAAATATGATAATGTCACCTTCCAAAAAGATATCAATTTTATAGTACTCCTTTAGTCATAACAGAAAATACCATTCTTTTGGCTGTGCGTCTGCTAAGTTAGAAATAGGACGGAAAATAAAAAGTCTACGAGGATTTTCTATAGTAAAATGGCTGAAAATGCGTGACGTCGGGAGCTTTGACGTCACTGTTTACCATTGTTGACACGGAGAACAATATGGCGGCGGCTTGAAATTAACATGGGAATTTCCCGTAGACATTTTA
This sequence comes from Pinctada imbricata, assembly GCA_033119305.1. Classification (NCBI taxonomy): domain Eukaryota; kingdom Metazoa; phylum Mollusca; class Bivalvia; order Pterioida; family Pteriidae; genus Pinctada; species Pinctada imbricata. Next base: position 32,955,448 of record VSWD01000012.1, on the reverse strand, counting down.
TTTTTTCATTTTGCGGGTTGAAGGCAGCTGATAGGGTAAGTTGAAGTTAATTTCCAGTTACGACTAAAGGAGGTCAATTCTCAGAAACAATAAATTATATCAAAATTCTTCAGACGACAGAATGAATCGCCCAAACAGGGTGCTCTGGAATTAGTGAACAGGACAGTAGTTACATGTAACCATATCATGAATATGGAATATGATTCAAATTTCTTTTTTTTTTCACTGCACATTTACCTGAGCTGTTTCACTGCAAAATAAAATGAAAGGAAAAAATCCAAATATTATTTAACCAACATATCTAAAACAGATCTGACAGATAATCATGAGAACAGAATTACGTTTTTTATTATACTTATCTGAAGTTACCTGCATAGGTGAAAAAGATAACTAGCATTCATACCTTTCAGAGTCACTCAAAGGTCAAAAACTCACAAGGTCAAGATATCAAATGAGATTTTGGTGAAACAGCTCCATCTATATAAAGTTGAGTGTCACTCAAAGGTCAAGATAACTACATCAAAGGTCAAGATCACTACATCAAAGGTCAAGATCACTATGTCAAAGGTCAAGATCACTACATCAAAGGTCAAGATCACTACATCAAAAGTCAAGATCACTACGTCAAAGGTCAAGATCACTACATCAAAAGTCAAGATCACTACGTCAAAGGTCAAGATCACTATGTCAAAGGTCAAGATCACTACGTCAAAGGTCAAGATCACTACATCAAAGGTCAAGATCACTATGTCAAAGGTCAATATCACTCCGTCAAAGGTCAAGATCACTACATCAAAGGTCAAGATCACTACGTCAAAGGTCAAGATCTGGTTTTATCATACTGAATGTGTATACATGGAAAGTATCATAGATTTCCTATGCTGGAGTGCTATCATGGCTATACTTCAAAAGTTATAATATGGCCTTGAAGATATCAAGGTGGACCATATCACTTTAATGACATCATTCTTGAAAGGCAAGGTCACAATTAAGGTCTGAAGGTTATAGTATTCATGAAATCATCCTGCTAGTACATGTAGTAAAGAGGACAAATGAACAACAACCTCTAAAATTAAATACAGACCTAGATATTATCTGTGATTCATATAGGTTATAGAATATTAGAAAAAGATCTCAAAACACTTAGACACTATTGCATGATCACAATTATTGGGAGGAGATCGGGTGACAGATTAAAAGAGCTAAGACAGTATAAAATTATATAAAGCAGGTCTTAGGTTAATAGGCCATTTTCTATTAGGCATGGTCCATTTGATATTCAGGGGGGGGCTTGGGTTTTTTGTCGGAGCAAGATTATTTTTTTTGCCCCGGACCGGGGCAAAATTATTTTTTTCTGGCAAAGCTGGAGCAAAGAAATTTTTTTTGACAAAGTGATGCGCATATTAAGAAAATATTAATATATTAATTTATTTTTATGCAAGTATTCAATTCACTTTTAAACAGAGAGATAAAAGATTTTTACAATACAAGGTACATGTATATAACATGTATAAGAGGGTCTGAGGGGAATGTCTCCTAGACAATTTTTTAAATGTTACTAAGAATTGTAAATTGGTGAATAACTGACATCTCCTTCCAAGCTTACAAGAACATGACTCTATGGGATACATGCAACATGTATTAACAGTAATACATAAATATTGATAATATATTTAAGCTTTTAAGGAAGCCCCTTTTCATTCACATAGATGTATAACTTATGATATCTTCAAATATATGACTTTTGCTATCAGTAAATAAAGTTTTGATAGAAAACTATGGCGAGCGAAGCGAGCCCAAAATTTTTGATACAATTTGAAAACTGCGGCGAGCGAAGCGAGCCGGAAAATTTTCAAGAATTTTAGCGAAATTTTATGGTAATTCTTCAAATTCAGATTATTTGTAAGAGCAAGATTATTTTTTTTCTGTCACACCATAAGCAAATTTATTTTTTTCATCAAAATTGAGAGCAAAATTATTTTTTTCGAAAAAAACCCAAGCCCCCCCCAGAATATCAAATGGACCGTGCCTTATAGTCAGATTTGCATTTTAGACACTATATAAAAGACCCGACATCACCACTTTTGACATTATTTTCTATAATGACATCATAGATCTGTTCCAACCACACTAGTGATCAAAAGTTACGTCAAATGTTGTCATGTCGGGTCTTGGCCTCAATGACCTGTATAAAATTCAAGTCTATTGCGATAATATGAAAACATCTATTAAGTTATCGTGTCTGACATAGCAATTCTGCTGGGGGACTTTTCTATCATGACGTTATCAATGGCACGTCAAACAATATTAATTAAATACTTTGACGGGTCTTCAATTCCTATTCCATGGTCACATTTTCCATCTCTACATCAATTATCTGTGTTGGACCATGACAATTTGTCATAGTAAACACGTTTGGCCTAATTCTTACTACATGAGTGGCATCAACATCAACATTTTCTTGAACATGATCAAAGGAAATTATGTCACAAAATATAATACCTGGCCCCTACAAACTCATCACATTCTGGCATCCGTTTCCATTTATGAACGGTTTCAAAAGGACCAAAATCTAATGTTAAACATTCAGAACCATCAGATCCATTCCTGTCTATCGCTGCAAAATGACTGGGATCACCTCCACCAGTTGCCATTTTTTCAAACCGGATATCCAGGTCCGGTTTGGGTTTGAACTTGTACAGTCGCCTCTGCACTTCCTCCCGACAGGTTGCGGTTTTTGTACTTTATTTTTCAACAATTTCTCATTTATAATGAACAATAGAAGTTTAGATGTAATGCATGAACAATATTTGTCATATTTGTGTTTGTGCTTATCATATTATTCCTGTAAAAAGTAAATAATAATCTGCACAAGTACGCTCAACGACAGGTCGACTCAGACTGAAGACAAAGTCACAAACCTTACTCTTTGTATTTTACAGCACGTGACGTTCAAATAAGTTTTTATCACTCACTTATGTCTTGAGACTGAAGAAAATATGTAGATGAGGCAAACGTATTTGCATGTCTTGCTTATATTTTGTGTGTGAGAGAGCTTCAAATTAATTCGGCCAGATGTTATTTTGCTCAATTGGTTGAAAGCAATAAAGAGCACCTGCTGTTATACGCATCATTCTTTATTTTGAAATAGTAACAAGCAAGTTTAACTATGTAATTTACTAACATGGTTTCCAAATGAGGAATGATACATCACTTAACATGCTTAAGAAAGAGGATGATCAAAATTATATCATTATCGTCCGGGAACATGCGATTCAATGTTTTGTGATACACACTTGGCTTTACTGAGGATATTATCGGTATCTAGATGAATTATTGTGTCCCTAAGGATGTGGCAAATAAAGAGTATTTTTGTCATATGTCATTCTTTACATGTACATAGAAAAAATTATTATACTAATCATTTTACAGGTTTTAGCACTAATTACTGACTAAATAATGTTTGATCGGTTTTCAGCAATGGGTGACATCAAGCAGTTTTTGTATGCCTGGCTTGGGAAAAGGAAGGTGACACCAGTGTATGAGTTTTCTCAGACAGGCTCAAAGCATAAGCCTCGTTTCAAGTGCGAGGTACCTTATACCTTAATATGTATACATTATCTTATTACATGTACATGTATTCAGTATTTCATTTGCTTGATGATTAATAAATTATTTTTGGTCAATTGCTTATTTTAGTTTGTGTACAAGTATCTTCAGCATGTTCAGATAGTTTAATCCTATAAATTCATCAAAGTTTATAACCTTCAAGTTAAAATTAAAAGTTAATAATGTATAGGTTCTATCATATGGGCATTCTTTAACTTTTTACGGACAAAAACTTATATGTTCTTTGAAATCTGACCATACCGTCTTTATCGGTGTTTTATTAATACAAATGTACAATGTAAATATTATTACATGTACATGTGACATTTTATCACCCTTACTAGTTAAAGTAATTTCTTGATTAAAATGTATAAGAAATTCAAATATTGGAATGGTATTATACATGAAGCATGTTGTAAATGACAGTGATAAATTTTACAGGTACGTTGTGATGGCTTCGACTACATTGCTATGGGTAACTCTACCAACAAGAAGGATGCCCAGTCTAATGCAGCCAAGGATTTTGTACAGTTCTTGGTCAGACAAGGCTTGGTAGAGCAGTCAGAAGTACCAGCCATGGAAATGGTATGTCATCATTACTTATAGACATACACAAGTGTTGATCTAGAGGGGAAGGGGGGTGGCAGGGGGAGGGTTTTGTACAGTTTCTGGTCAGACAAGGCTTGGTAGGGTAATCAGAGGTTCTGGCCATGGAAATGGTATGTCACCATTATTTATAGACCTGGTAGAGCAGTCAGTAGTACCGGCCATGGAAATGGTAGGTCACCTTTGTTACTTGGATCTAGATGGGAAGGGGGGGGGGTTATACAGTTCCTAGTCAGACAAGGCTCAGAGAAGTCAGAAGTATCGGCCATGGAAATGGTAGGATATTGTTACTGCATTGTACATGTACTTACAAATATAAAATGATTCTTCTGTTCTGAACTGATGAATCTACCTCTTTAACTCTTTAACCCCTTGATACAGCCTCTGTATCCTTGTAAAGCTCCAACCCCTTGTCATATCTCGCTATTAGTATTAAGGGGTAAAAGAGGGAAGGCTAAAACTTTAAAATGGCATAGACTTAAAAACAATTCTGAAGTTAGAAAAATTGGTGAGTACAGGTAAGTACTGAAGAAAACAGTGAGTAGTATCAAAGAAAAAACATATAATTCAGTAAACGGTTTTTATGAGAAAATACAGGTTTTTTGTGTGTAGAAAGTCAAATGCACACAAAAAGTAACCAAAATTTTGCTCATGGTGACCAAATTTTGGAAATGGCGGCCACAATATAAAGCAAGCCTGAAGGTCGCTTTTTGGCATCCAAATCTTGAATGCTACTTGGAGCACTGAAAGATGTTACCTGTAATTTGAATGTAATAAGATAATATGTTTTTTATACCCCCGCCATATAATGGTGGGGGTATATAGTGATGCACTTGTCCGTGCGTGTGTCCGTGCGTGCGTCCGTCCCACCTGTGGTTTCCGGACATTTAAAGGAAAACTATTACAGATAATCAATTCATTTCTTGCATATAGCTTTAACACCAAGAAATACAGGCCAAGTTCGAATATGGGTCATGTCCCTCAATTTGTGCAGAGTAATGCCCCTTGAAACTTAGAAAAATTCAAAATTTTGTGGTTTCCGGACATTTAAAGTTAAACCATTACAGATAATCAATTCATTTCTTGCATATAGCTTTTACCCCCAGAAATACAGGTCAAGTTCGAATATGGGTCATGTCCCTCCATTTTGTGCAGAGTTATGCCCCTTAAAACTTAGAAAAATTCAAAATTTTGTGGTTTCCGGACATTTAAAGGAAAACTATTATAGATAATCAATTCATTTCTTACATATAGCTTTAACACCAAGAAATACAGGTCAAGTTCGAATATGGGTCATGTCCCTCAATTTTGTGCAGAGTTATGCCCCTTGAAACTTAGAAAAATTCAAAATTTTGTGGTTTCCGGACATTTAAAGGTAAACCGTTATAGATAATCAATTCATTTCTTACATATAGCTTTTACACCTAAAATACAGAACAATTACGAATATGGGTCATGCCCCTCAATTTTGTGCAGAGTTATGACCCTTGAAACTTAAAAAATTTCAAAATTTTGTGGTTTCCGGACATTTAAAGGTAAACCGTTATAGATAATCAATTCATTCCTTGCATATAGCTTTTACCCCCAGAAATACAGGTCAAGTTCGAATATGGGTCATGTCCCTCCATTTTGTGCAGAGTTATGCCCCTTGAAACTTAGAAAAATTAAAAATTTTGTGGTTTCCGGACATTTAAAGGTAAACTGTTATAGATAATCAATTCATTTCTTGCATAAAGCTTTTACACCAAGAAATACAGGTCAAGTTGGAATATGGGTCATGTCCCTCAATTACGTGCAGAGTAATGCCTCTTGAAACTAAGAAAAATTTTTAATTTTGTGGTTTCCGGACATTAGAAGGACAACTGTTACAGATAATAACTTCATCTCTTGAATGTAGCTATTATACAAAAAACTACAGGTTAGGTTTGAATATGGCTCAATTTTATGGAGAGTTGTGCCCCTTCAAACTTAGAAAAAAATCAATATTTTGTGCTTGCCGGACATTTAAATGAAAACTGTAACAGGGAATATATTTATTTCTTGCGTATAGCTTTACATTTAGAAATACGGGTCAAGTTCAAATAAAGGGTCATGTTCCTCAATTTTGTGTTGAATTCAAACTTTTTATACATTGCTTATATGTAAAATATGCTGGGCGGGGGTATCATTGATCCTTAGATCAACAATAGATTTAATTTTATATTCAAACTATTTTTCATTTATGTATATTTCAGCCAGAGAAGGAGGCCAGCGAGATGCCGGGTACGTCAGGAGGGTCGGGCTTTCTGGGACTCCCTGGGGGACTCAACGCCCCTCACCAGACACTGGGACTAGGTACTGTAAATTACTTAGTAAATGGTATAATGAAATGATAAAATTGTTTTTATTTGCATTACACACAATGATTTGTAAAATTGAAAGCAAGGGATTAATTTGTTTATTTTTTGGCAAAATTCATAGATCAAGTACATTGTACACATGTATGAGCAATACATGCTGAGCTTTTTAGTCCCCTACCGGCAACGCCGAAGGGGATTCTTAGTTTTCTGTCTGTCTGTCTGTCCCTCTGTCCCATTTTCAGTTTTCCGGACTTTTTTTCGCTGTTGTTGCATATATTGAACTCATTTTTGGTATGTGGATATATCTCAATGGGATACAGATCAAGTTTGAGTTTGCTTCCGATTGACCTAATTTTACAAGAGTTATGGCCCTTGGACTTAGCAAATTTTATGAAAGTTTCAGTTTTCCGGACTTTTTCCCGCTGTTGTTGCATATATTGAACTCATTTTTGGTATGTGGATATATCTCAATGGGATACAGATCAAGTTTGAGTTTGCTTTCGATTGACCGAATTTTACAAGAGTTATGGCCCTTGGACTTAGCAAATTTTATGAAAATTTTCAGTTTTCCGGACTTTTTTCCGCTGTTGTTGCATATATTGAACATATTTTTGGTATGTGGATATATCTCAATAGGATACAGATCAAGTTTGAGTTTGCTTTCGATTGACCTAATTTTACAAGAGTTATGGCCCTTGGACTTAGCAAATTTTATGAAAATTTCAGTTTTACGGACTTCTCTTTGGTTCTATTGCAAATAATGCACTGATTTTTGGTAAATGAATACATCTCAGTGTGAATCAGACCAAGTTTGAGTTTGATTTCCATTGACCTATTTTTACAAGAGTTATGGCCCTTGGACTTAGCAAATTTCATGAAATTTTCAGTTTTCCGGACTTTTTCATGCCTGTTATTGCAGATAATGAGCTGATTTTTTTGTATGTGAATACATTATAGTGTGATGCAGATTTGAGTTTAACTTGGACTTAGCAAATTTCGTGAATTCAGTTTCCCAGACTTTTCCTGGCTGTTGTTGCAGAAGATGAACTGATGAACAGAGATGCAAGTCATATATTTCTGCCGCCGGTAGGGGACTTATATCGCACAGCGATCATTGCATTTTCAATATTTTGCTTTACTGAAAAATTAATGTTTTTAAAAAATTAAAAAAATAGAATTAAGAATTTTTACAGAGAGAGAAGGGGAAATTAAATTCAGCAGAAAAAATATAATGTTATGTACAGTATAATCTGTGTAAACCGGCTTTCATTGGTTCCGGTTGAATTGGCCGGTTTCGGCAAGATCCGGTGTACAGAAAAACGATATATTTGACCCACACAAATCGAAATAATATACACAAGAATGCTCACTGCTATACCTTTACTGATGAATAGAATAATTGATTATCATATCAATACAAAATACAAATAGATTTAATCATATATTAGCAGAGATCAAACAGGTTTCATATCATTGTCTAGATTTTGCGGAAAAAATCTGTCTAGGATGAGTTTTTAATAATTTGCATTTAACAATTTCATTCTCTTTTAAAATGCGTAAAGTCTGTAAATAAGGTAACATTCGGTCATTTTTACGGAAGAACGCATACACAAGTACCGTTACATAGATTATAGATACGTAAGTGGACATGGAGATTTAAATCTCAAGCGCAGAACAAGGAAAAAAAGAACGTCCTAGAAAAATCAATACTGTATTGTATCATTGCTTTAATTGTCAGTCAACAGAAAAATTTTGTGCTTCTGACTGGTAATGTATAGTAAGCTGTAATCACACGTTACTTCTACTGATGTAGATCTACGTTACAACGTAAATACCAGTACAGAACTTTAAGATAGATCTAAAAACCAAAATGGGACACCGAAGAATAATGCGCACCAGGGCACAGCGAGTTGTCAATTTCATGGGCCATTTTTTATCAGAATTGGATTGTGGCAAAGGGCGCGTGGCCTTCCCAATAATTGAAAGTTTTTATTGTGTCACTAACAGTAGTTGCTCCGATGCCATACTTCTGTGACTTTTTGTACTTTTTACGAATCGTCAGTCAAAGATATTTTTCTTCCAGTTTAATTCTTTCCTTTGTCTTTTATGAGATGGAAATGCATTATCAACATTATTTCTTTTTCTCGGCGTAATCGCCATGATAAACATGTACACTGAATAGATTTAAATTTTTGTTATAAAAAAATACGTTGCCGAAGGTATAATTACCGTTGATCAAATCACACCTGAGTAGATGTTTATACAAGGCCGGTATACAGGTGATCAATTAACCCTAATTAGTGTGATCGGTACCATTATTGACGGTTGGAGTACGGAATAGACAAGATACGGAATACACAAAAGATTTTACTATTAAACGTTACGGAGAATCGCTCGGGACCGTAAAAAAGAACCGATGTAGACAAAATTCCGGAATACAGAAGATCCGGTTTTCACAAAATATACTGTAATTACAAAGCATGATGTATAGTACTATACCATAGAATCAATAATGACTTTAATGTACATTTACATGTAGTTAGATGTATAGTACTATTAACATTACATGTCATGTATTGAATGCATCTTTAGAGGGAGATGGTGGTATGCATCAGGATCAGGGCCCCAGGGATTTCCCCCCTTATCAGAGAGGTCCTCCTCTAAGCTACATGGAGAGAATGGCGGAAAAACGTAAACTGGAGGAGGTAATGCATTATGTTTAATGCTAAGTTGTACTTTTTGTATGTTTGCAGGATGAAATTCTGTGAATTGTATTTTATCTGCAAGATCTGCACGTACAGTGTAGTATCATAGGATATGTAAAACCACAGTTACCGATGCATACAAGAAGCTAGGAAATCTAAATTGCACAAACGTTTTATCTCATTAGCATGACTTGGTAACTACTGTCCTGTTCACTAAATCCAGAGCACCCTGTTTTCCCAGTTTTCTCTAAAATAGAATACTTTCATCTTCCAAAAAGATATCAATTTTCTAGTACTCTTTTAGTCGTAACAGAAAATACCATTGTTTTGGATGTACATCAATAAGTTAGAAATACGACGGAAAATAAAAAGTCTACGGGGATTTTCTATTGTAAAATTGCTGAAAATGTGTGACGTCGGATGCTTTGACGTCACTGTTTACCATTGTTGACACGGAGAGCACTATGGCAGCGGCTTGAAATTAACATGGAAATTTTCCGTAGACATTTTATTTTTCATATTGCGGTTTGAAGGTAGATGATAGGGTACGTTGAAGTTAATTTCCAGTTATGACTAAAGGAGGTCAATTCTCGGAAACAATAATTTATAGGAAAATTCTTCAGATGACAGAATAAATTGCCAAAACAGGGTGCTCTGGATGTAGTGATCAGGACAGTAATGTACATGTATCTCATGCATATGACACACTTATTCTGGTGCGTAACTTAGAAAAGGGTCTTCTCAACCTTGTATCTTGTGTGTAGGATTTCACAAGTTCTTTGCACTTCTTAGATTCTTGCACTCTACATGTTCATTAGTAAATAATTTTGACCTTTCAGTCTGAGGATGTTGATTTCAATGCTGATATCCATGGTAACTGGACGCTAGAGAATGCCAAGAGTCGTTTACATCAGTTCCTTCAACAGAATAAAATCCAGACAGATTATAAGTATAGCATGGTCGGGCCGGACCATAACAGGTACGGCTGAATCCTGAACCTCAATGTGGGGAACTCTTCTAAAATCATTGGCTTCATTCCTGTATATAAAGGCACATTGTATCTCATTATTATCCTGCAGCTTATTTCGAAAAATGGAAAAATCGTACTCATTTTTAGCTCACCTCGACGAAGTTGAGTGAGCTTATGCTATAACCCCACGCGTCCGCGTCCGGTTAAGAAGTTTGGGGTAGCTCAGTATCTGACAAAGTACTAATGCTACAGTTACCAAACTAGCACAAGTGATTCATCTTTGGATGCTGAGGTGAACCCATGCATCGGATGCAGCATCTGACCTACATTTTCTGCTTGAGTGACTTGGTTAAGAAGTTTGGGGTAGCTCAGTATCTGACAAAGTACTAATAATACAGTAACCAAACTGGCACAAGTGATTCATCTTTGGATGCTGAGGTGAACCCATGCATCGTATGCAGCATCTGACCTACATTTTCCGCTTGAGTGACTTGGTTAAGAAGTTTGGGGTAGCTCTGTATCTGACAAAGTACTGATGCTACAGTAACCAAACTTGCACAAGTGATTCATCTTTGGATGCTGAGGTGAACCCATGCATAGGATGCAGCATCTGACCTACATTTTCCGCCTGAGTGACTTGGTTAAGAAGTTTGGGGTAGCTCAGTATCTGACAAAGTACTGATGCTACAGTAACCAAACTTGCACAAGTGATTCATCTTTGGATACTGAGGTGAACCCATGCAACGGATGCAGCATCTGACCTACATTTTCCGCTTGAGTGATTTGGATAAGAAGTTTGGGGTAGATCAGTATCTGACAAAGTACTGATGCTACAGTTACCAAACTTACACAAGTGATTCATCTTTGGATGCCGAGATGGACCCATGCATCGGATGCAGCATCTGACCTACTTTTTCCACTTGAGTGATTTCGCTTTTAAAAGCCAATATTGAGCAAAGTATAAGTGCTACATGTACCAAACTTGCATATTGGATGTATCCTTGATCAAACTTTCATAAAATGACCTTGACCTACTTTTTCTGCTTGAGTGATTTTGCCTTTAAAAGCCAATATTGAGCAAAGTATAAGTGCTAGATGTTCCAAACTTGCATATTAGATGTATCTTTGATCAAACTTTCATAAAATGACCTCGACCTACTTTTTCCTCTTGAGTGATTTTGCCTTTAAAAGCCAATATTGAGCAAAGTATAAGTGATACATGTACCAAACTTGCATATTGGATGTATCTTTGATCAATCTTTCATAAAATGACCTTGACCTACTTTTTCCGCTTGAGTGATTTTGCTCTATAAAGCCAATATTGAGCAAAGTATAACTGCTACATGTACCAAACTTGCATATTGGATGTATCTTTGATCAAACTTTCATAAAATGACCTTGACCTACTTTTTCTGCTTGAGTGGTTTTGCCTCTAAAAGCCAATATACATGTACTAAGAAATATGTTTGAATTGAATTTTGCTGTTACGAGGTGAGCTTCGTAATCTGTGATTACCTATGTTTCAATTTTGGGGAATTTTTTTTTATTTTAATGCTGTATTCTTATGCTTTTCTGTCTCTTTGGAAAGTTTCACTTATTTATATAGAGTAATATTTGAAAAATAATTATTGTATCATTAAAACTGTAGAAGTTGACACTCAGACAGTGCAATGCATGTATTTTATATATTGTGTTTATGTTCATGCATGAACATCGACGGCGGGTGCGGCTAGCCAACAGGGGATGCTTACTCCTCCCGGGCACCTGGTCCCACCTCTAGCTTGCTAGGGGTCCGTCGATGCTCAATTTAGTGCTCTATTGTGAGTGCTGTTGAGATTATTGTCAGGATCTTCTTTAACTCATTTGAATGAAGTGGGCAGAGAATATCTGAAAAAAAAAGTGCATAAAATAATGAAAGTACAATTTTTTTCAAGTCAAGTACAATCATATGAAATGAAAGAAGTTATAATCTGTAAAAGGTGAATTAAAGTTTATTTAATGAATTGGACTCAACTCATTTTAAAAAAAAGATGTCTATGACTGTATTAGAAATATGTCACAGTGATTTATTACATTGAAATGATTCAGTGTATGAAATTACAAGGTATTCTCTGTCGTAATGTGTAAGAGTTACATGTATGGGTAAAGGAACAGTCAAGAGTTGAGAAGACCTTGAGATTTGTGACATGTTCAGCCGAACAAATACAGGTGTACAAGGTTCGGGAAGCAAACTCCAAACATCAGACATGGTTTATGGAGCGGAACGGGGGAAAACTTAAAAGATCATGACGCTGATTTTAAAAGAAAAAAAATTCATTTTCTTTTGGGATTTGTTCTGCAGGAAGATTGATCAGAGACTCTTTAAAATCATAATGAATAGATTTAGAAAATGGAAATGAGAGAAAAAAATTAGACGAAAAAAAATTTTAAAAAGCCAAGAATGTTCTGAATTTTAAGAAGTGAACGAACATTGCTTGTTTGGTGGAGAACACCATTATAGCAATGGCAGAATAGCGATTTTGTCTGATGTGAGGAAATTTGTTCAACTCTTGGCTGTTCCTTCAGGGGCGTGAGAGAGGATGTCAACACAGACAGACCCCAGGATTGGATAAGGAATTTTCTGGTAGGTACACATGTATGTAAGGGCTACAATGATATAGATCCCGCTCAATTTGCTTTCCAGATATTTTCTTTAAATTTTGAACCAATTTGAGGTTCAGATACATGTATGTTAATAATTATTAGTTGATGATAGTACATATTAAACAGTCCTACATTCAGAATTTATAATTAGGCAATAGCTAGGGTTTTACATGTAGGTTGGTCTGCTTTTTTGAATGAGAAAATAAATATTATATTGATCACAGATATAACACTTGCATAATCTAATTCAATGCAAAAGATATATTTATAGAGCAGCAGTTGGCTTAGCTCATGAATAATCAAATTTAAATGATTACTATCAATATACACTACATGCATTATGGTACAAATATACATGTTTATCTATTTATTCCCTTTTGTTTCTTCTTGGTAAAAAATTATCGTGCTTAAGTTGTTGCAGGTCCATTTGTCTTACCCATTTTCACACCAATTTTTACTATTTTCTTACAGGAGTTTTATAGCTGAAATGAGGTTCTACGTCAACAAGCTCAGACAATGTAAGTTACATCTATTGAAGTGTTTTGAGAATATGAAGTGTACATTTATAGCAATGCATTTAGGGGGGATGGGGAAATAGGGGGTACCTCTCTCCCCCTCCCAACCCCTTACCTCTCTCCTCCTCCCTCCCCTCCTTTTCACCCTTCCCTTACCTCCCCCTCCCACCCCTTTCCTCCCTCTTCCCACCCCCTCCCATCCCCCTTTCCTCCCTCTTCTCACCCCCTTCCTCCCCCTCCCGTTCACCCTGTCCACCCCTCCATTAAGCTTGTATACAATGTGGAATTGAAGAATTCTTCATATACATCTTAAAATTTCTTACCTAGATCTTAAATTCATTGACCTAAACATGATTAAAATAAAGACCATAAGACTATAAATACCTGTTTGTGTTAAGTAAAAGAAATTTGATTAACTAAATTTTCTGGGTTTGGGTATCATTTTATTAATTCAAAAGTTTGGATTTTATTTTTATCACTTAAACAGATATCCATGCCAGAGAACATGGGTCTAACAAGCAGGTGGCCTCTAAATCCTGTGCTCTGTCACTCGTTAGACAACTGTTTCATATGAATGTGATAGAGGCATTCACCGGACAGACAAAGAAAAAGGACCAAGAAAAGGTTTGTGGATATTTTTCATTTATGTTATATCCTTGACAAACATTTCTGGATATGTTTGCTAATTCCGAATATTTTAAATTCCAGATGTACAATAAAATGATGATTTCCATGGATTTTAAATGCCCATTCAGTATTTTCATTTTTAAGACTTTTATTGCCTCCATTCTGCTTTGATTGCACTGTGCCATAGTTTGTCTTTCTGGCATTCATGTTTGGGCATAGTTACATGTAGTAGTCATTTGAGCCACGTCACGCATAAAGGGTCCTTAGGGTAGAATTTTTAGAAAATTTTTTTTTTTCTGAAATTGGTAGATTGATACCTAATTATTATGTTTTGAAAGTTTCGAGGTGATATCTCAACAATAAAGCACCCAAATGGATGCTTTAAAAATGGTTGTACGTAAGCCCTATAAATCGTGACGTCGCCAAAAATTGACCAAAAATAAAAGAAAGAAAAACAACGTCATTGATATTCTTCATTTATAATAAGTAAATGTGGCAAACGCATTGTGACACATGACAATCAATGTTTCTTTTTAATTTAATTCATAAATCAACGTTGTAACAAGTCAAAATTTAAAATAAACATAATTTGGAAGTATGTTTGGAAAATACAGACAAATTTGTTTAAAATATGAAATTGGATCGTTCACGATAACGAGTTGCATATGAATTGTTCACAGTGGTCGTGGACAAAGTTCGTCTTTGTTTGGATCACGGACAAACTGTCGGACATTTCGGTACAAGTAACTCTGCCTATCTGTAGATAGACCGGCAGGTGCGAGAACAGATGGATACTGCGTAAGGAATTCCGTGAAGTTTACGTCTAGTCTCTTTAAATCGAAACGTGTTCTGTTGATTCTGTTGTTTCTCTCGCAAAAACAACTCCAAGTTCATTTGTAAAGCGGAAGTGATGAAATTTTGATATACCCTTCAAACCTTTGAAAACACGGTTAAAGAAGCCGCCCCAGTCGTACCAAGGAAAAGGAGGACGAATTACTTCATTGCATGAAGCAGAGTTATCAATGGTGTTTTCCAAGTCGGAAACACAGTGACATTCACTTCTAATATACTTTATTTGAGCCAAACCGAAACAACCGTCGCACATACTCTTTGTGTATCCAACAATCATAAAATGCATGTTAAGTTCATCATTAAAACCTTTAGGGCATCTCCAAGATAAGTAATGTAACATTGTCTTGTTCTTATTTTGGCCCGCGCAATTATCACAGTGAAATTGCGCTCCCTTTTCTCCGTATGATTTTGTACGGAGATATTCATGTAACATAGTAATAACGCTGTTTGGACCATGACAACGTGAGCCATCTTTACCTTTTAAGAAATCAAAGGATAAGCTCTCTGCAGTTAATATTGTTCAGACCTTATAGACATCCACTATATTTTTGATTATTCTCAGCTATTTCTTCTTCCCCATTCACACACAACAGGACATATATTTAGTTACACCTCGCAGAATTCAATGTTTTGGACGGCTGAATTGCAAATTCCAAAACATTGAATTCTGCGAGGTGTAACTAAATATATGTAAGTGTGATAAATCCCTGTGGTATTATTATATCATACGGATATTTTTTCCATAAGTCCGTGTCCCCCTGAATTAAATTTAAATCTGATTTACGATCAGACGATTATAAAATTATTAGTGATCTATTCATTTGACGTATTTATTTCGTATCGCTGTACAATGAAATTAGAACTAAGAAAATTGAAAAAAAATACTTAAACGGTTTATTTGGAGTACGGGTAGATGTTCAACACATTGGCAACTTTAAAACATGTGTTATAAAGTCAATAAGAAACCTAGAAATATGTATACTATGTACTTTACGTGCTGCCAGTATGAGACATGGACGCGGTGTCGTTTAATAGTATCACACGTAACATCCATTTATTCCTTTTATATCATTAAATATTTTTTTTTTCATTCTAACAAATTTTCCCCGCATTGTTAAGAAATTTCATTCACATCACAAATACATGTATCTGATAAATGAAAATATATGACATATAGATATTAAATTTAAGTGAAATTGATATCAGTATGTACGTAACTTTTTATTGACAGGTAATCCGGCAATCGTCGAACGGGAATGTTCTGAGAGACTTAGTGCTGTTTTTTTTTTTATCTAAGCGTACGTCTTTACATACTGCGTTTTACGTACTGTTCAAAACAAACTAATTTTTTTTCAATGAGAAGATTTGACTAGTTCAAAATAGATTAAAAGGGAACTGTAGAATAATGAAACATTTGTCTACTGTAGAAAATTTTTGTATCATACCGATGCAATGTTCAGATAGTATCATAAGTATGTATGATTGAAGTATACATTCAAAACAAAGAAAGGAAAGCTTTTATAAACTTCTTTCAAATGAATAAGTTTTCAGTAAATTTACATGAGGTATGACTTGATCAAAAGGAGAAGAAAGAGAGGGATCAAGTTGTATTTTTTTTTTTTACAGATTACATTGTATTATAGTTTTGCGTACATTGTACAAGACAGTCTGCCATGTTGTTGTTTATCCTCGCTAAGTGACCATTACCTCTAAAAGGGAGAAAGCTGTGCACCGGTACTGTTAGAATAATGTACAATGTACATTGTACATTTTTTTTAAATCTTAATTTAAACTTTCGATTGCAAAGTATATAATGCGCATAACGCGATCATAGTGTCTACAAGGCATTCAAAATCGATACGCTGATAAAAATCACGTGGAATTTTTGCCGCTAATTTTCGACGTCATTTATTGTTACGTCACAGTAACAACGCTAAGGACCCTTTATGCGTGACACGGCTCAAAATTTTATCAAATTAATCCATTTATTGAAACGTGGAAATTTTCGCGTTTGGGTAATTTTCATGTTTTTCGCGATTGTATTGTTATTGCTAAAATAACCCCCGAATGAAAATTACAGCCAGTATAAAAGACTAAAGGGAATACTCCTGATTTTGCCAAAATTATTCCTACACATATTGTTGCAATGGTAATTTCGCAAAAATTTCCCCCAGCGAAAATAACCATGTTTACATTATCATACATGTATTTTAATTTTCTCACAGATTGAATCATATGAGGTAGCAGTAAGCCCAGAAAACCTTAACCTTGTAGACAGAGCTTTGGAGGAATGGCAGATTGAAGCTGCTACAAAGGTACAGGGTGTTTACTATTCTGTCTTTTCGTTCCCTTCTCATTTGGGAAGGTATGTGACGTAAAGTAATTGTGAAGCCATCAATTTCTATGGAAACAAGCATAAAATACAGGGAAAACATGCTTCAAATTTGACGTTTCTATAGGAATTTCTTTACGTCACAATGCGTTTACGTCAGGTTCCGTCCCAAAAGGGAAGTAACTCGGTATGTCGAAAACACGGAATAGTTTACCTGCATTTGTTTGTTTCAATGATTTATTTTATCATTTACAATCCATCTTTATGTGTAGAGTGCCAAGGTTTAGAGACAAAACTCACATGTAACAAAAAAGTTACATATGCACTTTATCAAACAGCCAGAAGTCAGACAATGCAAACTTTTTGAGGTATGCATAGTGACATCACAATAGAAAACATTACAAAGCATCAAGATGGTTTGATCAAGTACATCTATATCACAAGGCAAATTTTGCAAAATCATGGTACATGTACATGTATATCCAGTGTCTGTACATGTACCTTTGAAATAAAATTTTAGGTTTATCAAAGTTACAGTTATGACTTAGAAAGTGAATTATTGTACAAGGCAATCATGTATAAGGTCTTGCGTTGTAGAAAATATGGTTCGAGCATAATGCTAAAGTAGAAGAGTACCTAGTAGATAGACAGAAATTGACTGAGTCCAAGTATAATCAGTCGTTTTCAATCATGTTTGCCTTATTATTTGTCAGCACTGTGGTCTGGTGGTAAGGACGTCAAGCCAGTGACCGAATGGTTGCTGGTTCGAGCCTCACAAGGACCGCAGGTCGGCTGACATACACATGATACATGTATACTCTTCTGTGTTCTGTGTTATATACAAAAAATGTCCTAGTCTATGTTGTATACAATGTACATGATTGTGGTGTTTAAAAAAAAAGAAAAAATCAAAAAAATGTTTGCCTTATTTGTATTTAATATGATGTTCCTTTATATTTACAGCCTGAAGATCTTAGCCAGCCGGTATCTTTGCTATCTCACACTGTGTTGGAGGAGTTTGAACCTGCCCCTAAACGTAACCAGGCAGGTGTGGTACCCTGGTCTCCTCCCCTACAGAACTGGAACCCCTGGGCAAATTGTAACATAGAGGAAGGCCCCCTAGTTAATGTAAGTATACTTGTTACAAACATGCCCCTAAAAGTAACCAAGCAGGCGTGGTACCCTATTCCCCGCCCCAACAGAACTGGATTCCCTGGGCAAACTAACATAGAGGAAGGCCTCCTGGCCAATATACATTTAAGTATAGTGTAAATGAATCTGCCCCTTAACGTAGCCAAGTGGATATTTAGCCCTGGTCCCCACCCCAACAGAACTGGAACCCCTGGACAAACTGTAACTTAGAGGAAGGCCCCCTAGCCAATGTACATGTAAGTACATGTATAGTGTTTACATGTATAAACCCACCTAAATTAAGCCAAGCGTGTTTGGTTCCCTGGTCCCCACCCCAACAAAACTGGAACCCCTGGGTAAACTATAGCATAGAGGAAGCCTCAAGCCAATGTAAAAGTATGTGTTGTTCATGTTAAGATCTTACAAACAAATTAATAATAAACGATTATGTACATTTATAAATTTTATGTGTACTTATCAGTATGTGCATGTACATTGTATGATCTCTCAATCATAAAATTATAAATTGTGAATCACTAATTAGATAATGATAACAAAACAAGCAAAACATTACACTTGATAAAGGAAAGTCATGTTACTTTTCGACAGTATAATGTACATGTATATACACTGCATTGTGTTCATGTTTAAGTAATATTGACTAAAGAATACTTTCAGAATAAGTTTCATGCAAAACGATTGGTAACATTTGTTGAACAAGTGTATTTGGCTGACTCAGAAAATCTTTTTGGCATCAAGTAACACCAATTAGGATTTTCTGTCCAAAACATGTGTCTTTTGCTTTAAAATTAGTTTGAAATTTTCTTCAAGAAGGTTAAAAGTTGGAACACTTCTGATCAGTATTATTTAGCTAGTGGATAGCCATGATGTCAAACTACATGTACAGAGTACTTTTATTTCAATTTACATGTAAATATATTTCTTAGAAAAAAAAAATTCCAAATCGTGCACATGATTTTTTAACATTCAGGATGACATGAAACTGACTGTCCTAATCCTTTTGAGAATTGTGCACTCAGGCTTTCTACTGTTCCTACTTTTTCCTACTATTTCCTACTTTTCCTACTTTTTTATTTTGATCCTATTTTTTCCTACTTTTTCTTCAAAACCTCCTACTATTCCTTCTTTTTCATCTCAAAAGTAAAAAATTACTTGCTTCTCTTGTCTAACTTGTCATCGACATCGATTCAAAGTTTTTAAAAAATTTCGGGCTCGCTTCGCTCGCCCATTATGTATATTTTACATGAAAAAACAATCTGTCCTTATTTTTCTCTGCGATTTCCTCAAAGATCAACATTACCAGTCTACAATCATTGCTAACTGTGATTTGTGTGTCACACTTACTGAAAATTGTTGCTGAAAGTGATGTGAAATTTCCTACTTTTCCCCTATTAATTCCTACTTTTTCCTATTTTTCTCCTACTTTTTTTCATTGACTACTCCTACTTTTTTCCTACTTTTTCATCAAGGTAAAGTAGAAAGCCTGTGCACTGTTCTTATTGCGCTGTTGTTCTTACATGTACATGTGTATGTACATGTACATATAACTACAGGCCAGATTGTTATACTTATGTACATCTCACTACAAGCCAAATTGATATTTATATATTTCAGGCTACTTTAGAGCAGATTAGTCAAGAGATTTTCAGCAGTCTGGAAAGCCATCGAGCCAGTGATAACATTCTAAAACAGGTAGGGCATTCATACACATTGTCAAAATGAATCTCATAGGGATAGATGTTTACAAAATTATTACACATACACTAGGTGTGTACCCTATCAATAAAGGTTTTGTGGGAAA
Organism: Pinctada imbricata; assembly: GCA_033119305.1. NCBI lineage: Eukaryota > Metazoa > Mollusca > Bivalvia > Pterioida > Pteriidae > Pinctada > Pinctada imbricata. Next base: position 32,935,297 of record VSWD01000012.1, on the reverse strand, counting down.
AACATGTATTGATGGAACTTAAGTACAATTTATTGAATCATAAATATTAAAGGCACATTACTTCTTAAATGTACCATATACATTTATGTAGATTTATTTTATTCAGTGAGAGACTAGTATTGTCTTTATAAACTAAATAAAGCTGAAAAAAAAAAACTAATGAAGCTAAGGTAAATTTCTTGTCAAATTGCAGCTTTATGATCAGTTTAAAATCTCATGTCTCACATAACATTTGTGCATTTTAGATGTTGGACGATCGGAGCAAGCTACCAATATATCAGTCCCATGACTATATACTGAAATCCATACAAGAAAATCCTGTAGTTATAATCAGAGGAGAGACAGGATGTGGTAAAACTACTCAGGTAACTATCTTATATATGTACATGTATATATAATCGTCAATGAAAAACCAAAGGTTATAATGATTTGAAACTTGAAGAGATACACTAGTTCAAGCTTTTTCTGTAACTTACTAATACATGTACAATAATTATTGTAACCATACAAATTGTAAGATTTCGTTTGGAATTGATTAACGTGTACATATAGAAGAAAATCTTAGAATAATAATACGGATGCTACATCTGGTTCCTGTTTAATAAACGAGGAAAGAGATAAGACCAAAAAATAAATTGTAAGAAATGTTTTGGAGCAACTCATGCATTGATTTACCATGAAGTTAATGATATTTGGTGTGAACATTTCATACAGCCTTGTACATAATGAATATTTTATGATTTTTCCAGGTTCCCCAGTACCTGTTAGATCAAGCCATTCAGCAGGGATGTGGAGCAGAATGTAACATCATTGTTACTCAGGTAAGATAGGAATGGATGGTCCAAAACTTCAAAACTAGATATAGACAGTGTAGATGATAGAGTAATTTATTATTATGACAGAATGATTAATCTAAGTTACTACCAGGAAACCACCAGGAAACTTGGCTTAAGTACATGTACATGTATATACGCTTTACTGCATACTGAAAATCATTTTTGAATGTGAAAATTTTGCTTTCATACATGTATAAACATGTACATGTATATTTATTACATTCTTCAAGGATTTGTACAATACCCATAAATAAAAATTTCATAAAAAGATTTTTAACAATTTCAGCCCCGTAGAATTTCAGCCGTATCTATAGCTGAAAGAGTGGCCCAAGAGAGGGGTGAAGAACTAGGACTCAGCACTGGTTATAGTGTTAGATTCGAGTCGGTGTTTCCCAGAAGTTATGGTGCACTTTTGTACTGTACTGTAGGTAAGTTTTAGTATGAAACCATGTCTGTATTTCCGAGAAGTTGTGGTGCACTTTTGTACTATACTGTGGGTAAGTTTTAGTATGAAACCATGTCAGTATTTCCGAGAAGTTGTGGTGCACTTTTGTACTGTACTGTAGGTAAGTATTTAGTATGAAACCATGTCTGTGTTTCCTAGAAGTTGTGATTCACTTTTGTACTGTACTGTAGGTAAGTTTTACATGTAGTATGAATTCATGTCTGTATTTCCGAGAAGTTGTGGTGCACTGATTACCATAATGTTTAAATCTGATTTTGCCAAAAGTTTTGGTACTTTTTGTGTACTGTTTTAACTCCATATTTTCTTAGCACCCTCTATTCATGGAAACTGCATGTATTTAAACTCAATGTACATGTATTTCCAGGGACATTGTTGAGAAGATTAGAAAATGGATTGAGAGGAATTTCACATGTAATAGTGGATGAAATTCACGAGAGAGACATCAATGTAAGTAGGCATGAAACAATACACAATGCTCACAAATGATGCTATTTAATTTGAAGATGTTTAACCTTTGAAAAACTTTAGAATTGGCAATAATTTTTTAACCATAGAAGATAAAGTTTTCATATTTCAGATACATGTATGCATTGCTTGTGACAAGGCCTTTCCATTGATACCAAAATTTTTATCTCACAACCTTGACCTTTGACCTACTTTTGAAAAACTTAAACATTAATCCTTGCCCATCAAGTTTGACCTGCTCAACTGAAAATGAGTGTTAATACTGACAAAGATGCGAAAAGTGGCATGCACGTTTCACAAACACAATTTTTATACTGTTTCAGACTGACTTTCTATTGGTTTTACTGAGGGACATGTTGCAGTCTTACCCCCAGCTGAGAGTTATACTCATGTCTGCGACAGTGGATACCACACTTTTCACAGAATATTTTGGAAATTGCCAGGTAGTGGAAGTATATGGAAGAACTTATCCAGTACAAGGTAAATCCCTTCTTTTATGGTTAATTAGATTTTTCATTATTACATGTACTTAGGAATCACCTTTAGGCTTATTTTAGCCATGTCCACTGAATATAACCCATGCCCATTGAATGTTAGCCATGTCCATTGAATATAACCCATGCCAATTGAATATTAGCCATGTCCATTGAATATTAGCTATGCCCAATGAATATAAGCAAAGCCCATTGAATATAACCCGTGTCCATTGAATATTAGCCATGCCCATTGAATATTAGCCATGTCCATTGAATATTAGCCATGCCCATTTAATTTTATCCACACCTATTGAATATTACTTATTAGCCATGCCCATTGAATATAAACCACACCCATTTAATATTAGCCATGCCCATTGAATATAAGCCATACCCATTGAATATTAGCCATGTCCATTGAATATTAGCCATGCCCATTGGATTTCATCCACACCTATTGAATATTAGCCATGCCCATTGAATATAAAGCATGCCTATTGAACGTAAGCCATGCCCAATTGAATATTAGCTATGCAATTTATCAAGTAAGATTTCCTAGAATAAGACAGTTTTCGTCAATGTTTAGTAATCATAAAGGATCATGTCACAACTATAGCATAAATATCGTACCTTGAAGTGTTATTATAAGTCATTTATTGCTCTATTTTATATGCCAGCTCTGTAACTTATATGCAAGAACATTTGTTAAGAGAAATTGACATAAACCCATGTGATCATTTCATGCTTTACAGAATATTTCTTGGAGGACTGTATACAGATGTTGAACTTTATCCCTCCACCGAGTGACAAGAAAAAGAAAAAAGACAAAGACGAGCTTGGAGATGAAGGAGAACAAGAGGTCTGTATATCAATGGCTTAGTCAATAAGCTAAAGGGATGTACATGTATTTTGATAACTTGACAATGTTTCTGTCTGTCCATACATTTACACATCTGGAACTTACTGAAATTCATTAATCATGTACTTCTCTCTACATGCTCAGGCTTACTGGGGTGGTCCAGCATGAGAGAGTTTACTCTCAGTTAGGAAAGTCAGCGTACATGTATTTGCGTGTGAATAGTAGATAGTTATTTCAAATTCATCATGTTCATTGAAGATTAGGACTGATGTATTTTCAATTTTAAATATGCACCTTATTGATGAGGAATTTGTAAGAACAAGAATGAAGTTATCAGACAAAAGGAAATTATAGTACAATTAAGTTCTACTCCCTAATATCTTCAACATTCATAACTTTTAAATTTGCTGGGTTATTTTCTTAATACTTGTCCAAAATGATGAATTTTGTAAGTCTCTGCTATTGAATTTCTTCATCTTGAAAATTAGAGTATACCATACGTCAAGTCCTGTTAAGAAAGGTAATAAAAGACGCATGTAAACTAGAGCTGAAATTCTCTATGTAAATCTGAAAGCATTACATACATGTACATACATGTGTATAAGTATGATATTTAGATATTACATGTACAACATTTTGTTTATTAGGAGAACTGTAACATGATGGTCAGTAATGAGTATTCAGAACAAACCAGAAGAGCCATGAGCATGCTCAACGAGAAAGAACTGTCATTTGAACTCATTGAGGTAAGTGCACGATACATGTAAATGAAAAAGCATTTCACATTAAGGCATGTTTCTGTCATTTATGTTTTCATATGGTATTTTCCCCACTCAACTTTATTGAATGTTTTATCTTGAAATAAAGAGGGATTTGATTACATTGGAGTAGAGAAAATTGTTTGAATATGCATGCTCCATCTTCAAATGAGGTCTTTTTGAATTTTTACTCTTGCCACTTTGTATCATCATATTCTACATGTATTTTTCAACTAATGAAATTACTGTGTAAAATGCAGTGTAGATCAATATCAAAAGTCTATGAATATGCATAGAGCTGCTTTTAACCGATATAACTGATCTGTGCTACATCTGTGCCTGTGTATATTGCTTCATATTTATTTGTTTCTTGTCTATATAGGCACAACATAATATGACTGTATAGATGATAAATTACTTACTTTCAGGCTCTTATAAAATACATAAAGACCTTAAACATCCCAGGGGCCATATTAGTCTTCTTACCTGGCTGGAACTTAATCTTTGCTCTACATAAACATCTGGAAATGCACCCAGAATTTGGTAAGATATATGTATGCTCACTGAATCCATGATATGATACTTTGTATAAAAAGTAATTATTTTATAGTATTTCTTAGAAAGAAATTTGAAAAAATTCAATAGGAATTAAAAAAAAGGATTTTTTATCAAAGAGATACATGTACATGTAATAATGAAAACAACATCAACAAAAAAGATGAATTTAATGTTTCTTACTCGTTCTCTATTATACTTTGTTTTGCTCATGAAATATACAGGACTGGTATTTTGTCATAATCATTTCTTTTATTAGTAAAGAATTACAGCATAAAGCATAATCCATTCTTTTTTATGTCATCCTCTTTATGTACGTACAGTGTATATGAAGAAAAATAAATGAATCAACAGATGGGAACAAATGTTTACATTCTTCCCATAGATAAATCGTCAGTGTTTCGATTATTTACATTTATCTAGTATTCTTTGACCTACATGTAGGTGGTCCCCAGTACAGGTTACTGCCCCTGCATTCCCAGATACCCAGAGAGGACCAGAGGAGGGTGTTTGAACCTGTTCCTGATGGAGTCACCAAGGTAATGTTAATACATGTATAAGGAAACATACATGTATCTTACTACATGTTTACTAAGAAGAATCAGATTTAAAGGCCGACAGAGACTATATAAGGGGATAGGTTAATTTTCTCTCATTTCCTCACTGACCACTAAGGGTTAACCTCTCTAAGTGTCTTCTGATTACTTTATATGTATTGGAGGAACTATTAAAACTCAAGATCACAGCTAAACAAATGCTCAGTCATGTAAAAACTTGTGGACAGACAGCATTTGGACAATATAATGGGTAATGGGCATGTACATGTACATTGTACATGTATATGTATTGTGCTATTTACAGAGGATTTTTGCAGCATATTTTGATCTTTTATTTTCTTTATTTCCAGATTATCCTTTCCACTAACATTGCAGAGACTTCAGTCACTATTAATGATGTGGTGTATGTCATTGACTCCTGCAAGTAAGTCAAGTTATATCGATAGATTATTAGATTTATTACAAGATTGAGACTGAGACAAGAAATTTCTCTTGAGTTTCAAAGATTTGCACAATAAGGCTTGCATTTTTTGGATTGATTATTTTCTTAATACTCATTGCTACATCAAAATGTTATAAGAATAAAAAAAATTATTGTACATAAACATGTATGTGTTCTAATTTGCATTGTATTTATTTTGTTCACAGAGCCAAGATGAAGTTATTTACTTCACATAACAACATGACAAACTATGCCACAGTATGGGCCTCCAAGACAAACCTAGAACAGAGGAGGGGTAGGGCAGGGCGTGTTAGGGCGGGGTTCAGCTTCCATCTCTGTAGCAGGGCAAGGTTTGAAAAGTAAGCTCAGTAATTATTTTTAATTATGAACATTCCATTTTACGTTTCAAGACATTTCAGACAGTTTAAACTGATTACCAGAAACTTTGAATTTTGCCTTAAGAATACAATTCTGTAGGGGCTTTGCTTGTAAAGATCCCAATTTTTTACCCTCTTCATATACATGTATTCTTCTTGTTCATTGGAATCATGTATGACTTGTCTCTAGAAAAAAATTCTGTGTCTACTAGTGTAATTAGAGATTTAACAATTCTGTAAGTTAAAGGTAAGTTTGATGCTCCTTTTTACATGCAAAAAAACACACATGAATTTGTTTTAGGTTAGAGCAGCACACAACTCCAGAGATTTTTCGAACTCCTCTACATGAGTTGGCCCTGTCAATCAAATTATTAAGACTGGGTCCTATTGGTCCATTTATGGCAAAGGCTGTAGAGCCCCCGCCCATTGATGCTGTCATTGAAGCAGAGGCCTTGCTAAAAGGTAAAGTATGTCCGAGTTTCCAATAGGAAGTTAATCTAAAGAAGCACAAATTGAAGATCTACTACAATTTAACTGTTAAGGCAGCAGTTCTGCCCAAAAATAGAAATTTGCAAAAGCCCTGATATGTAAAGCTACCTCAGAATGCACCACCATGATTATTGATGTTACATGTACAGCTGTTTTAACTTCAGAACATTAACTTCAGAACTTTAACTTCAGAACATTAACTTCAGAATTTTAACTTCAGATCTTTAACTTCAGAAAACAGACTACAGAGATTATTTCTTTATTTCAGAAATGAGAGCACTTGATTCCAATGATGAGTTAACTCCCTTGGGAAAAATTCTTGCCAGACTGCCGATAGAGCCGAGGCTCGGAAAGATGATCATCTATGGCTGTATTTTCTAGTAAGTACATGTTTTTCTACCTTTGAATTTCATTTACAAGACAATTTAGTACATGTGTGTGTATACATATTTTGACACTCTCACACATTGATGACTAGTAAATAGGGAACATACATGTACGGTATCAAAGTATTCAAGCATATAGATTCTTCAGTATGAACATCTTTTCCTGCAAACATAAAATATTTACATGTACATATACATTGTATGTAGAATATGACACAAACGATATATTGAATGTGTATGATTTTGATATGAAATATTTTTAAATAAATATCTACCTTACATTTTTTCATGGTAAATGACCTTGACATTGTAGTTGTGGAGATGCTGTTTGTACCATCGCTGCCAGTACCACTTTCCCCGAGCCCTTCATAACACCAAACGATCGTAAACGACTCGGCTGGGTACACAAGTCCCTGGCGGGTAACAGGTTCAGTGACCATGTGGCTTTACTCAATGCTTTTCAGTTATGGGAAGATGCAAGGTACTTTATACATGTACATGTTTTAGAGCAATAACTGTAAAAATGAATATTCATTACTTATACATGAATTGATAAATAAAGTAGCCATTACGTTTGTAAAAATTACTTTTGTGTTTTGAATAATTATTTGAATTCTACTTGATGCTTTCCAATGCCCAGTTTCACAAAAGTTCTTACGAACAAATTCAGGAATTTTAGTAACTTTCATCATTTTTAAATAAAACGTTCAAAAGATAAACTAAACAATCAAAAGGAAATTGTTCGTAAGTATTTTTGTGAAACTGGCTGCAGGAAACGTTATGGCAAGTAAAGCAAGATGTTCAAAATATTTTCATGACTGATACTGGATTTCTGTTCAGGTAACAGATCATGAACAAAAAGTACATAGATGATTATAATACATATTCTTGCAACAGAGATGATTATTTATTCATTCTTTACAAACTCCATTGTTTTCATTTTATGCAGCTCCATTCTACACTATGCTTGATATTTGGCAGGTATGGCCTGTACACTTTAAAAATTCTAACTTTCCCAACACATTCCTTTCAGATCTGGTGGAGAGCAGAGTGAGATATATTTCTGTGACCAGAAGTCCCTGTCCATGCAGACATTACGTATGACGGCCGAGGCTAAACGACAGTTATGTGACATACTGGTTAATACAGGATTTCCTGAGGAGGCTTTAATGCCGCAGTGCTTCAACTTCACAGGACCAGACAGCAATCTAGATATGGTAATAAACCTATGATGGGAATTCTGCCATCCAGTTTTATTTTTTTGCACTCTTTTTTCTCTCATGTTTACCTATATTCTCACCCCTTTGTAAGTCTTAGAGTTTGAATACAATCTTTTAATGTTTATCCTAGTATTCTTGATTTGTACTTGAAGATTGGATTGGCATCTCATACTAAGTTAAAGTTATATTTAATATCTAGGATAAAGCATGGATAAAATTGTAATGTGTCTCTGTAGTAAGAAATAATGTATACAAATTTGAGTTTTTCCCCTTTAAATATGCAAATAAATTGCCCTTTACAGAAGTTGTTGCTCTCTCTGTGGCTGTTTAGCTACAAGCATTTTACATGTATGTCTTTTCAATACAAAGAGTTACATGTACTTCCCATTTGAGACAGTATCTGACATAAACGCATTATGTCGGAATGAAATTCCTATAGAAATATTGTATTTGAAGTTAGTGTTCCCTGAATTTTATGCTGGTTTTTGTTGAATCTGATGTTGTCACAATAGACCTCTTGCCGAAATTCATAATGGCTGACAAAATGCCGAAAAATGTCTGAGGTAGGCAGTTTTTGCACACTTTTTCATTGTTAGGTCTCAATGGAATTGCATCTTTTAACAGTGATGTCATAATGTAAAACAACGCCAAGAGATGTTGACTCGGACATTTTATGCTTTCTAGCAAGATCGGGAAATGGTCTATTAGTTAACATTGTACGTCAGATGCTGTCCAAAAGGGGAAGTAACTCTGTATCACGTAAAGACCAAATATTCTATACATGTATTTCAAAGATTTCTGTGCAGTAGGTTTTTGTCCTATTACAGGTTATTACACTACTCTCGATGGGGCTGTATCCCAATGTGTGTTACCATAAAGAGAAAAGGAAAGTCCTGACTACAGAGAGTCGAGCTGCCCTCGTCCACAAATCCTCTGTCAACTGTAGTAACAGAGACATCAAGTTTCCTTCACCGTTCTTTATATTTGGAGAGAAGGTGTGAAATAAAAGAATAATCTACATGTATATACATGTAATTATTCAAAAAGAGCAAAATAAGAACAATTAATTAGGGGTTACCATGCATGTGTTTTACAAAAACTGACAGGGTATCGGCGAATCCCCTGTCAGAAATTGAGTTTTACCTCGAGGCGTTAGCCGAGCTGTAAAACGGATATTTCAGACTAGGGATTTGTAAAACATCAGTATGGTAACCCTATTCTAATGCTTTGGTCGATAAGAAGCTAGAAAACGCCTGTTTTTAACGACGTCGCCATAGCAACGCATGACGTCATAGCAAAAACTGCAGTGAAATGCTAATACCCTTGCAGTTTTTTAATCACTCAGCCAATCAGAATGCACATTACAAACGAAGTGCATCAGAATATCCAAATTATACTTACTGTACGTGTTCATTTTAGCACAACCAAAATTTAGTGCAATCTGCAGATTCAGGCAAATGGACATACCGTATAACCAGAAATATTTTAGAGATACTAATTTCGCTATATTCGTGAGTGATTTGGTATCAGGAAAATATATTCCCGCGAATAATTGTGTTTGATAAATAAATTTGTATATCAGTTACATTTTGTTCTTATTGTACATGTGCCATTCTTCACTTTTTTCTAATTAAACGTAAAGAGAAGTGAATTGAGTGTATTCGTATGATAGAATGCACTTAAAATTCAATAATGAAAGGTACAAAGCTAACATCATGCGTTCATATTTGTATATAATTTAAGAATCACAAAAAAATTGTACTTGCAAAAGTAACAGTAAAGATACCCTATTTTACCATATAATCGCGAAGTTTGATACTCACAAAAAATTTCTGGTTATACGGTAATAGTGTAATCTTGGATTAGCCTACTTGACTCATTCTCCATAAATACATGTATATACATGTATAGCAAATAAGATGCCTGTATTTAGCATAGTGTTGAATCATTGCACTCTTAACAGCACTTACTCCCTTACTAAAATAACAACACATACATGTAAGGCCATACCAAATTAATTAAATGTTCTTTGGATTTTCTTGTGAAAAAAAGGGTGCGAGCGGGCGAAAATATAATTATTTTATTTTTTTAAGTATTGCAGATTTTAAGGTGCGGGCGAGTAAAATAATTTCATTTTTGATATAGGTTACCCCAGTAATACATTCCTGATGTTTTTCGTACTCAAAAAGGAATCCCCATAGAAACCTGGTGACTAGAGAGCCTGGCACATAGCTCTACGGAAAAGATTTTTGAACATTCCCCCCTCCTTGACTTTCGATGGGACAACAGATTTGCTCCCAACATAATTTTTCAAACACAAGAAGTATCATTTTCTTCGAAATTTGCACAATCTCAGACTTTTAGAAGCTTTAAGATTTGCAGAAGTCAGAACTGACCCTAAAAAAATCTTGAGCCAGAAATTTCATAGTGCGGGCGAGCATTTTATTTTTATAATATTATTTTTTTGAATTTTGTAAAATATGGTGCGGGAAATCCAAAGAACATTTAATTAATTTGGTATGGCCTAAAGTATTTTAAATATTTTTCAAGGAATATAAGTTGTTTAAGGTCAAGTTCACAGGTCTTTTAGTCTATAGGATATTTGCTGTTTTTTGCAATTCTCTTTAAACATAGGAAAATACATAATTGTAATATATTTCAGATCCGTACAAGAGCAGTGTCATGTAAACAGATGACAATGGTCACTCCAGTACAACTTCTGTTGTTTGCCGCCAGATATATCACAGTAGAGGAGGGTAGTGTAGTACTGGATAGATGGTACGAATAAATTGTGCACATGTAGGCTTTCCCTTCCCAACTTTCATCCATTTGTCATCCAAATACGTGTAATACCTGTATATGGTGATATACATGTACTAATACTAAATGAACATACATGTACATTTCAGCACGAAATGAAATGTAAATTTCGATGAACAAATCGATCAATTTACTGTAATCCATAATACTAGTCACCTTCTATGCAAGGTCAAATTCTTGGTGTCTATACATGTACATATTGTATGTCACACTTTCAAAAAAACTATGATTTACTAGATATACATGTACATTGTATACCTATCAAAATTGTCACATACATGTAGTACATGTATTTAGGATCAATACACGGAACTGTTCTTGAAGCGTTAAGCTTTCTACTTGTGATACTTTGTCATTCATCAGCTCACTGTACAATTAAGGCTTTTACTATACTATATAGGCTTTATAAAACATTTATATTCTTTTTCTCTTTAGTTAATTGCATCAACTTGAGTCATTACACTTGAAACTTTCAATCTACAATTGCAGTATATATATTGAAAAAATCTTTATGTAGTAAAATTGTTATAAAATGTTTACAGGATCAATCTGAACATGGATATTGAAGCAGCAGCCAAGATCACAGCACTACGGCCGGCTTTAGAGGCTGTGATTGTACGATTCACCAACAATCCAGAGGGCATACAGAGCCCTGGACCCCAGGAGGAACACTTAATGGCAGCGGTCAGAGCATTGTCACGTCCTAACGCTGGTAGACACAACCTCGCTACAGATGAAAGCTGGTATGTGACAAACAGTGATTGATACACATGTAATTGCTTAATCATAGAGAGTATTGCGACAAGTTGGTACATTAAAATACATGTAAAATCAAGGTAGGAAGCCAGTTGACTTTGTAAATTTTCATCATTTTTACATTAATTTGAATTTTTTTTTGTTGCAAAAGTAATGTAACTTCTTTATTGCAGAAGTAATGTAATTTTTCAAAAGAAGGTTTAATACCTTATTTTTCATAAGGAAGAATGTATGAAAGCTAGAGTGACAGTTTGGTACATGATGAAATATTCACCACATTTTATGGGGGGATTTTGATGAAACTTTAGAGTGAGCATTAGTTTGCATGATGTTATTTCCAAACTGAAAAGTAACTTTTGTTCTGAATATTTTTTCAGTGGACCTGGACCAGCCAAGATGGCCCGGTTTGGTGATTGTGGATTTGGTAGAGGAGGAAGGGGTGGATTCAGGGGTGGATTTGGAGGAGGAGGAGGTGGATTTGGTGGCAGAGGAGGTTTTGGTGGAGGAAGGGGAGGTTATGGAGGAGGAAGGGGAGGGTTTGGTGGTGGAGGAGGAAGAGGAGGATTTGGAGGGGGTGGAGGATTTGGTGGGGGAGGATTCAGAGGTGGAAGAGGAGGAGGAGGATTTGGTAAGTTACATATATATAGATTATTTTTGTGTCGCCTGCTTCCGAAGCATAGCGACACTCAGGGATCACTTTGTCCGTCTGTCTATCACACCCTATATAAAAAAGATTTCTAAGTGTCTCTATGTTTTGCAGGTCACACATGCATTTCTTGGAACGATTTTATGAAATTATAAGTATTTGAAGTTTGAATAAAGTATGCCTTTGCCTCACGGTACTGGAAATGGAAATAATCATCAAGTTACCTAATGTATTTGAATTTAGCTATCAGAACATGTTGATGGAGCATTCTGAAAGAATCTTTCAATTTTGGTTATTATGGAGAGAGTGTTAATTTCTATTTCTGAAATGATTAAGATGTAGTTGCATACATTTTAGTTTAAGAACTTATAGACAACATGGACAAGTAAAGCTTATTTATGAAAAAGGACTAATTCAGTTCAGCAACTGAAGACTTGTTCTCTAATATATTTATTGCCGATAGTGGTATAGAGAAATTGTACCAAAGTACGACATTTCATGCTTTGTTTCTCATTATGTAGATAATATATAATATAATAATTTTTTATCATTTAATATGATTATTCATGTTTTACAGGAGGAGGAGGGGGTGGATATGGTGGTAGAGGTTTTGGAGGAAGAGGAGGCGGAGGATTCCGTGGTGGATTCAGAGGTGGATATTAAAATATCCTGTGACTTTATCATCAACTCAACATAAAATGTTGAAATTCAGTGACTACTAAACAGTCTGGATTTCTTTAAGTTAGAAAACATTGCATGCTACTGAAAGACATGATTTTTTCATCTTTTACGCAGAATTCTCCTTTCTAGATTATCAAAAACCTTGTATTCACCCCAAGAATTCTGTTTTGTTAGGTCTCGGCATGTAGAATTATCATTTTGAACGCTTTCCAGAATTGTTTTTTTTTGTTCATTGGAATTATGATTGTATTCATAAATACAAGGTTATAAATACATGTACATGTACATGTACTAGGTTTTCAAAGTGTTTAGGAAGAATTATTGTTTACAACTTGCTAAATTCAGTTGTGTCACTGATTTATACCAAGATACAACAAAGGAAAAGGATTTTAATTGAAGATTACATCTGCAGAACTACATGTATTTTTCACATTGTATACATCATGCATTATTGTTGTTGGTCGAATTTGTCTCCTTTTATTCAAATATTGATGTATCTTTATTCATCAAACTCTGTTAGTGATCATGATAATAAAAAATACCACGTTGATAGATTCTGTGTCCATCTGATGAACTTTGCCAGTTTTGACTTTTCTAATATTTTCATGCACTTGTTTTGGGCCGACTTGTTTCCCAAAAAGCGGCGTGTGCCTATGTACGCTGATTCAAACTAAATTTAGAACTTGACTCGGCATGACCTGGCAAAGCCACTTGATTGAGTTTTTCCGGCGTACGCCAAAATGCGCCGATTCGTGCCTATGCATTTCAACCGGCGAGGGACAGTGCATTTCGGCGTACGCCATTCACTGGAAAAACTCAATCAAGTGGCTTTGCTGGGTCAAGTTCTAAATTAAGTTTGAACAGGCATACATAGGCAAATGCCACTTTTTGGGAAACAAGTCGGCCCTTTGACAAATGTCAAGAATTTATTTTTGTGTCCCAATCAAGCCATTTTCCACCTTAGCTAACAGATTTGAGTTTATGCTTTACTGCTGGCAATGTTTTCCCCATTTCGTTATCAAGCTAGTCATGTTTTGAAAAAAATTAGTTGTACATGAATGAATGTTTGAGTATAGGATTTTTGGTATGGCATGTATGAGATGCTGCATCTGACCTACATTGTCTATTTTAATTACCTTTTGGCAAGGTCAAGTTTGAGAACAGCAGAGTGAATGAAGTTTTGCCTACAGCTACATTGTATTTCATTCTTTTCACATTGAGTTTAACGTATACATGACATACACTTCATCAACTTTTTGTGTTGCCTGTGAAGCATAGCCATACTTTGCAATCACTTTATCCCTGTGTCAAACTTTTAAAATATTTCCCATCCCATAACATCAGACATTCAAGTGAATAGTATTATATTCTATTCGGAAATATGACAGAAAAATCAACTCAATGTTGTTTATTTTGTTCATGATTTACTGCACAATATATCTTAGACACAGGATCTGACCCAGGATTCTCTACAGTAGCTAACAGACTGGTTCCTGAAATGTGATGCTGCACCGAGATGGACGGCTTCATAGTACGTCAACGCTGCCGCCTTACACTCCACTTTGTTTACGGACGCAGCAGAAAATAGGAAACGTTTGGACATGTGGTTACACATGGCATTCAGGTTGTTATGGAACGTGTGGTCACAGTATGAACGGTCATGTCCAAAATGTGAAGCCTGCATATACATGTATAAGGAAAATGAGTTACAGAGTTCTTTCGGTTCGAAAGCTTGGTCCTTAAAAAATCTAGATTATAGAATTTGAATTTTTTTTTTTTTTTCTAAATCGGTGAACTCAAGTTTGCGAAGGTGCACACATTATTATTGCTTCTTTTGACATTTTCTCCAAAAGTATAATTTTTGGCCGGATTGCAAAGCAATTCCGGTCTATGGATTGACGATGTCCGTCCGTCTGTCCATCTGTCCGTCTGTCCGTCTGCCGTCAACATTTTGGTTAAAGTTTCTGGTTGAGGCAAAATCTAAGGAACTATATGCAGTAGAAACTTTATATTATACATGAAGGTTGCCAATGACAAGACCTTTCAATTTATGCCGTAACATTAGACCTAGTGACCTTGACCTTGGACTTTGACCTAGTTAAAGATTTTGGTTAAAGTTCCTGGTTTAAGCAAAATCTATGGAACTGTATGCAGTAGAAAACTTTATATTATACATGTAGGTTGCCCATGATGAGAACTTTCAATTTATGCCGTAACATTGGTTCTAGTGACCTTGACCTTGGACTTTGACCTAGTTAAAGATTTTGGTTAAAGTTTCTGGTTTAAGCAAAATCTAAGGAACTGTATGCAGTAGAAACTTTATATTATACATTTAGGTTGCCCATGATGAGACCTTTCAATTTATGCCGTAACATTGGACCTAGTGACCTTGACCTTTGACCTAGTTAAAGACTTTGGTTAAAGTTCGTGGTTTAAGCAAAATCTAAGGAACTGCATGCAGTAGAAACTTTATGTTATACATGTAGGTTGCCTCTGACAAGACCTCTCTATGTATGCTGTAATACCCGGTATTTGACCTAGTGACCTTGACCCAGTTAGTGACAAAAACTTGCTTTGCAATCCGGCCATACCGTCTTTAGCGGTGTTTTATTTACCTCAAATGAATAATGAGCTTGACCAAACTCTGCCAATGTTGCTTTGAACAATTAAGTTAACGTATTTTTAAAACTCCATTTTATTGACTGTACATACATGTATACATATTGCAGTGAGAGTGATTCTTTGCAAACCTCAGTCAAAGAAAGCATGACCCTTATTCATGAAATATTGTTTTTGCCAAAATTTTGCATTGCTACAATATATAGTACAATTTCAGTATTTTCCCATAATTATTCTTTAATGTATCCGATATGCTTGGTAGAAAACTTTTTAAAAAGGAGGCAATTAAAGTAAAATCTCACACAGTCGTAGCAGACGTCATGTTTATTGCATGCTGACGTGAAGTAGTCCTTGAAGAAGAAAGGTAGGTCCAGAGGTATGCTACATCCGTCTACTGCTCCAGCTGGCGCATGCTCAAGACAGAAATCTGCACGTGCCGCGGCAACAAGGATGGCGCTGGTAAGAACAACACCAAACATAGTTTTCTAAATGGGAAAGAATATGTATAATGTGATTATTCATGGAATCATGTACAAAAA